>CM049586.1:8026766-8656377 GCA_027123335.1 Amphiprion clarkii
ACATTAAAAAGACAAAACATTTGGAAATCAAATCTGACATTAGAAAAGAATAAAAGGTGAGAAAAGAGCAAAACTAAACGTTTAACAAGAATCAAACTAAAGATGAAACATTTCAAAAGACACCAGTTAGACTTTAGAAGATAAAATTAAACAGAAGAGACAAAAAAAAACGATCAAAAAGAGCAAAAACAGATAAAAGTCTTCAAGCGTTTTCTAGTCTGAAACGAAAACATCAAGTTGTTTCTTCAAACATTTCCTCTTTCTATGTTCTTGGTTTGATTGTGGACAGATTTACTAAGAACTCATTTCAGAAAACTGCTTTCCAGATAAAGTCTACTAGTAGTTGAAGGCATTTATCAAACTAATGTTACCTTCTGATCTCCACCAACTTTACTGTTTACTTTACTGTGAAGAGAATCAAAGTTTGTTGAGGATTTCTAAAAAACCCACAGGTGAATCAACATGGGGAAGATCTGGAGCTGGGTGAACATTTCCTCATCGCAGGGACTGATGGACGAATAAAACCCCTCAGGCTTAGGACGTGGCTTAGCGACGATGTTTGCTGTGAAAAACAAACCAGTGTGCAGAGAGAGTTACAATATAGACATATGACATAAAGAGTACTGTTTGATTTCAACAGATTTACAGGAGCTTTTTTTTTTTTTTACAGTGTACTTGCTGCTAAAACTGCATCCCAACACGGAGTCATGACCGAGGACAGCGAAACCCGGACTCTCACTCCGCGGAAAATAAGGCCAGAACAAAGTCAGCTCTGCATTAAAAAGGCTCATCCCTCTGCTGCTCTGACATTTATTTACTCTCGGTCCGCCCGGATTTAAAACACTTTGCTCCCCTCGAACCAAGAGATCTCTCACTTCCTTTGAAAGAGTGAAGAAATAATCAGAATTCCCCACCGGGACCCTTATATCAGAATATTCCTGTTTGCTCCCTCATCCTTTGTCTCTGGCATGGAAAACATTGAAGAAGACGCTGCTGAACTCCCCTCGGCTGTGAGTCTTTTAAGCTCGGGCAAAGCAGCCGAGGCCTCGACGGACGGCAGCAACAAAACACAAGCAGAGACACGAAGGCGAGGAAGACGAGTCCCTGCTCGCTTCCAGGCTGCCTCCTATTGGCCGGGTTTGTTTGTGAGCCCGGCTGGTGTCTTGGCTTTGTGCTGTCTGGTCGCCGTGGTGACGACGGATTAGAGTGTGTTTATGTGGATGAAGCTGAGTTCAGAAGGTGGTGATTTATTTCACTTTCAGAGGATGAAAGACGAAGCAGAGGCAGTTTGTTTCTTCCTACCGTCTGCAGTCAAACAGTCAAACTGAGCTCTTCGTTATCCTGACTCTAAACCTCAGACACCGCTTTAATCCTGAACGTTACAACAACCGGCTCAACGTGGCTCCATTAAATCACAGTGAAGAAGAGGTAAGAAGGAGGTGACAGGTTTGGAAACGATGCTGAAGCTGCTTCACTGGTCAAATAACTCAATAACACTTAATTAGTTAATAAAACAGCCAGGAAACAACAACAGCAATTCACAGTTATTTATTTATTTTACAGCTTTGGACATTACAATGTAATTTTTTTGTTGTTGCATATTTTTCTGTGGCACACTTGCTGCCAGATTTAAATATATAGCTTCGTTTTTTTTTTTCTTAATCGGGTAGCCAGTATGCCAGAGAGTAATATGTAAAAAACAAAAACAAAAAAAAACACTGTGATGCCAAAATATGCAAGGAAATTTTTTTTTTTTTTTTAAAAACCTGAATAATAATGGCTAATTCAATAAAATAAAAACAAAAAGACTGAATAATAATGGCAAATATCTATAAAATAATATAATAACAATATATAATAGATTTTAGCTAATTTTAATACAGTTAAACACACTAATTTTACTATTAAACTGTATTTTTAAAATGCTATTTGTAAAAATACTATTTTTAATGTGAACATCCAATCTCCAATCATGTAAATTAATGGCTTTTTTCTTTGATTTTACAGGTTATTATCTCTTATCTAACAAAACTAAGAAAATTTGTAAAATAACAGTTTAAAAAGTACATTTTCCAATATTTAACATACATATTTATATCTGGAAAATAATGTTGTTTTTGTTTTTTTGGTTGTGTTTTAATGGTTTGTATTCAGAGAAACATTAATTTCGTTGTTAATTGTAAAAAATACAGTTTTGCTATATTTTATTTGGAAAAGAAAGATGTTACAGAAGGTATTTGAAAGAAAAATTATGAATTCTTAAAAAGTAGGAAAATTTTAAAGCTTTTTTGGACTGAATTTCTCTATTTTGTTAAATTACAGATAATATCTCATACAATCTGAGAAAAAAAGTGTTAATTCATACACTGACTCTAAAAAACAATTACAAAACAAAAATTGTTAGAAAATAAATAAATAAATAGTAAAATTAAATTAAAAGCTTTTAAAATCTGTTTAACATTTGTGCATTTTTTTAGCTTTAGTTTGTTTTGTTTATTTTTTAATATATTTTTTAGGAGTAACATGCAAATTAATCTTTTGTCTGTCATTTTATTCGACTTTATAAAAAATACACATCATTTGTTCAAAATATTTCATTTAAAAGATGGTTTTTTTGACAGCGTAGTTAACACATTCACTGACTTCAAAGAACCAAACTGTCTTTATTTCTCCAATAAATAGTTTGAATATTTATCTTTTAAAGCCGTTAATAGTGTTTTCTTTTGTTGTTTTGACGTTTAAACTCAATAAAAATAAAATATTCCAGACATTCAAGTCTACACATCTAAGTTTCTGTTGGATTTTTTTTTTTTTTTTTTTTTTTTTGGTCCTTTGACATTTTTTGTCAGTGTTAAACTGAGGAAAGGTGAAGAAGAATCTTTTAAAATGGTGTCAGAGCTTAATGCTCTGATAACAGCAGCAGAAACCCACCGAGGTGAAATAATCAGAAGCATCGATCGCAGCAGAAAAACTCGGAGCGTGGCCTCACATTTCTGTCTGCTGTTTGGTTAGGAGGTCGTGATGCTTCTTCTGAACACCAATTTCACACATATGAGCAGAAATATGAGGGTTTTTATAATGTGATTCTGATGCTGTCGATGTTGGTGCTCACAAGTATAAATAAGACAACAAAGCAGGCGTTGCTTAGCAACAGTCAGAGGACTCTCCTCAGTCAACTGATGGAGCATCAACAGAAACACTCAGACACTGGAATGAGTTTCTGAGTGACAAAAACTAAAAAACAAAAACAAAACTTTAATCCAAATAAATAAATAAAATAACATACAGGTGCCATTAATCCACTGACATTACTGGACAGAGATAAGGTTAAATGCTGTAAGTTCAAAAAATGTGAAAACTTAATTTACTGATATTTTACGTATTTATACTGACATTTTACTGATATTTTACGTATTTTTACTGATATTTTACATTATTCTACTGATATTTTACATTATTTCACTAATATTCTACTGATATTTTACCTGTTTTATTGCTATTTTATATATTTTTACTGATACTTTACATATTTTTACTGATACTTTACATTATTTTACTGATATTTTGTGTTATTTTGACTGATATTTTTTATTTTACTGATAATTTACATAATTTTACTGATAATTTACGTTATTTTACTGATAATTTATGCCATTTTACTGTTTGTTGATATTTTTACATTATTATACTGATATTTTATGTCATTTTTACTGATATTTTATGTTATTTTACTGATAATTTGTGTTATTTTTACTGATATTTTATGGTATTTTAATTTAAACTTGATATATATCCCAGTTGTTTCCATAATTACAGCTAAAAACCTGATTTATTTGAATTTATTTTTTACAGTGTGCTCAGAGTTTACCTGGTCATGTCAGTGTGTGTTCATACATCTTGGTGACACTCCGAACTACTTTCTCCTCGCCCTGAATGTCTCTGCTTCTCACCAGTTCACCGGTTTTCCTGCTGCTTCTTCTGATCGGGTCTGACAACAGTTTTCACTTTTCATCAGCGGAGTCAGAGGAGAACCTGGACAAGGAGCCTCGGGCAAAGGTGGAACCGAAACGACATCCAGGAAACGTAAACGCTGGAGGGAAGCGAGACCTGAAAAGTTCAGGCGATACGAGTTAAACACAGAAGAAGATTTAGGAACCAAAGATAAGTAACATTTTACTATAAATAAATGATTGATTTGATGGCTCTACTAAAGCATGGTGGTGGCAGCATCATCATGTGAGTGTCCCCTTGAGTTAGTGCCATTACCTTCTACCTTCTTCCAGCAAAATGCAGCTGAAATAAAATACCATGAATTTCTGGGAAATTTGCTGTCCTCAAGCTGAGAAGCTCCAGTTTCAACATTTTTGCTGAAAAATACCCAGAGAACCCAGTTTCTTTAAGACATTTAAAAGACTGCAAGGTAACGACGTCAGTCTGTCAGAAGGTAAAGACAAAGCAAATGTGTACGGTCATACAAAGTGGAGAATTTGTTGTTTGTTTTTTTCGTCCAAGAATTCCAACAACATGGACGTCTTTAATGATCAACTTAATATCGCAATTTGAAACAAAGCAATTATCAAATCCACAAAGGCTGCAATTTATGTTTAGTTTATTTAGGTTTAGTTGGGTTTACGTACAAAAAAATAAAATGTTTAAGGTTCTAGATGACCCATCCATCCACCCCAAACTCCTCCCCATGTTATAGCTACCACAGCCACTAGAGGGCACAGTGGAAAACACAAAATGGTGTTCATTTCACACTTCCTCATAGTAAAACGTGTTATTTATAAATTACAAGACTCCAGTTTAGTTTATTGAGGTTTAGTCAGGTTGACGCACAAAAAAGATGTAATATATAGAATATGTTAAAGGTTCTAGATGACCCATCCATCAACCCCAACCTCCTCCCTGTGTTATAACTACCATGGCCACTAGAGTGCAGAGTGGAGAAAAAAAATGTGGCTTTTAAAATAAAAAAAATTTCACACTTCCACGTACCACAATGTAATATTATTTATAAATTACTAGGCTGTGATTTAGGTTTAGTTTATTTAGGTTTAGTCGGGTTCACGCACAAAAAGAGACATAGTTAGTTTCAGGGAGAGATCATGATTTTGTTGGTTGTTATAAGAATCACTCGACTGAAACTGAAAGCATCGCTGACTAATAAATAGAACATGTTAAAAGTTCTAGATGACCCGTCCATCTACCCCGCCCTCCTCCCTATGTTATAACTACCAGAACCACTGTGGAAAAACAGTGGAAAAACAATTGTTGTTCATTTCAAACATAATGTTATCTACAAATTACAAGTTACTGAAGTGTAAATCAAGAGTTCAGGTTTCTAACTCCTGTTGGAGGGTTGTTATTTTGCAGAATTGCTGATTTGATAAACATTCCTCTTGGAGTTGTGCTTTTGTTTTCTTCATCAGTTCAGATTTTAGCAAAAGAAATCCTAGTTAAACCGCTGAAACTTTTATTGTCTATTAATTAACATTTCTACTTTGTTATTTCTGTGTTAAAGCGTCGTCTCGGCCGCTGCAGAAATGTCAACAGATTAAAATGGGGTTTGTGCTGCAGCCGAACTGGATGCAGGCGGCTTCGCAGAGCAGAACAAATCCTGAAAATGAATTATTGATTATTACAGTCCTGTAGCCTCGCTTCTCTCTGTGTGTTTACTTCGGCTGCGGTTCAACAATCCTCCGACAAACGTGATGTTTTGTATCTTTTTACATTTCAGGGTCTTAGCTTCACTGACAAATATCCTCATGTTAATACTAAACATGTTTCCCTGCAGACAGACTGACAAATAACAACTATTAGATACACAAACTCAGAAGTTAATGCTGTCAAGGGATGAATCAGAATCTTTCTTAACTTTTCTCCAGCACAACTAACTGTCAGGAGGAAAAATGTTTGACAAGTCCTTCGCCTAAATTATCGATTTTTATCATTTCAACCTGCATAAACAGACTTTTTCAGCCATTTGTTGGCAGCAAAACAAGCTGGAAACATTTACAGAAAGTATGAGCAAACAGTTGTCTGTTTAGAATTGTGCTAAATTAAACTCCAATATTATTTTAGCTGCGTTGTCGTTTCCACCAACTCCAGAGCACAATCCATCCCTCTTCAGATGACAAACGCTCCGCCACACTCACCGGCTTGTTGCTAAATTTATCTGCTGTTTACACTCGGTGTACATCTGGTTCGTCTGAGAGTTTTAGCTGAAAACATCTGCTGCAAACATTGTTGGTGACAGCAAGGAGACACAACAAATCCAGTGAACTAACCTCAACTAAAAAGAAGTTTAAATGGTAATTTCAGCTCCAGGGAACTACACACTGTCATCATTTTGTGGATTTATCACTACAAATGACACTATTTACATGCAATCCATCATGTGAACCATTTTTAATTATAAATAATTAGCATTTTCATACGAAAACTAGGAGATATGTCATTTAAAAAAAATGTCCCAATACCGTAGTGGCAGCATCATGACGTGCAGCACGGTGGTGGCAGCATCATGACGTGAAGCATGGTGGTGGCAGCATCATGACGTGCAGCACGGTGGTGGCAGCATCATGACGTGAAGCATGGTGGTGGCAGCATCATGGTGTGAAGCATGGTGGTGGCAGCCATCTTTGTAGTATTTTGAACTGTTGGGAAATGTGATTTTCATTTGCATAAAAAGGGTCACAAAATGGGACCTTTACATAAAAACAAAGTAAACTTTCTGTTTTGTCCTTTCATGCTGGTTTGCACTGAAGTGAATCTATGATAATCTGTAAAACATTTAGTTAATTTTCTTATTGCTATTGATGAAGACCCTTTCGCATTTTGGCAGCTGCAGCACGTATTGAAAGTAAGAAGAAAAAAATCTGCGATTAGAAACTCAGGGAGAGTTTAGTGCAGCTTTAACTTCACCTACTGCCTTCTTCTGAGTGGATTTCAAAAACGATCCTCAAATGAACTCATAACACCGAGCGCTCATGAACAAAATGTGCGCGATGTGAGTTGTGCCAAAGTAGCTGCCGAGGAAGCTGCAAGTTGAAAACAAAACAAAACAAAAAAGCCTGACTAGATGTGAGTGGACGGTGAATTGTGAGGATCAGAGCGGCAGCGAGGAGCTAACAGGAGCTGAGCTGTCACAGTCTGACAGGTGAATACAGCTGTAAGGCCAAAACACACACCGACACACACAACTCCAGCTGAATTACACAAGAAAACATCCACACAAACACCAACGGCATCACGGTGCTACGGTAGCGTCAACCCCGAACCACCGCTGCTGCACTCAGACGGCAAATTATCAACTACAACATTTCAAAACAACAAAAAAACCATCACCCGTGGAGCTTTGTTGACCCGTCCATCCAGCCTGACTTCTGGGGGATTCATAATACACTTCGAAAATCTCACCATGAGCTCAGATAACTGCGAGTGCAAAAGGCTGACATGTTATTTTTTAAGAGATATTGGAGAACACACTTGTTTTTAGTGAATCCACAGGAAAGAAAATGCATTTTAACACACATTAACAGCTATTTACTGAACATGGAACGCAAGTATGTGGTTTAAATGCATGTAACAATATGTAGTTCAGACTAATCAAGAAAACTGCATTCAAAAATATTAATACAGTGAGCATTTAAAAGTATTCACCAACCTTGAAAATGCTCCCCTTTTATTGCTCTTCAACACTGAATCGTGGTCAACAAAAACACTCTTTTGTGTCAAAGTTGAAAAAAATTTCTACATAGTAATGCTAATTAATCAAAAATAAGAAACATAAAATAAGCAGCAGATCCTGGAAGGCGTGTAAAAGTAGAGAGTAAATGAAATCCTGGAGGACAACCAGATGCAGTCTGAAGAGAACTGAGACTTGGAGAAGATTTGTTTTCCATCCAGACGATGAGTCGAAGCAAACAGACAAAGAATCATCAGAAACGGTTTAAAGACAACAAGGTGGAAGTTCTGGAGGCCGAGTCAGAGTCCAGACCTCAATCCAACTGAGAATTAGCGTCTGGAGTTGACAGAGTTTGATCAGTTTATAAAGAAGAATGAGGTAAAACTGCAGCGTCCAGATGTTCAGGCTGATTATTCCTTTCTCCTGTCAGTGGTTTTTATGTTGTGGCTGAATGATGTAAACAGATAATAATAAGCCGTTGGTCTGAGCAGCGCTGTGTGTGTCACATCAGCGTCTGTCTGTCAAAAATCACGTCCTCTGACAGTCATTGTTTCCGATGAGACCGACAATGGAGACAAGTCATTTGTTTTGACGACTTCGGTTTCCACAATTAAGTCTATTCAAGCAGGACTCCAGCTGTGTGAGCGAAGTGTGTACATGTGGAAAAAGAAAAGGCGAGTGCAGACAAAGGAACACATTTAGATATACATAAATAGGAAAATTATTCTTTCATGAGCTACGGTTTGTTGAATCAGAGGAGCTGAATAAAGTGCTCTGCTGTTCTGGAAAGATCACAGCATCACACAGTACGAAGGTTCTTCAACAGATCGATCAAGATATTGATTATTGAGCAGCAGAGCTACAGTAAAAATGTAAAGTTTGGCCTGAGAGGAGTCAGAGAGGCAGCACTGTGGTAACTTTCATAACAATCAAACTGTGAGATTTTACAACTTTCGGAGCACAAATCAAGTTGTTGACCTGATAGTGATGCAATAAGACGGTGAGATGATCACCAGAATTAGGCAAAACTGTGTAAATGTAGATAGAAGTAGTAAATATATCAGTAAAAAGCAAATATTAAACATAATATAATACCTCTTAGAGCTGATATGTTGTAACTTGTTGTATTCCAGCAGACACATTAGCATTCATTAGCATTTTTAAAGTCAACATAAAACAGCATTTTAGCTCCATAATAGGCTCTGTGCACATTAACAGCATGTGGTGGTAGCATCACAATGTTAAGCATGGTGGTGGCGACATTATGACGTGAAGCATGGTGGTGGCAGCATCATGATAGGAAGCATGGAGGTGGCAGCATCATGATAGGAAGCATGGAGGTGGCAGCATCATGATAGGAAGCATGGAGGTGGAAGCATCATGATGTGAAGCATGGTGGTGGCAGCATCATAATGTTAAGCATGGTGGTGGCAGCATCATGATGTGAAGCATGGTGGTGGCAGCATCATGATGTGAAGCATGGTGGTGGCAGCATCATGATGTGAAGCACGGTGGTGGCAACATCATGATGTGAAGCATGGTGGTGACAGCATCATGATGTGAAGCATGGTGGTGGCAGCATCATGATGTGAAGCACGGTGGTGGCAGCATCATAATGTTAAGCATGGTGGTGGCAGCATCATGATGTGAAGCATGGTGGTGGCAGCATCATGATGTGAAGCACGGTGGTGACAACATCATGATGTGAAGCATGGTGGTGGCAGCATCATAATGTTAAGCATGGTGGTGGCAGCATTATGATGTGAAGCACGGTGGTGGCAGCATCATTATATGAAGCATGGTGGTGGTACATGGAACATGACCTGCTAAAGAGTAGAAAAGCAATAAAATGTAAATATAGTTTTGAATAAAAAATAAAAGAAGTTGCTACTTTTGAAAATATACTGAGGAAATTAATAACATCACATGAGAATTAAATATTACACAAATGACATAAAACTGAAAATGATTTGTTGCACATGTGATTAAAATGATGTAAATGTAGCAGCAGTTTCAAAAGAATCTCAGTTTTAGGGTCCTAAAACACATTTTAAAATAAAAAAGCATCAGTGTGGGCGTGGCATTAGTCTTGTTTTCGGCTGATTCTAACTCCTGAGAAAAACATGAGGGTTTGGAGCTGCTATCTGTTGCTGAGCAGGTCGTTACTGCTGCATGTTCTGGACGTGCTGCTGGTTCCATCGCATGTTTCCTGAGTCCGACACGACGAAGAGGGAAAAAGCTGCAGAAGCCGGAGTTTGGGCCTCGTGCTGCTCAGCAGTCGGCCGACGTCTCCGGCTGATTGGCCGGGCAGAACACCGCTGCCTCATCAATAGTACAGAATGATTCGAGACAGAAGCGGAATACTAAACGCATCATCAGGCCGCTGTTTGCTCTCCTCCGCTTCATTACCACAGCCCTCGCCGATGTGTGTTCAGGAGGTCTGCAAACGGAATCACAGCGACACCAAACGACAAAGAAGCTCTGCAGATGAGAGGACGGTTTGAAGTGAAGCTGCAGCCTGTGAACACCTCAGCAGCTGAAATATAGATGTATTTACAGAAGCACCAAACAGAGAGACTGTGGCACAAAGAGTTAAAAAATCCCTTTCAAGGCAGCAGGCCGGGCCCACAGCAAGTTTGGCTTTCAATGATTAATTTATATTCGCAGGAATCCCAGAGGAGTGAGTCTCCCCTTCAGGATCATTAGTGCCGATGGCAGCCTGGATCTGAGACAAAGTGCCTGAAGGTCCGAGCAGACAGTTACATAAGAGGATCTGCATTTAAAGAATAAGAACGCAGAATTTATATATTTTATTGTTGTTAACTGCTAACAATGCAAAGGCTCTTTTACAGATGGTTCCATTAGTTCAGGAATTTCCTAATGCAATGTAGTTTTTATAATTTTATATTGTTAGAAGTGCATCATCGAGCCGTGATTTCTGACTCACTTTGATAAATTTTAAACCAACGCCAAAAAATCCTAAAAGCTACACGAGCAAACTTTGTCTGCACATGAAGCTGTGCAAAAAGTCAATAAGTTGAGCTTTTGTTTAGTGGTTGTGGCATCATGATGTGAAACACGGTGGTGGCAGCATCATGATGTGAAGCATGGAGGTGGCAGCATCATGATGGGAAGCACGGTGGTGGCAGCATCATGATGTGAAGCATGGAGGTGGCAGCATCATGATGGGAAGCACGGTGGTGGCAGCATCATGATGTGAAGCACAGAGATAGCAGCATCATGATGTGAAGCACAGAGATAGCAGCATCATGGTGTGAAGCACAGAGATAGCAGCATCATGATGTGAAGCACAGAGATAGCAGCATCATGATGTGAAGCACAGAGATAGCAGCATCATGATGGGAAGCATGGTGGTGGCAGCATCATGATGTGAAGCATGGTGGTGATCAGCTTCTTCCAACTAAATGTATTTTAAAAAGTCAAATAAATATACAACATTTTGACACTTAAGACTAAAGCAAAAAGAAAATCAACAAAGTAGTAAAAAAAAATCCAAATACTTTTCAAATTCCCATTTGAAATATTGGAGAAAAATTATATTGTCTAAAATTTCCAATAGATACAAAAGAGTTTGACATTTAAAACAGACTAACGCATGAAAAAAATTTGGTTTCTCTGTTTGCAACGTTGTGAAAACAAGTCTGTCTTCCTCAGTGTGACAGAATAAAATCCTGATATTGCAGTGATTCCTCAGAGATTCTTCATTCAGACAACATAGACAGTGAGAGCTGTTGCTGCATGTTTATGTATTAGAGTGAGCTGCTGGGGAAGAGAAGCAGTCAGTCGATGGTGCACCCTCAGTAGAGATGTTCTGGTCTATAGCATCAAGCCGTCACAGTAAAGATGAAGCTCTGAACTCACCAGTCCATCTCTGGTAAGTTTCTGTTTGGATTCAGACATCCAGGAGGACTTCATGTTAAAAGCAGCAGCAGCTCCTGGTTGGAAGAAACAAACAAAATAAAAACCAGTGATGGTATTAGAGGCCTGGAGGCAGAATATGCTGGAGAGACTGAACATCTCATGTGGCCTAAAAAACCTCAAGAACCTCCAGGAGGAACCAAAGGGCAGCAGGAGATGGACGGACGGATGGGTGGTAGATGTCTGCAATACTGAGTAAAAATCTACAGTAGAGAAGAAAATCCAACATCTTGGATCAGTAAAATAAATGCAGCATGGCTCAGAAACAGTGAACAGAGGAGCACGTTGTTGGAGATACATTCAGCATGGGGAAACATCTTTCTACAGCACTAGTGTAAAAATCATATTTTCTTCTGTTTCTGTGGAATAAACAGTCAAAGAAATTCTTTTTCTTCTGATCTGTAGAAATGATTTATGGTAATATTAACATTTCATGGCTGTTCTGTTTCCGTGGAGGTTCAGGATTTTATGCTGCAGAGAGAAATGAAGTGACAGGAGCAACACATGCTGGTTTTAGAGGGTTACTCTTCGTGGTGTCGGACTGATTTTATTTCATAATCATATTTTTGTCCGTGTCGTCGTCTCTTATCTTTCTTCTCTCCAGACCTCCTCCTGTTTGTTCCTTCACCTCTTCCCTCCTCCAACACTTTGAAACTTCTGTCTCTGCAGTGCTGCAACCACCCAGTGAAAAGTTGAAGAATTCCCTCGACTCCTCTCATCCTCCTCCTCCTCCGTCTCTTTTATCCGTCCATCCTCTCCGAAACCGTGGACAGGCGGGAACCTACTTTTCTCCCCCAACACGAAACTCCGTGGGGGGACAGATTTCAGCGTGGCGCGTTACATTATTGATGAAGCGTCCCCTGCCTCGTCTCTTCTTTCCCCCAGGGCTTCGTGCTGAGGGACGCTGAGAGAAACCAAAATCTCCGAGGACTCCCTCTGCATCTCAACACTCTGCAGCTCAGACGTGACAGCACACAGTGAAGACACGCCTCGGTCTGGACCCGACACGTATGAAGGATCCGACAGGAATCAGTTCAGATCGAGCTGCAGATGTGGACACAAACATCCAACCCCCAGAGCACATCTGGACGACCCAGATCTGATGTTTCACGAAACAAAAGCTCAACTTTTTGGCTTTTTGAACAGTTTCATGTTAAGACAGAGTTTGATCGTTTAACTTTTAGGATTTTGAGGCGTCCATGTTTGTTTAATGTTTATCCAGGTCAGTCACAAATCTGGCATGCTTCAGACCATGATGCTGCCACCACCATGCTGCACATGATGCTGCCACCGCCATGCTTCAGACCATGATGCTGCCACCACTATACTTAAAAAAAAAATGCTGCCACCACCATGTTTCACATCATAATGCTGCCACCACCATGCTTCATGTCATGATGCTGCCACCACCCCATGCTCCACATCATGTTGTTTCCACCTCCATGTTTTATGCCATAATGCAGCAACGACATTTACTTTACTATTGTTTATAAGATGGTGAAAAGTTTCCACATCTGAGAAGTTTGAACTGGCGAATGTTTGGGATTTTAGTGATTTTCTTTCAGCCAAACTCACAAACTGCTGCTGTTTGTTTCAGAAAGATTTCAGGAGAGAATTTCACTCTAATTGGCAGCTCACTTTCATGTGAATGTTTTGGGGACGAACTTCTCGACCCAAAACATTTGCCGCCAACGTGGACGCTGCTGGTGTGAACCCCTTCGAACCGTGGCGTCGCTCATTATGGAGCGTGTGATGTCGGAGGTGTAAACAACAGGACGATCCTACAACTAAAACGGGTGTTTGAGATCAGAGCGGCTCCCTGCTGGGTATTAAAAGTGGAACAGCAGCTGGTTTAAGCTGCTCTCAGTCTGTCAGCTGGTTATTAGACATCGCTGCCTGACTAACACACTGTTTACTGCCACAGGGGAAAACAACACGGACACACAAGAGGCTGCTTCAGCTTCCTCCTCTGCTCTTATCAGCAAAAACAAAAAGATGTTTCAACCGCAGGAACTTAAGGTGGTTCTGAACCTTTGTACTTGTTCCGACTACTAAACCCGTCCCTGTAGAACCTCATTCAGGGCCACTTTTAGCAGAGAACAAAGTTCCTACAACAGGGTAGCTCCTTCTGAGTGGCCCTGAAAACTTGCAAAAATGCAGTACCATAATCAACTCTAATTGTGCTGTAAAACACCCCACCACACTTGATGCTGCCACCACCGTGCTTCATGAAATGATGCTGCCACCACCAATGTTCCCTCTAATTTTTCATGAGTCTGAGCAAACACACAAACTCCCTGAGCGTCCCTTGGACCACTGTGAGCAACATCAGACGTGTGCACTGTGGTCACACCAGCATCGCATCCATTCAAGTTACATGGTTCATTAAAAGAATCAAATTACAGCATTTACATTTCTGTTAAAACACTTTGTCAACAGGAGCCAGTTGAAGGCTGCAGTGATTTTAGTGACACTACAATGTATAAGAGTGAAGTTATTGAATATTTGTCTCTCTTTACTGTTGCAGCGGTTTTGCAAATTGCAGACGGACCCTGTTCACTCCATAGACACCAATGTTATTCCTGTAGCTTGAAAGACAGCTACTTTTGATAAAACTGGGCTTGTAGCACATTGTCTGCCTTGCAACAATGGGAAAGAGGCACCGTTTATGTTTTGACAACCTATATCTAATGAGTTATTGATGCTGGAAGTCCCAATCTGTGAATATCTTTCCAACTTTATTGAACCTGGGGCCACTACCACCTAAGGAGTGATATATTTAATTTTGAAAAAAGCATTTAGCCATACTTAAAGCTTTAAGTGCTTTATTAACACTGAACTAAAAATTTTGTATTGTTTTATTATCACAGGTTCTGTCTGAAAAGAGGTGGCATCATTTTAAACAGTGAAATCAAACTAATAAAATGTAATGACCAACCAGTGAGCAATACTGGATTCTGCAAAAACATAAACAACTTTTTTTTTTTTAAATCTAAATCTTAACACAGTTAATGTATTAACTTATTTTTGTGTGTATGCGTGTATTTATTGATTTATTTAGTACTGTTAACATATCAGAGTTCTGAGTGAGTTTTTCTTAAGATAGGCAAAGGCCATTTATTGATTACATATAGGCTGTTAAATGTTTATTAAAAACTAAAAAGCATTTAAAAAAACATTTATTGAGTCACTAAAATACTGTAGAGTACAGACCACATCAGCATGATTATAAGCATCCTCTGGTAAATTAACAACCAGATACTGATGTCTCTCACCATATGGACTTCAGGAGATGACTGGGGGATGATAAACTGTGACCTACTGGTTGGGTTCTCTCTGTTCTCATGTTTCTTACATGTTTGTCCCCTGACAGCCGGGTCCTAATGTTTTTTGAGCAACACACCATACTATGACGTTTTTACAATGATGGTTCTACTATGATGATGATGGCGTTTTTTCATCCCAAAAGCTCTACTATGATGTTTTCTAAGAGACATACCATGCTACTCTGGTTGTTCTGGCCCTGCACTCCTCCTCTGTTGTTTTCTGGATTGTACTCAGCTGCATGCCTTCGTCCACCCGGCCTCCGTTGACTCGTCCCGCCTGCCATCTCTGGAGCTGAAGCTGGATTGGAACAGACCAAAGTACAGTCCAATCACGATGCCAGCTGCCTCTCAAAAGGCTCCTTCATCTGGCAGGTGGCGGCACTTCTTCTGAGGGGAAGCTGAGCTGGCCCGGCAGAACTTTGGAGATGTGTTCCAGTGGTTGGTGGATGTGTGGGGAGATAGAGAGGGACCTTTGAATTGTTCAGAAAGGAAAACAGGAAACTCATTGGTAGTTTTAGTTTAGGGTGCTACTGCGGTGTGTTTTTGGGGTTTAAGAGGTGAACAGGAAGAGGTTTTTTTCCTATTGATTATCTTTTACTTTGTTCCTGGTTGGAATGCCCATCAATGTCAACGTGAAGTTCACTTTTAGTTCTGTTTATTTATTTTTATTTTACTAACACCCATTTGTTTTTAACTTTGTTGTAAACTTACTCTTTCAAATAAATTCTCATCTAACCCTCTGGAAACCAGCGTTTGGACTGTTTTTGTGTTGCTCCTCACCTACTGACAGTTGTGGACTAAAGGCTATACTGTGACGTTTTTAGAGCGACATGCTATACTATGATGTTTGTTGGGCGACACTCTATACTATAGGCTTTTTAAATTGACATATTACTGACTTTTTTTGTTTTAGTTTTTTAGTAACATAAGAATTTGAACAGTTTTAAATTTTACTATACTTTTACTTGTGCAATGAAATATTATTCTATGGCATTTTTTAGACGACATATTATACTCTGATGTTTTCTTGAATTACATACTATTTTGACAATATACTGCACTATGACATTTTTTGAACCACATATCATACATGACAATTTTAGGCAACATCCTATCATTTTGCGTTTTTTGAACCACATAATAATCTATGTTTTGTTTTTTTTCTTCTTGCCAACATGCTGTACTATGAACTACAGGCCATACTATGTTATTCTTGAGTAAAGTATACTATACCTTGACATTTTCTGAACTACATCCTATATATGGCGTTACACACAGAGTGCTTTGGTTACATGTTGATTTATAATCTAGATTTTTTTCTGTTTTGTTTTTTGACAGGATTACCACAGACCTGACCGTGAACACCGTCGACACCCACCTCAGGGAGACGCTGCCTAAGATCTCAAGGCTGCTTGGTCGTGGTCTTTCTGGCACGTACTCTTCCAAGATGAGCCGGGAAGTTTAACACTGATGGAATGACACCAGGTCTAAGCCGACAAACTTCCAATTCCTCCCCAATCCATAGTCTCTGGGAAACCTACATGGAGTAAGAAAAGTAGACAGAGAAGTAATTAAGTCTGTACACAACATATTAAAAAGAAGTCATGCTAATAAATTAAGTACAAAGAACCGAATTCGCCAATATACTGGAGATTTGTTATACTTAATTTGATAAGTATAACCTTGTTTAGTAACATTTGAATTATTTGAGAGCAGTCCTAAAGAACTGCCTGTAATCCCAATCATAAAATGGGTTTGGAGGAAGAACATAGATGGTGATCGGGATATACATGAGTTAGGCTTTATAACAACTGTACTATTACAAATGCTAATACTACTTCTAAGACTCTAACAGCTATTTTATACTACTACTGCTGCTTGTACTTTTAGTATTACTACTACTGCTTGTACAACTATACTACAGCTACTATTAATCGTCTGGTATTTAGTTGTTAAGCTGCTAGCTCGCCTTAGCGTTTTGCTAGTGGCTAACTAGTTAGCTCTCATAGACTGGAAGCTCTCAACAAGATTTAATCATGAAAAAATAGCCAAAAACTATTCTTACCTATGAAAAGTCATTCCAAGTTTCCTTGTCTCAATCGTACGACGTAGTGTGTAATTGTATGCAGCACAGTGAGCCGGCATACTTGTTTCTGTTTTCACGCCGTCTCCATCAACGGAATGCACTGAAACTTTTCCCCCACTAGCTTAGCCTCGCCGTAGAACGCAGCTCAAAGGGGCGTGTCCTATCTACTCATTCATATCTATGACAACAACGGTGGCTGCACATAAGGACGCCGAACGTTGATTAGCTGCGTAAATACCATTATATACAGTCTATGGTAAATACGTATGTGAATCGCATCATTGGCTGCAGCAGACAGTCACCGGTCACTCACTGACTCACATTGAAAAATAGCACAGAATGAATTGTTACGTGTTTATTTTATTTACAATTTAGGTTGGATTTTTTTTTTGTGCGCAGCGTAGATTTTCTGTGCGCGGAGACCTTGTCAGCAGTGTGCAATTGCGCATGCGCGCAGCTTAGAGGGAACAGTGGTGGTGGCAGCATCATGATGTGAAGCATGGTGGTGGCAGCATCATTATGTGAAGCATGGTGGAGGTAGCAATAGGTTGAATCATGTTAAAATGATTTACAGTGTACTTCACTGCCTATTAAAACACACCCAAAACACCTCCATGTTCTTCAGCTCATCAACCAGACAGCTCTTCCATCTCTGCCGGTATCCAATCCTCACTATTATTCTGAAGTGGAATAAATTAAATAAAACACACTGAAGCAGCAGCAAACGGGGAGAAAACATAAAAGCAATTAAAATATTTCTTCTGGGGCACGAGAGGGATCCTTCCTGCCTCTCATTTGTAGCCGGAGAACCGCAAAAAGTGACAGGACTCGTCAGCTGTCGGCAGTTCGATTAAAACGAGAGCGACGAAGCTCGGTTTGAGAGTGGAAGCAGCCAATTAGACAAACCAGAGTACCTTCTGCACACAGAAACTGTGTTTTAGAAGTGAGAAGATAACGGTCAGGACGACTCACCATCTGGAGGAGTGGGAGACGTTCAAACAACTCTGAGGATGGAAAGTTGTTTCAACACTTAGTTAAAATTATAGATATCAACAATGTATTTTCACAAATTACACTTTGTCTAGTTGGTTATTATTCTAGACATCTGTTACTTCATTCTGACCTGTGAAAACCACAGCAAAGACCTCTGTGATTCAATTCCAGCTACTTAAAATTATGTCTTATCTAAAGATGATCTGGAGCTAAAATACACATGTAAAAAAAATCATTTAGATTACTCAGAGTCCAAATATCTTCAATATAACATTATTTGTCGCAGTTAAAACCTCAGTTAGAGGTCTGGACAGAAGTTGATAAAAAAGATCTGTGTGGTGGTCACTGCATCATAATGTGAAGCACGGTGGTGACAGCATCATGAGTTAAAGCATGGTGGTGGCAGCATCATGATGTGGAGCATGGTGGTGGCAGCATCATAATGTGAAGCATGGTGGTGGCAGCATCATGATGTGAAGCATGGTGGTGGCAGCATCATGATGTGAAGCATGGTGGTGGCAGCATCATGAGTTAAAGCATGGTGGTGGCGGCATCATGATGTGAAGCATGGTGGTGGCGGCATCATGATGTGAAGCATGGTGGTGGCAGCATCATAATGTGAAGCATGGTGGTGGCAGCATCATGATGTGGAGCATGGTGGTGGCAGCATCATGATGTGGAGCACGGTGGTGGCAGCATCATAATGTGAAGCACGGTGGTGGCAGCATCATGATGTGGAGCATGGTGGTGGCAGCATCATAATGTGAAGCATGGTGGTGGCAGCATCATGATGTGGAGCACGGTGGTGGCAGCATCATGATGTGAAGCATGGTGGTGGCAGCATCATGATGTGGAGCACGGTGGTGGCAGCATCATAATGTGAAGCATGGTGGTGGCAGCATCATGATGTGGAGCACGGTGGTGGCAGCATCATGATGTGAAGCATGGTGGTGGCAGCATCATGATGTGGAGCACGGTGGTGGCAGCATCATAATGTGAAGCACGGTGGTGGCAGCATCATGATGTGGAGCATGGTGGTGGCAACATCATAATGTGAAGCACGGTGGTGGCAGCATCATGATGTAAAGCATGGTGGTGGCAGCATCATGATGTGGAGCACGGTGGTGGCAGCATCATAATGTGAAGCACGGTGGTGGCAGCATCATGATGTGGAGCATGGTGGTGGCAGCATCATAATGTGAAGCACGGTGGTGGCAGCATCATGATGTGGAGCACGGTGGTGGCAGCATCATGATGTGAAGCATGGTGGTGGCAGCATCATGATGTGGAGCACGGTGGTGGCAGCATCATAATGTGAAGCACGGTGGTGGCAGCATCATGATGTGGAGCATGGTGGTGGCAACATCATAATGTGAAGCACGGTGGTGGCGGCATCATGATGTGAACCTGTGATGGAAATTTAGATGAAATTAGGCATCAGGCTTCCCTGACATGGCGGTAAAATGGCGGTTGCAGTGTCAAAGTAAGTTTGAAAAACAAACTATGTAACTGCAGACATCTGCAGTGCAACTTTAACGAGTTCAAACTAAAATTAAGAATCTGAAAAGGACAATGTCAATGTGTTGGAGTTGTCAGTGATCACTTTAGTAACGCTTCAATAGTCATTAAACAATCACCATTTAATAGACGAACACTCAAGCGTTACAATGCACCATGAACTTTATCTGTCAGGTGTAATAATAAGAATAAGAATAATAATGTTTATTTATGTAGAACTTTTCTTACCAAAGTTACAAAGTGCTGAACAGAAAAAAATCTAATTAAAAAGATGAATATCATCAATAAAAAAATAAAACCGAGATCATAAAAGCTGCCAGACAACAAAGATCATTAAAAACTATCAGATCATAAAACAGAAGGCCAAACAAAAAGGATCATAAAACACAGCCACACATCGGGCATTCAAAAAGGCCTGAGATTTAAAATAATTATATATCTTAGGAAGATATTTAAAAGACACATCTGATCTGAAATCATAAACTATAACACAGTTTGGTGGCAAAGACTCAGTTACTGTTGTTGATCCAGACTCTCCACACAAGAGAGGTTTCTTGTGTTAACATGTATGTTGAATTTAGTGTTATAAGATAAGACAAGATAAGATAACCCTTTATTAATCACACAGTGGGGACATTTGTAACGTTTGTCATGTTAACTTCTGTGGTACATCACATTGTGGTTGGGGAGATTTATATTTCATTTTATTTTTGACGAAACTGCATGTAAATAATGAAGAATTTAGATTCTGTGAATGGATGCATACTTTCTAATCTCACTGTTTTTGTTGTCATTCATTTGACCACCAGTGGATGGCACTGAAGTCGCATCTAATACATGAAATTGCATATATAGATTTTTTATTTTTTTTTTAAATTAACTGTGGATACTCTATCTGGCAAATCCAATCCTTTTTTCTCTCTTTTAACAAAACAGGGAAAAGCTGGAAAATACTAGTTATCTACCATTTTTAATTCCTTTAAATACAGAATTTTTCTTTCAAATACCAACAAATATCTCTAAAATAATGGTATTTTTGCTGATTTAAATACAATAACTTCAGTAAACATAGTTTAATTGCATAGTCACACATTGTAAAAGAAGAAATTACTGTTTGTAAAATTACAGAATTTGGATGTGGACATTATAGACAGTTTAATTAGATTTTATTATTTTAATTTTTACAGTATATTAAATATATTAATTCTTCTGTTTGGGATTTTACTGCATATTATCTGTAATTTAACAAGACAGAAAAACTGTATAAAATAAAATATGAAATAAATAACAGTTTTAAATATTATTTAGAATGTTAAAATCCTTAATATACACATTCTTTCCATCAAATCACAGCAAATATTTGTGAAACAGTTAAATACAGTGTAAAGAGTAGTGTAACGTCACAGCCACACGTTGTTATAAAAGAATGAATTATCATCACAGTGGTGGCAGCTTCATGACATGAAGACCAGTGTTGGCAGCATCATGAAGCACGGTGGTGGCAGCATCATGATGTAAAGCATGGTGGTGGCAGCATCATGATGTAAAGCATGGTGGTGGCAGCATCATGATGTAAAGCACGGTGGTGGCAGCATCATGATGTAAAGCACGGTGGTGGCAGCATCATGATGTGAAGCACGGTGGTGGCAGCATCATGATGTAAAGCACGGTGGTGGCAGCATCATGATGTGAAGCACGGTGGTGGCAGCATCATGATGTGAAGCACGGTGGTGGCAACATCATGATGTGAAGCATGGAGGTGGCAGCATCATGATGTAAAGCATGGTGGTGGCAACATCATGATGTGAAGCATGGTGGTGGCAACATCATGATGTAAAGCACGGTGGTGGCAGCATCATGATGTAAAGCATGGTGGTGGCAGCATCATGATGTAAAGCATGGTGGTGGCAGCATCATGATGTAAAGCACGGTGGTGGCAGCATCATGATGTGAAGCATGGTGGTGGCAGCATCATGATGTGAAGCACGGTGGTGGCAGCATCATGATGTAAAGCACGGTGGTGGCAGCATCATGATGTAAAGCACGGTGGTGGCAGCATCATGATGTAAAGCATGGTGGTGGCAGCATCATGATGTGAAGCATGGTGGTGGCAGCATCATGATGTAAAGCACGGTGGTGGCAGCATCATGATGTAAAGCACGGTGGTGGGAGCATCATGATGTAAAGCATTGTAAAGTGAAACATGGTGGTGGCAGCATCATTTCATGAAGCATGGTGGTGGGCCACCATGCTTTAACTCATGATGCTGCCACCACTATGCTTCACATCATGATGCTGCCACCACTATGCTTCATATCATGATACCCCTAACCTGCTAAATACTTTTACTTAAATAGGATTTATGTTGCAGGACTTGTAGTAGAGTAGTTTTACTTTGCTGTAGTGGTAATTTTAGTGAAGTAAAAGACCTAAATACTTCTTCCACCACCGTTATTTACCTCAACTCTCTGCAGGCTGCGACAGTTTGTTTTAGCATTGGAGGCGCTACACAATGACTTTGGTTGAATTCTTATTGATCAATCTGCTCATAATTATTATTTTCAATCATAATTTTTTTCACTTTTTCCTTTTGACATCATGTGCCATGTGAAACAGATTTCTTTTGTCTACTAAAAGTCAGAAAACTGAAGCCTAATGTGATGTTTTTAAATGCAGCTGTCTAAAACTTAAATATATTTGTGTAAAATGTGACAAAAGTGGCAGCAGACACGCTGAAAATGGAGATAATTTGAAGTTTTAACTTTGAAAATGGTTGAAAACTATTATATTTATTTTCACTTGATTGATTGATTGTTTCAACTGTTACCTAAACTGAACAGTCTAATTGGTGCCATGTGCTACAAATTCCTCACCCGCACATTAAATCTTTACATCTAAGATGTAAATGATGGAGGCCGAGCGGCTGCAGGAATCCTTGGCTCTATGAATAATGGAGGCCTCGGAGAATGCTTTGACAGGATGTCAAAACATGTCATTTTCAATTCGCTAAAAATCTGCCTCCGACTGGCGAAGAAACGGCAGCTCTGCTTCCTTCATCGCTGCCCTGACAGACGAGAAACCAGCCGAGGAAGAGGAGCAGCTGCCACTCAAGACTTCGAACCGCTGCAGTCGAAACGAAGCTGCAGAAACCAAACATGACCTGCAGGCCTCAAACGCACTGGGATGAGTTTTCCACAGCAGGTTTCTCTCAAGGATAATGGTTGCTCAGAAAAGTGCTGCTGGTTCGTCTCAAACCGATTCCTTAATTGTGTTTTTCTATTCCTCTGAATGATTTTTGGCACCTAACTTGCCCTGCAGCTCTGAGAAAATCAAAATTATATATTAAACATGCAGCTAGAGCAGGAATGTTGGGCTGTGAATTTTGGTAGCGATTTGTTGCACGGTTTTTACAAAATTTGTAGAAAAAACTGCATTAAATATCCCCACTTCAATGAATGTGAAGTCAAATGGACAACAGAAGGACCAAAACAAGACACAAAATAAGCAAAATGAGACGAAAATAATGAGAAAGACACAAAATTATTTTTAAAAATGACTCAAATATGACCAAAATGACACAAAAAATAATGAAAACCAGACACACAATGATACGAATGACACAATGAGACAAAAACAACAAAAAAGAGACACAAAATGATTTTTAAAAATGACAAAATGAGCAAAATGAGACAAAAACAATGCAAAAGAGACAAAAAAAAGATCTTTTAAAAAAAATTACATAAATATAAGCAAAATAAGACACAAAATGAGCAAAATGAGAGAAGGACAATGAAAAAGACACACAAAATGATGAAAAAAATTACACAAATATGACCAAAATGAGACAAAAAGAGATGAAAAGGTTACACACGATAAAAAAAAGGAGACACAAAATAAGCAAAATGTGACAAAAACCTTGAAAAACACACACAAAATGATAGAAATCTACACAAATATGCGCAAAAACAGACAAAAAATCATGAAACGCAAACATATGACCAAACACAGACACAAAATGAGACAAAAACCTTACAAAATACACAAAATTACAAAAATCGATACAAATATAAGCAAAATGAGACAAAAACAACAAAATATAGACATAAAATGATTTTAAAAATTAAAAAAATCTGACCAAAATGAGACAAAAAATGATGAGGAACGGACACAAAATGATAAAAAAAAGACAGACAATGAGCAAAAAGAGACAAAAATTATGAAAAAGAGACACAAAATGAGACAAAATGAGACAAAAACTTTGAAAAAGATACACAAAATGAGAAAAATTGACACCAGTTTGAGCAAGAACAGTCAAAACATGCCACCATGCTTCACATGATGATGCTGCCACCACCATGCTTCACACCATATTTTGCCTTTTTCTCGAATTTTTTTGTGCTGAGGAGCTTTAAAATGCTTTGTTTTGTGCAGAATCTGGTAAAAATGCTTTATTTTCAGGGAGCTGTTAAATATAGCAGAAATACATAAAAAGAGAAATATGATTTTGATGAAATATAACGATTTCACTCTCAAATTTGTCTGATTTTCCTTGTGGAACTACACATGATGCGTTCCAGGACCATCTAAAAGCTGAAATTCTTTTGATTCTTACAGCTTCTTGCTCTGATAAATGGTGTAATTTTGTCTATTGTAAGAAAGAAAACCTGCTTTTTAAACTCTGCAGCAGGTTTTCGAGGTTAACAAGAGGTGTTTCAGCACTTTTCTAACATTTTCTGAGCGCCTGAAATGTGTGAGCTGTGGATCGATCCTGGCCGTGATGCATTCTACATCAGGCTCAGTGCAACAAGCAGCAACAGATTCATAAATTTAACAGTTTCGCTCGTTATTCAGCCACAAACACTAATATAAAGACTGTACAGGTTCACTATTGATGGAGATCAGGTGTTGTTGGACTCGCCTGCCTGAAGCTTCAAGTCCTCAAGAGTTTACAAATATTTGCTGCACCCTGACTGCCAGAAATTTTGGATTTTTTTTTTTGTCTATTGTGGGTCTACATTTCTCATCTCATTCCTGAGAACATTTCACAATCTCACTGGAAGGTCTGGAAAATGTTGCTGTGGAGAGAAACATCCGAAAAGTCCTGTTTTCTGGTTCAGAAAACAGAAGTCTGGAGGGTAAATGGGGGTAAATCAGTCAAATATTGTCCTGCAGTCCGAGTCCAACGTCCGTCTCCACTTCCTGTCACCTCAGAGTCGCTTCACTCTACTTCCTGTTTTCACTCTAAACGTCTCTGTTGCAGAGAGTTTGCTAGATTTCGCTCTCAGAAACTCAGTTTTCTTCAGCGTCTGGTTCTCAGCTGGAGTCTGGCAGCAGGTAACTCACATCGCTGCTGCTCTCGACTCCCCATCGTCTTTATCTAACCTCCGGCAGAATGTACGGAGCAGGAATCAGACGTGGAGCAGCTAAAAAAACACCAATTAATGTGTTTTTAATGGTCAGGTGTAGCTGCAGAGAGAACAGACTGACAGGAACCAGAGGAACCTCAAAGTGGAAAATTCAAGCTACACATGATCACGTCTGAAGGCCTAATGAGACCGACGGCTGCTGAAAAACACTGGTTAATTAGCACAGAAGCTAAAAATGCTAATGAGGCTGCACAACATGACCTGTGATAACGTCACCTACAACCCAGCTAGAACTGACTGGAAGCTCTGAGAAAGTTCTGCAAAGTTCTGGTCATGTTTTCAGTTTTTTTTATATTATTATTATAATGTTTTTCTTAAAAGCAAAGTTCTTTATTCTTGGGAACGTTTTGTAGAAGAACCAACATCCATTAAAAGACGGAACGTTCAGCGGATGTTTGGAGGATTCTGCAGATGATTTCAAAACATTTTCAGAAGGAATTTTATCCTGAATTTCAAAAGAACATTCTTCAAAAAATTACAAAAAGAGGCAACAACGACCAAATATGACCAAACTAAAACACAAAATGACTAAAATGAAACAAAAATTATTTAAAAGAGACACAAAATTAGACATTATGACTGAAAAGACACCGAAATGATGAAAATGAGACAACAAAGAAGATAATGAGATGCAAAATTATTAAAATGCCACATAAATGACCAAAATGAGATGCATTGTGACACAAAAATCATGAAAAGGAGACACAAAATTACACATGGAAGCAAAAAAGCATGAAAATGAGACCAAAAAAATACAGAGAGGCAAGAAAGATCAAAATGAGACACAAATATGACCAAACTAAGACAAAAAAAAATAACTAAAATTACACAAAAACAACTAAAATGAGACACAATTATTCAAAGGAGACTCACAATTACAAAGAGAAACTAAAAGGATGAAAGAGAGACAAAAATAGAGAAAAAAGAGAACATTTAGCAAAAAGAAGACAAAAAAGATGAAAAGACAACAAAATTATTAAAATGAGACACAAATTGACTTAAAATTACAATAAAAAAAGAAAGTACGAGGAGAAAAAAAACTACACATAGAAAAAAAGCACAAACATTACACAAAAACTACCAAAATGAGACACAAAAAATATTAAAATCAGACATAAAATGACTAAAGTGACACCAAAACTATTAAAAAGAGACACAAAATTACACGTAAGAAGAAACAAAAAGCCTGAAAATGAGACAAAAAAATTACAAAAAGAGACTAAAATGATGCAGAAATATGGCCAAACTAAAACACAAAATGACTAAAATTACACAAAAGCAACCAAAATATGGCACAAAAAATGGTGAAAATGATACACAGTGTGACTAAAAAGACACAAAAAAATTTGAAAAGGACACAAAATTACAAATGGAAGCAAAAAACATGACAAGGAGACAAAAATTCATAAAAAAAGAGAGAAAATTTTACAAAAAGGAGAACAAAATGTAGAAAAAATGTTTTACAAAAATGAGAAACAAAATGACACAAAAATGATTTAAATGAGACACAAAATTACAAATACAAACAAAAAGCACAAAAAGACACATTGAAAAAAAGGAGAGAAAATTTTATAAGGAGACAACAAAACATGAAACAAATGACATAAAAACAACCAAAATGACCAAAATGATGAACAAATATGACCAAAATAAGACGGAAAATCAATAAAATTACACAAAAACAACCAAAATGAGACACAAACTTACACAAACATTTTTAAAACATATGCAGAAGCAAAAAGCACAAAAAAGAGACTAAAATGACTAAAATGACAGGAAAACAACCAAAATGCAACACAAGATGATTAAAAATGACTAACAAAATATTAAAAGGAGACATAAACTTACAAAAAACGCACAAGTAGGAGACAAAAATTACCAAAATGAAACAAGAAGAGATGCAACATTTGGCAGATGATTTAAAAACATTCAGAAGGAACTTAAGGAGAACATTCTAGGAACTAAAAGAAAACTATTACCAGAACGTTTAAAGAACAAGGAAAATGTTTGTGTGTAAATTAAAGTCACTATATATAGATAAACGTGATTTTTGCATGTTTAGATGAAAACTACAAAGAGTTTTTCAGTCTCTGAGGTCAAAGAGTTTAAATTGTCCATCATTAAAATCCACTAAAATCAGACCCAGGATCTGTGCCAGCAGCTCCAGAAGTACAGAAACCATCATTTCTACTAAACTAACGGACTCCGAACAGCAGAAAATGCAGCCGCCAGACTTCAGACGACAGCAGAAGAATCATCGCTCGTCTTTAAAGTCCAAACTCTGGCCGGCAGCTGTTTAATCATCGCCTAAAAGCAACAAAATAAAAAGCCTTGATGGAATCGTCCTCCTCACAAACTCTGAGAATGTTTTTAATCATGAAGTTGGGTATTTTTCACTCTTTCTTTCTTCTAAAAGCACTTTTGAGATATAAGTAAACTGGATTTTGTCTTATTACAATCAAATCCGGTTCATCAAAGTCACATGCTGAGGTTAGAATCGACTATGAGAAGATAAAATTAACAACAAAGTCACTAAAATTCTGTAAGTTCTCTACAAGTTAATGCTCAGAGCCATAAAAACTAAACGTAAATCAGCAGATCTGAAACATAAAGGTTCTGACAAAAATCACCAAAATGACACAATTTACTGGTCAAAAACTAAATTTTACAAAAAGGAGACAAAAAAAGATGAAAAAAGAACACAAAAATTATTAAAATGACACAAAATGACTAAAATTAGACAAAAACAACCAAACTAAGACAAAAAATACCTAAAAGTACACAAAAATTAGACTCTTTTTTTAAATATTTCTGCTCATTTTGCTTCACACGGATCAATAAAACTCTGAATTAAAGTTTAAAAACCTCCAGGAATCCTTTAAATCCGAGTGAATTCTGTTCTATTTGAAAATAAATGATTCCTCTTTTAGTGTCGGTGGCAGAAACTGTGTCTGAGCTGCTGCTGATGTGAAGCCTTTTATTGCTGATCATATTCTAACGTTGATATTCTGCAGGACTCGTCTTACAAACTCCATCCTGATTCCGGCTGCTGTTGCTAGGCAACCGGACCCACAGAGGAGGCCGACGAGGATCTGGAACCAGAGAAAGTTGTTGAGACTATTAAATGTGTGATGAAAACAGATGTCAAACGTCTGACCCTGAACGCAGCATCCAGAGAACCGACCGCAACGTTAAAGAAACGTTTTTATCCGAGTTTATTAAATCATATCGTGAATTATTTACACAGATTCTCCTCAAAAGAGGCAGCAAACGGTTTCATGCTAACGCTTCCATAGCCACGTAGAGATTTAAATGTCTGCATTTCAACTGAAGTCTTCACACAAACACAAAACAGAGACACAAATTATACAAAAATGATACGGAGACGTAAAAATGACTAAAATGAAACAAAAATGATATAAAGGAGATATAAAAATGATCATAATTAAACAAAAAATATACAAAAATGATAAAACTTTGACAGTCAGATAATCAAAATGCCATAGAAATGACAAAAATGAGACACTATGTCACTAAAATGACACAAAAATTATACAAAGGAGACCAAAAATGATGAAAATCAAACAAAATAAACAACAAAATACACAAAAGAGATGTAAAAAAAGACCAAGGTTCAACAAAAATGATAAAAATTACACAATAAGTTGACTGAATGCCACAGAAATTACTAAAATTAGACACTATGTGACTAAAATGTTCCAAAAATTATAAAAAGGAGACACAAACAAAAAAAAATTCTGAAGAGACGAAAAGACCAAAATGATACACAAATATGACCAAATTAAAACACAAAAAACTACAAAAACAATCAAAATGTGTTACAAAATGACACAAAAATCATTAAAATGAGACAGAAAATTACAAATAGAAACAAAAAGTATGATAAGGAGATAAAAAATTGACAAAAATGAGACAAAAAGACCAAAATGATGCACAAATATGACCAAACTAAAACAGAAAATGACTGAAATTACACAAAAATCAATGAAGTGTCTTTAAAAATACCTCAATAAAGTGCAAGATGAGACAACAAAGTGACCAAAACAAGGCAGAAAGTTACTAAAACACCACAAAAAACATCAACACGAGACACAAATTTACAGATAGAAACAAAAAGCATGAAAAAAAGACCAAAAAAATTACAAAAGGAAACAAAATCATCAAAATAAGACACAAAATGACTAAAATTACACAAAAACAACCAAAATGAGACACAAGATGACACAAAAATGATTAACAGGTGACTCAAAATTACAAATAGAAACAAAAAGCATAATAAGGAGACAGAAAAATAACAAGAAGAAACAAAAAAGACCAAAATGATGCAAAAATATGATCAAATTAAAACACAAAATAGCTACAATTACACAAAAACAACCAAAATGTGTTACAAAATCACACAAAAATGATTAAAATGAGACGCAGAATTACAAATAGAAACAAAAAGCATGAAAAGGAACAAAAAATGGAAAAAATGAGACAAAAAGAGCAAAATGATGCACAAATATGACCAAACTAAGACACAAACTAAAGAGCTGCTGGTGAAGTTTAGTAGAAAACACTTGAAATAAAGTCGACTTTAATCTGAATTAAATGATTTGTTTTATTTTTAATGAGAAGCTGAAGTTTGAGGGTGAAGGACGTTGATTCCAGTTTTAGAAAAACAAACTACTACAGTCCTGCTCCTCCCTTTTCTTTTCTAAACCCTCCTCATCATCATCATCTTCCTCCTCCTCCTCCTCATCATCATCCTCCTCATCCTCATCCTCATCCTCATCCTCATCCTCATCCTCCTCCTCCTCCTCTTCCTCAGATCTACAGCTCCCTCCACCGGATCCTGGAGTGTTTGTGAATCTGAACATGTTAATGAAGTCAAACTGTGACGTTTAAATCTTAATTCTAAAACCAGAAAAAGTCCATTTTATCACACAAGCAGCTTCAGAGACGACTGGAGGAGACGTTAAACGTCAGGAGAATGTTTTTACACAACCTTTTGAAAAAGACAAAGACACACAAAGACTGTTATTAGACAAAAACATCCAAAACGAGACACAAAATGACACAAAAATCACTAAAAGGACACGCAAATAGACAAAAAGAGACAAAAAACACCAAAATGATGAACAAATGTGACCAATTTCAGACACAAAATGACTACAATTACACAAAAACAACCAAAATGAGACACAAAAATGACTACAATTTCACAAAAATGATGTAATTGGGACACAAACATATAAAAAACATTTCACAAAAACAACCAAATATAACAAAAATTACCAAAAACAACCAAAATCCAGCACAAAAACATTAAAATGACATAACAACCAAAAGGAGACACAAAACTTATCAAAATGAGATGCAAAATTACAAATAGAAACAAAAAGGCACGTCAAGGAGACAAAATATTTACTAAAAGAGACTAAAAAGACCAAAAATGATGCAAAAATATGACCAAACTAAAACACAAAATGACTAAAATTACACAAAAACAAACAAAATGCGACACAAAATGCATGAAAATGATTAAAATCAAACACTAAATAACTAAAATGACACAAAAATCATCAAAACTGATGCAAAATTACAAATAGAAAACAAAAAGCATGAAAAGGAGACAAAAAATTGACAAAATGAGACAAAAAAGACTAAAATGATGCATAAATATGACTAAACTATGACACAAGTTGCACATTGTCTCTGTTTTGTTAAATCATAGAAAATATTTTGTATAATCACAAAAAAAGCTAAAAAAAATAATTACGATTTAAAAATAGCAACAACATAAAACAGGTCAAACTGTAAATAATGTTCACATCAAAAATCTGAATTTTCACAAATTTCAAATTCAAAATTCAAAAATCATTTTTATTTTTGCAATGTTCGACTGAAAATTACACCATTTTTTTATTTATTTGTTATTTTTATGTATATATATATATATATATATATATATATATATATATATATATATATATATATATATATATATATATATATATATATATATATATATATATGTATGTATGTATACAAGTATTATACTCTAAGTAAGGCAGGTTTTTAAAAAAATACAGATTTTCCCTGTTTTGTTGAATTCTATAATTTTTTTGTAAATTCACAGACAAATATTAAAGTTAATTTTTTTAAAATCAAAAATCTGCATTTTCATAAATTTATACTTTTGTAATGTTTGACTGAAAAATTACACCACTTTTATTGTATTTAAATCAGAAAAATTATATTATTTCACCAATAATTGGTTTGTAAATACAAGCACTATACTCCAAGTGAGGTAATTTAAAAAATACTTTTATTTTACAGTTTTTTCTGTTTTGTTAAATTATAGAAAATATTTGGCAAAATCATGAAAAAAAAAATTAAATGTTAAATTAAAAAACTGGCTAAACTCTAAATAATGCTCACATCAAAAATCTGAATTTTTATGAACAGCTGTTTATACTTTTGTAATGTCTGACTGTAAATTTACACCATTTTAAAATCAAAAGAATTGTAGTATTTCACAAATATTTGTGTGAAATTAAATTTATACATAAAGTTTTCTTTTATTTTTACTTGACAGATTTTCCCTTTTTGGTTACATTATAGAAAAAAAGGTAAAGTTACAGAAAAAAAAATAATTTAAATGTTAATTTAAAAAAAAAAAGCAGGCCAAACTGTATATAATGTTAACACCAAAAATCACAATTTTCATAAATATTAATTTATATTTTTTGCAATGTTTGACAAAAAAATTAGACAATTTTAAAGTTAGATTTAAATCTGAAAAAATATATTATATCACAATATTTGAAATTTAATAAAATCAGAGAGAAAAAGATCAATTAATAATTAAAGAAAACAAACAGAGCAAAACTGTAAATTAATGTCATAAAAAATAAAAAAAATTAAAAGTTTTACACAGAGTAATTTATAATTTTGCAGCATTTAACAGAAAAATTACACAATTTTGAAATGAAGTTTCAATCAGAAAAATAATATTATTTTACAAATATTTGTTGTTATATGAACTAAGTTTTTAAACTTATACTTCACAGGTTTTCCCTTTTTGATATCAAAAATATTTTGTAAAATTAAACAAAAATGATTAATTTAAATGGTAGGTATTAAATTAATTTAAAATAAATGAATAAAAAACAGGTCAAACTCTAAATAATATTCAGATCAAAAATCTGAATATTCTCAAATAATTATTTATGCTTTTGTAATGTTTGACTGAAAAATTACACAGTTTTTATTGTATTTAAAAATATATTATTTCACAATTATTTGCAATGTGAAAGAAAATTTATTCACTATACAAGTATTGTAATTTTTGAAAGTTTTTTTTTTTTTTTTACAGATTTTCTCTGTTTTGTTAAATTATAGAAAATGTTTTATAAAATCACATAAAAAAGATCAATTTATTGCTTAAAAAAAACAAAAAACAGATCAAACCATAAAAAATGTCCACATTAAAAATCTGAATTTGCACAAACACTAAATCATTTTATAATAAAATTACTGTATTTATTTTACAGATATTTGCATTTTTCCTCACAGTTTTTACAGCTTCTGAAAGTCGCAGCTTTCCACCATTTATAATGTTTTTTTCTACTAACTTTTTTAACATATTTGATTTTTTACAGTGTATCTGGGTCATTTCAGCAGCCTGACTGACGGCTGAGCTAGTTTTAGATCAGTTAACGCCACCGAGCTGTAGCTTTTCTTCTGTTTTTCTTCTGCATTTCAGTTTAAATGAGCTCTTTCTCCTGCAGCTTCACAGTCAGACCTCCTGAGTCGCGTTCAGGTGATTAATGGCGGCTGTCGGACAGGAACAGGTAAAGGTCAGAGGTGAAGTCGTCGGGTCTGTGGAGCTGCAGGAAGAAACCGGAGAGAACTAGGAGATGAAGAACCTGAGCAGAATAAAGATCCATCTGACTGACAGCCGTCTGAATGTGAAGTTGCATTGGTCTGGGTGATCTCCGGCTAACCGGAGCTCCATAACCGTCTTTTTGACTGGGTTGCCATGGAAACACACACCCAGCCGGCCCTGCAGTTTCTTCGCCTGAAGGCAGATATTGTTTAGTAATTTTATTGATCCAAGCAGCGACACGTGATCGGACTGCCGGGGAGGAAACCGCATCACAAACTCTCGTACAGCGGTAGGGTGTCTCCTCTGATGTGAAATTACAAACTCCAATCTTTAATTCCTTCAAAACTTCATCTGTTTGTCTTTATTCTTCATGATAAACTCAGTCTTCAGCATGGAGGACACCAGATTTCTTTACTGTAGGGGTTGCGTCGCTCCGTCTTTCTCTTTAAAATAAACCAAAGGTGTTCCAAGTCCGGCCACATGTTGATCGATATCAAAGTTTTTCTTCTGTAAACTCTTCTTCAGACCTGGAGTCGTCATTTCAGCCAGCATTCTGGTTTATTCACAAGTTTTTTTGTGCATCTATAAATGTCATCTCTTCTTTTCCACTCATGCAGCTAAATATCATCACAATCCCACCTCCGTTCTTCGCTGTCAGGACTCTGCATCCACTGTGGTAGTCCTGGTCAGGTTCACACCGTCCCATTTGACCAAATAGTGTCTCTCAACATTCATCAGGCTTCTAGGGGTTGATGCTGTTGACTGTCCTTCACACTGTGTCCTTGTGTTTGTTTGTTTTTTTGCATCTTTGTGTTTGTTTTGTGCCTCTTTATTTTCATTTTTTATCTTTTTTATAGTTATTTTGTGGTTATTTGGCTTCGTGGTACATCTACACCCACTGTACATTGCACATCTGAAAAGTAAGTGAGTAGTTTCAGGAAAATTTTGAGTGATTTTGTGAAAATTTTAGTCATTTTGTGGAATTTTTTTCAGTCATTTTGGGATTTTTTTTTTTAGCAATTTGGGAAAAAAATTTTTTAGTCATTTTGAGAAGAATTTTGAGTCATTTTGGACAAATTTTTTGGTCATTTTGGGAATTTTTTTGTCATTTTGGGAAAATTTTCTTATTCATTTTGGGGAATTTTTTTTAGTCATTTGGGGAAAAATTTTGAGTCATTTGGGGAAGAAGCTTGAGTCACTTGGGGTAAATTTGTCATTTTGGGAAGAATTTTTTAGTCATTTTGGGAAGAATTTTTTAGTCATTTTGGGGGGGGGAAATTGAGTCATTTGGGGTAAATTTTAGTGATTTTTTTGTTTGATTTTTTCGTCATTTTGGGAAAATATTTTTGTCATTTTGGGACAAATATTATCCTTTTGGGCAATTTTTTGTCATTTTTGGGGAAATTTTTAGTCCGTCTGGGAACATTTTTTAGTCATTTTGGGCAAATTTTGAGCCACTTTGGAAAAACATTAGTAGTTTAAAACAATTTTCAGTCCTTTCAGACAAGTTTGAAGCACGTTCAATCAATTTTGAGTCATTTTTTGACAGTTGTAGCTTGTTGGACACGTTCTGAGTCATTTTAGATGAGTTTTAAGTCATTGTGGACAAATTTTGAGTCATTTTGAGCATTGTGTGTTTACTTTATTCTTCTTTAGATTATGGTCTACACATAGACATTCATGGTGAATCTATTAATGTCATCAACACCTTTTCGACTCATACAACCTTCTTCTGTTCTTCACTGTCAGGACTATGCATCCACTGTGGTTCTGGTCAGGTTCTCACCTAGTTTACCTTGATGTCATGTTCTCAGCATTCATCAGGCTTCTAGAGGTGGATGTTATGAAGCGTTCTTCACTAAGTTTCTCCTCTGGGACCAGTGCTTATCTTTTTTAAAGTGTTCTAAAAGTTTTTTAGACAAAATGCTCAATACTAAATAATACCGTTATTGATGCAATTTTGAATCATCTAAGATCATTTTACTGGAGGAAATTCTGGAAATTAGGAATTTTTGGGGGTTAAAATAGTACATTTCTGTCCAATGAGGACTATATTACAAGTGAGGATGTTGTTGGAAAGTGAAGACATTTGTGGAAATTGGAGACATTTTCAGAGAATAAAGGTGGACAGGAAAACATTCCCACTTTGGAAAATTAAACACTTTGGAAAACGAGGACATGCTAAAGTGAAAGTATTTTTTTTTTAAACTGGTGATAATATTTTTGGAAAGCGAGGACATTTTTACAAACGTGATGACTCCAAAGTGCTGATATCTTTCGAAATTTTTTGGCAAATAAGGACATTTTTGGAAATTTGGCATATTTTCAGAAATTTTGAAAAGCGAGGACATTTTTAGAGAGCGAGAATATATTTAGAAAGCGGGGACATTTGGACAAAGGCGAGGACGTTTTTAGAGAACAGCTTGGTAAATGTGCATATTGTTGGGACATTTAAACAGCAAGCATCACGATTGGATCGGTGTCTGAAAGATGCATTAACGTGATTCAGATTCTCACAAACATCAATTTGTCCAGGAGGGACAGTGAACGCCTCACGACACAACAGAGAAACACAACAACAATAAAAAACTCTCACAAAAACTCACACAGTGAATCCCTGAGGGGTCGATGGAGGAGGACGAGCTTTCATTAGCAGAACAGCACGCCTGATTTAACCGCTCACGACCACACACACACACACACACACACACACACACACACACACACACACACACACACACACACACACACACACACACACACACACACACACACACACACACACACACACACACACACACACACACACACACACACACAGCTGTCCTGATCAATAACCAGTAATTGGTCCTGCAGGGAGCAGCAGGTCTGACATAAAGTGAAACACAAAGAGGGAGGAAGAAGAACCGCTGCTGTGAAATGAGACAAATGAGTGTGTCCAGGCTTTGTGTGTCTGTGTGTGTGTTATAGTGTGTGTACTCACGAATCACGACATCAAAGGCTCCACGAATGTCACCTGCACTTCCTCGTGTCGAATCCCAGCTCTCCGATTGGCCGCCTGCGTGATGTCATCCGTTCGGTTTCTTTGTTTTTTTTTGTTCCTGCTCAAAATTTTTGTTTTCTCGGTGTCTCGTCTTTTAGTTGTTTTATTTTCTGGACGGGGAACAAAGGCTGCTGTTCTCACCTCTCCAGTGTTCATCGCTGCTCTGGCAAACAGAAATCAGTTCACTGCCAGGATTCTGTTGCTGCCTTTTGGGATTTTCACACCAAGAGTATAAGTTTAAAACTAAAAAAAACAACCTGATTCACCAAAATCAGACAGTTCTGGTTTATTACAGAGGGTGATCTATTCTTTCACGACACTTGAGAGTAAAATTACACAATTTTTACCATATTTAAATCAGCAAAAATATTTTTATTTTAAAGATATTTGTGAGTTTTTGAAAGAAAAATTATGTATATTAGACTTAACACTGAAAAATGGTTACAAAAGCTCAAATTTAACAGTTATTTTACAGATATATTGTGCTTTGTTAAATCCTGGCTGGGGGGGATCAATTGATGTATTGAAATTAGCAAAAAAAAAAAAAAAAATCATTATTTTACATGTATTTTTGGGCAATAGAAAGAAAAACAATGGAAATAAACGACTGAAAAAATGGCAAATAATTTTTTTAAATATATTTTTTTTAAGTTTTTTTGTCCGTCTAATAAATAGGTTGAATAATAAATAAAAAAGGCCGTATTTTTACAAATAATAAATGTGTATTTTACAGAATTTGACTGAAAAATGTAACAATTTTTATTGTATTAAAATCAGAAAAAAAATTGCCAATTTACAGACATTTGAAGGTATTTGAAATAAAAATTGTGCTGAAAAAAAGTCATTTTTTGGTTAAGATTTTCTCGACTAAATTACAGATTTTATCTGTAAAATCAAAGAAAAAAATATAAATTTCCATATTCACTGTAAAAAAACAGGCCAAAGCTAGAAAATAAAATTTTCCTGCTTTGTTAAATTGCATGCCTGTAAAAAGAAGAAAAAGTAATCAATTTACACATTGTGCAGAAAAAATAAAATTTAAATTAAATTTTACAAAACAGCCCGAAAACTGTTTATATTGTTTAAATCGAAAATCTGTATTCTCACAAATAATAGTTAGTTTTTTACAATGTGTGACAACAAAATTACACGATTTACTGCATTTAAATCAGCTGAAAATATTATTTTACATTATTTGCACATTTATTTTGGTGCCAGATTTTCACCATCTTCTTACAGCTTATTTTTTTACAGTGTAAACGCTGTTGTCATTTACTTTCTCTATTTCTTAATGTTTTCAGTGTTTGAATTTAATTTCTGCACAAAACAGGAGGAAATAAACAGTTAAAAACATTTAATAAAGAAAAGGCTCTTTTGGAATTCCGTAGATTTGTGGAAAGTAAAGATGTTTTAGGAGGAAAGGTTTGGAAAATACGGCTATTTTTGGACCCAGTTTTCATAAAATGCTAGAGTAACTGTTGAATTTTGAATGTTTGTGGATTGTTGTGGTGATTACTAAAACTCTTCTGTAGTAAAGCAACAGTCTGCAGACTATTTTCACTCAGAAGAAGAAACATTTTTTAGCTTTTATCGTCTCGCCGGTCGATGATGCAAGAAGCTGAAACTAAAATATTAAAAATTACTGCAGTCAGACAGAAATCCAACCTGTTGGATCCTGAAAACACCAGGAAGCTTCATGGTTTCATCTTCATTCTGCAGAATATTAACTGAACCTCCACCAACAGCACGAAGTTTTACATAAAAATACACTTGTCTTATTGTCAGGAGGCGTATATAAACACACTGGGTGAATTTAGTGCCATTATTTAACATTCAGGGTAGTTTGATAGGATAATGAACATGCCTAAAAGTCAGATATAGATGTCATGAATGTGGATTATCAAATAATAGAAGGAGAAGTTTGTCTTGTAATGTGTGGTTGACGTTTTAAAGAGTTATATTTGAATTGGAAACAGGATTTTTTCTGAAATTTAAACTATCAGTGAGTGAAAATGAGACCTAAATTACAAAATAAATCAAAATTAAGTGGAAAAATAGGGGCTGAATTAATGATTACTTGAAGAACAGGGACTATTTTGTGTCTAGTGGACAATAATAACCTGTGGAGTTTCTCAAGGCTCCATTCCGGGGCTTCTTCTGTTCAATCTTTACATGATTATACTGATTCAGATTATGGAAAACAACTAAATATTTTATCATAACTATGCTGACGACACACATATACATATCTATGCCACCAGGGAATTATAATCCCATATAAAGGCTCAGTAGCTGCAAAGCGATTGGATTTTTACAGAATTTTCTTCAGGTAAACAAAGACATTTTTGGAAATAAGGATATTTTTGTAAAATGGAGTCATTCATGGAAATATTTTTGAAAAAGATAACATTTTTGGAAAATAAGGACAAATTTATAAATGGATGAGGACACTTAAAAGAAACTTGGGACAATTTTAGAACTTAGAACATTTTCCGAAAATCTGGACATTTTCTGAAAAAGGAGGATAATTTTGGAAATCCAGACTATTTTTGAAAGCTGGGGCAACTTTTTGAAAGTGAGGACATTTTAGAAAGTGAAAAATCCATCTTAAATGTTTTCAGATCTAACCAAAATGGCTAACATTTCTCCAAAACAACTGAAAAATTGTTCCAAATGACTTCAACTTGTCCGATTGACTGAAAATTGTCCAGAATGACTCACAAATCACCCAAAATGGCCTAAACTTGTCTGAATGCCCATAAGAATCATCCAAAAATAACCCAAAGTTTGTCCAAAATGGCTAAAAATTTGTCAAAATTACTGACACAAGGAAACTTGTCCAAAATAATTGAAAAAATTGTTCAAAATGACTGAAAATTTGTCAAACATGACTGAAACCTGGAGACTTGTTCAAAATAATTTAGAAAATTGTCTAAAATAGATTTAAAACTTGTCCCAAAAATAGCTGAAAGTTCTCCAAAATAACTAAAAACTTGTCCAAAATGACTCAAAATTTCTCCAAAATAGGAGAAATCTGTGTAAAATGGCTTCAAAATTGGTCAAACAATGGCTCAAATTTCTTCTGGACAATTTTCAGCCAATCAAGTTTAAGTCACATTGGACAGTTTTTTCAAAATTTTAGCCAATTTTCAAGCCCTTTTAGACAATTTTCTCCATCATTTTGAACAAGCTTCCAGGTTTGGAGCAATCAGACAAGTTTAGGACATTTGGATGATTTTTTTCACGACATTCAGACAAGTTGAAGTCATTTTGGACAAGTTTTTCCAATGACAATTGGTTCAGAGAAATGAGATTATCAGGATTTAAGACACTCAGATATTGCTGGTTTGGATTTGTTGTACCTGCTGAAGCTATTTTAACACATTTACTAACAAAAAACAGCATCTAAAGCTGGTTTACATCTCTGCAGAGCTGAATGATCTGACTGAAGAAGCAGGAAGATGAAAGTTTAAAGTCTTCTGCTGGGCGGAAATCAAACAGAACCAGACTGGTTATCGGTGGTTTTAGGACTGAGGAGGTTTGGCTTCACTTGTTAACACGCTTTGCTTTGTTAAACCCAATGAAACGGCTCGTTGAAGCCGATGGATGGACACAGGCTGCAGATCAAACCACCGAGTCGCCGAGGCAACGCGACCGACATACGGCTGGTTAACAAGGTTTATTTAAATACAGATAAAAGGTCATTTCTGATGTAGAAAACCGACTGCAGAGACGTAAAACTGGCTGGAAGGGTTGGGGTTAGGGTTAGGTGAATCCCTTGCTTAGATTCAGTTTTTTTAATGCCAGATTGCTTTTTTTTTAAACTCGTTTTCATTGAATGATGTTGAAATCGACCATTATTACCAAAGCTGCTGGTGTCAACAAGGTAAACATCCTTTAATATTGGTGCAACCTGCATCAATACTCAATATCAAAGGATGTTTAAAAGTTTTGAAAATGCTTCTTAATGATGTTGGAGTTCCTATCAGTCATTGTCAGATCATTCTTCATCATTCTTCAGGCGTTATGAAGCTGAGATTCATGTAAGTCGGGAACCACACAAAGGTTTATGTCTTGTTTTTGATCTTAAATATGGCTTGTAATCAGTTTTCATTGGCTCCAAAAGCAACGACTCCAGCTTTGTCTTTGTTCAGCTGCAGAACTGGTTCAGATTTCTCCAAAATAACTAAAAACTTGTCAAAAATGACTTAAATTTTGGCCAAAATGGTTAAAAAGTTGGCCAAAAAAAAAGAATTGGTCAAAATGACCAAATCCCGGAAACTTGTTCAAAATTACTGAGAAAATTATCCAAAATGGTTTCAAAATTTATCTAAAAATGGCTCAAATTTCTCAACAAAAACTAAAATCTTCTCTAAAATGGCTTAAATTTGTCCAAAATGGTTAAAAGTTCTCCAAAATAATAAAGAAAATACGTCCAATATGACATAAACTTTTCTGATTGACAGAAAATCGCCCAAAATTAGTCAAAAATCATCCAAAATATCCTAAACTCGTCTGAATGACCCCAAAATGGTCCAAAATAGCTCAAAAAACGGCTCAAATTTGGTCAAACATGACTGGAACCTGGAAATTTGTCCTAAATAATTGAGACAATTGTCAAAAATGGTTAAAAGTTCTCCAAAATATACCCAGCAGAAGACTTTAAACGTTGATCTTCCTGGTTCTTCAGTCAGATCATTCAGCTCTGCAGAGACGTAAACCAGCTTTAGATGCTGTTTGTTGTTAGTAAATGTGTTAAAACAGCTTCAGCAGATGCAACAAAACCAAACCAGCAACATCTGTGTGTTTTAAGCCATTTGTCGAGCCATTTCTTGACCAATTTTGATCCATTTTAGATCATTTTCTCAATCATTTTGAACATATTTCCATGTTTCTGTCATGTTTGACTTTTTTTTTCATTTTGGACAAACTTTTTAGGTGTTCAGACCAGTTAAAGTCATTTTGCACAATTCTTTAATTATTTTGCAGACATTTTAGCCATTCCTTGACCAATTTTCAAGCCCTTTAGACAATTTTCTCGGTCATTTTGAACAAATTTCCAGGTTTCAATTAGGTTTGATCGATTTTGAAGTCATTTTGGACAATTTTTAAAATTATGTCAATAAGTTTAAGTCACTTTGGACAAATTTTGAGTCATTTCGGACATTTTTTCACCAGGCATTCGGCAGTTTAAGTGATTTTGGACATTTTAGTTTTTCAATTGTTTTTCATTTGCAGAATTCAGTTTTAACAACTTGCATTTTGGACACTGAGTTTTTGTACAATCTAATTTTGCAGTTATTTTGACCACTAAGCTTTTGGACAAGATTCCAGATTTCAGTCATTTTAACCAATTTTGAGCCATTTTGGACAAACTTTGAGTTATTTTGGACCATTTTTGCGACATTCTGACAAGTTTAGAACATTTTGGATGATTTTTGTATCAATCTTGGCCACATCTTGAGTAATTTCAGACAAGTTTTTTGTTATTTTGGAGAAATTTCAGCCAGTTTTGCAGCTAAACAAAGACAACACTGGAGTTGTTGCTTTTGGAGCTAAACAACTTCCAACCTGCATATTAGTAAAGGCTGATTTCTGTGTTTTGGATGGATGTCCGCCTGCAGAGACGACACATTCAGGGACGAGTCCTGAAACGCTGTCAAGAATCTGCAGAAACCTTGGAGTGGAACCACCAGGCTCTGGTCCTGTAGGTGTCGTCTGTGGCGGCGTCCGTCCAACGAGCCGTTTCATTGGGTTTAATAAAGCGAAGCCGACAACTGTCATCCGAGCCGCGAAGCCAAACCTCCCCACGTGCTCCAGATTGTTGGAGAAAGGATGGAAGCCGGGCCTCGGACAGCGAGGGTCCTCCGGCCATAAGGAGGCCATTATGCTGCCGGCGCCACGCTGAGGCCTTGTGAAGGCCCGGCCCGGAGGAGTTCTGGCACACGGCGGCCCGGACACGCTGCTAAATCCCATTAGAGGCTGTACACAGGATAGCAGGCTGCCAGTTACTGTCAGTCATCACCTCAGGAGGCCCAAACACTTTTAATTAACCTGAAAAACAAGAAGCAGGGAAGAGCTGAGCAGCAAAAACACAACCTGTGGAGGAAACACACTCAACTTTATTCATTTAGAATCAGAAAATCCTCCAAAAAAACTGGATTATTAGTGAACAAGCATCAAAGTTCATAAAAATAACACTTAATATCTGTATAGCGCTTTTCTGGGCACTCAAAGACACTTTACAGGCAAGAAATCAAAACAAGTTGTAAATATTGTCAAAAACTGGTATTTTACAGCATTTGACCACACAGGTTCACTATTTCCACTGTCTTTCCCATAAAAGAGTATTAATTTACATGTTAACGACACAAAAATGGGGAAAAAATAGTAAATAATGTCAAAAATCTGTATTTGCACACATTTTACATTTGACCATACAGGTTCAGTATTTTTACTGTATTTAAACCTGCAAAAAAATCAATATTATACATTTATTTGATGTTATTTGAAAGAAAAAATTAAGCATATTAGGGACTGAAAAACAGAAATTTGAAAAACTCTTTTCTTAGAGACGTTCTTCTACTTATTCGTTTTTAAAATTACGGATATCTGATGAAATCACTGGGAAAAGTATGATTTAAGAAAGAAAAAAGACTAAAATGGCAAAAAAAACATCCAGAAAATACAAATTTTTTAAACAATGTGACGACGAAATGACGCAGTTTTACTCATTATTTTCCAGATATTTGCACTAACTTTCACAGCTTTTTTGTTTGTTTTTACATATTTTATCTTGACATATTGCTTTCCTCTCTTTTTTTTACAGCATAATGTGAAATTTTAGGTATTTTATTTTATTTATTATTATTTATCTGCAAAAATTAATTCCAAAAATATTATTTCCCAACATAAAGATCTCAAAATCTGCCAGGATCACAAATTATACACAGAAATAAATGCTGAAAGAGAAACAAAAAGCCTTTATTTACATCTTTATTTCCTATTTTATTGGACTCCTACACATTAACCTGCAAAATACTTTTATTTAAGGAGTTTGGTCTTTTTCTTACGTACCTGTATCATTAAGACAAAGTGTGAAAAGTTCCTCTGACTTATTTTATTGGCCTAAAGTAGTCGCTTAAAGGTTATTAGTATAAAAATATTACATTTGGTTCAAAAAAATAACTGCATATATTAATTTTTTTCTTATTCCAGGTGATAAAACTTCCAAATTCACTATTAAAAGTTAAGAAAGCAGCTTCAGAGACGTGGAGACTGAAGAAATTAATGAAAAAATAAAGTTGGATTGAAGTTTTATCATTAAACTGTGATTTAAAAGAAGCATATTCAACATTAATGTTAAATTATTACTATAAAAGGTACATGAAGGACAATATAATGGAAAATGAAGCCGCGTAGGTTAATATTAACCTCCACATCTCCAATTAATGATGGGATGTTACCATGGAAACAGCTCAGAGTGGAAATGAACTCACTGCATGTTGTGGTAGAATCTTGTAACTTTATAAAAGTTGTTTTTTTTAATGTTTTTGCATCGGTTTGAAGCCTCAAGGAGCTTCAATACAAACAGATGCAAAGGTTTTGAGATTTTTATGCAGAATTAGATTTAATACAGAGACAGAAGTTTGTTTTTTGTTGAACTGTTTATAGAATAAATGTTTTAGTTTAACACCTGAAGCAGAATGAAGGCTGTACGACTGATAAACTTCTAGTAGATTTCTCATCCTGTGGTCAAACTCTGGATGTTCTAACCTCCTCCTCCTCCTCTTCTGGATGTTCTAACCTCCTCCTCCTCCTCTGGATGTTCTAACCTCCTCCTCCTCCTCCTCCTCTGGATGCTCTAACCTCCTCCTCCTCCTCCTCCTCCTCTGGATGTTCTAACCTCCTCCTCCTCCTCTGGATGTTCTAACCTCCTCCTTCCTCCTCCTCTGGATGTTCTAACCTCCTCCTCCTCCTCTGGATGTTCTAACCTCCTCCTTCCTCCTCCTCCTCCTCCTCTGGATGTTCTAACCTCCTCCTTCCTCCTCCTCCTCCTCCTCTGGATGTTCTAACCTCCTCCTCCTCCTCCTTCCTCCTCCGCAGCTCACTGAGTCGCTTCTAATCCTCTTTTGATGAACTCAGTTAATGGACCTCCTGCAGATCTGTTCATTAGGCAGCACACGACCCTCTCCACGCCCCCGGGACACGCAGCGCGCGTCCCCGTGGCTCTGCCCTCCATAAATTCCCCTCAGAGTGGGGAGATGTGACAGTTTGTCCCGGTGACCTCCTGGTTCTGGAGCAGCGATGCCTCCCCGCAAAAGCCTCTTCCCTTTCATCTCTGTGGACCCGGAGGGAGGACTCGGCCCCGCGGCCCCGGCGGCCCTCCACGCCGACATCCAGGCTCTGCTGCAGCGGAGCCGCGGCTCGGAGCGCACCGGAGAGGCTCCGTGCGCCATCGTGGAGCTCCGGCTGGGCCCCGCCGGCGGCGCGCTGCACTACCTGCAGCCGGACAAGTGCGCTCTGGAGCGGGCTCAGAGGCGGCGGAGGCTGGCCGCCAACGCCCGGGAGAGGAGGAGGATGCTGGGGCTGAACGTGGCCTTCGACCGGCTCCGGAGCGTCATCCCGAACCTGGAGAGCGACAAGAAGCTCTCCAAGTCCGAGACGCTGCAGATGGCGCAGATTTACATCGCGACGCTCAACGAGCTGCTGCAGGAGAACCGGAGCCAGCGGCCCCCGGGGGCCTCCTCACCCCCTCAGGGAGCCCCCTCACCCCGTCAGAGAGCCTCCTCACCCCTCCAGGGAGCCGGAGCCTCCGGGAGGAGCGGCGGAGGTCCGGGTCTCTCAGCGAACGGTCGCTATGAGGAGGAGATGTGGGAGAGACCGAGCGGCACCAAGTGACACTCAGAGACTTTAAATCAGACTTTTTCTACTTTAACACTATTTGTAATTATTGATATACCTGTAAAATACATTTGCTGTTTGTGATGCACATTTCTAATTTCATAAAAAATACTGAGATGACTTCTGTCTAAACCTGGATTTATTCTGAGTTAAAACAGCTGGGATCAGAAGTTTACAGACCTGGAAACATCTATGGAATATTCTCCTTTTTATCTAGAAAATCATGGAAAAACTTTCTTCCCTTCAGGGTTAGAGGTCAGACAAGTCATTTACTCTGATTATTCATGTTTTCATACTAAACTTATGAGCTCAACTGTAAAAAAACAAAACACTATTAAGATGTTTATGGTCTAAAAATCTACAATATTGAACCTAAATCCAACATTAAAGTAATTTTGGATTTTTTCAATTGTTTTGGAGAAATTTTTAACCATTTTGCACAAGTTTAAGTCATTTTAGAGAAATTTTTGAGTCATTTTGGACAATTTTCTCCATTATTTTGAACAGGTTTCCAGGTTTCAGTCATGTTTGACAAGTTTTGAGACATTTTGGTCAAACTTTTCAAGAGGCATTCAGTCAAGTTTTTGACAAACAAGACCTAAATTACAAAATAATTCACAATGAAGTATAAAAATAGTGACTGAATTACTGACTACTTAAAGAACAGGGACTATTTTGTGTCGAGAGGACAATAATAACCTGTGGGGTTCCTCAAGGCTCCATTCTGGGACCTCTTCTGTTCAGGATTTACATGATTATACTGAGTCAGATTATGGAAAACAACTAAATATTTTTATCATAACTTTGCAGACAACATACAAATGTACATATCTATGCTACCAGGGAACTAAAATCCCATATAAGGGCTCAGAAGCTGCGTAGAACACTTCAGCGAGTGTGTTTTTCCAGAATTTTCTTCAGGAAACCAGGACTTTTTCCCAAACTAGACCACACAGTGACTGAAAGTCAGCCCTAAATTACAAAATAAATAACAACTGAGTGTAAAAATAGCAGTGAAATGACCATAAAAATGTTGCTTTACACATTTCTCAGTGCCCAAAGTCTTAAAAAATCTGCAATCTTCAACCTAAATTGAACTTTGAAGTGACTTTAAAGTTATTTCGGACGGTTGTTTTTTTTTTGTTTGTTTTTTCAATTGTTTTGGAGAAATTCTAATCATTTTGGACCAATTTTGAAGCCATTTTTGACCAATTTTCTCAATTATTTTGAACAAATTTCCAGGTTGCAGTTACATATGACCAATTTTGAGTCATTCTGGAGCAATTTTTCAGGCACTCAGTCAAATTTAAGTAATTCTGCATGTTTTTTCAATTATGTTGGAGAAAGTTTAACCATTTTGGAAAAATTCATGTCATTTTAGCCAAGTTTTGAGTTATTTTGGAGAAACTGGAGCCAGCTTTTAGTAATTTTTCTCCATTAGCTTGACCAATTTTGAGTCATTTTGAACAAATTTTTCACGAGGCAATCAGACAAGTTCAAGTCATTTTTGACAAACAAGACCTAAACTACAAAATAAATTACAATTAAGCGTAAAAATAGTGTCGAAATGACCATGAAAATGTTGTACAGGTTGGTTGAAGCCCAAACTCTCAAAAAAAATCTACAATCTTGAACCGTTAAAGAAAAAAAAAAAACATTTTTCTTGACACAAATCAAAAATAAAAGCAGAAAGACGGTGCAGGAGTTTACTGAAAGTAGCAATTTTTATTATTTTAAAATTATGTACAGGTAACCAAAGACATCAGTCTGCAAATTGGTACAAAGATCAAGTTTTCCTGCAGTTGGCTTGTTAAGAAGCTCTCTGTCTGAAACAACACGACCGGGAGAAAAAGGCTTTAGAAAATGAAAAATAGAGTCAGATCCAGAAAAGTAGAGTCTACAGTCTAAATTTAAATTTAACCCCGACCCTCCCGCGGCCCCCGAACCGACCCTTGACCCTCCTCCTACGTGAGGAAATCCATCTATGTACAGGAACTATGTACAAAAACAAAAAGCTCTTCCATTCATTCTTCCAGACGTCTGGCCAATAAAGCTCTTGTAAACTTATATTTTTTTAAAGAGAAAAAGGAGTGTGAGGGTTGAACTGTGTGTGACAGCGACCAGAACGGAAAACAGGATGAGCTGTGAGACGAAGAAAACGAGGAAAAAAAATTAATTAACAAAATAATAGAAAAATCAAACAGCAAACCGTCGGCCAGGAGCTCAGAAAACCCCCCCCAAAAAGGAAAATGAACACCAGATGGATGAATATTTGAAGATTTGTTGTCGTTTTGCTCAGAAGAATCGATAATTTGGAAAATTCAACAAACCGCTTCACTAGTTTTTGCCACATTAACGTGGTTTATCTCTGGAAGTTGAATCCTAAACTTTCAAGCTACATTTTTCACATTTTCTCTGCCAAGTTAAAGAAAATGTAAAGGTGTTTTTCAAAATAAAGCGCCTTTTATATCAAGTTTATGAGCTGCAACTACTATTATTACTATTGGTTTTAGTTTCAGTTTTAAAGCATCAAGTTTGAGTTATAAACTACAAATTTTTCAATTAAATGCATGAAACAGGTGCATTATGGGAAATGTAGGCTCCAGTGTTGCAGGAAATTAGCCTCAAAATCCTGAAACTTTATAAAAACGTGACACTAAATCACTTTTATTTCAGTTGAAATAATGTTGAAATTCCCATTTTTTTTGTAATTTCCTGCCTTCTTTACGGATTTATAAAGCTTTAGGATGATCAAACTACAAATACTGCTTTAATAAAGCCTTTAGCTGCAGCTCATAAACTCTTAATATTAAAGAAATTCACCTTTAGTCTTCTGTAGAGATGATCAGTCTTTGATAAGTCGTTTTAATATTGATTTAAACACGGTTGTCGAAGTGAAACAACAATTTAACGGATAAAACGGTTTGATTCATTGAAAGTAGACACTAAATCACTTCTATTTCAGTAGAAGTATTGTTTAAACAAATGTTTATAACTTCCTGCCTTCTTTATGGATTTCTAATGTTTTCAGAGGATCAAACTACAAATATTCCTTTAATAAAGTCTTTAGTTGCAGCTCATAAACTCTTCATATTAAAGAAATTCAACTTTAGTCTTTTATAGAGACAATAAAAGTCATTTTAATGTCGAATTTAACGGATAAAACGGTTTGATTCATTGAAAGGAGCCCAATTATGTGAAGTCGTCTTTAGATAATCGACGTGCTGGTGGCGTTTTGTTCAGTAGAAGGGGTTTTTTCCCCAGAAAGTTGGTAAATAATCAAAATATTTAGAACTATTATTCCTCCCAGCCAACAAACACACAGATTTAAAGGTAAACTCCGTCTCCAACACTCAGGACGTTGTGTTTGGAAACGGAAAAACACAGGAGTTTGTTCCTCTAAGTTTTTTCTGGGGAAGTTTTGGTAAACAACAGAACAAACCGTGGCCTCGGCTGGCGGCTTCACCTCTCGGACGGAGGGTCTGGAGCCCTAATGGAAGCTCCTCTCGGGGCGTCGGCGGTAATTGAAGGCGGCTGGAGGAGGACGGGTTCTGGTCTGGAGGCCCCGGGTCCCGCCGAGACGCCGAGCTTTGATGCGGAGCGAGATCGATTCTCCAAGAGGGAAAACTTTCAGCTTCAACAACTTCGGAGGTCGGCGTGTTTTACAGTCACGGAAAAGAAAGAAAAGTTCCCCAAAACATCCCGTTACGAACCGACGAGAACCACCTGAAAACGGACCTCCTGCAAAGATCAATACTCCTGATTCCTCCGAGAGGTGGAGGGCAACTCAGCAGGGGGAGAACGAACGAGGAGTTTTCAAAGAAGCCGTTATTTCGGTCAGTAGTTTTCTTTTTAACGTTGTCGCCTTCATGGTCGTGGCTTTGAGAAAACGGCCGTCGATCGATGCCGAGGTGAAACTTTGAAGGAGGAAAAAAAATAATCTGGTCCTTCTGAGCAGCTTTGTTTTAGAAGTCGAAGGTGAAGTGAAAGTAAAAATACTGACTCGGGTTGAACAGAAACACGAGGAGACGTCGGATCGGAGGAAGCGGAAGTTTAATCTCCTCCAGTGAGGTCCGGAGACGACGGTGCAGCTTCAGCTTCCAGCAGTGAACCGAATATCTGAGGTGATGATGATGGTAACAACGATGAAGGAGATGGCTGTGTGTGTGTGTGTGTGTGTGTGTGTGTGTGTGTGTGTCTTCTTAGCAGTGCTCCAGATAGTCGATGATCTTGGAGATGGATTTGTGTCCTGTGGTGCCGACGTCACACTGCAGAGGAACCACAGGTCAGAGGTCAGATACAAGCAGAGAAAAATCACAAATCATCTCGATTTTCATCAATATCAAAGAATAAATTCACATTTTAATGACGTACAGCTTCACTCATTAATTACACGCAGTAGAAACCTGCCAGTCATGTCTTTAATGGATTCAATTAATGATTAAATTCACTTCAACTCACTTGTCATTTGTTTCTGATCTCAGATTTTGCTCTAATTTGATCGATTGCCTTCATTAATCATTAGATTTTATTAGTTTAACCAGCAAACTGAGGCTTTATCTACATTAATTCATTTTAATTTCAACATTATTTTAAAAAAAGTAAGAATCAAGCAGCAACGGGGCCAGAAAAAAGAAAATAATTTTAAAAACACCCCAAAAAATCCTGCGAAAATCAGGCGCCCTTAATGATTTCATGCTTAATTAAAAAAATTTTTTAAATAATTTAATATTAATGTAAGAAAACAAAGAAAATCTTTTGTGTTGTTCTTGCAACTAATCTAAATTTTTAAAAAAACAAAAAAACATCTGTGGTTGATTTAAATGCAGTAAAATTAGTGTAGTTTTACTATAAAACAATGAATCAGGTTTTATAAAAATACAGATTTCTGATGTGGACATTATTTACAGTTTTGATTGTTTTTGTTTGGGTTAATGTGTAAATGAACACTTTTTTCTGTTGAAATAACAGAAATGTTATTTTACCAGTATGTATTCTTAAAAGAATGTTTTTTTTTCTTCTTTCAATTGACAATTTATAAAGGTGAATTTGTCAATTCATATTTTTTATGATATTATAAATTATTCTCTGTAGTTTAACAAAAAATTGGAAAATCTGTAGTTTTTCATTGTTAACATAAACATGTTTTCTTTCAAATATCAGCATAAATCTGCAAAAAATGTCATCTTTGGCCGATTTAAATGCAGTGAAACTATAACTTTGCAGTGAAACATTGAATTATTGTTTGTAAAAACCCAGATTTTTGACATGGGGATTATTTACAGTTTAGCTCATATCTATTTTTTGTTAACTTAAATGTGTAAATGAATCATTTCTCAGATACTGGATGAAACCCAGGCTCCTTTATGTCATTTGTATTTCTTTCTACAGTCACTTTTATTTGTTTGTGCTGGAAAATAAACGTTCAGCCTCTGTATAAAAGAAACCTCAGTGTTGGTCTGACAGCTTAACCAGAACCTCCAGTAATTATTCATGTAAAACATGACGTGTTTGGACAACTTCTAACTATCAGACGTGTAAATAAGCAGAAAAGTTGGTGCAATTCATCACAAATCAGCTTAAAAAAAGGTGGATCCTGAAAGCTGTGACTCACGGTGAGGGTCATGAAGTTGAGGAACTTTTTCAGCATTTCTGTCATGATGGAGAAATCTCCTTTAGGAAGGTTCTCTCTCACAGTAGTCACATTCAACTGGCAGAGAAACACACAGAAAAGGTCAGAAACACACGAAAACGAAAGAATCTGGACACTGAAAGCACATCAGAACGAGATTTATGACTAAACCCTGATGATTTAATGTTTGTTTTTAATCAAAATGCAGACAAACAATGAAGGGAAACTCTAGAGAAGCTCACAAGAAGATAATAATGAAGCAAAAACACAGTATTGGTCTTATTTCCTGTAAATTTGACCTTTTTGTTGATCCCCTGATGGTGGCTTTGAAAGTCATGCTTTCTTTAAAAAAAAATGCCATAAAAACACCATTTATCAGCCAGAAAGATAAAGATAATTTAGGAAATACGACAAAAAATAAGCTTAAAATCCGCAAATTCACCAAAATCACTTTATTTTATTCTACTTGTTTCATATGGGAAAAAAAGGCCGAAGTTAAAGAATTTGCTGCCAAATTCTGTAAAAGATCAAAAAGCAGTGAGCGTCGGTGGGTCAAATCTGGAATAGATCATCATACAAAGGCTAAAGACTCTATAAAACATAATTGTTGATATAGAAAATGTTTATTTTCTGTCTAGAAATGTAAAAACGTGGAGATTTTAGTGCTTTTTTTTTTTTGCATCTGGACCACTTTAGACCAAGTCCACATCCAAAAACCACTGAGCAACCTTTAATAGACTGTCAAACAAAGACGAAAGACTCTTCAGAAGCATCATTTTTGATTTGGAGAACCATTATTTTTTTGTGTTGGAATGTAAAAACATTGAAACTTTAGTGGGGTTTTTTGCATCTGGACCACTTTAGACCAGGTCCAGGTTAAAAACCTCGATATTTCGATGGGTTAAATCTAGAACAGACTGTCATACGAGGTCTAAAAACTCTATAAACCATCATTTTTGCTATGGAAAGCCATTATTTTAGGTGTAGAATTGTAAAAAAAAATTTGAATTTAGTGCATTTTTTTTGCAACTGGGCCACTTTAGACCAGGTCAAATTTGGAATAGACTGTCGTACGAAGGCTAAAGACGGTTTCAAACATCATTTTTGAAACGGAAAACCATTATTTTCTGTGTTAGAATGTAAAAACATGGAGATTTTAGTGTTTTTTTTTCCCTCTGGACCACTGTAGACCAGGTCCAGATCAAAAACCAGTGGCCTTAGGTGGGTCAGATCTTGTTTTACTCACTGGGCTTCCCTGGCAGAGGCAGCCCAGCAGCAGTGCTGTGTAGGAGGCTACGATGCTGTCCTCCATGTGCTTCCCTGCATGCTGCAGAGCTGATAGACACAAACACGGATTATTATTTTTAAATTTAAAACGTTCAGACCTTCTCGTAAATAATAAACAAAAGGACAGGAAGTGTTCGTGCCTTTGTTTAGGTCCAGCTCCTCGTCCTCCTCGTCCGCCTCCTTCTTGCCGTCGTCCTGCTTGGCGGTGTCGTTGTCGTTGGCGACCCACTGGATCTCGCCGCCCGTCTCCTGCCACTCGCCGCTCTGGTCCAGCGCGGGCTTCGGCGCCTCCTTGATGAGGTCATCAGTCTGCGCCTCGGCCAGGACGGCGGCTCGCTCTCGCTGGAGGAACAGCTGAGGAGGACGGAGGAGAGTGAGGTCGATAGTCTTCATGTTTATCATTTTTATTAACTTATTACTGATAAAAAATAAATTCAATGCACTATTTTAGCTCTGATGTCCCGCCCACACATTCATGTGATTGGTTACGCATCACAAGTGACAGCCAATCAACAGTGGGACAGACGAGCTCCCTAGCAAGGCCCCAGTAAATTAGCAGAGCTGCTCTGTAGAAAATAATGCTGAAAAAAACACCAGACGTTCACGTCACACTGAAAACGCCACAAAAATTAGCTGCTGTTGTCACTGCAGCTAGGCTAATGCTATAGCTACAAGGTTTTCTGTGCCTCTTAGCCTGCAGCTAATGCTATCTTTAGGAGGTTTGCTGTGCCAGTTAGCCTGCAGCTAATGCTATAATTTGGAGGTTTTCTGTACCTGTTAGCCTGCCGCTAATGATATCATTAGGAGATTTGCTGTTCCTATTAGCCTGCAGCTAATGCTATAGCTATGAGGTTTGCTGTGCCTGTTAGTCTGCAGCTAATGCTATCATTAGGAGGTTTGCTGTTCCTGTTAGCCTGCAGCTAATGCTATCATTAGGAGGTTTGCTGTTCCTGTTAGCCTGCAGCTAATGCTATCATTAGGAGGTTTGCTGTGCCTCTAAGCCTAATGCTAACGCTATCCAAAGCACTGGAACTTCTTTTTTAAAGTTAGATTTACTTAAAAAATCTGTTATAACTTAAAGATGTGCCTCTCCAGCTCTCTAAAAACTGCTTAAAAAAAAAAAAATCACAGACGTCGCCACAAATCCTGGACATTTGTTGCTTTCAGAAGGGCTAATGCTATGCTAACTGTTAGCTAGGGTCTGGAAAACAATGAGGAATAATTCTTCAAGATGTAGCCTTAGCGGGCAATAAAAAGCGACGGAATGAAGAAAGATTAAGCAAAGAGAACAACAGCAGATCTCTCAGGAAATAAAGGACCTTTACATCTATTTCTACTCTACAGTTTTGTCTTTATTATTAATGAACCTTGCTAGAAATCACAGGTTTCTTCTCCATCACATCCTTTTACTATATAATATTTAACACATATTGATCATTTCTTGAGCACCAATAATCAGTATCGGCCTCCAATCAACCGTATTATTTGATTTCTACGTTTCACTTTCTTGATTAGCTCTGATAATAATTCATGCACCTGTACCAGCAGAACGCTTAATATCATCTTCTGTCACCATCTCTAACTTCACCTCAGTGAACATTTCTATTCTTTCCTCAGATTGGATTGCCTTTCTCGGTAATTCTGACGTTACTCTGCAGATTCTGACCTCGCTGCGTAAGAGGATCATCTAAATCTGATCAGACAGGACAATTCAATTTAAACGAAGCCCAAGCGGCGCTCAAGGGGAGAACAAAACGCAGGTCGGACAAACCGGGAACACCGAGGATCGTAACGCCACTATTAATTTTTTACCCAAAAATGTAAATGTGAGAGAGAGCTCGGACTGTTTCGTGTTCGGCACCTGCTTCATGAATTAATCCGACGCCGTTTGTGCTTCATTAACCGGAGCGCTGCAGGAAAGAGCAGCTCTTTTTTTTCTTTTTTATCTTTATCTGATTCTGCGAGCAACAGAAAGGAGGAAGCAGAAACGTTAAAACCACAGACGAATAACAGCAGAACTCCCTGCATGGCTGGACAGCGGAAGAAGCCGGTTGGAAATTTAATAATTAGGTTTTCTGGAGCGCAAAATAAAGCTAATGCTCTTCATGTAGTCCTAACTAACTAAATGATGCATCATACGTGAGTTCTGGGGTCTGGTCAGAAATGCAAATTTAGTTTTTATTGTTGAATAAAGTGACAATATGCAGTTTTTTTTCATTAAAGGTGGAAATGAACTGCTTGTCTGGGAACACAATCCTCACAAACAAACAGAAAAAAGTAGAAAACTAATCAATTTTGATGATTATATAATCTGATTTTGTGTAGTTTTACTGTAAAAATGTTAATTTACTATTTGTAAAAACAGATTTTTTGACATTATTTATAATTTTGACCATTTTGTTTTGTTGTTTAAGGTTAGTTTGTAAATTAACTTTTTTTCCCTGTGGCTTTACAAGTCATTATCTGTATTTTAATAAAAAATTTATTTAACCAACCACTGACGTCTTTAATTGATCCAATTAAGGATCAAATTCACTTTAACTCACTTGTATTCTTCTGATCTCAAATTTTCCTCTAATTTGATCAATTGTCTTCGTTAATGACTTAAATTTCACTCATTAAACTGGCAGATTGAGGCTCCATCCACACTTAATTTTGCCAGAAAAATACAGTAAAAAAAACAAAACAGCAGAAAACTTTAACATTCACTAATTGTACCAAAAAACAGAAAGAAAAAAAAAAAAAAAAAAAAAATCAGGCACATTGCGATTTTCATGAGTTATCTTTAATTTAACACAACTGAGAAATTCTGTTGTTTTTCCTCATTAATATAAAGGGTTTTTTTATTTAAAATAACTGTAATTATCTGTGAAATAATCATATCTTATGCTGATTTAAATGCAGTAAAATGGTGAATAAGTATTTGCAAAAAAAAACAAGGAATACCCCAAGATTTTTGATGTGGACAATATTTACGGTTTTGATGTGGTTTTCTTTGGGTTAACGTGTAAATTAACACATTTATTCTTTTATTTTATTTGTCATTATTTGTAATTCAATAAAACTTGAAAATTCTGTAGTTTTTCCTCATTAATATTAAAGTTTTTTTCTTTAAAATAACTGTGCAAACATCTGTCAAATAAGTATATCTTTGGATGATTTAAATGCAGTAAAACGGTGAATAATAATAAATACAGATTTTTGATGTGGACAATATTCAAAGTTTTGATTGTTTTTGTTCAGGTTAACTTCATTTCTGTGATTTGATTAGTTATTATCTTTAATTCAACAAAACTGTGAAAATCAGTGCAGTGAAACCTTACCTTAGCACTGTAGGCTGTTTTTCTGACATTTTTTGGGCTGAACAACCAACAGGTGGGCCTGAATGATGGCTTTACCTGTACGAGAGCGGCGACGGCGCTGAGCGGTCCGGTGCTGGTGATGTCCTGGTGCTGAGGGCTCAGCAGGACGGTCGAGTCGCAGGGACCCTGACCTCCCTCCATCTCCATCTCCATCAGACAGTACCGGTTCCTGGAGCTGTACTCCACCAGGTTGATGAGCAGACCCAGACCCTGAAACAAACACAGTCGGACAGTTTAACTCTTTATTATTATTATTATTATTATTATTATTATTATTATTATTATTACGATACATTCCCAGTCACAGCGCCACCTGGTGGAACAGCCGAGCTGTAAGGATGCGAGGATCAACACTGCTTGCAGCTTTAATTATTTTTTTCTCCCGTCAATTGAATCGCAGTTTTGAACTGCCTAAAAATACTTGGAAAAGCGTCAAATTTGGCACTGGTGAAAATGTTCGACATTTTTGCAGAAATGCACACGTCAATAACGCACCCTGGAAAATTTCAAATATTTACTACATTTCATTGACAGCTGCCAAATCTGGTCGGCATATGTAGCTCGCCAGGACGCACAAAAAAACCCATCAACACCCACATCCAAAACTAGACAGGAAGTCAGCCATTTTGAATTCTGTATCAACACTGCTTGCAGTGTTAATTATTATTTTTATTTTTTATACGTCTTTAAATCACAATTTTGAAGGTTATAAAAATACTCTAAAACGCATGAAATTTGGCACACACATTAAAATCGGAGAAAAAAAGATTGTGTTTTAGTAGAAATGCACGCATCAATTGCGCCCCCTGGAAAATTTCAAACATTTACTACGGCCAGTACATGTTTTGTTGAATGGAAGCAATGAAAAGCAAATTTTGTATTTTGTTTTTCATAAAAAGTAGAAGCAGCGCAGCTCTATGTTGGAAATACAGCTAAAAATTTGACAATTTCAAACTTGAATTACTTAATAAAGTAATAAAAATAAAACGATAAAGACTTGGTGACTTACTCAGCTGAGAAGCACGAGTTTGAAAAAGAGTGACGAAATCACAGATCTCTGGTTCTTGTGATCTTTGTTCCATATTATGCAGCGATGAGTTCATGAGCAATTTAAACAAGAATAATAAGTGTGGAAATTATGCTTTTAGTACTATTTAGCTTGCCAAGGCTGGAGCTTTACCTGATCTGTGCTATATGGAGTTACCACATTGTCTATAATCAAGAATGCGGCATTTCAGAGAGCAACAATTCTTCATTTTATGTTTAGATTTTGTCAAAGAGACGCTACTCTGGCATCAAACTGTTAGTCTGCACTCAGATTTTTGCGTTTGCTCTCATTTCTTTGTGAAACAATCCTGTGAAAAGTCCAAAACCACTGAATGCCAACCATGATGCTGACCAGATCGATGGAATGTTGGATTTATTTTGTGAACTACACTTGCTTTCTTGTAGGACTTGCAAAGTTAATAAATGCACCACTGTTTGGCTCTTTTTATAAAAAAACTACAATAGCTCCACATAATAGCCTCTCCAAAGCACATCGACCTCCACTGTTCTATCGTTTCACCGAGTCCAGCTGGAATTCTCATTAGTTGTGGATTTTTGACATTTCGTGTTGTTTCACAAAGATCTGAGAGTCACAAGTTTCAAGAGAAACCGTGTGAGCATGAAGAGACATTAAAAACTGAAGGAGCAACAGTAAATCTGAGTGCAATACTGTTGTTTTTGAGCAATACTGCAGGGGCTTGAGGCAAAACAAGACAAAATGTGAGTACTAAATAAGGAAATACCACATTCTAGATTAAAAACAGGAATGGTGCTACACTTCGCTGCGATGAAAACCTCAGGAGAAATTCAACCGTGATGCAGGGATGTGAATTTTTTGGATGCAAGCTTTACGCACCAGCACTCGGACGTCGAACCTCTGCTCCTGAGGAATATACTGAGGAACTTTGAGGACACAGTTCAGAGCCGTCACGATTAAATCCTCCTGCTCTCCGGTCTTCGTACTGCCCCACTCTGCAAAAAGCACAGGGAGCCGGGTTGATTATACACAGTTCAATGTGTCACTTTCAGTCACAACAACAGCAAAAACCGGAGCGTGAAGACGTCCTGAAGTAGCACAGGATCACCACTACTTATGATCGTTAACAGATGAAGAAATGTAGTAAAGTTTTATTCACGGTAGTCACATATGTTCATGTTATACCGTTTCATTCTAATGAAACAGCTGCAAGTCGGCACCGACCAATAGAAAGGCCGATAACCAATATTTACTGACGTCAGGAAAAGCGACACCAACAGAGCAGCAGTTCATGCAAGCAACGCCAGCATCAGTTCTGAGGGGAGAACCTGTCATTCCTAACTACACATCTTCATAAATAAGGGTGACTCTAACTTAATGTGCAAAACAGAAACAGGAGTGATTAAATTAGGACGCTCTCCATTGTTTATGTGGGATCCACTGACAAAAATGTTTCCAAAAACACTAAAACTTCTGTAAAATGACAAAACCTTTCCAATGCGACTTAAAAAAAAATCTTCAAAATGGTTAAAAAGCTGTCTGAAATGATGTAAAATTTGATAAAAATGACTGAAAATGTTTTCAAAATGACTCAGAATTCTCCAGATTCTTTAAAATAGAAATAAGAATGACTAAAATAGGACACTCCTCTGTGTATGTGTTGTCCACTGACAAAATATGTTTCCAAACGGGCTTAAAATTCTCTAAAATGGCACAAAACTTTTCTAAAGTGATTCAAAATTCTCCAAAACGATTCAAAACTTTTCCAAAGTGACTCAAAAAATCTTCAAAATGGTTAAAAAAATGACTTAAAATTTGACAATAATGACTCAAAATGTTCCCAAAGTGGCACAGAATTCTTCAGATTCTTTAAAATATGATACAAATATGAGTGTTTAAATTAGGACACTCTCCTCTGTTTATGTGGGATCCACTAACAAAAAATGTTTCTAAAACGGCTTAAAATTCTCCAAAATGACACAAAACTTTCCAAAGCGACTCAATTTTTTTCAAAATGATTCAAGAATTGTCCGAAATGACTTAAAATCTGACAAAAATGACCCAACATTTTTTGAAATGACTCAAAACCTTTCCAAAATGACCCAAAATTCTCCAAAGTGCAAAAAAACTTTTCCAAAGTGACTCAAAAAAAATCTTCAAAATGGTTAAAAAATGACTTCAAATTTGACAAAAACTATTCAAAATGTTCCCAAAGAGACTCTGAATTCTCCAGATTCTGTAAAATGTAGAATTGTTGTATCTACTCTCGGTTGTACGTCACTTTGGATAAAAGCTTCTGCTAAATGAAAGTGTAGAATTGTAAAACAGAAACAGGAGTGATTAAATCAGGACTGAGATGAATCAGTTTGTCTCCTGCTGTTCTTCTCTATTTTCTTAATCTATCACTGTTCTGTCACTTTTACTGGGCAGATCTTAGAGCTTTAATAATAATTATTGTTTACCAGACTCTGTTTCAGGGTAATCTGTGGCTGCCATCTAACTTAGCCATTAGCATAGCATTAGCAACTGTGACAGAAGCTAACTTTCCAGTTTGTGAAGTTGAAGAAGAATGAGATGATCAAGAAGAAAATGGAAAAGAAGATGAAGAAGAAGAGGAAGGAGAAGAAGAAGAAGAGGAAGGAAAAGAAGAAGAAAAAGAAGAAATAGGAAAAGAGGAAGAAGGCGGCAAAGGATAAGAAGAGGAAGAAGGAAAAGAAGAAGAAGAGGAAGAAGAAGGAAAAGAAGAGGAATCAATAAATGAGTTGATATTACAAAATTAAATTACGTGTATCTCTGGGTTTGAACATTATTGGAAACATTAGAGAAACTTCAAGTACCTGACTAAACAAATGAAATCAACAGTTGAGGCATTTTTTGTCTTCATTTTAATGCATAAATATGAAATATTCCAGCTTTACGTTCCTGTAATCACTCAGCAATCCACTGAAACAAATCAACAGCTTTGATTCCGGTTAAACTATTCTGTAAATATGTTTATAATCTGCGGTAAAGTGGGTTTAAGGCGTGTTTCCGTGGACTAACCGTTGTCGTGAGTCAGGTTGAGCAGGACTCCGATGATGGCCCTCATACAGTCCTCCACTGCTTTCCCCACCACGACTCCGTCAGCGTTCAGCTCCCGGCTGTAGCGCTGGATCATCCCCTCACACCTCCTCAACGCCCTGGAAGACCACAGGAAAGGCTCATTAGCAGAGCTTTGATGGTTCAAAACATGACTTATTTATCAGAGCAAATGCAAGAATCTGTGTGCAGATTGCAAGATTCTCCAAAATGACTCAAAACGTATCAAACATGACTGAAACCTGGAAACTTCTTCAAAACGACTGAGAAAACTGGTCCACAATGGCTCAAATTTCTCCAGAATAACTGAAAAATGTCTAAATTACTTACATTTAACTGAATGTCTGAACAAAAAAATCCAAAATGATTCAAAAGTGACTTAAACTTGTTCAAATAATTTTTAAAAATTGTCCAAAATAACACTTTTTTTCCCCCCAAAACGACTGAAACCTGTTCAAAACGGTTTAGAAAATTGTCTAAAATGGTTACAATCCCTCAAAAATAATTGAAAATTGTCCCAAATATCTTCAAAATTGGTTCAAACTGGCTCAGATGTCTCCAAAACAACAGAAAATTTGTCCAAAGTGACTTCAACTTGTTGAAATAATTGAAAAAAATGTCCAAAACTACTCAAAATTTGTCCAAAGTGACTAAAACTTGTTGAAATAATTCAAAGAACTGTCCAAAATGACTCAGGAAATTTGTCAAACACGACTGAAACCTGGAAACTTTTTCAAACTGATGGAGAAAATTGTCGAAAATGGCTCAAATTCCTTCAGAATAATTGAAAAATGTACTTTACTAAATGTACTTTACTACTGTAAATTACTAAAATTCATTTGATTGTCTGACAAAAAAAATCTAAATGAATTTGTCCAAAGTGACTTAAACTTGTCTAAATAATTTTTAAAAAATGGAAATTTGTCCAAAATCACTGAGAAAATTGTCGAAAATGGCTCAAATTTTTCCAGAAGAATTGAAAAATGTCTAAACTACTTAAACTTAACTGAATGTCTGAACAAAAAAATCCAAAATGATTCAAAAGTGATTTAAACTTGTTCAAATAATTTTAAAAAATTGTCCAAAATAACACTTTTTCTTCAAAACGACTGAAACCTGTTCAAAACGATTTAGAAAATTGTCTAAAATGGTTAAAATTCCTCGAAAATAATTGAAAATGGTCTAAAATCGCTTCAGAATTGGTTCAAATTGGCTCAAATGTCCCCAAAACAACTCAAAATTTGTCCAAAGTGACTTAAGCTAGTTGAAATAATTGAAAAAAATGTCCAAAACTACTCAAAATCTATCCAAAGTGACTTAAACGTTGCTAAACATTACTGAAACCTGGAAGAAAAATGTTCTCTATGACGTAAATGAGCTTCCTAGGAGTCTCTGCCCTGGTCTGGATTAGATTTGGTTTATTCTGATGTGACTAAACTCACACATGAACTGCTGCTCTGTCGGTGTCACTTCTCCTGACGTCAGTAAACATTACTCTCAATCTAATCCACCTGAATCTCCACAGTGTCTCTCTGAGTCTGCTTCCTCATCATCTCGACATCGATGAATTTCCACAACACAAATTAAACCTCGATGTGTATGACTTTTCTCTTTAATAGATGAACAATCAGGGCTTCCTCGTGGATTCGTCTGAACCTCCGGTCGATTTACAGTCGACACAAACTGGATTCAGATCCAGATGTCCGACTCCCCTCCTTCCTTTCCTGCTCCATCATAAAACACAGCAGGATTCAGCTCCGTTCAGAAAAGGCCAAAGCAGGTCAGCAGCTTGATGTAAAATAACCAAATTAGATCTAATGACGGAACCCAGAGCAGAAACCAGAATATCAGAGCACAGCGAGGAGGAGGGGAGTCCAGGAGAAGAGGAAATGTACGAGCAGGACAATAAATGTGGGAGTTAGACGTGTAAAAAAAGAAAATTAAGAGCACAAAAAAGTTACATATGTATATGTAGCTTGTACATATGTGTGTGCTTAAGTTGCTCATTCATTTTAAGGATCTTTTACAACTATTTTTTACACTTGAAGCTTTAAGGACTGTTTGGTTCAGGTGGTCGATATTCTCTCACCTGAACTGAATGTCATTCGTCAGATAATCTCCGGTGTTGCTTTAAGTAGAAAACATCAGCAGCCATCCAAGAATAACTCAGTATATTTATGGTAGTGGGAACATCTATGTCTTTTCTCAAATTTCAACAACCTGTTGGAAACTGCCAGGTTGAATTTATTTAACTGAGCATTTACCGGAAGTCAAAGAAGTCGTTGTTGTGGCTGCGCTTTGTTTAAACGGATGAAGAAGAAGTTCGGAGTAAACTTTTCAAACAGCAGTTTCAAGTCAGACCATGAAAAACAGCAGCTAACTTGTCTGCATTACTTATATTTTCAGAAATCATATAAATACATGCAGAAAATGGTGAAAAATGTTGACAAATGTTTCCCAAAACCCAAGAAGAGGTCTTTAAATGTCTTGTTTTGTCCAAAGAGAATGAAAGGAATCGCTAAATATTCCATTTTTAAAAAGCTGGAATCAGAAATAGACTTTTCTTTCTTAGAAAAACACTCTGACTGATTAATCTTCTTCTGGTTTAAAACTATGTTACAAACATTTATAGACATTTCTGCACCGAAAAACAGTTTTCAATCAGAATTTGCACCAATAACAAAGTTTCAAAACACTTGTCCAATGCCCGATAGTATCATAGGAATCAATAAATTAAGAAAACTTAAAGGTGTGTTCTCAGTTTAGATCTGTAACCAGAGCTCCGTGATGTCTTTCTTTTCTGAGAAACTATCAAATATTAAGAGGAACTTTGCAAAATCAGGACATTTTACCAACACAACACCAAGCCGGTCTTTAGGAGACATTTTACAGACTATATAAACTCATTGTTGCTGCATTTGGTTCCAACTGATGGACATAAAGTGGCGTGATTGGCTAAAGAGTCACACAGCTGCAATCAACCGAGATGTTCTTTGGTTCACTACAATCCTAATGAGTTAACCAGCTAAGTGTGTGCTTTAGTCGGGCTTTCTAGTCTCACTATTCTGGCCAGGGCTGAAAAATTAACCAAAATATTGAGAACAAAACTGTGAAACATCCAAACTGCAGGAGTTTCAGTTTTTGGATAAATGTGAAATATGTCATGACATACTCTTAGAAACAAAGCATTGTGGTGCTATAGTGGTGGCCTGGACTCCAATTCAGATTCTCCACGTTTTTAGTGGAAAATAAAAGCCAAAAACTCAAAACTGCTCAAATTGCAACATATGTCAGAAATAATTGCAATATTACGGTTTGAACATCATTGAACCTTAGTGGCGGCTCAGTTTTAACGTCGCCATGTGTGAAGCCATGCTCGAACTGAGAAGGTTGGATCATAAATGGTGAACACTCTGGCTGCTAACCAATCAAAACAGCAGACGTGGTCACTTTCCTTCATGCAGTAACTCAATCAGCCGTATAAGACCGATAATAAAGGTTTGCAGTCCAACCATCTGTCCAGCAGGAAGCTTTGTGATCAGTCTGGAATTACTGGCTTCACATCATGAACTCTCCTCTGGAAATTTCACTGCTGCTGCTCAACTGAACATCCCATAATTTGGGTGTGGGTCCAGATGAAGCCGGTCAATAAGCAGAAGGAGGTTGTGTGTGTGTAACAGGCTGGTTTGGAGGTTTATTGAATTAGCCATGCAGACAGCTGAAACACTCCGACGGGCAGAAGGGAAGAGTTCAGACTGAAAAACTGAAATGTACGAAGAAGAAGTGAAGTCGGGAGGAAGAGGAGGAAACATCAGGAACAGGTGGAGGAGAAGCAGAGAGAGTTGTGGAGGTAGAAAGCTGCAGTAGGAGTGGATTTAATGTAAATATTAAATGAAGTTTTAGTTTGTGAGCAGCGTTCTCTGGATCAACCCGCTGCTTCAGGGGTTAATCGAGTTAACAGCCGACAGCTGAAGGCTCAGACTGAACCCTGTTCACCAAAAGACTCTAACAGCAGCTCTTTGTCAACATATTCAGCCTTCATCATCCTCATCTTCCTCCTCCTCGACCCCCAACATCACCACAGAGCGTCTGCAGAGGCCGAAGGTCCGGTCAAACAGAGGACGAAGGAGGAGGAGGAGGAGGTGAAGACTTAAAGCGTTTCAGAGCGAAAACTGTTACCACAAGATGTGGAACATTTTAGATTTCAATAGTAGCAAGAAGGAAAAGAAGGATAATAATATTAATAAGAAGAATAAGAGAAGAAGGAGGCTGAAGAAGAAGAAAAAGAAGGAGGATGAAAATAATAATGAGAAAGAAAACAACCAAGATGTGGGACATTTCATATTTGAATAAAGAGAAGAAGAAGAAGAAGGAAAAGGAGGAGGAGGAAAAGAAGGAAAAGAAAGATAATAATAAGAAAAAGATAATGGAGGAATAGAAGGAAGAGGAAGAAGGAAAAGAAAAAGGAGAAGAGGAAAAGAAGTAGAAAGAAAGAAAGAAAGAAAGATAGACCAAGATGTGGTACATTTTATGTGTGAAGAAGAAGAAGAAATCTGATGACTACCTCAATACTCGCAGCACTGTGAATCGTCTTTTAAATATAAAATAGAAGAAGTTTTTCACTGCTGGAAGCACAACTGCAATGATAAAGTCCACTATTAAAATCACCATCAGCTGGTCTGAGAATTTAACAATCATTCTGAGTCATGTTTTTCAAGATTCCAGCTTCTTAAATGTGAATATTTTCTGGTTTCTTTCTTGTTATGTGACACTAAACTGAATATTTTTTGGGTAAAACCAGACGTTTGTCATCTTGGACTTTGGGAAACACTGATCTGCATTTTTATGTCAGGCTGGTTTATGCACGGATTAATTGCTAATAAATATAACCTCCAGAGTTTTTCTATTTCTATATAAATCTACGTATAAAACGACACTGACTGGACCAGATCGTACTGCAACACCTGAAACTTGAAAAGGAGGAGGAGAAGAAAGAAAAGAAGTAGAAGGAAAAGGAGGAAAAGAAGAAGGAGAAGAAAAAAAGAAGAAGAAAGAAAGAAAAGAAGGAGGAGAAAACTAACATTGAGAGCTCCAGGACGTCTGTGTATCTTTTTGTAGTTCCAAAAAATTAGCAATAACTGCTCGACATTTTTAACACGACAAGTTGTCAAGACTGAACAAATTAAACTTATTAACCTTCTTATACATCCGTTAAAGTTCAGAATTGGTGATTATTTCTATAAATCTACGTATAGAATAAGAGCGACTGCAACACCTGAAACCCTGGAGGGCAAAGACACAAATAAAATAAAACAGTTCGGATGGGGTCGTTTCCACTGCAGGAGGTGGAGGTCAGAGCTCAGAGATCAGCGCTGAGACTGACAGCGAGTCACAACCAGGAAATGAAGCAACAAAACCCTGATGATGGTCCGCATAATAACCGCCAACAATACAGACGGCCGGCCCATTCATTCATTCATTCATTCATTCATTCATTCAGCGTTTCTGCAGGAAGGAATCCATACGTCTGGATTTAAGCTGCTTCTGTCTGATCCTCGTGTTTGTCAGCTTTCAGAAGAAACACATCAAAATGTCCCTGAGACCTTTCAACCAACTCAGTGCACAGAACTTCGAAAGAAGATTTGGTTTGAGGTGATTTTTGTTGGTGTTTTCTGTTCGAATATGAGACAAAAACACAACCAAGGATCCAACACCTGAGAGAATTGAAGGTTTGGAAGTTTTTAGAAAAGATTATGTTTCTTTGTTTTGTTTTCTTGATGTGGAAGAAGAATGAAGAAGAAGAATGAATGAACGAAGACGGAGGAGGACGAAAAGAAGGAGGATGAGAAGAAGGAGATGAAGAGAAGAAGTAAAATAACATTGAAAGAAGAAGAAAAGGAAGAAGGGAAAGGAAAAAATGAAAAAGAACTTAAAGAAGGGAAAGGAAAAGAATGAAAAGAAGAAAAGCAGATGACAAAGGAAAAAAGAAAATAAGAAGCTTAAGAACACTGAAAAGACGAAGAAAAGGAAGAAGGAAAAAGAGAAAATGCAAAAGAACTTAAAGGAAAAGGAGGAAAAGAAGAAGAAAAAGAAGACAAAGCAGAAGAAGCTGCATATATTGTAAAATACTACGTAAAAGCTGAGAAATTCTAATGAATAAAGAAAAAAAAACAAGAGCAGGAAGTAGAAATTCTCCAAACGTTGCATCTGATGAACTTCTAAGTCGTGATGCTTCAGTTCTGCTCTCAGCCTCATACAATCTTTGCTTTTTGCACTTTATTCTCACTTTAGCTAACGTCGTCTTGCACGGCTGGGTATATATATTCTTTCCTAGATGTGGAAATATCTCCTATTGTTATTTTTCTCTCTTCATTATTCCTAGACTGACACCAGCAGCTGAACGCAGACTCCTCGTATGCTGCTGACTGTCCTGATTCTGATATTTAACATGTCCGGGGTCAGAACTGTGGACTAAAGTTGACTCACTTTGCAGAAGAGATGATGAGGGACGAGTCCTTGTAGGCGATCAGGTAGCTCTGGTTCTCTGGGTTGTGGACCGTCACCTGCAGTGAGAGAACACTGGTTTGAACTGGACAGTCATTCATCCACCAATCACTGTCAGGAGCATCATCAACAAGAGATTTAATACTTGTTTTATATCATGATGTCATCACAACCAGGAAGAAGGACAAGAAGAAGGAGGAGAAGAAGGAGAAGAAGAAGAAAGAGAAGAAGGAGAAGGAAAAGAAGGAAAAGGAGAAGAGAAGAAGAAGAAGAAGAAAGAAGAAGGAGGAGAAGAAAGAGAAGAAGGAAAAGGAGAAGAGAAGGAGAAGAAAGAGAAGTAGAAGAAGAAGCAGGACAAGGAAGAGGAGAAGACAAGGAGGAGGAGAAAAAGAAGGAAAATGAGATGGCAGGACCTGATTTATTCGGAGTGTTTTCATGAAAATGTCTTAGTTGTAGTCAAATTTTAGCCATTTGATTTGTATTAGCTGTAGTCACATCTCTAAAAACATCCCAGTTATGTTCTGCAGGTGTCGTTTATGTATTTTAACATCTAAGCACTTCTTCCCATAGGCCGATATACATTCACACTGATAGCGCCACCTGGTGGACAGTTTTGATAGGTCGCCATCAACGAGGCAATATGCTGAAATGTACTTTCAGTCGCAGCGTCACCTGGTGGACATGTTTGGGGTCGCTGACCTGCAAGGACCCGTTCAACGCTGCTTGCAGCTTTAATTAGTGATTGTGCTTCTTGTTGGCTCCGATCAAACTTCACTTGAGGATTTATTTGGCCCTGACTTACGCTCTCCAGCACCCGTAAACATCTCTCAGCTCCCCACAAAGACGACACCAGCTTCTCCTCCTCGTCCTCTTGGTTCAAGTTGTCCACGCATTCCTTCACTGAGGACGGAGAGGTAAAAACAGGAGTTAAAAGAAGATCAGAAACCATTTTACCGCATTATAAGGTTGCGTTTGTGTACGAGGTCTAACCTTTATCCACTATGTGGTCCAGTCCTCCCAGTAGCCGGAGCTCCTCTTTGAACCAGTCTCCTGCTCGCTTCGAGGTCAAGGACAGTAACGTCTCCATGGCTAAATGACCCGTCTGCAGGGAGAACAGTTTATTAAAGCACAGGTTTTAGTGATGCATGGTGGGTTGGAAGACAGGGCTCCAGACTCCAGACCAAAAAGCATTTATCTTATTGATCCAGTAATGTTAATTTTCCTTTCATGACCATTTTAGACAAAGTTTGAGTCATTTTGGACATATTTTTTTTAACTTATTTTGCCGAAATTTGAGCCATTTTTGACCGATTTTGAAGCCATTTAGACCATTTTTTGAACAAGTTTCTCAGTTTCCATGATTTTGACAAATTTTGAAGCCATTTTAGACTTTTCTTTTCTGGCATTTAGACAAGCCATTTAGACTAAATTCTCAATTATTTTGAACGAGTTTCAAGGTTTCAGTCATTTTGAGCCATTCTGGACAAATTTAGAATTACAAAGTTATCTTGGACTATTATTGGGGCATTCAGATAGGTTTAAGACATTTTGTCCTGAACTCATCTGAATGATTTGGATGATTTCTGAGTCATTTTGGACATTTTTCAGTCAATCACAAAAGCTTAAGTCACCTTGGACAAACTTTTAATTGAATTTAGGCCGTTTTCTCAATTATTCTGGACAGGTGTCCATGTTTCAGTTATTTTTGACAAATTTTTAGCCATTTTAGATTATTTTTTCACTCATTTAGACAAACATTTTGGGCCATTTTAAGTATGAATATTTAAATTTTTACAGCTTCTCACAGGCACACCAGCCTGCAATGTGGGGCGTTTAGGGAACATCGGTAAATTGCAGCATCTATAGATAAGGAAATGTTCAGGAGGTGATGTGTTTTGAAGGTGACAATTTTCTTTTTTGGTCGCACCAGTGCTACCAGTGAAAAAGTCAGCGTGGATCCCTGTCAGAGGAGATTTCTCTGGGTTCTCTGATGGTTCTGGACCTTCTCTCTGATATTTAACTGTTGCAGGATTAGATCACAACAGATCTTCAGCTCCACTGCTAGAAATATCTTGCCATGTGGGCGGCTGTGAGTCACCCTGACTGAAGAGCAGCTGAAAGAATATCCATCAGCAGCGGCCTAAATAACGTTTTTTTTCACCCTGGAAATAAACCAGGAAACACTCCAAGTTTCATGAGCATTTGTTCTTTAACGTTCGGTACCGTAATGTTCTGCAGGTCCAGGTGCTTGTTGTGAACGGTGTCGCACAGCTTCCGGATCTTCTCCTTCATCTTGGCGATCTCCCGGGCGCTGAACTGGACGGTGGTGTCGACGCCGGCGCCGCCCCCCTGGTCCTGGTCCAGCTCCAGCAGCCGGATCATCAGGTCCAGGCAGGACCGGTCCAGGTCCATGTTCAGCCGGTCTCTGCTCAGGATGTACATGAGGGACGCCGTGCACAGAGCCAAGTTCTGCAGAGACGAGAGAGACGAGGACTGAATTATTTACCGCCTTCCTCCAGAAACATTCAGTCCTCTCAGTTTTTTACAGCCAGAACACACTTTATTCCACATTACTGTCACTTCTAGTCAGGATATTTACTGATTCCTCTCCAACTAAAACTACAAATCTGCTACCCTGATAAACTTATTCCTGTAGATCTACATGTGAAATGGTAAAATAAGTATATTGAGGATCCAATCTGCTAAATTTAAGATTAAGAATTAAAGAAAATACTTTAAAAAGCAAATAAAACATCCATTATGTGACCACAGAAAGTCTTTTTTAGCAATGTCCTCTGATCAGTAGGACACAAGTAGAATGACAGAAAACAGTAAAAAAAAAATTAAACTAAAGTTGAATTTCTAACATTTTTAATTTACAACCAACAGTCTCTCTAAATACTACACATCTTTAACTTTAGATATTTTTACAATCTCTACAAACTAGGATTTTTTCACAGTTCATCATCTGTAGAAAGATGTTTCTCCATGCTGAATGTACTAAATTTTCAATCATTTTGGATAGTTCTTTCAATTATTTCTACAAGTTTAAGTCATTTTGGACAATTTTTCAATTAGACCGGGTCTCTATGGTTCGTACCGGGTGTTTATGGTTCGTACTGGGTGTGTCCGGTTCGTATCAGGTGTTACTGGGTTCTTGTTTTAGTTCTTACCGGGTATTTTTGGGTTTTTACTGGGTGTTTTTGGTTCTTACCAAGTGTGTTTGGTTCTTACTGGGTGTTTTTGGGTTTTTACCGGGGGTTTTTGGTTCTTACTGGGAGTTTTCCGTTCTTACTGGGTGTTTTTTGGTTCTTATCGGGTGTTTTCGGTTCTTGTTTAAGGCTCTTACCGGGTGTTTATGGTTCGTACCGGATGCTTTCGGTTCTTGTTTTCGGTTCTTACGGGGTGATTTTTGGTTCTTACCAGGTGTTTTTTGGTTCTTACCGGGTGTTACTGGTTCTTACCGGGTGTTTCTGGGTTCTTGTTTTTGGTTCTTACCAGGTGTTTTTCGGTTCTTACCAGGTGTTTTTTGGTTCTTACCGGGTGTTACTGGGTTCTTGTTTTTGGTTCTTACTGGGTGTTTATGGTTCTTACTGGGTGTGTCCGGTTCTTACCGGGTTTTACTGGTTCTTACCGGGTGTTTCAGGTTCATACAGAGTGTTTTCAGTTCTTACCATGTGTTATTGTTTCTTACCGGGTGTTTTAGGTTGTTGTTTTAGGTTCTTACCGGGTGTTTTAGGTTCTTGTTTTAGGTTCTTACTGGGTGTTTTAGGTTCTTACCGGGTGTTTTTCAGTTTTTACTGGGTGTTCTTGGTTCATACCGGTGTGTTTGGGTTCGTACCGGGTGTGTTTGGTTCTCACTGGGTGTTTTCTGTTCTTACTGAGTGTTTTTGGTTCTTGCTGGGTATTTTTGGTTCCTACGGGTGTTTTTGGTTCTAGTTTTAGGTTCTTACCGGATGTGTTTTGTTTCTCATCGGGTGCTTTAGGTTCTTACCGGGTGTTTTTGTTTCTTACCGTGTGTTGTGGTGCGTCGTTGAGCGTCTTGAAGACCTGAGCCACCTTCCCTCTGGCCCGGAGGTGCATCCTGAAGCTGGGCATGGCGCAGCGCGTGGCCAGGCTGATCACGCTGGAGGAACAACACCCAGAACGTCAGTATTCACGTCATAAAGAAGGATAAAGTAAAACAAAGCGTCGGTTCTCACCTAAGGCAGCGAGTGTTAAGAGGCTGGCCACTCTTCAGACCAGTAGCCAGATACTCAAAGTCGTCGGTGAACTCCTGGTTTTCTCCAAACTCCACCACGTCGTTGAAGTGCTTCACGTGCTGGACCACCGTGTAGAGCTGCAGAACACGAAGGAACCTGAATTCACCTTTTATATGACACCGTTCTGCTGCTTTTCACTCAGTAAACTAAGCTGAACTGACAGGAAGCCTCGATATCTTTTTAATTAATCCTTTTTTTGCTGCTGCATCATTCTAGATTCCACAGAAACTTTGCATAAAAGATTAAAACTGAATCAATCAAACCGTGTTTCTACGACGCCTTTCATAGAAAGTGAAGTTCACAGCAGATGACTGATAATAATGAGACAGAACAGCTAGAAATTAAACAGAGCAGATTAACAGGGAACAGGAAGTAAAGACATCTGTGGAAATGAGGATATTTTGGGGAAAATTAGTACATTTTTGGAATGCAATGACAATAATAAATAAATTGAAGATAGTTTAATAAAGTCAGGATTATTTTTCATGAATTGACGATATTTTAATAAATTAAGGACTTTTTAATAAAGCGAGAACATTTTAATACATTGAAGATATTTTAATAAATTAAGGATACTTTAAAAAATTAAGGATGTTTTAATGGATTTAAGATATTTTAATAAATTGAGGACATTGTAATAAATTAAGGACATTTTATTAAAGGGAAGATATTTTAATGAAGTGAGTATATTTTCATTAATTCAGGATATTTTAAGAATGTGAAGATATTTTAATAAATTGAGGACATTATAATAAATTACCGACATTTTATTAAAGGGAAGATATTTTAATAAAGTGAGTATATTTTCATTAATTGAGGATACTTTAATAAATTAAGGATATTTTAAGAATGTGAAGATATTTTAGTAAATTGAGGACATTTAAATAAATTAAGGGTATTTTAAGAAAGTGAAGATATTTTAATAAACTGGGGATTTTTTTTATAAATTAAGGACATTTCAATGAATTAAAGATATTTTAATAAAGTGAGGATATTTTAATAAATTAAGGATATTTTACTTAATCAAGGACTTTTTTAAAATTAAATTAAGGACATTTTAATAAACTGAGGATATTTTTCTAAATTAAGGACATTACAATAAATTAAGAATATTAATATAAATTAAGGACATTTTTATAAATTGAGGATATTTTAAAATTTTCAGGACATTTTAATAAATTGAGGACATTTTAATAAACTAAGAAAATTTTAATAAAGTAAAGATATTTTAATAAAGTAAGGATTTTTTAATAAATTTAAGATATTTTACTAAATTAAAGACATTTAAATAAAGTGAAGATATTTTAATAAAGCATCTTTTTTAATAAAATGAAGATATTTTACTAAATTAAGGACATTTAAATAAAGTGAAGATATTTTCAGAAAGTCGGGATTGTTTTAGAAATTGAGGCCACTTTGGTAAACTGGGGATATTTTTTGGGATGTGAAGATGTGTTCAGAAAGTCAGAACATTTTTTTTAAAAAAAGTGAGAATATGCTGAGAATAAGTGAGGACAGTTTTAGAAGATTGGGCCAATTTTGGAAACCAGTACAGTTTAGTGAAGTGAGAAACGTTTTAGAAAGTGGAGACATTTTTAAAGGTCATCTATCTGACCAATATCTTTCTGTGAGACACGATTGAATCCACATAATCATCATGTTGCTGCAGACAAACATCGACGAGACACTGAAGACTCTGAACTAGGAGCTCCTGTATGTTTGGAGACTGTTGATACAGCAAGTAAATAACTCCAGAGAGCAAATGATTGTGAAAAAACAGCAAATAAAGTGGATTGACGTACTCAAAAAAGTGAAAATAAAGCAGAAACAGACAGCAGTGCATCAAGCTCACACACAGAACTGTTAATGTGACATCTTGGTGGGATATTTTCTACAGTTCCAGGATAAATGAGGGGTTTTATTTACCTCCTTGTGTTCTTTGCGACACTTGAGCGTGGTGACGGTGTCCTGGTAGGGGTCTGTGGGGACGGTGACACATTTGGTGACCTTCGGAGGAGGAGGTGGAGCCTTGAAGACGCCGTCGTCCTTCTGGGAGTCGGACGTCTCCTTACTGGATCCTCCGGCCGAGACTGAAGCCTGAAGGGTGGAGGATAGAGGAAGGATGGTGTCAAACTGGAGTAAGATGTCTGGTTTAGAAGCTGGGAGTGTGTTTCATGTTGGATCAAAAATAACCACAAAATGACACGAAATTGGCACAAAAAGGTTTAAAATAACTACAAAAAGATTTAAGTTACCTACAAAAACATTTAACATTGGCACAAAAATATGCAAAATAACCACAAAAAGATGCAAAATTGGCACAAAAAGTTGCAAAATCGGAACAAAAAGAAGCAAAATTAGAACAAAAAGATGCAAAATTGGCACAAAAAGATGCAAAATTGGCACAAAAGGACACAAAATTGGCACAAAAAGATTTACAATAGGCACAAAAAGATGCAAAATTGGAACAAAAAGATGCAAAACTGACACAAAAAGACACAAAATTGGCACAAAAAGAAGTGTGTTTCATGTCCGTGGACTTACTGGAGCCGTCTGGGGCTTGGAGAAGAAGGATGGAGGAGGCTCCTCTTCGCTGTCCACTGTCCAGTGTCGGGCGTTGTACACTGCTTTAGTGGGAGACTGTGAAATAAATATAAACATTTGGATCAAACACCTGGAAGAACAAACGATGGAAGATTTCTGGAAGGAAGGAACAGTTGCGTAGATTAAAACAGACCAGAATTACAGTCTCAGAAACATTAATTTTTTCTGCAGTATTGTGATTCTCATTGCTGATTCTGACATCTTTAATTCAGTATTTTGCATTTTTTTACTCTCTTAGCTGTACTGTAAATTGCAAAACAATCTGCGTAAGATGTAAAAATGACTAAAAACAATAATTTTAATAAACAAAATTGAAATTTACCAATATCTCTTTAAAATACCGTTGCACTGATCCATCTTTTCATTCTTGAAATTTATTTTTATGTGTTTAGCTGTAAGTATCGGCTGATATCGAGTACCTCTATGACAACAGTGCTAAATTAGTACTTAGGCACTTAAAGACACTTTACAGGCCAAAAATAAAAACAAGAACATACAAATATAATTCTGTTGTATTAAGAAAGTTTCATCTTAAAATCCTGAACCAGAAGACTGAACTGGTGATATCAGCAGCGAGGTTTTGCGTCTCCAACTCTGCATTTTGAGCTCAGACAGCCATAAAAATGGTTTTTAAATCTTCTCCATGTCTTAAAATTTACAAAAAGAAGCTTGTAACGTGTAGAGACTGGAGGTTTCACTTTTCCCTTTGATCAATCCACCAGTTTCTCACAAAAATGACAAAAAACAAGCAGAGAGCATCGTGGTAGTTTAGTGAGTAAAGGGGCACTATGACAAAGTCTTCTGTTAGGCTTAATGACCTCCAGCCAACTGTTTAGACAAGCTGGAATATTCTACAGAAGATTTTTACGTCCCAGTGACAAATGAGATGTTTTTTGTTTCAAACAATCTCTGATCCGTGAAGGTTTTTTTGCTTTTGTGAGGCCAACAACTCATCTCTAAGTCTTAAAAACTGACACGAACCGTTGTGAAGCTCATCACAGATTCTTTTCTGCAGAGCTCAGATGGAGACATCTGTCAGGGGTCGCTGATACATCATGATGAATTTGAGAATGTTTTTTCTCTTATTTTTGTTGCTTTCACACCATCACTGCAAAAGTTAACCGCTTCGTCTATTTATTCTCTTTTTTCTGTTTGGTTGAACTCGTGTCCTTCGGGTTTGATGTCTCTGGAGGTGCGAGATTAAAGTAGGTGGTGTTTTTATTTTACAGCCCAGAAAACATTGGATTTGCAGATATTACAAGTAACTGTACAACTTAGACAATCCTCAATATCATAAATCAGTCTACATCAGATCAGTGCATCCCTGGGATGATACAGATTAGATTTTTACAAGAAATATAAAGTTATTTTGTGGAAATTCAGTTTAGTTTTTCTCAGAAAGACAAAATGATTTAAAATAACCACAAAAGGATGCAAAATTGGCGCTGAAATATTTGAAAAAAAAACACAAAAAGATGTAAAAATTGGCACAAAAAGATGTAAAATCACTACAGAAAGATTTGAAATAGCCACAAAAAGATGCAAAATTGGCACAAAAAGATTTTAAAAAATCACAAAAAGATGCAAAATAACCACAAAAAAAATGCAAAATTGGCACAAAAAATGTAAAATTGGCACAAAAAGATTTAAAATAACCAAAAAAGGTGCAAAATAAGCACAAAGAATGCAAAATAACCACAAAAAGATGCAAAATTGGCACAAATAGATTTAAAATACCACAAAAAGATTTTTAAAAAATTGCCACAAATAGATTTGAAACAACAACAAAAAGATGTAAAACTGGCACAAAAAGATGCAAAATTGGCAGACAGAGATTTAAAATAATCACAAAAAGATGCAAAACTGGCACAAAAACATTTAAAATAATAAAAAAAAAGATGCAAAATTGGACCAAAAGGATTTAAAATACCACAGAAAGAGTTTAATTCACTTGATAATTTGGACAGTAGTGTTGCATTTAGGTTTATTTCTGCAGCATCATTCAGTTCTCCTGTCCCTTAAAATGAACAAATGAAAAAAAAAAACTCCTGAAAACATGCTGCTACGCATGTCCAATTTTTCTAAACATATCAGGAGGTCTGTTTTTGTATTTATGCTTTCACACCCCGTGGACCAAAAAAAAAGTGTTTCCAGTCAGAAAAAGTTTTCAAATAAAGAGCCTGAAAGAATGAGAGGAACAGAAAGAGGAGAGCAACATGAAGGAGGAGAGGAGAACTGGAAGCTGATGAGATGGAGAGAGCAGCCAGCTCTGATCAAACAGCAGGACCTAAAACAAACACCTCGTCCTTGGCTCGCCTCCTCGTCCTCTTTGTACCGTGGGTTTTTTTTTTTTTTTGGTTGGTGGTTGCCGGGGCGTTCGTGTCCAGAAACAAAAGACGGAGTTGGCCGAGGATGGGAGGTGTGTTTGTGGGGGGCGCTGGGCACGGCGGGGTTAATAAGCAGAGACAAAAGGGGAGTTAGAGGATGAGCTCTGCAGCGCTGGAACATCAACACACCAAATTAAAGCCTCCTGCGGTAATCTGAAGACACAGACGGACGGCCACCCGCCCAACGCCCAGCAGCACGGGAGGAAAAAAAACTCATTAACAGCAAACGCACTGCTGCCAAAGACATGAAGAGAAGTTTTTGTGTCGGGTGAATTATTCCGACTTCGCAATGTTTAACGCTCATCGATCCAATTATTCCCTGAGTTCTGTTCCGATAAACCGCTGAGTGGAAAGAGAACAAACCGAAAAGATGGAAGTTTAAACGGAGGATGAGTCACCACCGACGGAATTAAAGAATAACAAAACGCTGATTGGAAAGACAACTACAGGCCAAAATGGAGCAATTTTAACATATGTAGAGCAACTTTAATTCATTTAAAGCGTCTTCAACTAATATAGAGCAACTTTAACTAATATAGAGCAACTTCAACTAATATAGAGCAACTTCAACTAATATAGAGCAACTTTAACTCATTTTAGAGCAACTTTAACTCATTTTGAGCGACTTCAACTCATTTTTGAGCAAGTTTAAATAATATAGAGCAATTTCAAAACAGAGAAACTTTAATTAATTTTTGAACAGCTTTAACTATTATAGAGCAACTTTAAATAATACAGAGCAACTTTACCTCATTAAGAACAACTTCCAGCAAAAACGTCTTCTGAGGAAAATAAACTCCTTTAATGTTTCTAGTGAGATGATTTGCTAATTTGCAGTTATTCACTAATAAACCTGGACATCAACCCTGATATATCTGGGCTGTGGCAGATCTCCCATTATATTTTTATTGTATTCTATTTTTATTGTATTCTATTTTATTTTGATTCTGTTTGATTTTAAGATAATTTTTATTTTATTCTTTTTATTTTATTTCATTTTATTTGATTTAATTTTGTTTAATATTAATTTAACTTTATTTTATTTCAATTTAATTTTACTTCATTTTAATTCAATTAAATTTTTTACTTTATTTCATTATGTTATTTTCATTTTATTTTAATTAATGCCTTATTCAATTTTGACTTTATTTCATTTTATTGTATTTCATGTCATTTTAATTTAATTCAATTCAATTTATTTTAATTCAATTAAATTTTATTTCATTAAATTTTATTTTTATTGTATTTATTTATTTATATTATTCTTATTTAATTTTAATTGTATTTATCTATTTATTTTTATTTTATATTAATTCATTTTTTTCCAATTGAATTAATTTTAATTTAATTTAATCTATTTTACCTTCACTTTACACCCTAATATTCTGTTGTCTTATTGTTTACTCTTTCATTGAATATTCATGCTGCTGTAACAACTTAATTTCCCTCTAGGGATTAAAGAAGTCCGTCTAAGTCTCAGTTAGTCTAGGTCTAAATTTTAGATTATTCCAGCAAAAGTCCTGCATGGCTGCAAAATATTAAATTCTTTGCCTCTTTTGTTGACCTCAAAGCGAAAAATGAGCTACATTTCTATTAAAAAACAGGTACAGAACCCAAATTTTGGCTGCCATGTTAAAAAGAAAACGTCAGATAATAACGGGTTTAAAGTCTCTATGGTCCAACGGTGGAAAGAAGCCCATTAGAACGGAGGAGAGGGTCACTGTGATGGATGTAATAACCACTCTCATCCCATAAAAAACACTCCTCAAATAAACCCGACATCATCTCCTAAATATGGATGAGGCTGTCTGCGTGCTGTCATTACGGTAGCGTCTAATATCTCCCCGTCCTCGGCTGAATAACCTAACAACACTTCAGCTCTGCAGATGCGCAGTTTATCGTAATTGAGGCTGAGTTTTGACGACTCCTCTGCAGGCCGGTCACTTCCAGGGGCGACTGTTTTCGTAATGAGCTCCCCTCGGCTCTCCTTCTCGATTATGTTAATGGAAGACGGAGCGAGAGGATGGAAGACGGCGTGTTGGGGGGGAGGAAGTATATTAAACCACGGAGGGAGGAGGCGACGTGGTCAAGAGAGGAGAGAGGACATTATTCAGGCGAGAGGGAGGGAAGTTATCTTCGGAGTCGGGGCATGAAACTGGATAACAAGAGTACATTAAGGACGTCACTGTGCTCCTATGGGCGCTGTGGTCGCCAATGCTGCTCGTCTGCAACGGCCAGATGCAGAGGAAATTAATTTCGGCACTTCAAAAGTTCCCTCTGCAGGTGCTCGGAGAGAAAAGTTATCACAGCCTCTGCACAGAATTCAGACGACCAGAGAGAACATCAAACGGTTCTCCTACAGGGCAACGCTCACGACTCGGCTCATAGGAAGTGGACTTTCTACCAATGGAAGCTCAACAAACCGTCCTGTCTGATGGTAACTGTGTAGAGATGTTGCTAACGTCACTGTCTAAATATAACCGTCATGTGACTATGAGGAAACAATAACGAAAACAAACAGAATGAATTATGTCTTTGATCGTTTATGACCCATTTTTGATGAATATGGAGCAGAAAACCATCAAAGATTTAGTTTTACTCAAAAAAGTGTCTAAAATGACAAAAACGTCTCTAAAATGACTCCAAATTTGTCCAAAACGGCCCAAAAGCTGTCCAAACTGACTCAATTCATTGTCCTAAATAATCCAAAAAATTTGTCCTAAATTACTCAAAATTTGTCTAAAATGAAAAAAAACGTCTCTAAAATGACAAAAAAAAAATTGTCCAAAATTAATAAAATTGTATCCAAAATGATCAAAAAGTTCTCTAAAATGACTCCAAATTTGTCCAAAAAACCGTCGTGGTTGTTTCTGTCTGATTATAATTATGTAGAGATGCTGCTAAAGTCACTGTTTTAATACAATTGTCATGTGAAAATGAGGAAACAATAATGAAAACAGATGCCTTTGATAGTTTATTACCTATTACTGATGAATATGGAGCAGAAAACTGTAAGAGAAGATTTAGTTGTACTCAAAATGTCTCCAAACTCACAAAAAAATAGTCAAAAATTACTAAAAATGTATCCAAAACGATCAAAAAGTTCTCTAAAATGACTCAAGTGAAGAGAAGTCAAGTTTTTCGTCAAACTAAATTTATCCAAAATGACCCAATTCTTGTCTGAAATGACAAAAACGTCTCTTAAATGGCTCCAAATTTGTCCAAAAAACCATCTTGAATATTTTTCTGATGCTAATTGTGTAGAGATGCTGCTGAAGTCCCTGTTTAAATATAACTGTTATGGGAAAATGAAGAAACAATAACGGACACAGATAGCGCGCATTATGTTTCATTATTGCACTGGTGGCACTGCAGGCTGTATGACAGTAATAAACAGAGTAGAAGAAGATGGAACCAGCTTGTTTACCAACTGCTAAAAAAAAAATCTCCAAAGAGAAGAAGAAATAAACCAAACTTTGTAAAGAAAAAAAGGAAAGAGGTCTTCAGGAAGTCTCAAAGAAGCAACCTGCTCTTAATCTTTATAAGAATCTGACTGCTTTATTCTAATTTATTATTTTTAAAAGTGTAAAATTAGAATGGAGAGAGTCCGCAGGAGTTATTTTCAATCAGAAATGCCGTAATTACTGTTTCATGTCAGCTGGTATCGGTCATGTTTCATGATGTCTGATGACAATTTTACTTTACTTTTATTTCATTTCAATGTATTTTTATTGTTTTTTATTTTTATTCAATTTTAATTTATCTTTTTATTTTTATTGTATTTTATTTCTATTTTAATTTATTTAAATTTTTCTATTTTTACATTACAAAATTACAATGGAAAAGAGTCTTCAGGAGCTATTTTCAGTCAGAAATGCTGTAATTACTCTTTCGTAGAGCGCGTATCGGTCATGATGTCTGGAGACGAAGACGATGATTTTATTTCATTTTATTTGATTTTTTTCATTACATTTTTATTGTATTTCATATTATTTTCGTCTTTATATTTCTATTTTATTTCATTTTATCTTAGAATGGAAAAAACACCTATTTAGTCATGCTAAATGTTTGCTACGTCAGAACGAAAATGAGGAATTTATTCATTAATTTTGGAACAAAAAAGACAAAAAATCAACACAAGGAGGCAAAACATGAGCAACTGAAACAACAAATCATCAAAAACTATTTAAATGTTCTATTTGCGGTGAAAATGTAGCATTTAAATTAGTCAGAAACCCCCTTTTGGTGAGATAATATAAATGAGTTTCCAACACAGTGACTTAAAATGTTCAGTTAATAGAAAAACAGTATTGAATCAGGATCAGATTCCCAGAGATACGGTGTGAAATGAGCAGTGAGAGGAGTTTCCCGCTGATTACCTGTAATAATATGCAGACGCTGATGTAAACACCAGAGGCAGGGTGTTCGAACTAACCTGCAGTCGCTTCTACAAAACCAATTTCAACGCGGGAATTTGTCTTTCTAATTACGACCATAATCACGAGTCGCTTTCCACAACAAAGTCCAAACGCCTGCGAACTGAGAGAACACAATTAACGAGCAGCCGTGATGAAGCGAAGCCTTCCAGCGCTCGTTAGGAACGACACAAACTGCAGCGACGTCGAATTAACGGCGCTGCTGCTGCAGCACGACGCGAGGAAATAGAAATCAGCGGTGCCAAGTGTTCACCTCAACGTCTTTTCTGCCTTTCTTTTGTCGTTAAATGCCTTGGCTTTGTCGTTTTGTGTCTTCTTTTTGTCGTTTTATGTCTTGTTTTTGTTGTTTTGTGTCTTCTTTTTATCGTTTTCTATTTTGCTTCTGTCATTTTGTGTCTTGTTTTGTCATTTTGTGTCTTGCTTTTGTTGTTTTGTGTCGTGTTTTTGTCATTTAGTGTCTTCTTTTTGTCATTTTGTCTTGTTTTTGTCATTTTCTGTTTCGTTTCTGTCGTTTTGTCTTCTTTTTGTCATTTTGTGTCTTGTTTTAAACCTGTCCCAACTGACTCAATTTTTGTCCTAAATAATCAAAGATTTGTTCTAAATTATTCAAAATTTTTCTAAAAAAATTGTAAAAGAGGAGGGTTATGTTTCAAAAATTTTGAAGTCCAAATGTCCTCCTACTCTGGATTGACCCATGTAGCCTGGAGTCTGAGACGGGGGCCAGTTGAGGTGCAGTAAGTTCCTGGGAGTTGGACGGACGGCATCGATCCGTCTCCAGACTGCTCTGAGATCGCTAGTCTGATCTCCGGCCGGGACCGCTCGGTGAACCAGGCCGTTAGCACGCCGTTAAATAAAAGACGAGCAGCTCAGAGACGAGCCTCGTGAATAAAACAGCAGCCGACTCCCACTCAGGACTGAGTCACGGCGGGCGTAGGTGGACGGTCCCCGCAGGTACATCTCCTTTTTGTTCAGCTGGGGGGTTTCATTCATTTCATCAAACCACTTCAAACACACGGACCCAGATGTGCGTCTCGACGCTGGGAAGTTTCCAGAATTATTTGATCCCTTTTGAAGACAAAAGCTGATTCCGGGACTTGAGTCGGTTAGCAGAAGATTAAGTTTTCTGCTTTTTACACCACATAAATTAACACCCCAAGGATTTCACCCAGCGCTTGAAAGAAGAGTTAGATGCTGAGTTTAGTTTCAGACAGAAATGGAAGAATAATGTTTGAACACTGAGGAGAATTTAATCTGAAACGAACACGAGCTGAGCTGAATTATGAACTAATGGATCTATTGACTCATTTCTGGCCTGAAGATTGAAGATTCTCGTCTTTGGCCTCGAGGTCGTCTGGTCGATTAGCCGGTCGATACGCTCTCATCGGCTGAACAATCTCCGGTGTTACTTTCAGGAGGAGGAAAGCTACAGCGGCTGATAAAACCATTATTTTTGGCGGCAGAAAAGACTTCGTACCTGTTTTCCCAATTTTAAACCAATGGAGGCAACCAGTTCTCACTGATTTACCTGATTGTTTCCTTCAATTCACCTCCATGTTGTTTTCAACAACAAAAACATCAGATGATCTAAAAACAGCGGCTAACTTGTTGGTGTTTTATTCCTCAACAGTTCTTCTGCTGGTTTACCAGGCTAGTTTCAAAATCGGCTCTCCAGAAGGTCCAATTCAACCCTCCAGAGGGTCCAATCCAGTCCTCCAGAGGGTCCAATCCAGTCCTCAAAGTGTAAAAATTCCAGAGAAGACATTAACTGCAGATTGTAAATTAGTAAACCTATAAACTTAAAATAATTTCTAGACCATTTTTGTAATATTTTGTTCTGTTGTTGTTGTTTTTGTCGGACTTTTGTTGTTTGTCTCACGTTTTTGACGTTTTCTTTCTTGTTTTTGTCATTTCGTGTTTCCATTTTATCTCGCTTGCGTTTAATGTCTTATTGTCATTTTGTGTTTTGCTTAACTGGTTGTTTTGTGTACCATTTTTGTCTTTGTCTCGTTTTTGTCGTTTGTCCATTTTTTTGTCGCTTTGTAACTTTTTTGTCAAATTTTTTGTCTCTTATTTGCTTTGTTTCGTGTCGTTTGTCTCATTTTTTGTCATTTTGTTTGTCGCTTTTGTTGTTTTGTTTATCGCTTTGGTCATTTTGTCTCATTTTTGTCATATTTTGTCTTGTTTTTGTTGTTTTTGTCTTTTTTTTGTCTCAATGAGGATAATTCACTCCTCTTTCATTAAAAAACACAAGTTAAAACTTGTTTAATGTACATTTTAAAGACCAACACATAAATAGTTTTACATGACATTGACTTTTTATTTTACTTTAAATTAGAATTTTTTTCTTTTTATGGAGTTGATGAATTAAAATGAGACAACTCTTCTGTTCAGGGTGCAAATATGTGAAATTAACTGGTTTCATTTTATATGTTGATTACACTCATTAAGCTGAGCAGAAGACGTTCCATACCAAAAAATACTTTCAACTATTTATTTTTAGATTCTTTTTTACTTTAAAACAGGTCGAACAAATAAACTGACATAAGGCTGGAATAGAAAAGAAAAAAAGCAATGCTGGCAATGATACTGAGGCAATAAATAAAACCACATAATGAATTAAAAAACAATTCTCCAATATTAGTAAAAATGTATCCAAAATGATCAAACAGTTCTCTAAAATGAGAAGTCAAGCTTTCCCTCAAACAAATTTGTCTAAAATGACCCAATTCTTGTCTAAAATGACAAAAATGTCTCTAAAATGACTCCAAATTTGTCCAAAACGGCCCCAAACCTGTCCAAATTGACTCAACTTTTGTTCTAAATAAGCAAAAATTTGTCCAAAATTACTCAAAATTTGCCCAAAATTTCTAAAAATGTCTCCAAAACAATCACTAAGTTCACGAAAATGATTTAAGTGAAGAGAAGTCAAGTTTTCCCTCAACCAGATATGTCTAAAATGACCCAATTCTTGTCTAAAATGACACAAACGTCTCTAAAATGACTCCAAATTTGTCCAAAACAGCCCTAAACCTGTGCAAACTCCAAAATGTGTCCAAAATCACTCAAAATTTGTCTAAAATGACAAAAACATCGGTAAAATGACTAAAAATTTGTCCAAAATTTGTCCTCTAGCTCTGGACTGACTCATACAGTCTTGAATATGAGGCAGCAACACTTGTATCTGACATGAGGGTTAAAGGACGATGCAGGAAACAGATTCCATGAAAAACCAGAAATGTTTTTGTCTTTCTGAGCAATTTCTGATTCCTTCGGTCGGTTTGCGGTTCAGTTTTGAGCACGAGTTCCGACCGAAGACGTTTTTAGAAAAGGCTGAAGCTTAGCACTGGATTTTTTAATCAAACTTCACTGTAACAGGAAATAATGTGTGGGGGACTACTTTCAGTGGCGGATTAATCCACACTTGCACACAAAATGCTTGTTACTAGGAAGCTTCATGGTCAATTGGACTCTTTTCCAGCAGCATATTCAGGCAGTTTAGTAAAATATGACCACATCCGCCAGAATAAAACTTGTCGTTAATGTGATTTTTCCTGTGCGATTCAGGTTTCTCTGAGTGGAACAGCTACCCTCCCTGCTGAGTGAACCTCTGCAGCGTGTTGTGGGTAAACGTGGCGTGGTTTCTGACCTTCTTATGTGCGCTGAAGATCCTCCGGAAGGTGTCCGGGTTCTTCTCGGCCGGCTTGCCCTGAGGCGGCCTCCTGGGACCGCTGGTCACCACCCTCAGTCCTTCCTCCGAGAAGTCCAGGACGTCTGCAGACAAAACAGACAACGGCCGTCACACAGGAGGTTCCAGTCAGGCAGGATGAACCACTTCACCGTACTGGGATTACTGGGAGCCAGATTATCTTGTGGAGGCATGACTGGCATGCAACCAAGTCTCTGCAGCCGTTCACTTTCTTTGTTTTGGAATCATTTTCTCTCCTGCAATAATCGATGTTTTAACACGAGTTACTAAAATCTGATTTAACCCTTTAAGACCTGCCATTGTGCACCAGGATATATTCTGACATTTTTACAGACTGTAGTGCAATTTTTTGGAGTATTTTTATTTGCTTTACATCAGGGGTGTCCAACATGCGGCCCACGGGCCAAAACTGGCCCTCCAGAGGGTCCAATCCGGTCCTCAAAGTGTAAAAATTCCAGAGAAGACATTAACTGCAGATTGTAAATTAGCAAAACTATAAATTTAGAATAATTTCTAGATCATGACAGTTATGATCATAAAGTAAAATACTGGATTGTTCATTGTTCTTTTGTCATTTTGTGTCTCATTTTTCCAACATTTTGTCTTATTTTTGCTGTTTTCTGTCTGATTTTTGTCTGACTTTTGTCATTTACTAAATTTATTTGTCGTTTCGTTTCTCGTTTTTGTCATTTTGTGTTTCCTTTTTGTCTCACTTGCTTTTTTTTGCCTATTTTTTGTTATTTTGTGTTTTGCTTCATTCATTGCTTTGTGTATCATTTTTGTCATTTTGTGGGACTTTTTGTCTCGTTATTGTTTGTCTATTTTGTTGTGGTTCTGTTTCTCGTTTTTGTCATTTTTGTAAAATTTGGGGAATTTATCCATTTTTTTGTCGCTTTGTGACTTTTTTGTCTCATTTCTTGTCTTTTTTGTCTTGTTTCATGTTGTTAGTCTAATTTTTCATTTTGTTCCTCGTTTTTGTCATTTCGTGTTTCCTTTTTGTGTCGCTTGTGTCGTTTGTCTCATTTTTTTTGTCGATTTTTGTCTCATTTTTGTCATTTTGTGTCTCATTTTTGTTATACTTTGTCTTGTTTTTGTCTTTTTTGTCTGACTGTTGTCATTTTGATCATAAAGTAAAATTCTCTATGGTTCAGTTCCAGATGACTAAATGTTGTGTTCCTTTGTAGACACTGTGATCTGGAACTTGTAATGTGGAAATGATAAACTGAGGCTGAATGTTGCTGAAATTGAATTTATTTTTCTCAAGAAATTTCAGTTTGTTCATGATGTTTTGTAGAAAAATAATTCCTTAAATGTGAACATTGTCAGAATGTACTTTTTTGCTCTAAAACAAAGGAAACATTTGGAGTTGTGGTTATTTATAGGATTTAATGCTGTGATTTTACTGGTCACTGGAGATCAAACTGGGCTGAATGTGGTCCTGAACTAAGATGAGTTTGACACTCCTGCTTTACATCAATGTAACCTTTATATCCCAAGTTTTAATATCTATTGACTTCTACATTAACTTCTACAATAAATTGCATAAAAGTGCAATAAACAATAAATTAAAAAAAAAGAAAATCATTTTAGTTTTTTCCACATACATTTCAAAATACAGAAATAGCATAACTGTATCCCTCAAATTAGTAAAAACAAAAGTTGCACAGCATGCCGTGGTCTCTTTATAAAGATTTTTGTTGTGTGCTTTATTGTGTATTTTTACAAACCCATCACCGCAATGAAAAATCGCTCTGAGACCTGGTGAATGTTTGAAACGTGAGCTAACTCCACAGATTTTATGCACAAAAAGAATGATGGATCTGTCTTTTCTGGTTTCAGATCTACCACCAATCAGAAATGAATATGCAGTCGTAGTGGAGGGTGAAAGAGCAAACCGCTCTGAAGCCAACTCTAGATTCTCATTTTAATCTTTCAAATACTATAAAATGAAGTGGTTTGTGCGCCTCCTGGTTTAACATCACTCTGGGGATGAGCTCATAGGAAGCGAAGCTGGAAACAGGGCGAGTGTTTGTTGTCAGTGTGGGTTCCTGGTCTACGCTGGTGAGGATATTAGTGCCAGTGTGTGGGCTTTGTTTATATGTACACACAAACACAAAGAAAATGACCCCTGCTCATGTGTGCAACCAGAAATACAGCCCAGTTCCTCCGGCAGCCTCGTTACACTTAATGGAGGACGTGGCTCGAGCACGAGTGAGAACAGTTCGTCCAACACGTGATGAAAGACTCGTCTTTAGAAGTATCTTATCAGCATGAAATCCGTTCAACAAAACCTTCTCAGATCTGTTTAGGTTTGGTGGTTTATGTCAGTTGCTATTTCCAGTCCCTGTTGTGTTTGTCGGGTTGTTTTTGTGGTGGAACTAACAGAAGTACAATCCAATATTTTTATACAATTGGTGTAAGCATATTTATGATTTCAGTCGACTAAGATTTTCTTCAGCTTGCTTCATTCCTACAACTATAATTCCAGTTTAACAAAAATATTTGATTTTTTTTCAGCCTCCAGACTCCAGCAGTTAAAATCTCCCTCAGGTTGGGTTAAAATCCTATGTTTTCCATGTGTTTGTGTGCGTTTTGTGCGAACCTGCTCGTATTCTGCTCTCCAGCCTGTCAAAGTTCTTCTTGCTCTCCTTGACGGTTGGTCTCTCCCGGATCTCCAGCCTCTCGAACGGATCTGGCGGTTCATCGGTGAGCATCTCCTCCACGGTAACTACCGGGGTTACCTTGGTGATGGCGGCGGCCTTCTTCGCCCTCCTCCTCTCTTTCGAGCCGCCGTTGTCATCTTCAGCGCCATCGCTGTCGCTCATGTCGTCGAAGCCGAAGTATTTGATCTTGTAGCTGGACTCGGCTCCGTCGTCCTCCTGGTGGACGTCGGCGTCCTCAAACCCGAACAGGTCCAGCTTACTGTCCTTCTTTGACTTGGTCTGGGTCGGCCTGAACCTGGCGGAGGGACACGGTTAGCATTCTGCAGCTGCAAAAGTCAAACTCTGTTCATTTAAAGATGAAGAAGAATCAATTAAAATATAAACTCAGGCTCAGGTGCCACCCAGTGTGCACCGTAGAGTCCATCTCTCAGCTCCAACTTCGTTCTTTCGATTAATGTGTTCCAGATTAGCCGACATGAAACAGCAAGCTGCCAAATTCTAATTAATACTTTCACAGGTCTATTCCTCAGTGAAGAAACTAATCTATTATTTTCAAGCCAGGTAATGAAAGCAGACTTAATTAAAAATGTTCTCTTTCTCACAGCGTTTCAAAAACTCAAGAGGAAAAATTCATGTGACACCGAGAAATGGTTCCACTTTGATCTGTGACCCTGGTCATCTCAACCCAAAGAAAATGATGGTGCCTTCACTGTCCTCGGTAAAACGCATTGATAGATTAAAGCAGAGTGAGTTTAAATGGAGGCCATGACGCTGAAATGAGACCAAAATGAAATACTGAAACTAAAAGATGTAAATGAACAGCTACAGAATAATAATAATAATAATAATAATAATAATAATAATAATAATAATAATAATAATAATAAGTCCCTGTGTGAGCAGACACACAACTCACATATTTACTTTAACACATTTTCAGCCACTCGTTTTATGATTTTTTTTTTTCCTTCTGATGAAATTTCTCAGTGAGATCTTTCAGAAAGTCGCTGCAGGCGAGTTCTGAAATCAGACAGCAGGCAACACTGAATGTATTTTACATTCCTGAAATAACCATGTGCTGCTTTTCAGACTCCCGAGACCAGACAGGGATCGAATCTGGTTTCATGTACAGCGGTGTCCCCTTTATGTAGCTTTCACTTTATTAAAATCCTGAGTATTTCTTTTATCACTTTATCTCTTCACTCATTTTAACTCATTGTGACTTATTTGAACTCACTGTGACTCAAAGAAACAAAAGAAAGACTCAAAGAGAAAAAGAAAGACACAAAGAAACAAAAGACAAACTCAGAGACAAAAGACACACAGAGACAAAAGACACAAAGAGACAAAAGGAAGACACAAACACACAAAAGAAAGATCCAGAGACAAAGGGACTCAGAAAAACAAAAGAAAGAAAAACAAAAGAAAGACAAAGAGAATAAAGAAAGGCAAAGAGAGACAAACGAAAGACATGAAGAGACAAAACAAAGACTCAAGAAAACAAAAAAGACACAGAAACTAAAGAAAGACTCAAAGAGACAAAAGGAAGACTCAAAGAGACAAAAGGAAGACTCAAAGCGACAAAAGATTAAAGAGACAAAGAACGACAGAGACAAAATAAAGACACAGAAACAAAAGAAAGACAAAGAAATAAAGACTCGCAAAGACAAAAGAAAGACACAAAGAGAGAAAAGAAGACTAAAAGAGGTAAAAGAAGACTTAAAGAAACAAAAGAAAGACTCAAAGAGAAAAAAATAAAGACTCCAAGAAACAAAAGAAAAACATAAGAGACAAAAAGACTCAGAGACAAAGAAAGACTCAAAGAGACAAAAGAAAGCCTCAGAGAATAAAGACAGACCAGAGACAAAACAAAGATTCAAGGAGATAAAAGAAAGACTCCAAGAAACTAAAGAAAGACACAAAGAGACAAAAGAAAGATTCGAAGAAACAAAAGAAACACACAAAGACAAAAGAAAGACTCAAAAACAAAACAAAGACACAGAGACAAAAAAAGACACACAAAGGCAAAAGGAAGACATAAACAGACAAAGAAAGACACAGTTGCTCGTTCACCGAGTGAAATATTCAAACCCCAGACATGTTTTTTAGTGTTTGCACCGTTCTGTGTAAATTATAAATATTCTGGGTATTTTGTGGATCATCTGAGGCTAAATTCACAGTAATTCAACCTGGCGTGTTCATCATCTTTCCAACTCTGAACCAAAACAATCTGCTGCAGAGGTTCACTGTTAGCAAACAGATTTATGGAGTTGAGAACGTGTGACTCCTGCTGACTGAGGCAACATCCTCACTAAGATATTTTCATTTTAAAACAACAACCAGCATTTTAGCTTCGATTTGGAAATAATCTGCATGCATACTAACGACCTCTCATATACAGCGGGAAAACATGAAACAGGGAAGAGCAGCACAGGAAATTTAACGGCTCATTATCCGTGCTGAATTAAACGCTGGAAGTCGAGGCCAATGACGTCGTTTTCTCCGCAAAACCGGTCACAAGATTGGAGCGTGAAAAATCACAGAACAACACCGTGTCACGATTAAAGCCGTTCGGAAAGCGAACACGAGTGTTTGTGTCATTGTTTACAAAAATTTAAATTTCTCACCATCTGAACTAAACCACAACCCCAGCAGAGCTTCCTAAAGTCTCTGTTTTAGGGCCTAAAATGGGAAAGTAATGCAGAAAGTAGCAGAAGTTATGTGGTTTAAAATGAAACCAAATTAGCCTGGATGCAGTCTTAATCATTTATCGCTGGTTAATCTTTAAAGACAGTTTCACCACCTGGTATAATCAGTTAGTGTACTAGATAAGGATGCAATTTTTGGCAAATTATCTTATTTCCTTAACAGTTGATAATCCAATAACACAAAACAAACTCATCACATAAGACACTGATGACACCGACAAAGCAAAAGCTCAGTCTGGTGGGCATTAAGCATCACAGGAGACTTTCTCATGGTGGTAATTTACTATATAAACTCCCATGATACTCTCTGCTTGCAAACGCAGAACTAGCAGTAGCCCAAGTGATCGTCTTGTTGGGTTTGCTATGGTATTAAATTGTAAAACAACCACATAAGTACATATGTCATTCATCTCCGCAAACATAGTGGTAAAATGTTTGGGAGGTGCTGGGAGTGTGACTGAATAGATTTGATATTTTCAAGTTCTGTTTCCAAAGTTGTGAAGAAACTCTGAACCTCAATCCGAACTCTACGTGATGATGTACAGACAGGTGACAAATTAGAAGAAAAACCTGAAACCTTGACCCCTTAACCTTGGGTAGGGGGCATTTACATGGCACGATTTTAGTCCGCTTGTTTCTTTAGGGTAAAGAATAAAAAGTTGTTCTGAGCAGTCACCTTTGTCCTATGATGAAAGATTTTTATCCTGAGAAGCACTGAACCTGCTCTAGTGGCCTCACATCTTACTTTATGTTGGTTTTCCCAATCATACTGGTCATATAAGAAGTCAGAATCTATTCTCTTTTGCTGCCCTCCAATGGGATTTATTGCAAAAACTTTCAACTTCTGTTGTCCTACCTTGTATTTTGCTGTTCCGTCTTCTTCCGCTGCCACCCAGCCTCTCCTAGCTGTGTTGTGTTGCCAGAACTGGCACTACTGCTGCCACTAGAAGGTGCTGCATCGGTGCTAAACTCCTCCACGCCTCGGCCCTGGATGGTGACGTTGCACATTGACATGGAGGAGGGGTGCAGCACCGTGTAGTCCCTCGTCCTGGCCCGACTCCCTCCACCACCTGTCGTTTTATTGCTGCCATCAGACGTGGATTTGGGAAGGTTGGTGCCGAAAACAGCATTCGCAAAGCCACTGGAGTCCAAGGCTTTGCCCGAGCCCTGTTTGTTGGGCCTCCTGTATGTCCGACAGTTAGAGTTTCTTTCAAGTGACGACGACGTGGAGGTGTGAGAGAAGTCCGACGATTCCAGGAGGTCGGAGTCACCGCCCAGGTCGTCGCTCTCGCTGAGGCTCTGGAGCCGTGGAGGGGAGGGCGGCTTCTGGTGCCGGGTCTGGACTGGGTCGCAGCTGGCAGCGGTGACACCCGTCGAGGCCCAGGAGAGCGTGGGGGCGGGGTTACGGGGTTCCTGGGTGGGCGAAGGCGGGCGGAAACCCATGATGACATCCCAGGAGTCATAGGTGGATTCTGCCTTGGAGCCCGTCTTCAGGGTGGTGGTCTGGGCCAGCGGCTTCCTGTCGCTCTCAGAGGCATTTTGGTACCACGAGTAGCTGTGTTGGTTCTCTGAAGAAGACAAGCTCTGCTTGGACTTCCCTAAAAAAAAGAAGGCAGACTCAGCATCAAAATCTGTTCTGCAGAATAATATCAACGGGCAACTTTTTAAACCGCAAATTCATACTAAATACAAGGGGGGTTATTCCATTCCTACGGCGCAACGTAACGAGATTTTCGCCTTAAGTCGGAATTCACATATGTACATAAGAACCTGTGTCACTCACCTAACATAGTGGTAAAACACTTGGGAGCCATAATGAAGGGCACAAAGTTTCCAACAAAACACCACAAACGAAAGAAAGCGAATGTAGCACAATTCAATGTGACGTACAACCGCCGAATGTAAACCAAGCTGTCTTCTTCAATTTACAGATGCCCCCTGAAAGCCTCACATGCATGCAAGCTTAGCAGCTGCGCACAGAGAAGCCTCTAGTCTCCCATCAGTTACTGCAGTGCAGCAGGTGTTTGACCAAAAATGACTTTGAAAAGAGTGAACTGAAGCTTTCTAAGGTCACATTTACCAGAGTTGAAACCAAGAGATTTTATCTGCATCGACTGTTTTCTGTGTGCATAAATTTCCTATGAGCAAAGCACACGTTTACAGTAACGAAGAGTCAAAACACACATGTTAAACTGCTCTAACAGTGAATATCCAGCTTGTACAATGCCTCCTCTGTGCTGCAGATGGATGACTTTGCATAACTGCATGTGTTTTTTGATTTAATCAACCATTTAGTGAATGAAATGCTCAAGTATTTGTGAAGACAAACAAAAAAAATTGCAGGAAATTTGGGGCTATTCACCAATCTAGTGCTTCAAATTCTGTATTTTCTGAAATTCATCCAAACAAAACACCAAATAGAGGTCAGGATCACAGATAAATTCAACACAACATAGTTTACAAGCCTTTACCTCCAGGGAAGAAAACAAATCACACTTTTATATAGCGGCAAAATAGATTCATGGCAAAAAGCGTCAACTTGCAACCTGCAGAATACTGCCTGGTGCATCACCGAGACAACGCTGTGCCCACAATGTGGCTCGCTGCCAGCCTCCACAGACTTCTCAGCAGAAAGACAATGTACCAAATGATTGCACCATTTCAAAAAGCACCCTCGAAAACAGGTCAACAGCTGGAACGACAACCAGGTTTCACATCAAACTCTCATTCGCCAGACGCTGTAAATTCTTCAAGAAAATCTCTGGAGCCACTTTGCCGGGACAACACTTCGGTTATTAGCACCCCTCTGGTCACTTCTGCCTCCACAGATAACAAATGGGCGGCAAAGACATGGGAAAAAGAAATTGCTTCACAGCATAGCAGCAAAGAATATCAGTTCTTGCTCTTAACGGGAGCTGTCGTTTTAGTTTGTCGGGGCGTAAGTGCAGAAAGTAGGCCGTTTCACTGCTTCACGACCTCACTCAGGTGTTATGTGACAAATGAATAAAAAGATAAAACACTCGAAGAGCGAGCGAGGGCAAATCGGTTATATAGCTGAAGGCCGCCAATAACACAATAACTAGAAAAACACTCAGAGAACGCAGTACTCTGCTAAGGCTGCTCAGTTGTATGAGTTCCGATGGATGAAATCTTGAAAGAATTTGTGGCAGAAATCATGGCAACATAGACTGTGTCCATTTAATATAGATGTACCCGCAAACAGAACACAGGCGTGTGTTATGCACGTGTACGTTATGTACGGATACCGAATCACGTGATCTAAATATGTAGCGAGTGGCGGGAACTGATGGGACTCAGAAACACCCCCATAATTTAATCAACTGTTCCTTGTGTGATTTCCAACAGATAAGTCCGCAGGGCTGGATTTGTAGCAGGATCACAATCATGTGATCATCAGCAGGCAGCTGATGTAGTGTTCAGTTGTTGTCATAGTTACAGTGATGCCATGCCGCTATCTGGCAATGATACAGAAATATTTAACAAATCCATGGCTCCAGACTATAAGCTGCATCACTGCCAAAAACTAATCACTTGGTCCTTGTGTCATTTCTGACCTCCCCTGAAAATTTCATCCAAATCTGTTGGTCTGTTTTTGATTAATGTTGCTAACAGACAGACAGACAGACGCCGATGGTCACATGACTCCGCTGAGGCTCCTCCTTCTTGGTGGAGTAATCATGTGTGGAACTGGACAGTGACCTGAATTTGGATTTAAACTAAGATTAAATTTAATATAAATTCTAAATATTTTTTCTCGCAGATGCTTCGTTGCACAAAGAAGCTACTAGCATCATTAGAAAGACCAAGTTGTGCAGTTTCATTTGATATAAACTCCACTTTACTGCAACAAATACTTCAAGAGCAATTCAACCGAGAAGCGGGGATGTAATTTTGAATGGAAAGTGCGTCCATCAGGCTTGTTTTGCTCGTAGTGTTCACTTGTTGTCATAGTTACAGTGATCCCGTGCCGCTATCTCTCAATGATACAGGAATCTTCAACAAATCCATGGATCCAGACTATACGCTGCATCACTGCCAAAACCTAATCACTTGGTCCTTGTGTCATTTCTGACCTTCCTTGAAAATTCCATCCAAATCTGTTAGTCCATTATTGAGTAATGTTGCGAACAGACAGACAGACCAACACCAATGATCACATATGTCGATGGACAACCTTTCCTCAAATCACTACTCTGGCTTCCTGTCAGTCAAAGGATAAACTTCAAAGTCTGACTCCTGGTCTACAAAGCACTGAATAGTCTTGTACCAAACTCCATCCTGGACTCATTATCTCCATATGAAGCATGTAGAGGCCTCAGGTCATCAGGGACAGGTTTTCTGTGTGTTCCCAGAACCACAACCAAAAATAGTGAAGCAGCATTCAGCTATGAAGCTCCTCACCTGTGGAACAAACTTCCTAAACACCTGAGGTTCTGCTCAAACTGTTTTAAATCAGGCCTGAAAACCAGATCGTTTACTGCTTTTTCTTAGATGTTCAATCTATTCTCGTAACATTTAATACACTTGTATGATCTTAATGTTGAATTAATTTTTAAGTTCTGTGCTGAATGTATTTCTTTGCCATTGTAACTTGTCTTGCCTTTAAAGTTCTCAACATCCATCTTTCTTGACTCTCTCTTGTTTCAGGTTTTGGAGCCACGTGAGTCTAAATTAGCCAGACTTGATCATTGCATTTCAGGATTAGGTATAATTCTGACTCGACTCTGCCTTGTTGATTCATCCGTCGAGCCCCGGCAACTTCAAGCAGAAGAGATTGGAGGCCTTCGGAGTATCTGCGGTTAATCCCGTTTGAATTTACCTCACGCCCCGATTACACAAATCCACATAAGCTCTTGTTTTGATTTTTTAAAACAAGCCTTTTGTTTGCCACAATTGCAAAATGTGCCGGCGATTAACAGAGTTTCAGTTGCTCCTCGGCAGATGGCAGAGCAGCAGCCGGCCTGTTTGACACGCTGGAGGTTCTGCAGGATGTGAGGAAATTAGCAAAGCTGCCAGTGATCATCTGAATATTGATCTGAAGCTAGAAGGGCTGCGGTGTTGATCGGTCGGTCGATATATTCTCTCGTTTGACCAAATTCTCATTGGCTGGACTATCTCCATAAGAAAATGAGCTCTACATCAACAGCTTTTCCTCCAGGATTAATCCGTTATCTTGGCAGCAGGAGACTCGAACCCGCGTGTTTTCACAACTCTGAAGTGGTCCAACCAAATGGAGATCTACTGTATTTTACATTTATTTAACATTTACTGGAATGGATCCCAACTAACAGACATCTGGTCAGACACGTCTTCAGTGTGGCTGCAAATTTTTGCCAAAAAGTCGATTGCAAACAGCATTTTGTACATAACAGCTCAAAAAACCAACATGTCAGATCATCTAAAAACAGCAGCTAACTTATCTGTGTTATAACTAGGTAGGTACTTTATTGAGCCAGAGGAAATTCAAGAAACCAGCAGCATATTAAACACACAGAAATAAAGAAAAGATCAGGGCACACAGGAGATGTACAGATAGAAAAAATATATAAAGGCATAATTATGTACAGAATGTACACTACCATTCAAAAGTTTGGGGTCACTTAGAAATGTCCTTATTTTTGAAAGAAAAGCATTTTTTTTTCTATGAAGATAACATTAAATGAATCATAAATACAGTCTGGACAGTCCCAAACCTTTGAACGGTAGTGTAGGTCAACTTTAACTAATATAGAGCAACTTCAACTAATATAGAGCAACTTTCATTAATATAGAGCAACTTTAACTAAAATAGAGCAACTTTAACTAATATAGAGCAACTTTAACTAATATAGAGCAACTTTAATAATATAAACTTTAGCTAAAATAGAGCAACTTCAACATAGAGCAACTTTAATAGAGAGCAGTTTTAATAATGTCAACTTTAGCAAATATAGAGCAAGTTTAGCTAAAACAGAGCAACTTTGATTCTTATAGAGCAACTTTAACTAATATAGAACAACTTCAATAGACAGCAACTTTAATAATATCAACTTTAGCTAAAATAGAGCAACTTTAACTCATTTTTGAGCAACTTTAATTAATATAGAGCATCTTTAACTAATGTAGGGCAACATTCAGTAATGTATACTACAGTCCAAAAGTTTGGGGTCACTTAAAAATGTTATGTTAGCACATGAATAAAAGTGTGACAACATGAAATTGACTGGGTGACACCAAACTTTTAAACAGTAGAGTATGTATTAAAGCTAAAAACTGCATGGAGGTTTTTATTCCTCAGTAGTTTTAGTCCTAAATCACCAGCTAATGCAGTTCTACTTTCAGAAATCACATTAATGCTGGTCTGTTTTCCTTTCAGCTTAAAATAACCAAGTTCAAATGACTTAATATGCTGCAAAAAATTGCTGTTTATAATTCATTTAGGCTAACACAGCTAGTAGTAGTCAAAGCACTGTGCTATATTTCGCTAATCTATAGATCGGTGTTTTCTTTCCCCACCCACGACTGATCGATTGGTTGAAGAGTAGCTCCGATTTCCTTTGGTTCTGCGGGCCTAGGCGCCGTTTGATAATCCTTCACCCTGCACGGCTTCAATTTTCCTCCGAACAGCCAGATAAAAATAACAAGAGTCTGGAGAGGCGACACCTCGGCGACGTGCAAACGCGACAGTTTGGCCGGTCGGCTCGGTGCACCAGATGGGGCTTGGTGTCGGTTATGAGTCTCAGCTTGTGTGGGTGTCAGACTGTCTCATGAGTCTGCAGAAAGCTGCACATCAAAAAAAACCCAAAAAACTGCACAGTATCTGAGCAGGTACGAACACCCACGAGCACCAAATGCTGCTGCTGCGGTTGAAGGAATCAGTCAGACGAGTGTTTAACCTGAAACAGACTAAAGAAGACTGAAGACGAGTTCACAGCATCGCCCAGAAAACCTGCCAAACAGTCAGGCGATCACGGCAGATTGTGTTTACATGGACGCCCGGTTTGGAGTCTTATCTTGGTTTTTAGATGCAGAATATGGTATTTATGTGGAGCACAAAATAACACAGAATCACCTTTTTAGTTTATGTAATAAATACAGTATCTGGATACGATTACTGATGATGTTTACAACTAAACTAGCACTTTAACGGGACATTCCTGTAATGGTTAGTATCACCTGGAATAACATACTGGTGGGATAAAGGAATACTGATGGTCCACAGTGGAGAGAACATTTGCTTATTAATAGAGCAAAAGAACACCATAAAAAAAAAAACAACAGTCGGAGAAACAGTTCAATTCCCACACAAAAGTTTTCCTATCTTTAAAAAAAGCCCCAGATGACAAAACATTCTTTACAAAATGTTCCAGTAATGTGACGTATGAACAAAACAGAGGAACTTTGTTAATGTTCCATACTTATAGAAAAAGAATGCATTCACTGTAGCATTCAAAAAAACGTTCTCAGATGTTCTAATAGCCTCAGATGACCGAACTTTTTTAGAAAACGTTCCAATGCAGTATATGAATAAAACAGAATTTTCTCATTGTTCTGCAATCACAGAAGAAGTTCTCCCTTCGAAAGTTGTTCTCAAGATGTTCTCGAGTCCTCAGATGACAGAACTTTCTTAAGAAAGCATCCCCCTAATATGATAAATTAATAAAACGGAACTTTGTCAGAACAAAACTGAACTTTCTCAGTGTATCTCAAGACGATTCTAAAAGCAACATTCAAAAACTGTTGTACAGATATTCTCAAGTTCTCAGATGACAGAACTTTCTTTAGCAAACATGCCAGTAATTTACCACAATTTTCAGCCTGCAAATCTTCTTTTTAAACCTTTTCACAATGTTCTATAATTACAGAAGAAGAACATTCTCAAAGCAACATTCAAAAACTGTTCTACAGATGTTCTCAAGTTCTCAGATGACAAAATTTTTTTTTAGAAAACATTCCAATAATGCAATATATGAACAAAACAGAACTTTCTCATTGTTCTGCAACTACAGAAGAACACTGTCAATGCAACCTTCAAAAGATGTTCTCTAAATGTTCTTGAGTACTCAGATGACAGAACTTTCTTTTGAAAATGTTCCATTCAACATTCAAAAAATGTTCTCCAGATGTTGTAACGGCTTCTGATGACGGAACTTTCGTTAGAAAATGTTCCAGTGATGTGACATTGCCAAAACATTTTGCCTGCAAATCTTCCTTATAAACCTTTTCACAATGTTCCACAATGTTCTGTAATAGTACAAGAAGAACATTCTCAAAGTAGCATTGAAAAAATGTTCTCCAGATGTTCCAATGGCCTCAGATGATGGAACTTTTTTAGAAAAACTTTTTAGAAAACTTTCTCATTGTTCTGCAATTACAGAAGAAGAACATTGTCAATGCAACATTCAAAAGCTCTTCTCGAGACGTTCTCGAGTCCTCAGATAACAGAACTTTCTGGAATCCTCATTTCTGAAATCAGGCAAAGATGTAGACATGCAACAGTCCTCGTTTCTTTCTGAGCAATGCAGCTAGAATAATCATGTTTCTCACAACTGGAATAAGAGTTAATCCAGGTTTGTGAAACCAGGAGACGATTTACAAATGCCCAAAATTCAAAAAGCACGATTCTCAAGTCCACGCAAAGACAACTGATGAGCTCAAAAGATTCTAAAAAAAACACCAACAACAGAAAATAATAATTCTGAGCTTCAAAAGCCTGATGGTAGAGAGTATGAAAAGTCTTTACTTTACTCTTCTCTAAATCTTGGCATCTCAGAGAAACTTTCCCAACGCAGAAGTGCTTCCCATCCTCAAAAACTCTTTTTCTTCCCAACAGATGTGGGGGAAAAAGGGGGGATTAACGTATAATTTTTATTGGGGTCAATATATATAACGACAAACAGCCACAATGAATGACCCGAGCAAGGAGTCTTGTTCTTAACACATGTTTTAAATAAAGAGCTGCTGGCCATGGTGCAGCTTTAAATGACTGGGTGTAGCGTCTCCATGCGACCGACTGGACTGGAAGCCGGGTGTGCCGCTAGAGTTTGAAATTAGATTGCATTTTTAAAGAAAGACGGTTCAATCAGAGTCACTGTAGCACTGCAGGCCAAAGATTTTACCTAAATAAGGCAGTTTGTATTTGTTCAACTGCTCAATTTGACTGCATTAAAAATACAATAAAGCCCATTATTGGCTCTGTATTGATCGAATGGTTTCTTACTCGACGTCTAGATGTGTTGGTCTGTAACTGGGACAACATTTGGACAGTTCATCTTCACACCAGAAGCAGAGAAACGTCAACAAAACCAAGAAACAAGCAGCTACTCCAGTGGATTTCTGCCCAATGCTGGCATATTATTAAGTACTCTCAGTCTTTCGCTCACAAAAATGTCCCTTAAGATGACAGTAACGTGGTTTTCACAGCTGCCACTTGAGCGACAATTCGACGATGTTATTGGAAAGAGATCAGGGTGTAGCCGATCAACAGAAAAACACCTGGACTGGCCTCAGCCCCAATCCTGAGGGAATCCTTTACTCAGGATGCCAGTTCACACATAATACGGTTTAAAACATACGTGGGATCAAATTAACTGTAAAACTTTGAGCTCTGAGACACAAATTCAGGTTTATTAAAGCAGTAATCATCCTAATAAGGCCCGACAAGCCTGCAAACTATGGACTGACACAGGATCTGCTGTCACAAAACACGTTTTTATGATGTACACTACTGTGTGTAAGTTTGGGGTCACTTAGAAATGTGCTTATTTTTGAAAGAAAAGCAGTTGTTTATGACATCCTACGGCATTTTGTCGTTATGTTGGAACTGGTCATGCTGCATGGAACTAGTTGGCGAGCGGATGAATACGTCGTCACACGGCGCTATAAGACAGCTTTGTTTCCATTCGCTGGTTGTACACTACGTACGGTATTCATGACTTTTCCGAAGAACTGATCGACATTGTGATGCGCGTCATGCGAGTTCCGACTTAGGGCGAAAATTGACATACGTCGCACCGTAGGGAAGGAAATCCAACGTAAGTCGAGGACCCCCTGTATGCTAGCTGGAACCGGTTGATTTTTCCATGGAAAACATGGAATTGTCTGGGTGGCCCCAAACTTTTAAACGGTAGTGTTATTCAACTTTAACTAATGTAGAGCGACTTTAATATAGAGCAACTTTAATATATAGGAACTTTAGCTAATATGGAGCAACTTTAGCTAATATAGAGCAATTTTAACTCATTTTAGAGCAACTTTAACTAATATAGAGCACCTTTAATATAGAGCAAATTTCACTAATGATATCAATTTCAGCAAATATAGCGCAACTTTAGCTAATATAGCGCAACTTCAGCTAATACAGCGCAACTTCAGCTAATATAGAGCAACTTTAGTTAACATAGAGCAACTTTAGCTAATATAGAGCAACTTAAGCTAATATAAAGCAACTTTAACTCATTTTGGAGCAAGTTTAACTAATACAGAGCACCTTTCATTCATGCACACAACCGTTCAAAAGTTTGGGGTCACTTAGAAATGTCTTTATTGTTGAAAAAAATCAGATTTCTTCAATGTAGATAACATTAAATGAATGATAAATCCAGTCTAGAAATTGCTAATGTGGTAAATGACTATTCTAGCTGGAAACGGCTGATTTTTAATGGAATATCTACATAGGGGTACAGAGGAACATTTCCAGCAACCATCACGCCTGTGTTCTAATGCTACATTGTGTTAGCTAATCATGTTGAAAGGCTAATTGATGATTAGAAAACTCTTGTGCAGTTATGTTAACACATGAATAAAAGTGGGAGTTTTCATGGAAAAAATGAAATTGTCTCAAACTTTTGAACGGTAGTGTACGTCGGATCGAATTAACAAAAACTTCTAGCTCTGAGACACAGATTCAGGTTGATCAAAGCAGTAGTCATCCAAATAACGCCTCAAACAGGATCTGCTGTCACGAAACACACTTTTAGGGTATATAATCACAGCATGAACAGCTGAACATTTTAAATTTGCTTTTCTGATTTACAGCCGAGATGTATTTTGAGTTCCAGCTCAGCAAAATGAACTTCATGCCTTCTCGAATATATAAATACCGGTCGGAAAGTAGCAACAGTCAGCTCCACAGCTCCGGCACACTTTATCAGAGGAGTTATTTGGTCAAGGATTTTGTCGTATTTACTGAGTCAACACGGCCAGCCTTAGTAAGCAGATAACACGGCTGCTGCTGCTGATGGAAGAGCTTCGGGTTAACTCGCACGTCTCGTCGGCTTCAGAGCACCGACACTTGAGGCCGAGAGCTCGCCGGATCGCGACTTTCTGCTCGCTTGGAGTGGCTCTTGTCTCTGGCAGGTGGCCAGCAGCAGTTACGGATAGCTGAGGACAAGTCGGGCCGAAAGCAACGGCACTGACAGCGAGCGGCGGCCGCGGGAGAACACTGATTTTCTCTAAAAACAACATGGAGGGAAAAAAAACTCGCACGGAACAATTAGATGACTTCACTCAGATCTGCGCGAAATGCTGCAGTTTGTTAAGGAGGTCACCACTCTGGTAACATTTACAACCAATAAGAAACAAAATTAATCAATACAAACGCAGCTCTAATCCACATCTGTCCACAGTTCCAGCTCTGGTAACATCTACGCAACCGTTCAAAAGTTTGGGGTCACGCAGACAATTCCATGTTTTCCATGAAAACTCACACTTTTATTCATGTGCTAACATAATTGCACAAGGGATTTCTAATCATCAATTAGCCTTTCAACACCATTAGCTAACACAATGTAGCATTAGAACACAGGAGTGATGGTTGCTGGAAATATTCCTCTGTACCCCTATATAGATATTCCATTAAAAATCAGCAGTTTCCAGCAAGGATAGGCATTTACCACATTAACAATGCGTAGACTAGATTTATCATTCATTTAATGCTATCTTCATTGAAGAAAATTGCTTTTCTGTCAAAAATAAGGACATTTCTAAGTGACTCCAAATTTTTGAACAATTCTGTACATATTTATCTTTATTTCTGTGTGTTTAATATGCTGCTGGTTTCTTGAATTTCCCTCGGGATCAATAAAGTACTCACCTAGCTATCTAGCTATAACGCAGATAAGTTAGCTGCTGTTTTTAAACGATCTGACGTGTTGGTTGCTGAGCTGTTACGTACAAAATGCTGTTTGGCACTAATTTGCAGCCACACTGAAGACGTCTCTGACCAGATGTCCGTTAATTGTGATCTGACTTCCAGTAAATGTTAAATAAATGTAAAATACAGTAGATCTCCAGTTGGCTGGGCCACTTCAAAGTTGTGAAAACACGAGTCTCTTGCCGCCAAAATAACACTTTAATCCAGGAGGGCTGTTGATGTAGAGCTCATTTTCATATGGAGATAGTCCAGCCAATGAGAATTTGGTCAAACGAGAAAATATATCGACCGACCGATCAACACCGCAGCCCTTCTAGCTTCAGATCAATATTTAGATGATCAGGAGCAGCCTTGTTAATTTCCTCAGAATAGATTAACTGAATGTTGTCTTCATTGAAAATAATTGCTTTTCTTTCAGAAATAAGGACATTTCTAAGAGCCCCCAAACTTCTGAATGGTCGTGTATGTACTAAACTAATAAGAAACTAAATTAATAAACACAGATGTGGTTTTAATCCACCATTCCAGAGTCCGGACGGTGTATTACCTGCGTTAGCGCTGCTGCTATTGAAGAACCGAGCCGTGTCCTCCATCTCCCGGGGCTGGCTCTTGTCCCCGGCCAGCCACGATGCCCCTCTGGCGGACGCCGAGCCGTGGGATCCCCCCTGGAAGCTGGACCTGCTCCCCGTGTGCAGAGAAACGTCCGGTCTTTCGGCCTGCGGAGGCTCCGCCGAGGCCGGCTTGGCAGGCGACGACTTGCTGGTGCTGCGGGACGACACGGGTTTGGACTCCTCGTCACTGTCGAACCCGAACGGGTCCTCCAGACCGTCTCCGCAGGGACGGGGCCGTTTGTAGACCTCCAGGACGGAGTCATTCTTGGGGGCGCCGGTGCGCTTGGAGCCCACCTTGGCCTTGTAGGTGGTGTCGCCCCATTTGGTGCTGAGGGTGCCCCTCTTGGTGGACAGAACCTCGTCGAACTTGGACGTGCCCTCCCCTCCCTTGCGGCTGTAGGTTTTACCAAATCTGGATGTCATTGTTGCATCTGGGTCATATTCTCTGAAACAAGAGCAGAGAGACTCTTTAACGAGCATCAAAGTCATTAATTTCTACAACAACTCAAAAACCTGAAGCCGCTCTGTCGATACTAGAAGTTCAGCAGCTTCTTACTGGTTTCTGCAGACGATATCACATCACTCCCAGCTTCCTGTTCATGTGAAATGAAATTTAAGATCCTACCGATCACTGCTAAAGCTCGCCTGATTCCAGCTCTAAGCTACATTGATTATTATTAGTTATTTATTTGTAGTATTGTGTTCTGCAACTTCATGGATGAACTTTCTCTCCTCACCTGCATCTGCTCTTCTTTTTCTGAACCATTTAAAGGGTCAGTCACTCAAATTACTGTTAAAATTAAAACAAGTAATATGTAGCAGTAAATCAGATAAATAATTCCAGGGTAAACTGCAGCTTTCCTGCACTCTGATATTAATCAGAGCACAACATCTCACATTTTATATTAAGTTTTACACAGACATAGCTCAAAATGGTGCAATTATCAGATTAAAATCTAAAGACGAGCAGCATGAGCCCCCGGTGTGTTAAAATCTCAACAAGATCTCTGATTATTACCATCATTTCTGCACATTTTTACTCAAAAGCATTGCATTTTTTTTTACTAGTTTGCAAATCAATGATTACACGTAAATAATCAGCGATTTAACAGATACGAGTTCACAAATGATCGACGTCTTCAGGATTTTGTCCGTAAGCAAACTGTAAAATCCCCAAATATAACCATTTTAAAGTAGTTTTACTTGTGCTAAGGCTAATACAGAAAAAGTGTAGCTGAGTAGAATTAGCAGCTAGCAGCTCGAATACTTCTCAGCCAGCTGGTTTGACAAAACAAGGCTAACTTAGCTTAGCGGCGTGCTAAAAGTGCTAAGTTTATGCTATCAGCAGTGGTAGGATGCTAACGGGCGAATTAATGGAAATATAATTAAATACCGCGGTCGATGTGACAGAAACAAGTAGCAAATGCGTGTAGATGTGTCTCCAAATGCGCGCTGCGTATCGTAACTCGAGTTTTAACCGTTAGCATTAGCATCAAGCTGAACCGCTAGCTAGCTGGATGCTAACGGCTAACAATAACTACAAACTGGCATCGCGCCGCGCCGCAACCAAAACATCCGCACACGGGGCACTTCCCGCCGCTAAATCGTCCCCGAATGCCATCAGTGTGTCCACTTACTTGGTGAGCTAAAGGGCCGATCCACACGAAACACACTACGGACCACCGATACGGTCGTTAAACTCGTTAACAGGACCGGGCCTGCTTTCCTGCTTCGAGCTTCCCCTGCACAGTATAAACAAGGCCGAGCAGCCGCCGCGAACGGCCGATCGGAGACACAAACACGCAGCGGAGAGGATCGAAGATCCGGGCTGCGGAGAAAACGCTCGGTTTACAAGCTCTTCTGCAGAAACGGGCTCCGGTTTTCGGGCTAAATCGCTCTCGATTGTCTCCTCCGGGCTGCGACGAAGGCTTCCATTGGACTCCCCCGCTGCGTCAAGCTAACGGGAAGTAGCGGCGCGTAACCGTAAACAGGCTGATCAACCCTTAAAAATAAAAGCATAACTTAACGTATGGGAAATCATATTAGCTAAAACAAATACCTGACGTGGAGGAATTTACACCTTACATAACAATTCAAAAATATAGAACCACCTATCTACATATCCTTTAATATCAAATTAATACGACATTTTGCACTATTTTGTTACAGTGCAGCGTTTGTTGTTTTACTTTTTTTAATAATACCCGGAAGTACCTTTATGTAACATTCAAAACTTTACAACAGTAGCTTTATTAATCTTATCATTACGGATGCTGCGTTCAGGGACTCCTGTTACAGTCGACAAAATGTAAACTTTGGCATGAAAAATGGATAGGGTTAAGACGTTTTGATATGTTTTGAAATTAATTTTATTTATTTTTAGTGCAATTGATTTCATTTGTTCGTACAATGTAAAGTCCTGCACAATTAAACAGAATTGCAACGCCATGAATTGCATACGTAAAAAAGACGGACTACTGAATTTATTTTTCCCTCCATGTCCAACAACGTCCCACGATTGAACGTTTTCGATGCAACGTTCAAAGGATATTCTCCAGATGTTGTCAGGGCCTCAGTTACTGAACTTTCTTTTAAAAATGTTGGAGTAATGTGACATATTAACAAAATATTTAGCCTGAAATTCTTCTATTAAACATTCCCTAAATGTTCCAGAATGTTCGAGAAGGACGTCCTCAATGCAACATTTAAAAAACGTTCTGCAGATGTTCTCCAAGCCTCAGATGACAGAACTTTTTTTTAAAAAAAAGTTCAAGTAATGTAATACATGAACAAAATCTTCAGCCAGCAGTTCTTCTACAAAACGTTACATGATTGCAGAAGAAGGTTCTCAATGAAGCATTCAAAAAATGTTCTCCAGACGTTCTCCAAGTCTCAGACTTTTTATAAAAACATTCATGTAATGTTATTTGTTATCAATCAAAGGTCTAACATCTTGCCTGCAGTGTTCTTAGGATGTTTTGGAGAATAAATTACAAATATTCTTCTATAAAATGTTCCCATGATGGTCTACAATGTTCCATGATTACAGAGGAAGAAGATTGCCTATGAATCATGTTTTAAAATGTTCTCCAGATGTTCTCAAGGCCTCGGATGACAAAACATTCTTTACAAAATGTTCCGGTAATGTGATGTATGAACAAAATGCAACTTTCTTAGTGTGTCGCAGTCACAGAAGAAGAACGTTCTCAATGCAGCATTCAAAAAAATGTTCTCCAGATGTTCTCAAGGCCTCAGATGATGGAACTTCTTTTAGAAAATGTTCCAATAATGCAATATAAGAACAAAACAGAACTTTCACATTGTTCCGCAATTACAGAAGAAGAATGTTTAGCCTGCAAATCTTCCTTTTAAACCCTTTCACAGTGTTCCATAATGTTCCGCAGTGTTCTGTAATTACAGAAGAACATTCCCAATGCAACATTTAAAAATAGATGTTCTCAGATGTTCTCAACTCCTGAGATGACAGAAGCTTTTTTTTCAGAAAATGTTCCAGTAATGCAACATGAACAAAACATTTGTACTGCAAATCTTTTGTTTAAACTTCTTCACAATGTTCCACAATGTTCCATAATTGTTGAGGAAGAACATGCTTAATGCAACATTCAAAAAAATTCTCCAGATGCTTTCAAGGAGTTAGATAGCAGAAATTTCTTGAGAAAACATCCCAGTAATTTAATATATTACCAGAACTTTCATCCTGAAAATCTTTCTTTCAAACCTTTTCACAATGTTCCACAATGTTCTGTAATTACAGAGGAAGGGCATTCTCAATGCAGCATTCCAAAAATGTTCTCCAGATGTTCTAATGATCTCCAATGACTAGACTTTCTTTAGGAAACATTCCAATAATGCAACATATGAACAAAACAAAACTTTTCATGTTGTTCTGCAATTGCAGAAGAAGAACATTCTCGATGCAACTTTCAAAAGTTGTTCTCAAGATGTTCTCAAGTCCTCAGACGACAGAACTTTCCATAGAAAACGTTCCAGTAACAAAACATTTCGCCTGCAATTCTTCTGTTAAACATTTTCGCAGTGTTCCGTAAGTTTAGAGGAAGAACATTCTCAAAGCAACATTCAAAAAAAGTTCTCCAGATGTTCTTTGAGATGCTTTTTTAATAAAATGTCCTGTCATGGGATTTATTAACAGAGGTGGAACACGTGCAACATTCAAAAAATGTTCTCTCGGCCTCGGATGACAGAACTTTCTTTGGAATATGTTCTGGTAATGCATTTATAATAACAAACCATTTAGCAATTCTTTTATTAAAACTTCCTCCAGCGCTACGTTTCAAGAACGTCAGGACACTGAGGTGTCATCTAACTGTTTAACCCTTCAGGATGGATTTAGGAATAATGCACTAAACTTCTCACTGAAAACATCACATGAACTCTACAGAACTTTCTCAGAACATCTTTAGAACAAAATCAAACAGTCTATCTGGATGATTTTATGAAAACCTGCGTCTCCGTCTGCTTGTTTTTGAGGAGATTCGGGGAAACACCGTTGGACCTGAAACAATCCCAGAGCTTGTTGACAAGAACCCTGCTGTCGCTGTCTGTTCCTTCAGGCCACTCAGGTCATCTTGGCAGCGTTCCCCGTTTATTCAAACCCCAAAAATCCCTCCAAGAGCCACCGCCGAGCGCTAAGCCTGGCTCGGGGCCCGTCCTCGCATGCTGTGGCCCCTGTGCCAGCTCTGTCCTTCCTGCCAGCCATCGGACCGACGGCACTGCACCACGAGGGGGTTCCACACCCGGCAATGAAGAACAGATCCGAGCGTTTCCTCTGGATGCCAGCAGCTTCCCGCTTGTTGAGAACCTGGCAGAGCTTCGGGGCGGCACCTGGAGAGTCCAGGCATCACACGGCTCTGAAGAATGAACCGGCACAGCGGCTGGCATCAGGGCTGGCAGCGCCGGCTTTAGAGACAATTAGGCCTTTGACATTCGGCAGATAGCAGCCGCAGGATCGACTCTGGCAAAGACAAAGAGCAGCGAAGCCAAGTGACTTTTACCGGCCTGATCAGCTCGCTGTCAGAGGAGATGAAGGTTCGGAGAGGAGAAAGGCCTCGGAGAGCGATGCATTTACTTTGTGGGCTTCAAAGACTCTCCTGTGGACATGTGAAGAATAGAATGACATCGTCTGCATATGAAGTAAACTTTTTATCGCCTATTTATGAATATTTACAGAATGAAAGGCATTAAAACTAACATTTGTCTTCCCTGTGGAGCTAGATTAGTGAAGTCCTTGAAGAAGAATTTATCAAATGTTTCTGATTTTTGGGTTAGCATGCTAATGTACACAGAAGGGTACATTAGCATGCTAACCCAGAAGGGGTACAGAACTATTTATAGATACCATGAAAGTTTTATTTGGCCATTTTATGCATTTGGAGTCTCTTTATAGGCACTTTTGTGTAGACCGTTTTGTGTCAGTATTTTGTTGTTTGTTTCACTTTGTTTTGATTTGTCTTGTTTCTGTCATTTAGTATCTCGTTCATGTTGTTTTGTGTCTGTTTGTAGTCACTTTGTCTCCTCTGCTCATCATCATTCAGTAGAAAGATGTTTCACCATGCTGAACGTATCTTCCAACTACTTGCTCCTCTGTTTGCTTTTTCTGAGCCATGCTGCATTTTTTTGATTCATCCAATGTGTCCTATTTTCCATTCAGGATCATTTTGGCCAAATTTGGAGCCATCCTGGAGACTTTTTTTTTCAATAATTCTGGACAAGTTTGAGTCATTTTAGATAATTCTTTAGTCATTTTGGAGAAATTTGAGACATTTTTGACCAATTTTGAAGACATTTTAGACAAACTTTGAGATATTCTGGACCATTTTTTTGGGCATTCAGACAGTTTTAGGACATTTGAGATGATTTTTTGAGTCATTCTGGACAAATTTCAGACAAGTTTAAGTCACTGATGAAAATGAAACAAAAATGACAATAATGTCTTTTGTGGGCATTTTGCATCTTCATTTTGTTGTCATGTTGTTGGATTTGCCTCTCGTGATCATTTTGGATGAATTTTGAGTCACTTTGGACATTTTCCTCAGACATTCAGACAAGCTAAAGTCATTTATTATTATTTTGCAGAGTTTTGAAATCATTTTAGACAATTTTCTCAATCACTTTGAACAAATATTTAGGTTTCAGTCATGTTTGACAAATTCTGAGCCATTTTGGACACATTTTCAGTTATTTTGGTCCATTTTCTGGTCATTCAAGAAAGTTTAAGTCACTTTGGACAAAACAGTTTATTACTCATAAATGGTGCAAGTTTGATGTTTTTTGTTTTTTTTTTTCAAACCCACTGACAGGTTTTGAGCTTCTGGGGGTTGATTATGAAGAAGGTAACTTTCAATTTCTTTCATGAAAGACTTCTGAGGCCAATTTCAATAGAGGCTAAGTACTATAATGTTTCTATAAATCTGTACTCTCAGGAATGAAAAACCTTTTAATTCAGATCACAGCAGTTTCTTACTGGTTGTATAATGTCACATCACATCAGCAGTCCAGTCACATGATTTTTATTTTTAAAAAATCGAAATGCCTCAAAGAGACACCACATCGCTGACACGGTGCATGACCTAACATGGAATATTCATCATCTGGATCAAGGATAAACATAATGTGATCAGAAAACTCAAGTAACATTTGATATTTACAGTTTTCCACACAAGACAAACTGAGCTGTGATTGTCGATTTTCACCACTAGATGTCAGAATTTACCTTTAATCTGCTTCTGCTTGTGTAAGAGACACTACACAGCTGACCTGGTGTGTGACCTAATGTTTAATATTCTTCATTAGGAACAAGAATAAAAATACTGTAAGCAGGAGATTCAAGTAATATTTGGTTTTTACAGTTTTCCAACATAAATATATTTTTTGGCCGAATGAGACAAACTAAGCTGTGATTCTTGTTTTTCACCACTAGATGTCAGAATTTACTTTTCTGTTTCTCCCAACCTCTGATTTTACTTTTTTTTAAATGTCTTTTTTTTAAAATATATTTTGTCAAGTTTCACAGACTCACAGACAAACTGAGTGCAAATTTAGCTGAAATGTCTTTTAAAAACTGTAAAATTAATGCATTAAAACAGAAAGTACAACATTTCCCTTTTCAGATTTAGTGCAGTGGAAGTATTAAGCAGCACAAAATGGATGATAAATTGTATTTATGTCACTTTCCAATATTTTTCCTGTTAAAAAATAAATAAATCTGTCTCCCTAAATGCAGTTTGTCCTAAATATCTTCCAATCTGTGCTCCTCTTAGCACTAATTTTTCAATGTTTAATCACAGAGATCAACATTTTTTTTCTAAAAAATCCAATTTTATCCACTTATGATTGTATTTAAGATAAAATAAGATGCAAGCTTACCCAAAAGCTATGTATTATTGAGTCTTTGAGATTTAAAATCTTGTTTATCGTGCAGAAAAGCAGCGAGTTTCGTTAATTTCAATTAGTTTGTGACGTAATTTTAACACGTTTGCAAATGCAGTGCAGAGAAAGTGTAAAGATCTACAGTACAGAGTACATGAAGTGAATGAATCACAGAATAAAAAAAGTGTGAAAATGTGCAGGTGGAAGGTTGGTTTAGTTCACTGATGTGTGGATCGATGTTTGAATCAAATTTATCACTGTATGTTTGAACGTTTTTGGGAGTCTTTATCTTGTTAATTTCAGAAATTAATGTCAGTCTGAGCCTCGAACAGAAAAGGAAACAAGAAGAAACACCTGTTTATTCTGCTCCATCCTGTTTGGTGCGTTTTTTTTCCCCTCCATATGAGGAAATTAATTCAAACAATCAGACACAACACACACACACACACACACACACACACACACACACACACACACACACACACACACACACACACACACACACACACACACACACACACACACACACACACACACACACACACCTCCTCAGGACAGCTGTGGCCTCTGGGAAGTCCCCTGGTTCAGTCCGAAACACTAAAACCAGATGCTGTTTCCTCCTCTGAGGGTGTTTCAGGTTCAAATCAGTGGAATATGTGTGTGTGTGTGTGTGTGTGTGTGTGTGTGTGTGTGTGTGTGTGTGTGTGTGTGTGTGTGTGTGTGTGTGTGTGTGTGTGTGTGTGTGTGTGTGCGCGTGTGTGTGTGTGTTGGCAGATTGTAGAAAATAGCACAAAAGTTCAAAATCATCACCTCTAGACTTTGAAACCAGCGACACGTGTTGCATTTGTCCCCCAAAAATAACTGCGTGAAAGCAGCCAGAGACTTTTACTTTGAACACCCCCCATAACATTCATTTATTGTGCCTCAAAAAAGCAAAAAGTTTATTTCTATAAACAAAAGAAAACAAAAATGTTACAAGAAATATTGTAAAATATCTGAAAATAATCATCTCTGTACTTTTTGATCATTAGAAAACATTTTCTAACCTTTATTTTATGTGAGATTAATTATATATAAAATTCAAATAAATAAATATATAGAAATTAAATTAAAATTAAAAAGAAATATTTGTGCAAATGTATTTTTGTATTGCTTTTATGCCCAAAATATTTTTTTGAAAGTCCTGCAAAAAATAAATATTTTATGGCTATTCCCGATTAATTTTTGAAATTTTATTGATATTTTTGTGTTGTTAAAAAATATTAAAAATATCTGTAAACTAAGAAGAGAAAACTGTTAAAATTACAGATTTTTTCTGTTTTATTTTTACACTATAAATCCTTATTATTCGCAGAGGCTGTTCAACGTGCTTGAAATAAATAAATAAATAAAATATAACATGTAAAAGTGAAACTACAAAATGCAACCAAATGTATTAAATTAAAATAAATAGATCAAAACTAATCCAGAAAAGATGAAGAATGTGTGAACTTGGTGGAAAACGTACAAACTGATGCATAAAATTCACGAGAATGCGGGAAATTGAGTGTTTGGTGTTTAAATTATTTGCTGGACGAGTCGATAAAAAGGAAATCTGCGTCCAGACTCAGATATAGTGACAATATTTCATCTGAACTGGTGTGAAAATGACTTCCTGTGTTTTTAATTTAACAGATTCTGAGCTCTGAAGTGCCTGAGCTGCTGTTGTTTCTGTGAGACATCATTTCCCAAGAGCCTTAGCGGCCAGAATGAGGGAAAACTTCAACTCAGTGGATTGGTTGGAAACCTGCAGAAGCATCAAGTTACAGCTGACACACACAGAATAATCTGCCTTCAAAATAAAAGCACTAAGAAGGCGAGGATTTAGGATTTCTCTGAGTATTTCATGATTTAATCTTGGATAATGTCACGACTTCAGGTGTGATAAACCTGGTCACAAGCAGATATTGTGATATTAAATTCAAGATTTCATCATCAACATGATCAGTGTGATGCAGCTTTAATTTATTTACACTTTGAAAATAAACCAAATGGGTTTACAACTTTACATATTCTTAGTTATTAATTACTTCACAAATGGCTAATTGCATATAATGTTTTTATTTGGCTTCAGAATTCGTTTTTTTGAAGATAATTCCCCCTGAATTTTAAAATTTGAGATTACTTTTTAATACTTTGAGGCATACTGTAAATTGCACATGGTATACATTTTTTTTTACATTATATTTGAATTATTTTTGCACATTTTTTCTCATTTTTATACACAGTATATTCTTACATCATATGTTTTGTTTTGGATTTTGCTTTTTGCACTTTTATACAATTTTTTTTTTTTACATTACGTTACACATACGCACACACACACACGACTACATTTTATTTATTTTTGCATCTTTTTGTCACATTTTTGTGCACAGGAGATTTGCACATTTTATCTTTAATTTTTGTTTTGGGTTTTTCTTGTTGCATTTTCTTGCACATGGTATAGTTTTTATGTTACTTAATATTTTTTTTGCAATTTTGCACACTACAGATTACAATTATGCATATTGTAGATCTTGTTTGTTGCAAATTATTTGTTTTTGTCACACTGTACAATGATAGCATTATACATTTTTGCACGATAGATATGTGTGTGTATTAGAGATTCTTGTTTTTACATTTTTGCATTTTCTGATGTGCATTTTCTTTTAAATTATTTACAAGTATTATATTTTACATTTTTGCACACTGTATTATTTACATTGCAGATATTTCACATTTTTTGCACTGCAGAAGAAGAACGGAATTATTTTCTTTACTCGTGAACTTTCATTTTGAAGACGCTTTTATTTTTGCAGCGGACGCCGGAAGCTGCTCGCGTGTACTTCCCGTAGCTTGACACTTGAGCCGCACAGCTGAACCGGACTCGGACTGAACCGAACTGTGTAAGTAAACCGCCGATCCGCCGCTTTAACGGGCCGAGAGCCGCCGAACCGCCGGTTTAACGGAGAAAGAACCGTAGAGAGACGGAAATAAAACCGGAATAATCCGGAATGAGGAGAAAAGAGCCGAATATGGAGGCGGTGGAAAGAAACGAGTCTCTGATTCAGGCCTGAGTTGGATCTGCAGCAGGAACTGAGCTTTAAATCACTAATTAAACCTGTAATTAAACCATTAATTAACGTTAATGATCAGCTGGAAGGACGAGAGAATGAATTTATAGAGATTCAACCCAGATATGCGTTAATATGAGGGTTTATTATGCAGAGAATATTCACATTCTGCTGCTTTTACTGTCAGACTGTCTGTGGTGAAAAACATCTTAAATCATCTATAAATATAATAATTTGTACAATAAAGTGTCACATTTGTAGTAAATACAGCTGCTGGCATTATTATTATTATTAACTATGGCATTTATTTAATTCTAATTCATTATTTTGATTTTGGAAGCAGATTTAATTTCATTATTCAGGGATAAAATTGCAGTTTTGTTCCTGAAATCTGCAGTAAAAATGTAAATATCAGTATCAGAGTTTAAACTATCACAAACTGCTACCCAAAATGTCACTAAAATACCTTTGATTATTTCATGTTTGTATTTTTAATGAAAGCAGAACAGAACTGAGTTGTTTTGTGGGCAGAGCCAAAATAATGCATTTAAAATGAAATAATCTGTGTTTTTATTGTACTGCAGGAACTCAGTTCAGGTGTGAAGCGGCTCAAAAGTTTACAGAAATAGTAGTTTTTTTGTCAATTTTTAGTGTTTCTGTTTCCATTTTGGTGCATAATCCCAAAAAATTGGATGAAACAGCAATATATAGGGTTTACTCAACCAAACTCCACATCTATAAATGAATAATTAATGTTTCTGATACACACTTTATTACAGTTCTGCACTATTTTTTACAGCTAACATGGAAATAATACCTTTCTTTCTTTGATTTTATCAGATATTATCTGTAATTTAGCAAAAACAGAGAAAATCTGTAGTTTAAAAACTTATTTACCTTTTTAAAATTATTAATGTACACATATTTTTCCTTTCAAATAATCCCCAATATCTGTAAAATAATTTTATTTTCAGTTGACCACTTTTAAAAATATAGATTTTTGATGCCGACATGATTTAATCTTTATTTAAATCTTGAGGATCTGCTGAGTTTTTAGCATTTGTTTCCATTTAACAAAACAGCTATAGATAATGTTTACTGGATGAAACTCCAGAACTCTGAGCATTTTATGAGTTTTCTTAGAATGTCCGCTGGATTTGATGCTGATGTTGGAGAAAAGAAAAATGCTTCTGAGTTGCCCTAAAACAAACTAGTTGGTCCCTGCATTGGAAACCGGTTTTATTATATTGTAAATCATTAAAGAAAAATGTTGGCTCCATATCAGACCTGATAATCAGCTGATCTCTGACTGACAGGTTGTAGATTTCAGGTGTAAGATTACCGGTATGACTTCCTACTAGGTTTATAGCAGCCATGTTAGTAATTTTATATATATTTGTAAATTATTTGCTTTTAAGGCAGTTTTCGCCTCCCTGTGTGTAAGAACGACCATCCTGGGGCACCATCACTGCATCCTGGGCTGACGTTTGACTTGACAGTAGAAGAATGATGATAATGATGAAGGGAAATCAGATCATTCTATGCTGAAGAGCTGTCTGACTGCAAAATCTTCAGTCTACGAATCATTTCCTATGAAACTATGTTCATCAAACACTTAATTTTGTGCGTTCTAGTGAATTTTTGTGCATCAGTTTGTGCACCAAGTAGGTGTAGTTGTTGTTATACTACTTTTGGTGGAATTTGCACCATAAATGTGCATCTACTGTCAAAATTCTGCACATAAACATTATTTTGTAACATCGTCACCGCATGGACTCAAGTTTCATTTCTTACTTTTCTCCATGAAACTTCAACCTGTTGCCAGGGCTGGACCCGAATATTCGGTCCCTATAGTGGTATGCCGATATTTATTTTGAGATCCGAATATTCGCCCCCTCCTACCTCCACCCCCCATCGGGCGTTACGAACCGAGCCGAAAATTCGGCTCTTTCCTCCGTCAGCTCACCGCCTCTGACCTCACGGACCGAACCGAATATTCAAGTCATGCCTTCGTCCGTCCGTCAAATTCCTCCCCCCACCACGAACGTTAAGGAGGGGACCGAATATCCGGAGCCCAGAAACTGCTATTCTGACCAGCCCTACCTGTTGCGCGTCCATCGCTCAGCACTCATGAGTTAAGTAACGTAAAGCATGTCGCAAACCCGCGTGAGAATCAAAGAACGTAAAGCAGCGTCATGTCGCAAAAACCACAAGACGGAGTTTCTTTGCGAAAAATCTCTTTTTTATTCTACATTATTTTCACGTATATAAACTTAGAGTATGCATACTGACAAGAAAACACTAATACAATCGTCGCAGGCTATTTAATGATAAATTTGCTGTAATAATTGATAAAATTAGGTTAGAAACGATAGAAGAGAAATGGCACGATAGACACTTTTCTATCGTTCTCACGATGTCTCGTCATATCGCCCAGCACTGTGCTATATTTATTTTATTATTTCTATCTATCTATCTATCTATCTATCTATCTATCTATCTATCTATCTATCTATCTATCTATCTATCTATCTATCTATCTATCTATCTATCTATCTATCTATCTGTCTGTCTGTCTGTCTGTCTGTCTGTCTGTCTGTCTGTCTGTCTGTGTCTGTCTGTCTGTCTGTGTCTGTCTGTCTGTCTGTCTATATATATATATATATATATATATATATATTTATATTTATATTTATATATACACACAAATAGAAATTGTTTTTTACCAAATATTTAGCAACTGTTGTGTTTTTTTTCTGTTTTTATTTTTCGCAAGTTATGAGTGAGCATTTACATTACAAAAGGGTTGAGCTGCTCTAATTTTATCACGAATTGTGTTGGATTTGCACAGTGACAAATAAATTTGTGTATTCTATAGATGTAGACAACAACATCTGCGATTGCAGCCTCCACAGATCTGCACATTTACCAGCAGATTCATCACATATTTGAAGAAATACTGCAAGTACTTTCACGTACTGGTGCATCTCGTATATTTAGAATATTTTAAATGCATTATAAATCCGCATCTTTGAAGTAATCTCTTTGAAATATTCTAATATTTGGAGATGCTTTCATGAGCTGTTCTCATGAAAGTTTATGTTTCACGTGCGTTTATGTGTAATGACTCTAGAGTTTGTGTAATTTTCACTTTGAGCAACATCTACCAAAAAATATCGAACTTTTTCCACCATGTTCTACCGATATGAGACGCAGAAGAGGAAATTTACAGAACGACTTTGTTTTTGTCTGCAGGGGAGTCTAATGAAGGCTTTAGGATGTGTGATTGTCATGTAGACTGTGGGAGCAAAAAGCAACTTCCTGTGATATAAATCATGAAGTCTTTGTTTAGAGGAAGGTTGAGTTACTAGTTGTGGTTCCAATGAGCTTCTTTAAGGGGATTTGAAGGACAATTGTTGGGTTTCTCTATATAAATCTGTCAGGTCTCTACTGTTCTATGTTAGGAGTCTTCAGATGACATTTATTGTGAATTCTAAATAAATCTGAATTGAATTTGGATTTAAATTAGTTCGTGTCAGTCCTCTGAAGTCACAGAAACACACCTGAGTGGGTCTGAAACCACAAATATTCTGGGATTTATCAAGTTCAATTCCCTGTTTGATATCAGATTCATGAGATTCTTTGCTTCCTCTGTGTTTGTTCTTCTGTCTGTTAATCTCTTCCTGCTTTAACCAGCTCAGTCCTTGTAAATCTCACAAAAACACACAAAAACACACACTGATCTGCATCAAAGTCAGACAGAAATGAATAAAAACCGAAACCTGCTTTCGGTTTCCATCACATGAGCCACATGTGTGAATCTGTTGTTTTAAATCCCGATGACTTTATGAAGAGAAAATGTTCAGATCCTCATCCACCTTCTTCTAAACTGAGTTTTTTAGCTGCTCAGCCGCTTGTAGAAACACATTTAGTCTGTTCTTTGAACCCTGAAGCTACAAAGATGTTGGGTTGTTTTTGAGATTAAAGCGACCGAATGAATTTAATTAGAAAATGAAGCTAAGCAGATGTTTAAGTCAATAATCCTCAGAGCAACAGTGACCACTTTTTTGGAATTTGGGAAACATTATGGATATAAAAATACACAGACTAGTTGTGTTTATGTGACGTATTTAATCCCAACAGGAACAGGAAGTAGTAAAAACTGTCCATTTGCTCCAGGAGAGCTCCGGTTTTAAGTTAGTTTTTTGTAAATAAGCAAATATAGACTGTTAAAAAAAACAACAAAAATACAAACAAAAACAGTGAAAATCTGACAGTGAGAGTACAAGACAAAATGTTAAGAACTGTGGAATAATATAACATTGAAAAACTAAAGGCAAATATCTGTAAAATATATTTTTGCAGATTTAAATGCGATAAAAAATATATATAATATATTAAATTCTAATTATTTATAAAAAATACCTAATTTTGATGTGGAGTTTATTTACAGTTTTGCACAATTTTTTACAGTTAAAATGGAAATTATTCTAGTTATTATAATTTAATAAAATCTGTAAAATAACAGCTTAAAAAATATTTTACATTTTAAATCCTTAACGTACACATTTTTTTCTTTCAAATAACAGCCAATATCTGTTGAATATATATATTTTTTGCTAATTTAAATACAGTAAAACTGTGTAATTAACTGTTAAATGTTGTACAAGAACAAATGATTGACTGAAAATTGTCCAAAATGGCTCAAAAATCATCCAAAAATGTCCTAAACTTGTCTGAATGCCCCCCAAAATGTCCAAAAGTACGAAAAATTCAATCTCAAAACAAACCTGCAGTTAAAAACAGTAAACCTGGGGCACCATCACTGCATTCCGGGCTGAACTTTGCCCAAGTTGACTGTGATTGGTCGCTCTATTTCAAACATTCATTCAATCATTTAGTCTTTATTCAAATCTTGAGCGTTCATGTCCTTATTTACAGTGATCGAGGGTGACATAAACAAGAAAACAAGCCGTTAAAAGCATTGGAAATTCAGCCTCTCTGGATCTTTACACTTCCAGTCACTTCACCTTTAACCTCAGCTAACCCTGCTAGCTAGCTGTCCTGCTCATCTAAGCAGCTAAACCTCTTCATTTCCCGCCTCCTCAGGGTCCCTGTGATGCCCGACGGCGGGCTGAGCTGCTCGGCGTCGCGATGCCTTACGTGGACCGACAGAATCGCATCTGCGGCTTCCTGGACATCGAGGAGAACGAAAGCAGCGGCCGCTTCCTCCGCCGTTACTTCATCCTGGACACGCAGCAGGGAAGCCTGCTGTGGTACATGGACAACCCTCAGGTGAGGCGACATTCCTCCGCCGTGAGTCAGAGCGGAAGCATGTCAGGCATCCCAGCAGAGTAAATACATCTATAGATACTCTGGGAGTGTTTGCACAGGTGAACGTGTAGAAGATCTGCAGCTTTCAGTCTAAAAACCAGCTTGCAATGACTTGAAACTTGCTTCAGTTTTTCTTGGCAGTGCATTCAAGAACCCTCCTGGCATCTGATGGTTATTTGTGAGCCTCGATTTCAAACAATCATCAAACTTCGTTTCATTTTCAGCTGCCAACTCTTCGACTCAGTTTAATGTTGGAGCGACATTCTTCAAGTCAGTACCTGCTTGTGACTCCATGATCGTTAAATGATAGACGTAAAGGTAAAATCTGGGACTTGAGCGAACGTCAGCAAATGGAATGAAATCACCAACAATGTGTATAAACCCCAAAACCTGCTTACAAGTTTTAACAGTCGTGTTTTCTGTAAAAACACAAAAAACCTGCATATTTTCAACTTTTAAGACAGTCCTCGCACTAATCTTGTGAAATCTGAGCTTAGAATCATAACATTATTACAATCAAATCACCAAACAATATGTAAGAATCTGTCTCTTAATCTACTTAAACATCAACACGTTATTTCTTTAAAGATTACTTTATAAAGAAAATGGTCCAAAACGTTTGTCCAAAATGGCTCAAAATTGGTCACATATGACTAAAATCTCGAAACTTGGTCAAGATGATTGAGAATTTTGTCTAAAATGGCTTCAATATTGGTCAAAAATGCCTCACATTTCTGCAAAAAAAAATCAAACAACAAATTGTCTAAAATGACATAAACTTGTCTGAATTTCTGACAAAAATCGTTCAAAATTACTCAATATTCATCCATAATGACCTATACTTGTCTGAATGCCCTAAAGAATGATCCAAAAATAACTCAGTTTGACCAAAATGGCTCAAAATTGGTCAAACACGACCTAAACCTGGAAACGTGACCAAACACTTTTAAAAAATGGTCTAAAATCGCTTCAAAATTGGTCAAAAATGGATCAAATTTCTGCAAAAAAAAGTTGTCTGAAATTACTTAAGCTTGTCTGAAAAAAAATGTCCAAAATGACGCAAAATTCATCCAAAATTATTCTGTGAGGAAAATACAACCTACTGGATGAATCAAATAAATGCAGCATGGTTCAAAAGCAGTGAACAGAGGAGCAAGTTGTTGGAGATACATTCAGCATGGTGAAACATCTTTCTACAGCTGATGAACAGAGACTGAAATTTTGCTTAAAACTCGTCCAAAATGACTTAAATTTATCGTAATGACTCAAATCTAGTTTAAAATAACAAATTTCCAGATATTTTCAGCTGCTTTCAAGTACATTTGGACTGTTTTTGGGTTATTTTGAACAATTCTTGACTCATTTTGGACATTTTGTGTGATTTTTGGACAAATTGTAAGTTAATTTTGCCAATTCTTGACTTATTTTGGACAATTTTATGTTACTTATGGCGAGTTCCAAATAGTTTTGGGCTGTTATGGACTGAGATGAAACTCAAAGCTACTGAATGAATAAAATACATGCAGCATGGCTCAGAAACAGTGAACAGAGGAGCAAATTGTTGGAGATACATGGTGAAGCGTGTTGCTCTGTTTCCATAGAGGTTTCGGACTTTATATTGTAGTGAAAAATGAACCCATAGTGAGGAAAAATGAGACAGGAACAAATACTACTTGGAGTTCAGCGGGTTAACGCTGCCTGACTTCCCTCCTCTGTCCCACGTTTTAAACACAAACATCATTTCTATTTTAAAAAGAGGCTCAGTAATTTCCTAAAAGACTTGAGCTCTGTAGTTTATACCAAATGTCACTTGAGGAGGAGGAAGTCTGTCATTTATTAGGGGACTATTTTCAGCGACGGATGAATTCACTTGTCATGTTTCAGCAGCAGGAAGGTGGGATTGAGGTTGAAATACTGCAGAAATTCAGCTGTTTGTGTTTACCATAAGGACTTTAAATGTTATTTTCAGATTGAACTGAGCTCCTAGTTGGAGTCCAAATACGTTTGAATAGTCGTACTGCTGCAGGTATGCAACCAGGAAGGGGAAAGGTGTCAACGATACGACACATGATAGAAAAACCAGATCTAAAGAGGAAGTCGAGTATTTATAGGTGAGAACTGCAATCAAGATAAGTGTTGGACTAGTTTAAGATTGTGCCAAACCAAGCAGACAAACAGGAACCACAACAGAAACTGAGAAGGTTGGTAGTAGCGGCGCTGAGATTTCCCACAGCGGGGGGAATTCCTCGAACACCATGGTTTCACAGGTCGAGCTGCAGCTGCTACCAACTTTTAACGTCTGCTGGGAAAACTGTCAGAAAGTTGACATTTGTCGTCCACATTTAAATGGAAATGGATCTCAGACAACTTTTAGATTGAGTTTCCCAACATTATTATCCAGAAACATCTCATCACAGTTTTTTTTTCACCATTTTAACCAAAGAAAACTTGCTTGACTGAAATTGAAAACTTAAAATCCGGGTGTTTGAGTCAATTAAAGATAATTTTTATGTCATTTTGACAGTTTTGAAGTCTTGTCTAGACTCTATTTGGACGTTAAAAAGTGTGTTTTTGCCGGTTGTTCAAGCTACAAAGTCTTGACAGCTGCGTAGAAGATGAATATTTACTTTGGAAATGACTGAAATTCCTTTTTTTTTTTTTGGTGAAATTTTCAATCTGTAATCAGAAAATGGTGATAAAACTGAGCTTCCGACTTCTGGATATGTTGTAAAAATGGACTTTGACAGGATTTTACCATCCCGAACAGCAGGTTATTCTGGTTATTTCTCCTTGTAGTGCTTTCTGATGTTGAACATGGTCGACTTAATTTGGGGTTTTTTTGACAAGACTTTACCAAAACAAAGACTCTTTCATGTCTAAGTGAACACAGAAAGGCGTATCTAATAAAAAATACTGACTAGAAGGGGGTGGATAGTTATGTAGTAGCTTATTTTATCTTGTATATTTTTAATTAATTAACATGACTTTGTAGAAATCTGGTTTCACTTTGACATGAAAGAGTCGTTTTTTGGGGGTAAATTCTTGTCAAAAAAGCCAAATATATCAGTGAACAGATGACCAGTTTAATCATTATGGATTTGAAAGTTTAAACCAAAAGCCATGATGACATCAAAGCTAAAACCAATTATTAATTAGTTGAGATTATTGAATTAATTGCCAGATGTTTTAAAAAGTCTAAATTCTCTGATCCCAGCTTCTTAAATGTGAATATTTTCTGGTTTCTTTCCTACTTTACGACGGTAAACAACATTTTTCAGCATTTTCTGACATTTTATAGACCAGAATACAGAAAATAATCCACAAATATAATTTTTAAGTTGTCCCAATGGATAATTGTGAGAAAATCCCAACTGTAAGCAAAACAAAACAAGTTTCTTCGTTCAAAATGTGCATTATTTATCCACAGACATATAAAAAGACCATCACTGATGACTGAAAGCTGCAGTAACAAACCACATCTGTTTTACATTCTGTTTTACAACTGCTTTTACTTCTTCTTCCGCTGTGGTTACTACAGACAGCAATGATGAGGCTGACTGTCGTATTTTTGTCTTTTCCTGTTCAGAATCTGCCTGCAGGTGCAGACATCATGGGATCTCTCAAACTCACCTACATCTCTAAGGTGAGCTCACCGGCGGTTTCAGAGACTTTCACTGCAGCTACAACTCTTTGCAAATCAGCGTGCGAACATAACGTACAGTAAAGTGGTAAAAACTAAAATAGTAAAGCTCACAGATGCTGGGTATCACCACTGCAAGCATATAATGGATGTTTTTAGCATGTTTTTAGCTGTGGATGTGACAGAACATCTCTTGACAATACTTTGAAGCTTGCACGGTTAATGGACAAACATAAAAGAAAAGATAGATAGTTCTAGAGGTGTCTGAGAATCTTCGCATTTTAAAGTTTTATTCAGTATCCAGTGCTAGTTGTCTATATATCCATGTGGACATTACAAACAGGAGCTGCTAACAGCTAATTTAGCTGCATTCAATGGTACCAATTTGGTGACTGATCAAATATGGGGTGTTAATACCTACCTGCAGCTGATACTACAGCATTTTATTGGTGATTTTGTGGGTATTGCTCTTGTGATGGCCATAATTTTCCATGTTTCCGTCAGACCCGCAAAAATGTTTGTGCCTGTCTGAGATTTAAAGCTTTATTTTTTCTTGCTCAGGTCAGCGATGCCACCAAACTCAGACCAAAGGCAGAGTTCTGCTTTGGTAAGTTAATCTTTATTTTCCCTTCACCTCCTTGGTCTTCACTCTGAGGGTCAGGGTTAGGGTTATTGCCTTTCAAAATTGATTAATGGTCATTATAATCTGGCTTTTTGAACGGGAATTAAGAAAGCAAGACTCTCTCATGTCTAAGTGTAAACACATTTCTACAAACTAAGCAAACTAAGTGACTGCAGAAGTCTTCAGGTGCAACCAAAAGGTGCTAGAAGTCTCAGTGATTGTAGGATAAAGACTCCAGGATCTAGAAGGTCCAGTCTCTGGTGGATCAGTCCTTCTGGGTAGAACTAGACCATAAAGACTAAAGAACACTCCAAGAAACACTGAGAAAAGTTTATCGAAAAGCATCAGTCAGGACGATACAAGAACATTTCCAAGTTCCTGAAGATCTCTTGGAGTCCAGTTAAATCCATCATTAAGAAATGGAAGGAAGATGGAACATGAATTAACCTGACTAGATCAGGACGTCCTCAAAAACTGAGAGACTAGTGAGAGAGGCCACCAAGACACCTATGACTCCTCTGAAGGAGCTACAGGCTTCAGCAGCTGAGATGTTAGCTACTGTTCATACAACAACTGTTGTCTGTTCTTCACCAGTCAATGATTTATGGAGACTCTGACTCTGTTGGAAAAAACTCAAATTAAATCTGGACTAGAGTTCACCAGAAGACGTGGAGACTCTGAAGACACCTGGAAGAAGGTTCTTTGGAGACCAGAATGGAACTTTATGGCCATCAGACTAGACACTACTCATCACCCTAAACCCAACATCACCAACCATGAAGTATATCAGTGGCAGCATCATGATACAGGGATGTTTCTCAGCAGCAGGTGTGGAAGGCTTGTAAAGGTGGAGGGTAAAATAAAGTCTAGAGGAATCCTGGAGGACAACCTGAGTCAGTCTGAAGAGAACTGAGACTTGGAGAAGATTTGTTTTCCATCCAGACGATGAGTCGAAGCAAACAGACAAAGATCCTCAGAAACTGTTTAAAGACAACAAGGTGGAAGTTCTGGAGGCCAAGTCAGAGTCCAGACCTCAATCCAATTGAGAACTTCTGTTCTCTCATAATCCCTGTGGAACCTGACAGAGTTTGATCAGTTTTATAAAGAAGAATGTGGTGAAACTGCAGCGTCCAGATGTTCAGGTTGATGGAGACCAACAGGATCAATGATGGAACTGAAGGTTCATCTACTGAATACTGACTAGAAGGGGGTGAATAATCAAGCAATCACTTATTTGAAGTTTATATTTTTAATAAATTGACATTACTTTGTAGAAACCTGTTTCCACTTTGACATGAAAGAGTCTTTTAGTCTAAAGAGTCAAATTAACTAATCATGATTCAGTATTTAGCAGGTACAATACGTTTGTCTTTGCTTTACTTTTGTTGTGTTTGTTTCTGGGTTTGGCTTGGTGCCGTAGTTCCAGTGTAGATGTAAATTCTGCTAATGTTTTAAACAATAGTTCACTTCCAAATCCGTGGCAGCAGTTTGTCGCTTTTCCTGTTTGACCACGACAATGTACCTGCACACGAAGCCGTGAAGAAAAGCTTCCCTCGGCTCGCTGTGGAAGAATTCCTCCTACGTCTCCTTTGTTCTCACTCCTTCCTCGTTTCCTTCCTTCCCCCTTCTTTCCTACCTCCCTCTTTTCCTCGTCCGTTAGCTTTATTTCCTCCCTTTTGTCCCCGTCGTTGCCTGTTGTTGCTCCGCTCGTCCAACGGTAGCGCTTTTTTGTCGCTCTATCGCAGGAAACCGTACAATGACGGTGACCTGACCTCCGAGTCTGGATGGGATGTTAACGCTCGCACACAAACACATCCTCTGAGAAGCAGGCCGGTATTTTTAGATCTCCGCCGAGCTCAGTGCATCTCTCTTGTCTCTTTGCAGTTATAAACGCCGGGATGAGGAAGTTCTATCTGCAGGCCAACGACCAGCAGGACCTGGTGGAGTGGATCAGCGTCCTCAACAAAGCCACCAAGATTACCGTGAGCCTCACACATGTTCGCACAAACACACCGATCAATAGGTGACCCCGTTTCTCACGCGTGTCGCTACATGCTCGGCCTCGGGCCACGGCAGATGGAAATATTACCCATCAGGCCACAGAGGCGGAGTTCAAATCGGGGTTAGCAGAGTGTAAAAGCAACAGGATGGAAAAAAAAAAGGCTTTTAAATGCACCTGCAGCTGCTTCATCCGTTCTATTCCAGTCCGTGTGGGTTCTACTGACATTTTAAAGGCTGGGTTTATTTTGATTCAGCTACATTTAACCAGAAGATTATTACGTCTTTTTAAAGAAAGGTCTGGCAAAATAGAAATAATAGATGTAGAACAAAGACAACCAAAAGAATAAAGATTTACAAAAAAAAAACCCACTTTAGGAAGCATTTCTCTCATTAGAGCCTTGATGTATAGTTGTTTTTTTTTTTTTTTTTTAAAGTTAAACTTAATTTAACCAGAACATTAGAATCTCTTTTTTGAGAGGGAAAAAACAACCAAAAAAGTAAAGACCCATAAAACAAAATTAACCTTAAGAAGCATTTGCACTCTTCAGTTGGACATTTTTTTTCTCATGAGAGCCTTTATATATAATTTAATTTCAAAAAATGTAAGCTTAATTTAACTAGAACATTATAACCTGTTTTTGAAGGAAATCTGGCAAAAAAGACATGGAAAAAGTTATAAATGCAAGCATCACAACAACAGACGTGGGATAAAAACAGCCAGAAAACTAAAGATACTCAAAACAAAACCAACCATTTAAGAAGCATTTGCAGTCTTTAGTTGGACTTCTTTTTCTCATGAGAGCCTTTATATATCGTTTCATTTAGAAAAAATTAAACTTAATTTAATCAGAACATTAGAATCTGTTTTTTGAGGGAGATCTGGCAAAAAAAAAAAAGAAATTCGAGCATCATAACAACAGACGTGGGACAAAACCAACCAGAAGACTAAAGTTACTCAAAACAAAACCAACTTTAAGAAGCATTTGCACTCTTTAGTTGCACATTTTTTTTCTAATTAGAGCCTTTATATATACTTTAATTTTGAAAGTTTGAAATTTCATTTAACCACAACATTATAATTTGTTTTTCAAGGGAAATCTTGCAAAGAAGACACGCAAAAAAGTTAAAAAATCAAGCGACAGATGTAAGACAAAAGTAAAGCAGTTAAACAACCAAAAACAAAGATACACAAAACAAAATCCACCTTAAGAAGCATTTGCACTCTTTAGTTGCACATTTTTCTCATCAGAGCCTTTATATATAGTTATACAACAGAACCACATGCACACGGATAAAGTGCCATAAATCATAAAAAAGGAAGAAAAAACCTTCTGTCATGTGCTTGATTTTCTAGAGTCTGAAAAATGGTGCCAAGAGGAAGTGGAGGAATCTAGTTTACTTTTTCAATCACAACATGCTGAAAGTTTCGTGTAGATTTTTATTCCCCCAATAATGGCAAAAAAAATAGTGATTGGTTCAGTCTGAATGAACAGCTTCTGCATAATAATGGAGTCTTCTTAGTTGTAATCTCTGTGTGAACATGGCTGGTTATTGGACGGGGATGGAGCTGGTAGGTGAAGGTGAGCAGGATGCTGGGAGGCAGATGGAGGTTTGGCAGAGCGAAGGAGAATCCACCGTTACCTCAGCGAGAAATCACAAACAGAACAAAGCCTGGAATTAGAGAGTTGGCCTGGCAGCGTAGTTGTCGTTGTGGGTAACAATCTGGCAGAGTATTTTTATGCCTCAGGAGGTGATGAGGTAATGCCGAGTAGGTTTGCCAGCCACAGGTCGCTAAGAGGCCACGCCCAGAGACAAACCGAGGCCCGACGTCAACCTCAATGAATCAAAGACTTTATAGTCCTGCTGTAGTGTCTTTAAAAAGTAGTCGCCCCTCTTGGATGTTTTCTCCTTTTATTGCTTTACAACGTTGAGTCACGTCCAATTGAATTAAATTTTTTGGTCAAAAAATCACCCAAAAAAGACTCAGATTTCTGTCAAATAGTAAAAATACAAAAGGATAAATTAAGCATTTCCATAAGGATTTCCCTATACTTTGCTTCATGATGCTGCCACCACCATGCTTCACATCATGATGCTGCCACCACCATGCTTCACATCATGATGCTGCCACCACCATGCTTCACATCATGATGCTGCCACCACCATGCTTCACATCATAATGCTGCCACCACCATGCTTCACATAACAATGCTGCCACCACCATGCTTCACATCATGATGCTGCCACCACCATGCTTCACGCTAGGGACGGTGTGTTTGTCATGATGTGCAGTCTTTGGCCAAACATAAGATGACATCTATTGACCAAAAATCTCAACTTTGGTCTTCTCAGACCAAAGAACCTTCTTCCAGGTGACTTCAGAGTCTCCTACAGCTGTTCTGGTGAACTCTAGTCCAGATTAAATTTGAGCTTTTTGTCAGCAATGGCTTCCTCTTTACACTGTGCTTCAGAATTTAAATTGCCAAATGTATGAGGGCTTTAATCTAAACTCTTTGGTGCACCCTTTCTGAGACTGCATAAACAAATCATGAATGGATGGTGTCGAGAAGAAATCTCCTAGGAATCCATTAGTGATGGCATCTGCAGTCACAATGATTAGCTCCATTGCTCTTTTTCCGTAGCAGTTCAAACACTACAGCTGTCACATCAGTTAGCTCTGGGAGGGTTTACGGCCTCAGGGTAAAGATTAGACATGACGAAAACCAATAATTGATCCCAACAGCAAAATCTATGTGACCTGATGAAACTAATTAATACACACGAACTGTTGACTTTTTTCAAGCAATCAATGCAGAGAAAAAGCTAAATATGCACTGATTTGGGTGTTATGTGGATTCTAGGTCAAAGAAACGATGACGTCCTTGAAGGTAAAATTAAATGAACTATTTCATCTTTTAATGGTGTGTTTTCAGGTGCCAAAGCCCGGAGATGCCCACGCTGAGACTCCTCAAGAGGTCCTGGGAGCCATGAAGCAGGTTTCCTACAAGACGGAGATCATCGGAGGAGTCCCCATCATCACGGCCACTCAGGTAACTCTGTCAGGTGTGTTGTTGTACTGGCAGGTTCGGTCCTGCCTTCACTGGTATGCGGCCATGAATGTGACTCAGAAGGCAGCAACACAAGCCGACAGCTGCTCTGGATTCTACTGAGCTCAAGGTTTTAAGGATGTCAACTGGGATTACCACCAACATTTAGCCGCTGAAAGTTGTTTTTTATTGAAGTAGAACTGGCTGCTTACAAATTTTTAGGCACTAGAATATCTCTGCAATCTGCTCCTTATCTTTAATTGAAACTACATTAGCTATTAGCATCACACATCAGACTCTTCAAACTGAGCCGTTTTGTATACAAGAGATCATTAGCTTGTCATTAAATATTGTTTTTGGTTTGATAAAGTGAAATATATGGTATATTTTTGTGTGTTTGTGTGCTGCAGGAGCAGGGTGAAGGACAGAACGGGGCAGACCGAGGAGGTCTGAAGCGAGGTCAGAATCAGCTGCCCTACTTCCTGTCCAGAGGAACTCAGGACCAGGCTGTTGTCAAGGCTGGATACTGCGTCAAACAAGGAGCTCTGGTGAGAAGATACACCCAGACAGGGTCTATCAAAGTCACAAATGTATTGAAGTTTGGACATTTTTATTGGCAATCTGCTGTGCTCATCTGTACGCTACAGTTTTACCAGATTTTTCCTTGCAAAACTGCTTGAGTTCTGTCCAACCACATGGGGATGATGAGTGAACAGAACTTTTCAGGTTGGATTGAGGTCTGGACTCTGACTCGGCCTCCAGAACTTTCACCTTGTTGTCTTTAAACCGTTTCTGAGGATCTTTGTCTGTTTGCTTCGACTCATCGTCTGGATGGAAAACAAATCTTCTCCAAGTCTCAGTTCTCTTCAGACTGCATCAGGTTGTCCTCCAGGATTTCTTTAGCCTTTGCTGCATTCATTTACCCTCTACCTTTATAAGCCTTCCAGGACCTGCTGCTGAGGAACATCATGATGCTTCCACCACCATGCTTCACATCATGATGCTGCCACCACCGTGCTTCCGAGTGGGGATGGTGTGTTTGTGATGATGTTCAGTGTTTGGTGTCCATCAAACATATCATCTAGTTTGACGGACTAAAAGCTCCATCCTGGTCTCCTCAGACCAAAGAACCTTCTTCCAGTTGACTTCAGAGTCTCCACATGTCTTCTGGTGAACTCTAGTCCAGATTTAATTTGAGTTTTTTCCAACAGAGTCTTTCTCTTTGTCTCCATAAAGCTTTGACCGGTGAAGAACAGACAACAGTTGTATGAAGTCTCTCCATCTCAGCTGCTGAAGCTGGAACTCCTTCAGAGGAGTCATAGGTGTCTTGGTGGCCTCTCTCACTAGTCTCTCAGTTTTTGAGGACGTCCTGCTCTAGTCAGGATTATTCATGTTCCATCTTCCTTCCATTTCTTCATGATGAATTTAACTGGACTCCAAGAGATCTTCAGGAACTTGGAAATGTTCTTGTATCGTCCTGACTGATGCTTTTCAATAAACTTTTCTCAGAGTTTCTTGGAGTGTTCTTTAGTCTTCATGGTGTAGTTCTCCCCAGGAGGACTGATCCACCAGAGACTGGACCTTCTAGATCCTGGAGTCTTTATCCTACATTCACTGAGAAACATTGACTGGCTTCAGATGATCATTTCTATAACTGTGTGTCTTCTATCTTCTTTGTTGATTTTATATTCATATTTTTCATTAATCAATGCTACTTTATCGAAATCAGTTTTTACTATGATGTGAGAGAGTCTAAATTAATTTCACCGTGATTCGATGCTGGAAAGCTATTAAAAACGGGGGATTGAACACATTTTAAAGGCATTGTGTTTTTCTCAGATGAAGAACTGGAAAAGGAGGTACTTCATGCTGGATGAAAACGCCGTCAGCTACTACAAATCCGACCTGGTGAGGAAATCTGTTTTTGAGTTACTTGAGTGAAGTAATGCTTTAAAGAAACATGTTACCAGGTTACTGAAATGCACATAAACACAGGAGACGTTACAGTCCAACATGAACACAACATGTACAGTAGAATGTTTGCTTTAATGGGAGTTTTGAGTAAAAACGAGCAGAGACTGAAGGATTTAAAGTGTGCGTTAGTGTGTTGCTCGTCTGGCTTCGCCCTGCAGAGTCGACTTGCAGCAGCTTGCGTCCTGAATTCCTCGTGGTAGATGCACATGAGGACAGATGAAACCTCAACCTGTCTGAGCACATTTAGAGACACACCCAGCAGTAGTCAGAGAGCTCAGAGCTGCTGGCTGTGACTTCAGAGTTTAATTTACTCCGCTGAAGGTGTGAAACAGTCGCACATTAATACACTTTCATTTTAAAACTAGATCAACATTTTAGCTCAGTTTCAGAAATGCTGCTAGTTTGTGTGTTAATATTTAGGTTACTGACAGCTTTATGCATTAAAATCAAGATTATTGATACTTATTTATATTAATTTCTAGACTATTGGCACATTTTATATTAATATCCAGATTATTTCTACTTTTGTGCATTACTGTCCAGATTTTTTGCACTTTTATTTTCCACGTTATTTTATATGGTGACACTATTGTGCGTCAGTGTCGAGGTTATTTACAATTTAGTGCATTATTATGCAGATATTGATACTTTAGTGTGTTTACATCAAGTTTATTGCTACTTTTGTGAATTGATATTTAGGTTATTTACAATTTTATGCTGTCATATCTATTTTATTGATACTTTATTTTGTTAATATCCAGATTATTGACACTTTGTGCATTAATATGCAGGTTATTGACACTTTTGAGTGTTAAAATCTAGGTTATTGATACTTTTGTGTCAAAATATTGAGGTTATTGACGCTTTTGTGTTTTAGTGTCCAGCTTAACAACTGGATATCTGTCTTTGAGTCCAAAAGTCTTCGTTTTAGAACCCTAAAAGTCTGGGGAATGTAAAATGAAACAGAACAAAGCTGTACACAGTAAAACCAGGAAACCTCATGGAGAAATGTTGTTCTTTTGTCTTTTTTCAGGAACGCGAGGCGCTCAGAGTGATTCCTCTGAAGGAGATTCATAAAGTCCAGGAGTGTAAACAGAGGTCAGCAGCTTCTCCTGTCAGCTGTTCAGACTGTTTTTAATCTTTATTTACTGCAGGTTATTAAAATGTGTTGTGTTCTGCAGCGACCTGATGATGAGAGACAACCTGTTTGAGATGGTGACCAGCACCAGAACCTTCTACATTCAGGTAACACACCTGGACTCCTGTTGTTTTCTTTTTGCTGGATCGAAGTCTCACTTTTCTTCAGTGATTCAGTGATAATTTTCTGTACAGCCATGAAAACATTACAAACATTAGCTGTTAACGGCTAATTTAGCTGCTTTTAATGTCACCAGTTTGATAAAATGTGAACAAATCCAGACAAAAAAACAGCTCAAAAGAGGAAAATATCTGCATTATTAACACTTTTGTGTGTTAATATCCAACATATTGGTAGTTTTTCCTGTAAATATTCGGGTTATAGACCCTTTTTGTTTTGCTATCAAGTTTATTAATACTTCATCATGTTAATATTTTGATTATTGTTGCTTTTTTATGTTAATATTCAAGTAATTAGCATTTTTAAGGTTAAAATTCAGATTATCAATACTTTCATGTGTTAATATCCAAGTTATTGATACTTTTTAATGTTAATATCCAGTTTATTTACACTTTTTATTTTACTGTCATGTCAATATTTTGGTTATTGATACTTCTTTATGTTAATATCCAGGTTAATTGTACTTTATCACGTTAATAGTTAGGTTATTAGTACTATTTTATGTTGTTATCCAGTTTATTGACACTTTTGTGTCTTAATATCCAGTCTGTTTTAATTTTTTCTTGTTATTATCCAAGATATTTCTGCTTTTTTGTGTTAATATCCAAATTATTGACAGTTTTCTCCATTAATATCCCGGTTATTTACACTTTGGAGCATTTTTAACCAGGGTATTCACATTTTTGTGCATTAATATGCAGGTTATTGACACGTTTGTGTGTTAATATCCAGATTGTTGACACTTTATCATGTTAATATCCAGGTTATTGATACATTTTTATGTTAATATCCAAGTTATTAGTACCTTTTAAGGGTAATATCCAGGTTATTACTGCTTTATTATGTTAATATTCACGTTATTGACACCTTTGTGTGTTAATATCCAAGATATTGGTACATTTTAATGTTAATATTCGGGTTTTGGACACTATTGTGGATTAATATCCAGTTTATTTACAGTTTTAATGTTGCTATCTGGGTTATCAACACTTTATCATGTTAATATTTCGGTTATTGATATTTTTCTTTGTTAATATCTAAGATAATGACATTTTCTAATGTTAATGTCCAGGGTATTGACACTTTTGTGCATTAATATCCAGATTATTTACACTTTTTATGTTAATATCCAAATTATGTACGTTTTTGTCCAGTAAAATGCAGGTTATTGATACGTTTTGCATTCATATTCAGATTATTGACACTTTTCTTTGTTAATATTCAGGTTATTGATAGACCCATGTGCCATTTTTCACAAGGCTGATTAAACGCTCTAAAGAATCACTGCACCTGAGAACATTCATGAATATGGATTGTTAATTTCTTTTCTGTGAAAAAAAACCCATCAGTATAAATCTGGATTTGTCTTATATTAGCATAAGAAACCTCCAGGCTCAGGGAGGTCAGACGTCTGCCTCAACCGGCTGCTTAAAGCTCACCTTTATATTTGTGTTTGTTGCAGTCTGACAGTCCAGAGGACATGCACAGCTGGATTAAGGCCATTTCAGGGGCCATCGTGGCTCAGCGGGGTCCCGGACGCTCAGCCAACACTGTAGGTATCCGGATACCTGGAGAGGTCCCAGAACCGGAAATACATTTAACATAAAGATATGTTTATATGGCACAAAAATCAGACAAGGGAATGAAACCTTTGAACCACATTTAGCCTGAATTAAATATATAAACTAAAGAGTGAATCATATTTGTTCATAATATAGTACATAAGAACTTTCTTTTATGAACAGAAATACATAAAATAGATACATACCGTACAAACACTGCAGCCACAAAGATAGAAAATTATGATAAATACTTGAATTTATTTGATGATTTGGTTTATTTTCTGTGAAATCGCTCTGAAGTGGCTCTAGATTGATGTTAGTCAGTGAAGTGGCTCCATCTGGTGGCAGAAAGAATCACTGCAGCCTGGAAAAGGTTTAAAATTTCAATCAACTTAATTCATTTATAGGTACTTTTATTGTTAATTTCCAGATTATTGATACATTTCTGCATTAATTTACAGTTTATTTACACTTTTGTGTGTTAGTGTCCGGTATATTGGAACTTTCTCAAATTATTATCCAAGATATCTGTGTTTTTTATGTTAATATTCAGGTTATTGACACTTTATTACTTTAATATCCCTGTTATTTACAATTTCTTAATGCGAATATTCAGATTTGTAACACTTTTGTGTGTTACAATCCAAGATATTCATAATTTTAATGTTAATATAGAGATTATTGACAATTTATTATGTTAATATCCAGGTTATTGACACTTTTGTACATTAATATCCCTGTTATTTACACTTTGAGGCATTTTTATCCAGGTTATTTACATTTTTGGCCATTAATATGCAAGTTATTGACACTTTTGTGTGTTAATATCCAAAATATTAGTCATTTTTAAGGTTAATATTCAGGTTAATGACACTTTATTATGTTAATATCCAGGTTATTGATATTTTTCTACATTAATATCCAGGTTATTGATATTTTTCTACATTAATATCCAGGTTATGTGCATTTTTGTGTAATAATATCCAGATTATTTACATTTTGGGGCATTTTTATTCAGGTTATTTACATTTTTGTGCATTTATATCCAAGTTATTGACACTTTTTAATGTTAATATTCAGATTATTAACACTTTTGTGTGTTAATATTCAAGATATTGGTACTGTATGTGATTTATAATTTAAATCAATTTAATTATTTTACACTGGGATGCTCATTTTCACCTCATATTTAGGAATTTGATGATTATAAATCAAATTATGTGAATCATGATGGTTTTTCTGTTTGTTGATTTAATATCAGCCGACATCTCACATGTTGGACTTTAAATATGTGTACATTTTTTTTGTGTTTTCAGGAGTTTCACAACCTGATAATGACGACTGAAGTGTGTTTTCATGTTGTGTTGTTAATTCTTACACAAATCTACACCCACACAAACACAAACACACTTTCTCTTTCTTCGTCTGTTCTTTCTGTCTGAAGAGTTTCCTTCCAAAAGCACATAATTATCCACTAAAACAAACCAAAAAAAGGGTTCAAATGAGCATAAATGACAACTAGTCTGCATTACTGGGACACGTTTGGTTGGAAATGTGAATTGAAAACGTTTGGAGTCTGTTTGTTTATTAGTTTGCAGGATATTTTAAGAATTTATTAACAGATTTTAATGAATATGAGCTCAGAATTTTTAAGAGGAAAACATTCTCATCATTTTTCAGCACAAACTGTCATAAATGGAAATATTATTTCACTTTTTTAGGAAGTTGACTAAAAACAGCTTAACCCTCTGAACCCCACTGAGTTTTAAAGGCCTTTTATTATCTTAAAAATCACCATAATGATAAAATTGATCCATCAGAAACTATGAAAACGGAGAAACACCAAATTTTCAAACAAATCGCATGTGACAAATAGAAAAAAAATCACCAGATTCTAGGTTAAAATCACATTTTTTTCATTATAATCACTTGAATTTATGTCATTGCAGTTATATTTTTACTTAAATGTGCCAAAAAAATTGCACCATTTGCACCAGATTCTGTAAAAAAATCCGTAATTCTGCATTCATCCGTGTAACTGATTTTCCATGACTGATTTAGCTGAAATCAAAAAAAGGTTGAACTGCAGGCAGTGTTTCATAGAGACACTGAGAAAACTCAAATATTAGCATGGTGATGGTGCTGAAATTGTCTAAAATAGCTTGAATTTCTCCAAAATAATTGTAAAATTGTCCAAAATGATTTAAACTTGTCTGAATTTGGTCAATATGACTGAAACCTGGAAACTTGAAACAAATGATCGAGAAAATTGGTCAAAAATGGCTCAAATTTCTCCAAAATAATTGAAAAAATGTCCAAAATTACTCCAAATTTGTCCAAAATGATGGCAAGAGGAAAATCAAAGCTGCTGGATGAATAAATAAATGCAGCATGGCTCAGAAACAGTGAACAGAGCAGCAGGTTGTTGGAGATACATTCAGCACGGGGAAACATCTTTATGGAGCTTATGAACAGAGTAGAGAGAAACAGGCTGGAAACATGGAAATAGTTCAACAAAACGACCACAAAGAGACACAAAACAAGACAGAAAACAACAACAAAAAACCTTGCAAAATGACCATAAAGAAGTTTCCTTCCTTGAATTTGTAGAGGAATAACTTTCAGTAAATATCTAACATGTAGAGTCGCCATTTTTCCCAGTATCCATAACACCTGTGGGAAAAATTTTGCTCATGTTGATTCCGGGTTTTTCCAATTATTGTCAAGCAAATAATGAAAAAAATCCAACATAGAGCTACAGGACGTTATACTGCAGTGAAAAGTGATGAAAACAGTGACGTTCAGAGGTTTAAACTGCATTAAAATCTCAGTAAAACCAAACAGTTGTTCCATTAAACACTGAACATCTTGTCAAACAGCAGGAACGTTTTACACTAATAATAACAAGCCGGAGAACGTTTACATTCCTCCCATAAACTCCAGTTAAAGCAGATGTTCTAGACACATCTGTGTGGCCTTTTGGAAAGCAGCTCTTCTGGCCTCTGTAACTGTAAACTGTTGTTTTCAGATCCGTCAGGCCCGACGTCTGTCCAGTCCTTGTTTTCAGAGGTATTCGCCATTCTGCAGTGGTGAATGCAGCACGTATGTGACCCCGCCCCCTTCCTCCTCACCCCAGACCTCCCCCACGTCCACATCAGCTTCCCCCATTTCACCCTGCAGGTGTTCCCTGGTTCCTCCTCCAGCTCAGACCAGCTCAGATTTAGTTTCATCCAGGCTAAAGCTACCGCTAGCTGTTAGCTTTACAGCAGAGCAGCCTTTAAAATCACAGCCGGAGCAAAAGTTTGTGGATTTAGTTTGCTCCTCAGAATGGACAAAACTTGAATATTCAGACTGTAGATTTTGTTCCACCTCCATTCAGAAGCATCTCATGTCTGAACTCGCTCTGATTTAGCTTCAGTTCACAACCTGCATTTTTTTCTCCAGTAAACAAGCTGGAATCCCTTTTTCGCAATCTAAAAAAAAAAAAAAAAAAAGATTAAAATGGGGGAAATTTGTTAGCAAGTGTGCAAGAAAAAGAAAAAGCTGTTCAGAACTGTAATGTTCAACAACTGTAAAAAACAAAACAGAACAAAACAAAAAAAAAATACCAGCCAGTATCTGTAAAACTGTAAAGTTTTTAGTGGATTTAAATGTAGTAAAACTGTGTAATTTTAATACAAACTTGAATTTTATAAAAGAATAAATAACCTTTTACAGAAATACAGATTTATGGTGTGGACATGATTGACACTTTTTTCCTGTTTCTTTCTTCTTTTTTTGACACTCAGCATTTGAATTATTGCCTTTTTTGTGATATTATTGAATATTATATGTAGTTAACAAAACAGGAAAAATCTGTAAAATAAATAAATATGTAAATTTTTTTCCAGTTAATTTTTTTTCAAATAATGGCAAATCATGGTAAAATAGTAATAATAAAAAATATTATTATGTTAATAATAATAATAATAATAATAATAATAATAATAATAATAATAATAATAATAATAATAATAATAATAATAACAATAATATTTTTTATCGTTATTATTGATATGGAAATTATTTTATCTTTTGTTTCTGCAGTTAAGTAGTAAATTTAAACTTTTTTCTTTGATTTTTAGTAGATATTATCTGTGATTTAAATATTAATTACATGCTGAATGTAAAATCTTTTTTTTAAAGATAAAACTGTAAATAATGTCCTCATCAAAAATTTGTATTTTCACAAATAGTATTTTGTTCCATTAACAATGTGGCCATATTCATGTTTTACTAAAATTAATTGCGATTACTTTCATTTTCTATCCACTAAAAAAGCTAACTATTTTATATATATTTGCTGCTATTTTCGGGTTTTTTTCTTTGTTTTTTTGTTTTGTTTTGTTTTTTGTTTTTCTGACAGTTTGTGAGCGTTAAAGCTTTTCACAGATTTTTTTCTGACTTCTTTGCTACCAGATTTTCACTGTTTATTTACAGGATTTTTTTTTTTTTTTTTTAAGAGTTTAAGCAAAAACAAAATGACATTTAATTCTAAATGTTTATTACATGATCAAATGAATATTTCACAGAAGCTCATTCACTTTAAACTCATTCATTCTTGCATTTCAATTTTATTCCCCTTCCTAGTAATTTTACACATTTCCCTCCAAAGATTTTCCACATTTTGTCTGAGCTGTGTGGATTTAATAGACGAGAATCATGCAGGAGGAAGTTTGTTGCAGGTGGAAAATGATTCAGGAAATATCAAACATAAAAACATCCACATGGAGGAGTTTTAATATCCGTCCAACTTATGATCCTGGTTTCATTCCTGCTGCTTTTAGTCGGCAGCTTCCTCCGTCATCCCTCCATCCACCAGACGTCATCATCATCGTTTAACTCATGCGTCCATTTACATCATATTTTTATGTTTGCACACCGTATGCCGATATGTGTTCAGCAAAATGACCCTTCTCTGACCTCCTTCTGTCGTCTTTCACGCCTGAATAACATTTCCAGCGCTCCCGACTCCCGCCAGGACTGAGTCCACCCCGAGCTTCCGCTCTTCTTCCCGCTAACCCTGCTGTTGTCTGTCTTTTCCTCTGCGTCTTCGTGTGTCTGCTTTTTCAGAGAGTGAGGTGTGACAGTGACGTACTAACCTTCCCCAAATGAGCCCTCCTGCTTCCCGTCCCTCCCACCTGCCGCTCATCGTCCAATCACCGCGCCCCGCCGCCTCTCCGCTTCCTTAGCAACCGCTGCTGCCGCTTGATCCCGTCCTGCTCCTTGGCAACCGCAGCATCGCTCTTCGTACGTGTCTCTAGCGACTGCATGAACCTTTTGTTCGGAGGGAAGCTGTGCTAGCTGGCGTTAGCATCATGCTACAGATGCTAACTCTTCATCTGCTAATTAATAAGGAACATTTAGATGCACTAAAAATACAAAAAGTTCTCAGTGTCCGTGAGGCCCAGATTGCAGATTTGTCCTAGTCAATGGTAGGGTTTCTCTCTGGCGACTGATTTTGTAATCTGTCAGAATTTGCTAGGTTAATCTAATTTTGATGCTTGATTGCTTTTCTGAGATAGATATGTAAAGAATAGCTAATCCTTGTGTTATATTTTATATTTTTATGTAGAGTGATTAGAATTTCTGCTCCAAAATCTCATATTTTGCCTGAAATTTTTCAATCTTAAAATTTTTTTAGTTGCTTTGTATCAGCAGAGTGCAAAATTTAGCTTTAAAAAAGTTAGATTTTTACTTTTTTTAAATATAAAAATGTCTTTATAACACGAAACATCGAAGTACTTATGAAGTATATGGACACATTATTATTGAATGTTTTCAAAAGTAAACTATTCTACATTCACATGTAGCTGTAGATAAAATTCAGTTCACATATTTTAATATCAGAATTCACAGATTCTGCAGCTTTAGTGACATAAGAAATGAAACATTAATGTATTTTTGCTGTGTCTGTGTTAAAATAGAACCTTAAAGGGTAGATTTAGTCTTTTTTTCCCCTAATTTTGTCTGAAAACTAACATTTTACTGTCTAAAAGTGTTTTTCTCTTTCATCATGTTGAGTCCTCTTCCTGCTGTCTTTACTTTTTCTACTAATACAGAATGACATGAGAATTTAATTTAACCCATAAAACCTGTTTTCTGTATGTTCTTCTGTTTGAAAAGAGAATGTTAAATCAAATCACAGGTCAGAATCTAGAAGTTCACCAGCAAGTCAGTAAGTCATTTGTTTTAAATGTATAAAATATTGTAGATTCTTAACCTTAATGTTTAAACTTGTGAGGTACATTTCTCAGATTTTTTGTCATTTTACAGTTGGTCACAGCGGAGTCATTTAGAACTTTCTGGTTGTACCAAGACACCCAGAATTTTTAGATTTTTACAGGATCTAGTTCAAGCAAATGTGGGGTTTTTTTTGGCAATTTATTAAATGAAAAACATGTAGAAGAAAGTGATGAAATATCACAGTTTTAAGCAAATTTTTTATTTTTTTTACAGAGGATTATTTGAATTTCTGCTCAAAAATCTTAGATTTTGCCAGAAAATTTTTCAAATTTTTTTAGTTCAATATTTAGCTTTAAAAAAGGCAGGATAATTACTTTTTGAATTATTAAAATGTGTTTATAACATGAAACAGCGTATGAAATTTAACAACTTACATATTTTAATTTGTCTCTTGTTCTGTGTGAACACTGCCTGCAGTTCAGCTGAAAAATCTCTAAATTTGTTTAAATTTTTGTGTTGTTCAGAGCTGTCATTTATAACTTTCACCAAGACATGCAGAATTTTTCTTTTTTTAATTTTTTTTTACAGACTGTGGTTTGTGCAAACTGCAAAATTTTTGGGCAATTTATGAATCAAATCAAATCAAATCAAATCTTATTTCTGTATCACCTTTATTTCTATAGCGCTTTACGTTTTGATTGAAAAATATATAGAACATGAAATGTGAAACCAGGAAAAGACTTTGAGACTAAATACAGACAGTGTCATAAAATAATAATAATTAAAATTATACAAGGTTAAGAAAATAATAATGTAATTTAACTAAATAAAAACCCAAAGTATGGTAGAACACTGATAAAAGCCAGACCAAAGAGATGGTTTTAAGTCTACGTTAAATAGTGGCAGTGAAGACAGTGATGAAATATCACAATTTTAAGCTAATTTTCCCAGCAGAACTCCTTGAATGCATCACGTTGGAAGGCTGAAAATCCAAGAAATTTTCCTGTTTTTTCAGTTTGTAGCTGTGATAAATTCTGCCATTTTTGTAATTTTTTTACCCCCTAATTAGATAAAATGTTTTTCAGTGAGTTAATGTTTCCAACACAACTGCATGTGACACGTGATGCGTTCAAGGACCTTTGGAAAGCTGTAAATCCAAGAAAAAATTCTATTTTTTCAGTTTCTAGCTGTGATAAATTCTGTAATTTTTGTGATTTAAAAAAAAAATTAAATAAAATGCGTTTCAATGAGTTTGCTGGTGAACAAAGGGATTTTAAACTTCCAGATTCTGACGTGCAGATTAATCAGAAGCTTTTATTTGACGGTTTTTCCTCATTTTCTTTTCTCTCCATCATCCCTCCATCCATCCATCCATCATCATCCATCCATCCATCCATCCACTGATCCATCCACTGATCCATCCATCCATCCATCCATCCACTGATCCATCCATCCATCCATCCATCCACTGATCCATCCATCCATCCATCCATCCATCCATCCATCCATCCATCCACTGATCCATCATCCATCTATCATCCATCATCCATCCACTGATCCATCCATCCATCCATAATCCATAATCCATCCATCCATCCATCCACTGATCATCCATCCATCCACTGATCATCCATCCATCCATCCATCCATCCATCCACTGATCATCCATCCATCCACTGATCCATCCATCCATCATCCATTCACTGATCCATCCATCCATCCATCTATCATCCATCCATCCACTGATCCATCCATCCATCCATCCATCCATCCATCCATCCATCCACTGATCATCCATCCATCCACTGATCATCCATCCATCCATCCATCCATCCATCCATCCATCCACTGATCATCCATCCATCCACTGATCCATCCATCATCCATCCATCCACTGATCCATCCATCCATCATCCATCCACTGATCCATCCATCTATCCATCCATCCATCCATCCATCCATCCATCATCCATCCATCCATCCACTGATCCATCATCCATCCATCCTTCCATCCATCCATCCATCCATCCATCCATCCATCCATCCACTGATCCATCCATCCTTCCATCCATCATCCATCCATCCATCCCTCCATCCATCCATCCATCCCTCCAGGCTCCTCCTCATCCTCCTCTAACTTCTTCTTCTTCTCCTCCTCCTTTAGGAGTGCAGTGAGCTCTCCCCTCCCTCCTCAGCGTCCTCCTCCTCCACCTTCTACTTCCCTCTCGACCCTCCGGCCGCCCCCGTCTCCCCCCCAGCGGGTGCTCAGCCTCACCCTGGACTCCCCCCAGCACCGGGACAACTTCCTGGGTCTGCTGCCGTGGAGGCTGAGCGGCGTCCCCGCTGCGATGCTGCCGGCGACTCGATCGCGTTTGTCGCTGCAGGAGACGCTGCAGCCTTCCAAGTGACGGACCCGTCGCCATGGAGACGCGACGCCGCCGTCGCCGCGGACGACACCGACCTGCAGGTGACCCTGATCTGACGACGACTGACAATCCGGACCGAGGATCCCCCCAGCTCTTCCAGGGACCAGTTCTTTTTGTACGTTGGTGCACATCTGGGGTTCGTCTTCCTCGTGTTTGTTATAATATTTACTCCAAACAAACAACGACACGTGTTTGTTGTACAAAAAACAAACAAACAGACAAAAACGGTTTGGCAGCAGCAGCGGTGCAGGAAACAGACGAACCAAAGTTTGCCGTTTTTTCTTTGGTTTTCTTCCAGCAGGTTTAGAGAAACTGACTAATCCAGATTCTCATCGACAGTCCTGCTCTTTAAAAACATTCAGTTACGTTTTGATTTTTCTTTCGAGCACCGAGGTCCAGATTCACCTTCAGCAGACGTCTTTGGTGGTTCTCCAGGAAGCTTTAATGTCTAAATCAGAACGCTGTTGATGCAGATCTTAAAAAAAATCCCGATAAAAACACTAAATCTAAAGCTGACTCCAGGTGTGACTCCAGTTTTTACATCTTCTGCTGTAAAAACGACTTTTCCTGCAGTCAGAACACGTTTAAAAGCTCCTGCAGTCTCATCCAATCCACATCTCGCTCCTGTTTCTCTCTTTCTGACATTAAAAACCAGATTTTATAACAGAATCCTGCAACTGGTGATAATTTAAGAAAGATTCTCTTTGTCACAAATCATTTAACTGATGAAAATTTAGCACCGAATCGTCATAAATCAATCAGTTTTGAGGAAAAAGAAACCGAGAAAAACTAAAACCACTTCCTGTTTTCTTCTTCTTCCTCCTCCTCCCTCCTCTTCTCCACTAATCTGAACCTTTTAGCGTACTAAATTAATTGATTAGTTTTTCAGTAAAAAAAAAAAAGGCAAAAATTTGACTTTTAGTTAGATGTTTTCATAGTTCAACAAAATACAGACTGTTTCCTTGAAAAAAGCATTTATCAGTATGAATTGAATCGGCTTTAAGGGATTTTTTGAGTCTAAATTCTGTGATTTCAGCTTCATTAAAGTGAATATTTTCTGGGGGTTTTCACTCTTTTATGACAGTAAACTGAATATCTTTTAATTCTGCCATTTTAGAGACCAAACAACTGATTTGTTAACTGATAAAATGCAGAAATAACTGCAACTTGCAGCTCTAATCTGCTGTCTCGTGAAATAGGCGTGCAAAGAAGTTCTTCATTTTAATTAAGGGGCTTTAAATTTAAATTATAAGGCTGAAATAGGTTCATTTTAAAGCTGCAAAGTCTGTGGAGCTTCTGAAATCAAATTTAATGCATTTTGCAGCCGCCCTGACTGATATTTGAGGGAGAAAAGAGCTGGAAAAACACAGAAAAAGCAGAATTAACTCGTATGTTATCTGTAAACTAAACTCAGAGATGATTTAACAAGAGTCCGAAACAGCTTATTGTGCAAAGTTTATCCTAAATTAGAACGGTTGTGGTAGAAAACAGACATCTAGACTGAAATCTTATTCATATTTAATGTAGAACTGTGTAGGAAAAGCCAAACCTTTTCTTTTCCAGTAATGCATCTTCCTGATTGCTGATATTGGGACTAAAAATCTTCATTTTTCGAGCTGCGGCTGCAGAAAACAAACAAGGTTCTGCCTGGTTTTGCCTTTTGAAGCTTTATATTTCTTCCATTTACTGTTTTTGCTTCATTTAAATCAGGTTGAATGAAGAAAAATGTTTTATTTACCAAATAACCAAACAAAAGAGGCAGGAAGTGGAGTAAAAAACGTGAAATCTGCCAAAGTGTGTGATGCTTTAGTCGCTGCTGAGGATCTGGATTCGCTGCTTTGAAGGTTTTTATGATTTTGAACAAAAGTGCAACGGATTTAAAACGTCTTTCCTGCTGTGGACTGAAGCTTCGTTTCCGTTCGTCTCACCAGCTTCCTTCCCATGTTCTTGTTTTGGTGTTTTTCCGTGTAAAACGTTGGTTCCGGGTGTTTTTTACTTCTCTGACGTGCTTTTTCTGATATTATTTACAGTGATGATGATGTTGAAACAAAAAATAAAATAATAAAATCTACATGTTTATGTTGTTTTCTGGCTTTTCTACAGGCGTGTGCACGGCTACATGCACACGCCTCCACCCCGATGTTCAGCTGGTAAAGTGCCTGTTCTTTCTAAAGAGTTGCTGTTGATGATGATGATGATGATGATGATGATGATGAGCTGTTTTGACCCTTTTTAGTGTGATTCTAAGAACATGTGCTCTATTTATTAAAAGACATTTGAACAGAATCTCATCTGGATTCATGTTTTTTCTCTACACCGGAATTTAAAGGAAAATTCTGCTTTTTAAGTCCGATTTTAGATTAAAATTGTGATTCTAATCACACAAATACATCAATTTATAGTCTCATGTCTTTCATAAATGCTCAGTAATTTCCTAAATCGGCTGTTTTTTTAAAAGTTATTCAAACAGCAGGAAGTAGAGCATTTATTGGGACTATTTTCAGTGGCGGATTAATACACGTTTGGTGCTTTTGTGACTGTTTCCAGCAGAGAAGTAATTTTTTTAAACTGTTATTTTACACATTTATTTACATTTTATTGAAATTTTGTTAAATGAACAAATAAATAGATAATAACCAAATAAAAATTATGCTGTTTAATTGTATTTAAATCAGCAAAAAAAGAAAAATCGTTATTTTACAGATATTTCCTTTTTTAAAACTTTTATACTTTTTTTTAAGGTTTTGTTAAATTATAGATAGCAATCAAATTTGAAAAAAGCAGAAATTAGTAATTTACTCTTTGTATTGTGTAGATGTAAAATTAACTTGTTTAATTGTATTTAAATCAGGAAAAAATATAATTATTTTACAAATATTTCCTTTTATTTTACACCTTTTTAAAAAACAGATTATAAGTTGGTTAAATTACAGGTAGCAACCAAATTTTTAAAAAAGTGTTAATTAGTAATTTATTCTTTTGTAGTGTGTAAATCTGAAATTATGTTTCTTACTTATGTTTAAATCAGCGAAAAATAGAATTATTTTACCAATAGATTCGTTTTTTAAAATTTGTTTTTAACTTTTTTTAGTTTTTTTGTTAAAAAAAAAACAAACATTAAAATATGTTTTAAAAAAACCCAAAACATTTAAATGTTTAACAAATAAATAAGTAGGCCGGAAATGTAAATAATGTCTGCATCAGCAAGTTTTATTATTGCAAATAGTGATTTATTATTTTTGCATTGTGTAAATTGCAATGTGTAAAATTGTTTTGTTTTACTGTATTTAAATCAACTAAAAATATAATTATTTTACAGATATTTTATTTAACCCTCCTGTTGTCCTCATTTACGGACACCAAAAAATATTGTTTCCTTGTCTGAAAAAAATCCAAAAATTCAGCAAAAAAATTCCCCAAATTTCTGAAAATTTACAAAACCTTCAGGAAGAAAATTCCTTAAAGGTTTCCCTTGAAAGTTTTATTTAAAAAAAAAAATAAAACTCTAAACTCTGCAACATGTTTCTGTTTGGATGAATCCTGAATAAAAGCTGACTGTCCAGCAGGTGGCGCTGAGTTGAACACTGTGAAGCTCCTGCGTCCTTCAGATTCTCCAGATAAACTCTGCCGAGGCGCCTGTCGGTCACCAGGTCGGGATTTATTCCCACAGAGACCAACAGAGTGAAAGAGACAAACAGTTTGTCTTGTTGTTTTTCTCTCGTTTTTTTCCCCACATTTCTGCTTGTAGCTGGTTAGAAATGAGCTGGTTTCCATCATTATTCATCTGATTGGACTCGACATGTTCCTCAATGGGACAATTATTGTTCTGATGCTCTTTGGCTTCGTCCCAATCAGTGACCTCAAAGTCTGAAATGTTGAAACACAGAACATGTAAAATGTGCTGCTATTAATGCCTTCATTTTCTGGCAGAAGCAGGAAGAATCAGCAGGAAATTCAGCTGAACGAACTGTTATCTGACAGAAAGCTGAAAATTCTCAGTTAATAAATGTAAATTATGAAGTTTGTGGGTCTATTTTGGGCTTTTTTTCCTGTAAAGTTTGTGTCGATTTTCTCCTCCAAAGCCTTGAGATGAGAAATGTTTTGTTTCGTCCACAACACCAGAAATTCAGTTTCACCTTGAAAAAGCTGAAATCAGAGAATTTAGATGTTTAAAAGACAAATAAAGCTGATTAACTGATTATGAGAATAGTTGGCATTTCAATTAATAGTTGAAAACTCAAACTAACCCCTCAGATAATTTATCATTACTCCACCAAGGAACAGGGCGGAGTTATGTGATGATCGGCGTCTGTCTGTCTGTCTGTCTGTCTGTCTGTCTGTCTGTCTGTCTGTCTCTGTCTGTCTGTCTGTCTGTTAGCAACATTACTCAAAAACAGACCAACAGATTTGGGTGAAATTTTCAGGGAAGGTCAGAAATGACACAAGGACCGAGTGATTAGATTTTGGTAGTGATGCGACTTATAGTCTGGATTCACGAATTTCTTAAAGTTTTCTGTATCATTGCGAGATAGCGGCACTGTAACCATGACAACAAGTGAACACTAGTCAGTTGCCTGCTGATGATCACATGATTACGATCCTACTACAAATCCACCGCTGAGGACTTATCGGAACTTATCCATCAGAAATGATACAAGGAACAACTGATTAAATTGTGGGGTTGGTTCTGAGTCCCATCAATTCCCGCCGTCTGCTACATATTTAGGTTACGCGATTCGGTATCTGTACATAGCATACACATGCAGAACACACACCTGTGCTCAGCGCAAGGTCAGAGAATGAACAGTCTTGGTGGAGTACTGCGCTCTTTCAGTGCTTTTCTTGTTAATTGACGTGACAAGCTGTGAGCGTGTGTGAATTTGTTTGTGCTATGATATGAAATCAACTTTTTAAGCCACTGACAGATATGTCTAAATGTGATTCATTCAATAGTAAAAGATCATTTAGTGCCTTAAATCTACCAACCACTTCAAAATAATACATTTTATTTGTATAGCGCTTTTCAAAACACTCAAAGACACTTTACATATAAAAACAAATATTAAAATAGAGGAACATCCACAAAAACTAGTCATAAAATACATCATAAAAATAAGCTTGTATTATGTATTAAAAGCAGCTCTGAACAGGTAAATGAGTGTAAATGAGTTGGAGTGTCTTAAAGAATTAGTTTCAGAATAAATATTGTCAATTTCAATGTTGAAACGTGTTCTAAAAGCTGAAAAAATGCATCTTTTCAGCAACTGTCACTGTCTCCCACAATGTCATGGCAACAATGAACAACAAATCCGCTCAGCCTGGACACCCTGTGAACAGCCTCCACTGAATAGTTTACTGGTGTCTACACAAAAACCTGAGTATGAACGGAAATATTAACGACCACACGATGCCAGTTCAACAAACAGAAACCCAATATAAACACCAGAAAAGTCATTTAGCTGCAAACCAGGACGGATTCTTCTAAACACCGCTCAGCTGCTTACGTAACATCTGCTCTCCTCCAGATGTTTCGGTCACATCTGTCAGAATCCAACACGTGTTTCTGCATCAGAGTTTTTAAATCTGCACTTCTCTGGATTCAGGTTTTTATAGACTCAGTCTGAAGGAGGATTTACAGGTTTTGGAAAATCAGCTCGGTTGTTGTTTTTGTAAACACAGACTTGGAATAAATCAGGTGTCTGGAAAAGCAGCGTGGAGAGTTTCCACAGCAGGAGCCACGACAACAAATCCTTAGAAAGAAAAACTGCATTCAGGAGCCAAAAGCTCCTGAGATGAGCTTCAGCTTTCTGAGACGTCTTTCTGTTTTCTAAGAGGAGTCACTTTCAAACCCGGATCTGTTCAGAGGTTAATCTTCATCAACAAAAACAAAAACTCGGCAGCTTCATGCGTCTGTTTCTCTTTATTAAAAAAAGAATAAATGTGGAAGTTCTTTCATCAGTAAACTCAGAAGGAAATGATGCAGTTTGACGTGTAAACATTAATCAGCGACCTGAGATTACAAAAAGCTGCTGCGACCTCAAATAAAGCCACGCCTCAGATCACTTCAATATTCTTTCATTTCATTCTTTTTTTGAAGTGAATTTCACCACTACTGTGAATATAAAGCACCACAGGAGCCTGAACTTAAAAATGTGAAAATCTTAATAAATGAACCGATATTGAATGCAACACAGAATCTGTAATCCGATCTGAAATATTTCTCATGATTCACTCGTAAAATCACAGAAAAAAAAGAGAGAGATTTTATCACATTTGCTCACAGATTCAGTGACACCTGCAAAATAAACACTTCTTTTTCTTGCTTCAGATTTGTTCAAAGTGTGCAGAAAGTGTTTCTAAAACACACACGAGCTGTTAAAGTCCTGATGTTTCTCAATTTTTTAATTTATTACTGATGAAAAGGTGCGATGTGCATGTTTAAAGAAGTTATTTTGTCAGGAAAAAGCTGCAAAACAGAGCAGATGAGTAAAATATAATATATATTAATATTATTATAAACACGTGTGGTGACACAGCATGGATCAATTAAACAAGGAAAGCTCGTCTACAAGACCCATCACTATCACTCTTGTATATTCTGTTAATTTTTTCTATATTATAGTTTAGATGTTTTTTAAATCTTATTTCGCTCTATTTTTTATTTTTTAATTCTATTTAACAATATTTTATTTTATTTTAGCTTCACTTTATTTTATTTTTGATTTTGCTTCATAAATTTTTTTATTTCACTTAATTTTTTTTCATTTTATTTTATTATTATTTTATTTCACTTTATTATTATACCTTCACTTTATTTTACTTTATTTCATTTAACTTTATTTTATTTTACCTTCACTTTAGTTTAGTTTATTTCATTTAACTTTATTTTATTCTATTTAACTTTAATTCTTTTTATTTTATTTCATTTCCCTTTATTTTATTTTTATTTTATTTTATTTCACTTCATTGTATTTTTCTTTATTTTTCTTTAGTTTTTCTTTATTTCATTTCATTTTATTTGATTTCACCCAATTTTATTCTATTTTTATTTTATTTTATCTTTGCTCTACCTTCACTTTATACCGTAATATTCCAAGTTGTCTTTTTGTTATTATTATTATTATTATTATTATTATTATTATTATTATTATTATTATTATTATTATTATTATTATTATTATTATTGTTATTGTTATTGTTATTATTGTTATTATTATATTGTTGCTGAATATCCATGCTGCTGTAACAACTTAATTTCCCTCCAAGCATTAAAAAAGTCATTTAAGTCTAAGAGAATAAATGAGAATAAATTTGTAAGCAATACAGAATGGTCAAGAGCTTTACAGTTTTTATGTCACTTTATTTCAAATTATTACCTATTTTTCTTTACATAGACAATAATATTCCTGCGTAAAGTGATGCAAAAAATGCATAAATTGACACACAAAAAAAATCTGAAATTTATGTTTGTTCAAAATTGACTGAAAAGGTGATGATGCATCTTTGAAACTGCTTAATTTTTTAATGCTTGCAGGCTTGTTAAATATCAGCCTATGAAGGGGGCGGGTTCTTGGTTTGTGATTTGTTTTCCTGACAAGTCGAATGAAGACGGACGTTTGTTTATCTGTGAGTTTGTCTGTTTACTGCAGCAATCTGATCTGAGGCCAGCATTAATCCAACACTAGACACCTGCTTTCATTCCAACCCGACGTCTTCAAGGTCTGAGAGGAGCAGCAGGTGATGCAGGAAAACCGAAAGAGCTGCAGGACAAGTGGGAGCGTCAGGATCTGAAATGATAGGAGGTTACTGGGAGTCTTATTTCCTTGATTCTACTCCTTGCGTCTTAGTTCATCCCACCTGAGATCAGCCATCATTTAAATACAGCATGTGGTTCAGCTGCATTACATACATTGTTCTGCTGTATCCCAGAATTTTCTCTGCAACTCAACTGCATCTTCTCCTGGATTAAGTTTCTTTGTGATGTCTAACAAATTGTTTTAATCAACATATGTTTGCTGTTTTGCTATTTTTTTTTTTTTACTTTGCTGGCTGGTTTTCAGCCAAACAATGATCTATTGGTTAAGTTGGTACTCATGACCCAGAAAATATAGTAGGAGCTTCAGACACAGATTTTAAACCAAACTGTGCTGCTTTCCTGAACCTAACCATCTACTTGTGGTGCCTAAACTGCACCAAGCTTCTAGCATCTCGTCATAGTTATGAAAGAGTCAACCAAAGTGGTGACATGAAAAACTTTAACCACCTAAACGTGTGGAAACCAAATGAGTTAAAAGTTGCTAAATTTACTGTTTGTGCGAGAATGCGAGGGTCCACTAGATTCTGACTGACGTATATTTTGGCGTCTCTGCAAGTCCATATGGATCCCTTTGAACATGTCTGCATACAGTTCTAGATTTAAGAATATCTAGATGCTGCGCATGTATGCAGATTCCAGTGGACTAGGAAAGCATAATAACAACAGTGGTGTGGTGTCTCTAAGAGAGAATACTTAAGGCTACTTGTACTTACATCCATCAATATGCAAGGGTTTGCAAGGGATGGATGTAATGGAAATGATGTCATCTACTAGAGTTTGTAGACATTAACATGCCGTCCAATATTTGTGTCGACTACACGGCTACAGGAGTAGTAGAATATGGAGATACAACATACTGCACACAAGTCCAAGTGAACTAGCAAAGTAGTAAAACAGCAACTACTACACTTCTGTTGAGTCCAAAGCTGTGAGCATCTGTAAGGAGTATAATCGGGGTTTAAGAAGACCTTCAGGGAAGTGGTGCTGCAATGGACTACTGATCAGAAAGTTGGAGGGTCAAACCTCAGTGCTGCCATTGTTGGGTTCTAGTAAGGCCTTCAACCCTCCCTGACCTTGAAAACAACATTTCACAACGCTGTAAAACGTATTCGTGACAAATAAAGGCTTCTTCTTCTACCTGCATGACTGCCTGATAGTCTTGCCATCAGTCTCCTTTCACTGACCGTAAACTGGAAGCTTTTCCTGCTTAGTTTTAGCTTTAGGTGAGAAAATGCTTGTCTTTCTTGTGTATCTCTGTCAAAGCAAGATTGGGATTGCGGTTTAAGCATGTAGAAATGTAGTTTTTGGGAGATTTTTGGGTTGGCCTAGCAGTGGTGGCTTGATGAGTGAGAGTCTTGGTTCAGCACCAATTCACAACATGTATCATCGCATAGCGCCTCAAGGACCCAACAATGGTTCAGATCCCAGCACCCTTAGCCCTGTCTACTCCGTGATTAAAGATCTATTTACGTAATGTATCCGTGGCAAATGAGGGATTGGTTTTCTACCAATCTATTGGATGATCTCTATCAGATTAGTATAATTGTCTTCATGAAACGTTAAAATGTTCACAACTGTTCAAAAGTTTGAGGTCACCATGAAAACTCACACTTTTATTCATGTGCTAACATAATTGCACAAGGGATTTCTAATCATCAATTAGCCTTTCAACACCATTAGCTAACACAATGTAGCATTAGAACACAGGAGTGATGGTTGCTGGAAATGTTCCTCTGTACCCCTATGGAGATATTCCATTAAAAATCAACCATTTCCAGCTAGAATAGTCATTTACCACATTAACAATGTCTAGACTGGATTTATCATTCATTTAATGTTATCTTTAATGCTATCTTTCAAAAATAATGACGTTTCTAAGTGACCCCAGACTTTTGAATGGTAGTCTACGTTTGCCTTTAAATAAATTCCCATAATTTGGACGTCATGCATTTCTATTTTATTTATTAATACTGACAAACACATTTGACTCCATGAATAAAAGGGAACACTTTTTGTAGATTTTTGCTCCAGATAAGGTTCGTATATTCCAGAAAGGCATCTGGAAAAGGATATAGCTCGGAGTAGCTCCTCTTTTCTCGAGATGCCTTTTAAAGCATCCTTCAAGACGACCTGCAGAGATTGAATTCAGCGTAACAAGAAGGAAGACAGAAGAGAAGCCTAGTAGATAATTCATGTCGGGCCAGATTCTTACTGGAGTCCAGTGTTTTAAAGCCAGAAAAAAGATCAGTTTGTGGGTCTCCTGTCGATCTGTTTCTGGCGACGCCACACTGTTTGTCTTGGTTTCCACTTAAAAATCAGCCTCGGGATGCTCACTTTGCAGCCAACATGTAAAACCACAACTAAGCGCTGCAGATCTGCGGTGACTCGAGGACTCGGTCGGACTGTTTGGACGGATGGGAGGAGGCCTGAGTCATCCGAGAGCAAACAGACAACAACACGAGCACAGTGTGTTCAGGCCGACAGCTGCACGGCAACAAGCGCCAGCTCCCACTTTGTTGCTCCGTCTTTTTGTCTTTTTCACTCCAACTCGGACACGCACACGAATAAATCAAAACATTATTGCTGACTGACTCAACCGGAGTGGAATTAGATTGATATTTCGCACACACATGCTCTTGGTTTCTGGGAAAGTGTTTGAATGGCCTCCAGCGGTCTTCACATCATAAACAGGAATGATGAGCTGTCCAAGTGAAGCTGGAGCCGACGAGAGGCAGGCAGAAGACGTTTCCACTCAGATCTTTATTCATTTGTTACATTCGGTCTGTTTAATGTTAATTCTGACTCACTTTAGATGCACAACAGACGTTTTAAGGTCATGTTTCCAAGGCTGATGATGCACTTTCGGTCGTAACTCTTAAGAGACGTGGATTAGAAAGTTCTAAAAGCTGTCAGATAAAAGAACATTTCAACTTCTCATTCACTCCGTAAAGCTAACGAGACGTTGCACAAAACTTCTTCTTAATACAGTTTAATATGACTTTCTACAAATGTAAGTGCAAAAATTGCAAAATAACTGCATGGAAAACTTGTCAACAGGGTAAATGATGACAAATTGCAGGGTGTTTTAGTACTCAGATAATTTAACTAAACATTGTGGAACCGCTTTCTTTCATTCAGCCAAACTTTCTCCATTAAATGTTCTTTACAGTGACACCACAGGATCATGCATCATGTACACAAAAGAGTCAAAAACCAAGACAATAACTGGTTTTGTTTCAAAATCCTGATAATAACTCACTAAAGTGGCAAGAAAAATGGGATATTAATGGACAAAAGTGAAAAAAAATGGATTTTAACTCACCAAAGTGTTGAAAATTTGGATGAAAGTGTGAAAAACCTGAATTTTAAGATACAAAATTATTAAAAACATGTAAAAATTGAAAATTAAACCACTAAACTGTTAAAAATCTGTATATTACCACACAAATGGTCAAAAACCTACATATAAGAACAACAAAGTGTCAAAATGTGGATATTAACACACAAATATGTCCAAAGCCTGGATATTAAAGCACTGAATAGTCAAAAACCCGGATACTAATGCAACAATGTTTAAAAAAAAACCCAAAACAAAACAAAAAAAACCTAGATATTAACACAAATTAGCGTCAAACACTTGGACATTAAACCACAGAAATGCCAAAAACCTAGATATTACCATTAATGTTAAAAACCTGGACATTAAAGCACATAAGCATCAGAAACGTTGATAGTAATACACAAAATGGTCAAAAACCAATATGAATGTACCGAGTAATCAAAAAGCTGGATGCTTATGTATAAATATTTTAAAAACCTGGATATTAACACACAAAAAGGCCAAAAACCTCAATATAAACGTCTCAATAAAAATCCAGACATTATCATACAAAGTGTCAAAAACCTAGACAAAAATGTGTTTGTTTCAAAAATGTCAAAAACATCAAAATTTGGATATTAATGGAAAAAGTGTCAAAAACATGGATGTTTTAAGTACTTAAAACGTGGATATTAACATACACAAGTGTCAAAAACATAAATACTGACACACAGAAGTGTAAAAAAAAAGGATATTAACTCACCAAAGTATTAAAAAAACTGGCTATTATTGGACAAAAATCTGGATGTTAACTTACAAAATTGTCAAAAACATGTGTATCAATGCATCAAAGTAATTAAAACGTGGATATCAGAAACCTAGACAACAGCGGGTTTGTTTCAAAAATGTCAAAAATATTAACACAAAATGTGGATATTAATGGAAAAAAGTGTCAAAAACCTGAATCTTAACATGCACAATTGTCAAAAACATGTATATTAATGCACCAAAGTATTTAAGACGTGGATATTGACATACACAAATGTCAAAAATCTGGATATTAACACTCAAAAGTACGAAAAACCTGGATGTTAACTCACCAAAGTGCTGAAAATCTGGACATTATTGGACAAAAGTGTCCAAAACCTGGATGTTAACAGACAGAATTGTTAAAAATATGTATATCAATGAATCAAAGTGTTTAAAACATGGATACTAACATATACGAGCGACAAAAATCTAAACATTAACACACAAAGTGTCAAAAACCTGAATGTTGATGCACCAAAGTGTGAAAAACTTTAATATTAACACACCAAGGTTGGTGATGAACTTCAAGTCTTAACTCTTAAGGCAACATTGATTAGAAGTTGTCATAATGATCAGATAAAAAAAGGGATTAGAACATTTCAACAACTGGTCCCGATTGTAAAATGATGACAAATTGCAGATCACTTTATAGCTCAGAAATGTACATAACTGAATTAAACAGAGTGGAACAGCTTTCCTTCATTCAGCCAAAGCCTCTCCACTAAATGTTCTTCACTGAGACGCCACAGGATCATGTAACAGGACATTAAACATGACTGAGGAGCTGATTGGGATCGTGCTTGTTTCCCCTGGTGTATTTATTATTATATAACGGAGCTGAATCATGATTTAGATCATAGATCCATTAGGACATTCTTAGGGAGGCCTGTTGCTGTTAAATTGTTCCTCATGTTGCTTCGGATCACTTTCAGGATTCGGGGGACTTCGAGACCCCATGAACTCGGTCACAAGAAGAAAATCTAAAAATCTTCAAGGGGCAGCGGATTTTTTTGGGATAAACACATTGAAAGGTTGCTAGAATTTCCAAAGCACCACTGAAACCACTTCAAGGACCCTTTCAGGAACTACTGAACTACTGCACTGACCACCAGTCTGCTTGAAACCAGCCGGCGACCACTGGAATCCTGGTTGGGATCGCTGGAAGTCCTCCAGGGATTTTTCCTCCACGACACAGTGATGAAATTAAAGAGCTTCTGAAAAACCCTTCAAGGTTCAATGAGACTCATTTAAAGCTTGTCAGGCTTCTTCAGTGGCCAATAGCGCTGCTTCGTAATCCCCTGGAAACCATTCGCTGACCACTGGAACCCCACCAGAGATCACTGAAACCTCCGAGGACCTCTTGAATCTCCTGAAAGGCCATTTAAATCTAGTCAAAGACCCAAAAATGCCACTGTGAGGTGCAATAAAAGTTACTAGACTGCCCCAATCTACATCTAAGCAGGGTCCTTGCGCAGTGATACTCTGCTCCCAGTGCTCCTGCAGCATTTGCAATGCTCCCCAGAAGTCCTGTTAATTACACATGCCAAACATTATTATTAATTCCTCTTATCAAGGACTGTGCAGACTGTAAAAGTATGTAGTTACTGTTTTTCTCTAGCTGTTCATTTAGCTAGCAGTCATTTAACTAACATGACTCATCAGCTGTTTGAACTTCAGGAAGCAGAAGAAGCTATGGTCAGTATCTTCCCATCATATGGTCCTTACTGCAAGCTTTAAAAGTTTCAAAAACTGAGATATTAACATACTGAAGTGCCAAAAACCTGGATTTTAACACAAGACATCAAAACAATGAATATGACCAAATGGTCAAAAACCTAAATATGAATGGAAAAAAGTGTCAAAAAACTGGATATTACCACATAAATTGTCAAAAACCTGGATATAAGAACAACAAAGTGTCAAAAGTCTGGATATTAACAGACAAAAATGTGAAAAACCTGGATATTAATGGACAAAAATATTAACTCACCAAACTGTCAAAAACCAGGATATTAACACACAAACATGTCAAAAACCTGAATATTAAAGCACCAAAGAGTCAAAAACCTGGACACTAAGGCATAAACATTTCAAAAACCTGTATATTACCTCACATTAATGTCAAAAACCTGGATATTGACACACAAAAGTGTCAAAACACTGGATATGAATGCACCAAATAATCCAAAAACCTGGATTCTAACACAAACATTTCAAAAAACCTGGATATCAATGCTTAAAAGTGTCTAAAACCTGGATTTTAAAGCACAAACGTGTCAACACTCTGGCTATTACCATAAACAAGCGTCTGGAACACAAATATTACCACATCAAAACATCAAACCATCAGCTGGACTTAAAGGAGAAATAACTGATGGCTAAATCTCAAAAAGCCTGTCAGTGCATTCATTATCTGCAGTATTTAATGTTCCAAACTTCAGCCCTTTCAATAGCCAGTAGGACCCTTAAAAGATCGCCAAAACCACAGATGTCTAACGTCTTGTAAGGAAGCTTTAGTGAACCCTCAGGGATCTTCTCCACTGGAACCTCCAAAGGAATCAGTGGAACCTAAGGGACCTTCAAACACTCCTGAATCTTTGTTAAGCAACATTAGAACCTCCCAGCCTCACTGCACATACATCCTCCTCGTATTTGTTCCTGAACGTCATCGATACAGAACCTCTGGTCTCCACGGCGATGAGGGTGGCAACAGCAACACACACAAACAGAGAGACGGGAAGATGGATGAAGATCAGCTCAGCATCACGTCCTCTCTGGGGCTGACGGGCTGCAGCAGGAAGTCCTGAATCATCCGACGGAGTGTTTAGAAAACCAGACTGAAGCTCTGAAAGTCTCGCTGGTGGCCTCCGGAGGCTCAACAGCTCATTACAGCACGGTTCCTGTTTGAAAGATCAGCTTTAAAGTCTTTTGGTTTTGTAACTACACTGCACAGAACCATTGTGACTGTTTGGGAGACTCATAATTACATTTTATTACGTTTTAACTCTGGTTTGTGGATGAATTGAGGCAAAAAAAATGTGGATTTTGACTTGTTTAAGGTCTGTATAGAAGCACAGTTTATGGCTTTTCCCAGTAATTGTACAGTATTTTCTTCCATTGTTTACATTACTAATATACACTCACAGTCACTTTTTGCGGTTTCTTTCTTTCAGTTCATGCAAACTATTGTGTTTTTTAAAGTTTACTGTGTTTTCAGACTAAAAAAATGCACCGTCTGGTTCAAGATCAGTAAAGTTGGTAGTTTAAAAGTGAAGAAAATACTAAATCAGGCGCTTTTCACACAGTAAACAGAAAAATAATGGTTCTCCCAAAGAGTATCCACAGAAATCAGGTTTTAAATGTAAAAATAATTTATTAATTCAGAGATAAACCAGCATGTTTTGACTCAGACTGTCTCCATCAGATTGAGGACTTTCCAAGGACTAAAGACTTCCATTACCAAAGTAGGACACTCATTCCTTTTTCATCTAATTATGAAATATATTTCCCATGTGTGACACATTAGAAAAAGCTCTGGCATTTCCTTTCCTCAAGCATTTGGTTTTATGAGGTTATGTGACTTGAACTTTGCTTTATTACTGACCTCCATCTGCAGTTTGTTTACATGTGGAACCGTTTGTTTAATAACCAAATTTAATGCTGTAAGAATCAAATGGAGGGCTGGGATTTATTAGTGACTAATAGTCTACTTTATGCACAATTACAAGTTATTCTGCTGTTTCATAATCCATAAAAATATTATCCAACATCCCATTTATTTTCATTACGACTGAGCGCATCTTGTAAACATTAAAGATCACTTTAAGGCACTTAAAAATCACTTTATTTTTCTACCAAAACAACATTTACTATCAGAGCAATACAGGATTTTTTTCACCCAAAGTATAAGCAAGTAAAAATGTTAATTCAACGCAATAAATCCTCATTTTTCATATTAGGTGTCCTATGTTTTCATAGACATAAATATATTCTTTGACATATATTCACATATATTTAAGGGTACATGTGTTTTCTTCAGCTTAAATTTAAAAAAAAAGCATCTTAAAATGTGGTTAACTTTGTTGAAATAATGCCACAAAAAGAATTTCTTCCCATCTCAAAGGGACGCTGAACTCTAAATCCAAGAAAATCCTTTTTACTGAGCAGCAAATCCTTGTTGCACTAGTTTTATGCTAATTAATTTAGCAAATGCACCTACATATAAAGGTATCAAACATAGTGATATGATTATTCCCAACATATGAGCACCTTTATGCTAACGTGCTAATTGCATTGCCTGCTTTTCTTAGGACTGATAGGTGGAGTAATTCAACCTAAATGAAATGTAGCAGCGTTCAGCTTATTAGGAAACTCTGTGTTCAGTTGTTGGAGTTGGAAATAAACATGCAAAAGTCAGAAATTTTGGATTTTTGGAAGCTGCAAATTATGGCACATGCATTTCCATTCTTTATGCTAAGCTAAGCTAACTGGATATTAAGGAAGATCAGGTGATGCAGCTACGAAACCAAAAAGTTGGCATAATCAGAAGGTTGGGGTGGATGGATGGGTCAACAAAACACTGGAGACAGAAAATCGTTTGCAAATTAATCCCAAAGTCAATACTGTTTTAACCGTCGTTATATTAGAACTTTAATTGTGTGTTTTTGTCTGTAACATTACCACGAATCACGGCTCGTAACAGGAAGATTATCAGTCAAAGTAGCTGAGATGTGCATATTAGTGCAAATTTATGATGGGAAACAGTTCAGAGGAGTTTTTACATGCCATTATGCACAGAAAGATAGTTGTGTTTTGTCATTTTAAGGAAATTTTCTTCATTTTCCCCGGTTAAAAGACATTTTGTGGCTCTATGGGGCAAACTCTTTAAAAACCTGAAGTCTGTCCTACCGCCAAGAGTTTTCTGACCAAGTTAAATCTGATAAGAGAGAAAGTTCATGTTGATTCAGAGAGGAGGACATAAAACAACGGTCCTGGAGTGGAACTAACATTGTGGTTAAACTCTGAGCCGCTCAGCCGCCATGACAAATCCCAAAACTCAGATTTTTTCCTGAACAAAACAAACACACAGCGTCACGCTTTCATGTTTCAAAACCTGGAATTTTAAAACACTTTCAGGAACATTGCAACTCTCTTCGTCACATTTGTGGTGGTTTAAATCGGAGCTCTTACTTTCTGGTCCTTTATCACCCTGATTTATGTGTCACCACCATTATTTCAGACCAACACACCCTTCGGGGACCAGACTCTGGGTGGGTTTCCTGGGCTTCCTCCTGCACCAATAGCTGTGGAAAGTCTGTCAAACACAACAGCAGCAGCCGAAAGGTCGGATGCAGATTGTTAGCTAATTGTGCGAAAATATTTACCGAGCAGACTCAAGGAAAAGGCTGCTGTGACTCCATTCACTAAAGTTCACTTTAAACAGCATCTTTGTGAAGTTTTATGAGCAGAAATGTCTCAGGTATTTCAAATTAAATGCACAGATGAGCTAAAATGTGAAATAATGATTCCCTCAGAGGCAGCAGAAACTGTGCTGGATCGTGCAGTCAGAGTTATGCAATACCCTTTGGCCAGTAAATAAAGTCCTCAGATCTGGTAAACATTAAAAAGTGCTATTAGCCGAGTAAATCTTTCACATGTCACTCATGTTTACAAGGTACTTGAGAGTAATTCTCGTGCTTTAATGGCTCAAAATAAGAAGTTAAACCAGTGGTGAGTCACGGTTTTGCAACGACACGGTTCCTAGAGCCAGAAAACTTTTTCCCCATCGACCCCAATTATTAAGGAGAAGCTTTTAAAACTGTGACAGGAGACTACTAGCCACAAACAATTCGGTTTTACATTTGTTAGACGTTCCCAGAGGCCAGAAAAGTGACTTTAATTTGCCTGATATCATCCTAATGTGAAGTCTAAAGGATGTTCAGTAGCATGTGGTGTTTTTATTCAGGCACCAAGTCTTCAAGTTGGTATAATCAGACTGTTCCCTCGAAAAAAGATCCAATATTTTGTTAGTGCACCCTTATATGATCCCTAGTTAAGTTTTATTGTGACAGAGCCCTCCGGTGGCAGCAGTTTTTATGCCTGGGTCAAAGGAAGGTGATGTGATGCAGTTATAACACCATAAAGTTGAGGTTGGGGTGGATGGATGGGTCAACAAAACACTGGACACAGAAAATCATTCGCAAATCAATCTCAAAGTCAATATTGTTTTTAACTGTGGTCATATTAGAACTTTAATTGTTTGTTTTTGTCTGTAGCATGAAAACAAAAGGTCTATAAAACCCTGTAAGACAAGCTTTTCCTTGAAATCTGCATTGAGGTTTGATTAAAATTAAATCTGCTGCACAAAACACCTCAAGTCTTCTCCTTAAAGTTTCCATAAAATGTTTATTTGAAGTTTTTTTTTTCCTTACCTTGGTCTTATGCTTGATGAATCCCTTAAAACTAGCTGAAGTTAATTAAAGCTAAGACGTTAGCAACCAAAGACAGGAAAAATCTTAACTCTGACTCTTTTTTAACCCAAACATAGACAAGCTTATGGTGATAAATAAAGAGAATAAATAGTTCCAGCATTCTTGAATTAATTTTCATTGCAATTTCCTCATACATTCTTTGTTTTCCGGTTAATTGAGGATTAAATTTATGCTTTCTCAGGTTGTATTCCGCCAGAAGAATTAGCCTTTATCCAGTGATCGATGTAGTTTTCTTGCCTTTTATATTTCTGCAGTTTTTCTCCAGATAAGGAAACAAAAGATCTTTTGTGAAATTGTTGAATTTTACTGCTGTAATATCTCCTCCAATGCAGTAAAACTTTAACAGTTTTCTGTTAAGTTGACCGTCATTATGTCCCTCAGCGGAGGAACTTAGGCCTCAAGTGTCAGAGTGGTTTAAAAGTTCCTGCAGATTCGTATCCAGTTAATGTGTTCTGTAGAAAAACACCCGCTGCTGTTGTACTTTGACTGAGAATCTTTACGCCAAAACGTTTCTGCAGATTTATGAGTCGACTGATGCCAAATAAGTTCATCAAAAAGATCAAAACATGATGTTGTTATGAATTTTACGGTTACATGGCGTGCTGCCTTTTCTTGACTGGGTTCTGGAGAGTACAACTGAATAGTTTTTGTTCCTGAAACCAAACCACACAGAAAACATCTTGGTGTTTTATAGCTTCTGTTGGCATCAATGCAGGAGATGCCAATGTGGGTTGATTCAGACTGAAGAGACAAATGAGTCTGTGGTTTTTTTTCATGTTCGGAACATCGAATCACAGACTGTCCACCCAAGAATGGCGAAGAAATATGAAATATGAAGTGACGTAGTGTTAGAGGACATGGGGAGGACGTTTTAACCTTTTCTCAGGCCAGACTCATCCTTCCTTTATGAGATTTATTGTACGAAATAATTTTAAAAAGCAAGATTGGACGCCTTTTTTGAAAAAAATTCTTGTAAGTCAAGTGTACGACCCAGAGAATTGAATAAATAAATAAGTAATTAATTACTCTCTCAGCAGCAGGTGATAGTTTGTGTTTTCTTGCTGATGGTGGCAGTAACACAACTGGACCATGAACTTTATACTGACAAACGGATGCTATTGGATCTGAAGCTGCTTTTAAATGGCTCCAGGTGACTTTATGACTTGTTCAAAACAATGATTTGCTTTTCCAGATCTTTGCTGAGCTCCTCAGACTTTCCCACTGTGGTGTTTGAGTCTAATGAGCGGATCTAATAGGTTCTATTTAAACTGGCTCAGAGGAGTCAGCAGCTGTAGTCGATTCTCATCATTCAGGAGAATTTGGAGGCCATGGAACCAGGAAAATTTGATGAATGCAACTTTCTACATGATCAAAAGTAATAAAGTTTCTGTTTGTATATTTTTGATTAAACAGATTTTGCCATATACAGACTTAGTCAGCAGCTGTAGTCAAATGTAATCACTCACAAGAAGCTAAAAGGCCTTAAGACTAAGAAAATTTGATTAATAAAACTTTCTAGATCACCAAAACTGTTAAAGTTGCTGTTTTCATATTTTTAACCCAACAGATTTTGTCATATCAAGAGGAGTCAGCAGCTGTAGTCAAATGTAGTCACTCAGGAGAAGTTGAGGAGTCATGAAACTAAGAAAATTTGATTAACACAACTTTCTGCATCACCAAAACTGATCATTGAAGTTGCTGTATTTATATTTTTGACCCAACAGATTTGGTTTTCAGAAGACCTTTAATAAATCTATGAAAGAAGTCATTCAACGATTCCATCATTGAAAATGCAGAGCTATGAAATATTATGTGACAAGGAATCACAGCGGTGGTTTTCTCAGGCCAGATTCCTCCTTCCTTCAGGAGATTTATTATATATATTTAAAAAAAAAAAAAAAACTAAAAAAAAAAAGATCGGATGCCTTTTTTTTTTGAAAGTCAACACTGTGCTCTTTGCTTTTGCTTCTAACTCAAGAGTACGACAAAGATAATTTAACAAACAGGCACATATAATAGTAATAACTCTGGTTCCTTCTCTTTTATAAAGCCAGTTCCACTTCGCTGATTTTTTTCCTAACGTGTTGCAGAACAAATGGGCTTTTTTTCCCCAGATGTTTTAAAAAATAGCTTTTCCACAGCAGCGAGACAAACGACCTTCCTCATTACCGCTACGTCGAGGATCCATTAGTTTCCCTGGATGTCAAATAATGACATAATGACCGCATGATGTCACAGAAACTGACGTCATCAAGCGTTCATGTTCGGAACTATTGATCGTTTCCAGCACGGAGTTTCTGTGACGTTTGAGCTGCTCTAAACGACTTTTACATTCTGAATGAACTATTTTATTTAAGACACGATAAGATGCACGTTTATGGATCTATTCATACCCATAAATAATAAAATAGGCATAAGTAAAGCACTAAAATAGCTCTAGTGTGTTTGTACAGACGCTGGAATCCTCCATCTGTGGCTGAAGGAGCTCCAAATATTTTACTAATTTGCTGTTTTGGGTTGCAAATGAGAGACTAAATATTGTTGTAGATGAATGTGATTTAAGTTTAAATGATTATGGACACAAAAATACTTTCATTGTTTAATGCAATTTTAATAATCAGGTGCCAAAAGCATGAGCCTTAAGAAGAACAGGAGAGTAATTAACTCAGATTTACAGGTTTTAAGTGGTGATTTTTAATTTATTTTTAAATTAAGCTGTGAATTTAATGGTAAAATTGTGGAGAAAAGCATATTTAAATTGTAGATTTCTAGATAGAGTAATAAAGTATTTTTAATTGATGTTTAATATAAAAATATTTAGATCATATTTAGTCTTTAAAGGAAGCAGTTAACACAAAGCCAGAGTCTAACAGAATTCCATTTATTTTATTTGTTGCTGTATAGTCCACATTAGTAAACAATGCTGCCAGGCGGATTTCTCTCATTTGTAGTTTTTTTTTAGATATAAGGTTGAAATGATATATCAGTTATTGGGATTGTTTATTTGCATGTAGAACAACAAAAACAGAGAATACTGGTTGGTAATAAGAGCAACATTCACAACACTTTTATCCTGCCTGGTCACGTGTGAATTAAAACCTACGTCACTGTATTGAACGTCGTCTCTGTTACCGGAAAAATCGATGGTTGAACAGCAGCATCAGCAAAGAGAAACTGCAGCAGCATTAGTGTACAGTTACAGCTAGAGAACATTCAGACTGAAGGATGAAGAACAGAGGAGACGTTAGAGGACTGATCAGTTTAAGATGAGAAGCAGAAACTGTCGACCTCAGACATTAATAAATGTGTTATGTAGACTGTTATTTATTGAGCATTTGTGTTAATGTGTAATAGAAAACCTGCACAAAAAATAAACTTTAAACAACAGATCTGAGCTGCGCTTTGACTACAGTCATGCATAAAAGTTTCCATCCACTTATAAAGACCTATATTGGCAGTCCTGAGATTCAAAAGAGTCCTAGGACTCTGGATTTTCTATGATGAAATAATTGAAACACAGGAGTCTTCGTCAGACAAAAACAATCCTGCATTTTGGCTCTTTCATAGATTTATTAAAGGTCTTCTGGAAATATGACAACATCTGCTGGGTAAAAAATATTCATACAGCGAACACTAATATTTGGTAAAAGTTTGTCCATTTCCACCTCAGTTTGGTTCTTCTGGTTTCAAGCCTCTGGTTAATATTTGACTCCTCTGGGCTGAATTGGTTCAGTTCAACTAAACCTGTTGTCTTTCTTACTTAGACTTGTTTCTTCAGGTTCTTGATGGGTCTAAGTCAGGACTTTGGGTTGAACAGTCTAGAACCTTCATTCTAGCCTGATGGAACCATTTCTTTACCACGTCTGATGTGTGTTTGGGCTCATTGTCTGGTTGAAACATCCAACTGTGTCCAAGATCAACCTTCTGCTGATGGTTTTAGGTTTTCCTGAAGAATGTGGAGGTAATCCTCCTTCTTTATTATTCTATTTACTTTGTGTAAACCTCCAGTTCCACACAGCATGATACTGCCACCACCATGCTTGATGGTAGGTTTTGTGTCCTTGGGGATTAAAAAAAGACCCGCCCAAGACAGTCTGAAACCAGTCCTAAACCAGTCTTAAAAAGGTCTAAAACCAGGACCAAACTCAAACCTTACCCAGTCTAAGAAAAAATTTCAGAACCAGTCAGAATACAGTCTGAAACCAGTCCTAAAAAAGCCTAAAACCAGTACAAAATCAAGATCAAAACCAAACCTAACCTACTCCTAAAAAAGTCCAAGACCTGCCCAAGACAATCTAAAACCAGTCCACATCCAGGACCAGATCCAGAGTAAAATAAATCCTAAACCAACTTTAAATCACATCCAACACCAGGAGAACCAAGACTGAAACCAAACACGAACCAGTCCCAAGAAAGTCCAAAACCAGTCCAACATACAGTCTGAAACCAGTCCAGAAGCTCTTCTAGAAAGCCTCAGAGCATGATACTGCCGCCTCCATGCTTGATGGTAGGTTTAGTGTTCTTGGGGTAAAAAGTCTCACCTTCTCTCCTCCAAACATATTTCTGCTCAGTTGTTGTTCCATCTGACCACAGAACTTTCCTCCAGGAGGCCTTGAGTGAAGCTTCAACTGGTAACACACAAATGACAGTTTGCATTGCTGCAACTTCATTTTAAGGAAAGTCAGCTTCAAGTTTTCCAACTTAATATTTGCTTTACCCAAATGTAAAACGTGATTCTGTCAATAGAGTTCCTGTTTTTTCTTTTTCTCTACTCTGCGACTGAGTTGCAGCGGAAGATAGAATACAACTTTCTGAAAACCAGAAAAATAAACGTGTAATCACCAAACCACAAAGATAAATGAGATTCAGTCAGAAAGTGGAGATGAAATAAACACTTTCTACAGTGTCAAACTTCTCATAACTCTGACAGATTGATGCAAAACGTTTTTGTTTTTTTTTACAGTGCACCACTTTATCCTCTCACTTCACCTCCACCTCCCCTCCTTCCACAATCTGACGTCATTCAGGTCCACCAATCAGCTGCCGTGTTTATCCTGCAGCTGATATAAACCGAGCAGCTTCTTCTCGCTGCATCAGTTTAGTGAAGTCACCGTTAACTCCTCAGTCTGGACCCCGTTTAGAACTTCTGGACCAGAACTCATCTCTTCTCCACGATGCGTCTCCAGACGGTTCTGTGCGTCGCGGCGCTGCTCGCCTCCTCCGTCCTGCTGTCCGAGGCTCGGATCTCCAAACGCTTCGCCATCGGCTGTCCGGAGAAGTGCGACAAGTCCCAGTGCGCCCCGATCCCCGCCGACTGTCTGGCCGGAGACGTGCTGGACCGCTGCGACTGCTGCCCGGTGTGCGCGTCCGGCGAGGGCGAGCAGTGCGGCGGCACCGGGGACCGGGAGTGCGCCGAGGGGATGGAGTGCCTGGTGACCGACGGCGTGGAGGTGTCCGCCACCGTCCGGCGGAGGGGCAAGGAGGGCGTGTGCGCGTGCACCAGCTCCGAGCCGGTGTGCGGCAGCGACGGCGTCTCGTACCGGAACATCTGCGAGCTGAAGCGCGTCAGCAACCGGGCGATGAAGCTGCAGCAGCCGCCGGTGATCTTCATCCAGAGGGGAGCCTGCGGGAAAGGTGCGTGTGCATGTGAGAGGAAGAGATTGTATCTTAAAAAACAAACAGGAAAAGTTTTAAAGAGCTTGAAGTCCGATAAGGAAGAAGAATTTCAGTAACGGCAGCAGAATGAACCTTTTTCATCAGAATATTCTCACATTTCACAAATATTCCAAAGAAATCAGCTTTAAGTCACACAAGAAACACTGATTTACTAAATTACAGGTCTCAAAGTAAGGATGCAACAATTAATGTCATGATTTATCTATTAGACTTTGAAATAAACATTAAAAACATGCACATCTCTACGTCCAGTCCAACATTTTAGAGTTAGAGTTTAGAGTTACTATGTAAAATAACTTCAGAAATACACAAAACTTCACATAAAGACATAAAACTTCCGTGAAAAAATGCAAAACACCTACAAAAACACCCACAACCACCACAAAACAATCATAAAAAGACACAAAACAAACGCAAAGACACACAAAATCTCCACAAAAAGATGCAAAATACCCACAAAAATAAACAAAACTTTCATGCAAAGATGCAAAACAACTACAAAAATATCCACAATCAACACAAGACACAGACCAACCACAGAGACACAAAACCTGTATGAAAAGATATGAAACACCTACAGAAACACCCACAACCACCGCAAAATGACACAAAACAACCATAAAAAGATACAAAACAATCGCAAAGACACACAAAACCTCCACAAAAAGATGCAAAATACCCACAAAAATAAACAAAACCTTCATGCAAAGAGTCAAAACAACTACAAAAATATCCACAATCAACACAAGACACAAAACTTCCGACAAAGACACTAAGCCTTCATGAAAAGATGCAAAACACCTACAGAAACACCCACAACCACTACAAAATGACACAAAACAACCATAAAAAGACACAAAACAATCACAAAGAGACAGAAAACCCCTACAAAGAGATGCAAACCTTCCAAAAAAGATGCAAAATACCCACAAAAAGAAATAAAACCTTCATGCAAAGATGCAAAACAACTACAAAAAGATCCACAATCAATACAAAAAGACACAAAACAACCACAAAAAGACACAAAACAATCACAGAGGCACAAAACCTCCACAAAGAGATGCAAAACTTCCACATAAAGACACAAAATACCCACAAAAAGAAATAAAACCTTCATGTAAAGCTGCAAAACATCCACAACCAACACAAAAAGTCTTCAGAACAGAAGAAATTCTCACATTTTAAAACATTCAGTCAGACAGACTTTAGTGTTTTTAGTTGAAAAACGACTTAAAAGAATATCTTTAAGTATTTAATTTAATTAGTGCCAACCTTTATCAGATGTTTGTGGAACTTTGAAAAAAAAAATGAAAGCACAACTGGAGTGTCGTAAGTGTAATTCTCCTAATGACCACTAGATGTCACGCTAAGAAAACGCTCTTAAATAGAGCAACTTATTTTTGTTAAATACTGTGAGAGAAATAATTTGTTGATTGAACTACGGCATGAATCACCCAGATGCTAATTTTGCAAATAGGGAAAGTTGAAAATTTGTGTTAAAGTTCTTTGTATTGTTGTTGTGAATCTGCTCAGTGACAAACGTCTTTTGTCTCACTCAATAACAAGGAAAAAAGTGTTAAAAGAGGTGAAAATTGCTACAAATCTGGCCATGTTAGATGCTACAGCAAATCTGGGAAAGTTGTGGAGAGAGACTGTTAGAATGTCGTATTTTCAGACCTAAAGTGAAACTGAACGCTAATGGAATGAAACTGGCATCTCACTAACACCTGTAGACCCAATTTAGAACCACCAGTTGACTTTGGAGTCGTTGCAAATGAAAAACCTCCACAACGAACAGGTGTGACTTTCCCAAACCCACAAATTTTGTGCCACAAATGCATCCCTGAATCCACAAAATCACAATTCAACTCAACTAGGGCTGAAACCATTCCTCGAGTTATTGGAGTAATTCGATTATTAAAATTCCTCGAGGCAAAATTCTCTGAATCGAGGCTTCGTTTAATCAACTACGTGCTCGACCCCAGGTCACGAAATGCCGGACCGCGATCCGAGGCCGGACCCAGACTTCATTCGATACAAACCAGGTCCTTCAATTTGACGGGACGCTTCTATTTTAACCAGCGCAACAAGCTGACAGTTCGGTCACGTGACCACGTAGCGGTCCGCTGTTGCTCGAGTGCTGTCATGTGACCTCTAGTGGTCCGCTAGTGACCACCCACCATGCATGCTGGATGTTTACATGCTGGAAAAACACATCTAGTGGACACGAACCTTCACTGTATGCTTTCTGTAAGTATTCATGTACTATACATGTACTATACCCCGGTACTATACTATATACGTACAATACCCCTGTACTATGCTATATATGTGTCCAGGACGGTTATTTCTGTTGCACAGCGCGTTCACTTCCGCTTTTGATGCTGTAACACGCATTCCTAGTGCGGAATCCGATTACTCGATTAATTGCCAGAATAATCGATAGAATACTCGATTACTAAAATAATCAATAGCTGCATCCCTAAACTCAACAAAACTACATTCTTGATTACATTTTTAACATTTTGTGCGTTCGTTTGTCATTCATTTTTCAGTCAACCAATCAAATATTAGACTGACTCGTCACCCAGAAAATCCAGGATAAGCTTCAAACATACCATCAAAGACGCATATTTTAACCCAAAACGTGACCTTTTCCGAAACTTAACCGTGCAGTTTTAGCTCCTAAAGTCAAGCAGCGAGCACAAATGGCAAGTATACGAGTGAAAACGAAACTTTCAATCAAAGAATAATGGTCCCACACAAGCATTCTTCACGACTTGTGCCTCCTTTCATGGATTTTGTGGCTCCACTCTTAACTTTTGGTGAGAAAATATGTCCATAAATACAGTTTAGTTGTTCAGGATTGTAATGTTTGGGAGCCAGTCGATCCGTGAAAGTGATTTTCTCATCTAACGAAGCAAAAGTAGGTTATCTCCCAGAACGTCGCCGGATTCATTTAATGCATAAACGGGGTTTACTGCTACAGCTTTGTCTTTGTTGGAAGCTTTGTGTCTCTTTGTGATTGCTTTTTGTCTTTTTATGATTGTTTTGTGTCTTTTTGTGGTGGTTGTAGGTGTTTTTGTAGGTGTTTTGCATCTTTTCATGGAGGTTTAATGTCTTTATTGGAAGTTTTGCATGTCTTTGTGGTAGTTTTGTGTCTTTTTTGCAGTTATCTTGCATCTTTTCATAGAGGTTTTGCATCTCCTTGTGGAGGTTTTGTGTCTCTTTGTGATTGTTTTGTGTCTTTTTATGGTTGTTTTGTGTCATTTTGTGTTGGTTGTGGGCGTTTCTGTAGGTGTTTTGCATCTTTTCATGAAGGCTTAAAGTCTTTGTCGGAAGTTTTGCGTCTCTGGTAGTTTTGTGTCTTTTTACATCTTTTCATGGAGGTTTTGCATCTCCTTGTGGAGGTTTTGTATCTCATTGCGGTTGTTTTGTGTCTCATTGCAGTTGTTTTGTGTCTTTTTGCAGTTATTTTGCATCTCTGAGGTTTGCGTTTAAGCATTTTAATTTGTCCCTCTGTCGTTGTCAGTCTCGCTTTTAAACTTCCAATGAATAACGTCTGAGGTCACCTTTCTGCAAATGATGCCGCAGTTTTTTTTCCACATCTTTTATTTAGCAGATTACCAGAATGTGCAGCTATACGCTTCAACTTTATCCCACTTCATCAGCTCATGTGAAAAGGACGTTTTAATGTCTTGGCGAGCTGCTGCAAGCATCCCACTTGAAATCCTTCTGTCTCTCTGGCGTCTTTCCATCAAGTTTAAAAAATGTTTTCCACCTTTAAATCTGTCTCACAACGCTCACAGACTGGGTGTTATCTTAACGGGGTCATAATGTGTTGAAACGAGGCCAGGAAGTCCTGAGTGCCTCCCTTGAGCTGCGAAAACAAACAGAGGCTCAGAGAGGCAGCAATGAAAGAGTCCGGAGGAGCAAACAACCTGCTCCAGCTGCGAACACGCCCACCTGCCGAGGAGCTAAAGCAGGTCAGAGTCCTTCTCCGTCTTTGATCCGAGCATCCAAAGCGTTCATTCATTCTTCTTCTACTTCTCTCATCCTTTTCCCTCCTTCCATCTTTAATCAACCGCCGGAGACGCTCTTCCTTCTTTCTGAGGGTTTGACCTCCTTCAGTTGAGGACAGAAATCTGGAAGCAGACTGATGTTCAGCTCAGCTTCAAAAGAAGTTTCTGGAACACAAAGAAACAGGAAAAAAAATCAACCTAAATGTCATATTTGTCCAGAGGTTTAGACACAGGTCTTTCAGCGTTTAATCAAATCCACATGTTCAGCCTCTTCTTGCTTTATGTGACGGAGATCAAGTGAGTTTTTGTCCTCCAGAGGACATTTCTGTAGTTTTTCATCTGAACTGGAAGTACTTTAGATGATCTAGAGTGTTTCTGTAAGTCTGTTATCTGTTCTTACTTAGTAAAAGTGGGAATTTCTGGAAAACACAAGGTACAAAACAATGATATAAAGACATAAAAGAAATAAAAAATTGGAATTTCTTGAAATTTAATTGTTTAATTCAAAACTAGTTTTCACAAAATGATCAAAAGGTCACACAAAAACATCACAACCAGGTGCAAAATAACCACAAAACCCACAGAACAACTACAAAAAGACACAAAACTTCCACAAAAAGATGCAAAATAACCACAAAAAGAAATAAAACCTTCATGCAAAGATGCAAAACACCTACAAACACCCAAAATCAACACAAAAATACACAAAACAACCACAAAAAGACACAAAACAATCACAAAGAGACAGAGAACCTCCACAAAGAGACGCAAAATACCCACAAAAAGACATACAACCTACCCTGAGAAGACACAGACCAACCACAAAAAGGCACAAAACTACCTCAGAGATGCAAAACTTCAACAAAGAGATGCAAAATAACTGCAGAAAACACAAAACAACCACAAAGATACAAAACCTCCATGAAAAGATGCACAACACCTACAAAAATACCCACAAATACCACGATAAGACACAAAACAACCATGAAAAGACACAAACCTCTACAAAGAGATGCAAAACTTCCATAAAATTATACAAAATACCCACAAAAAGAAATAAAACCTTCATGCAAAGATGCAAAACAACTACGAAAAGATTCACAATCAACATGAGAAGACACAAACCAACCACAAAAAGGCACAAAATTACCTCAGAGAAGCAAAACGTCCATGAAAAGATGCACGACATTTACAAAAACACCCTCAGCCACAACCAAACCACACAAAACAACCACAAAGAGACACAAAATATCCACAGAGAGATACAAAACTTCCACAAAAAGACGCAAAATACCCACAAAAAGACATAAAACCTTCACGCAAAGATGCAAAACAACTACAATAAGATCCACAGCCACCACATAAAGACATAAAACTAAAAACTGAATCAACCGCCAGAGATGCTTTTCCTTCTGAGGATTTGACCTTCTCCAGCTGAGGACAGAAATCTGGAAGCAGTTAGCGACGCGCTAACACTCAGTCTGCGCTGATTCATCTCTTGGATCTCATTGGCCAATTGTGTAACTTCCTAAACAGACACAGATTTAGGTCACGCAGTTATTTAACCCAGATTCCAGGGGATCAAAATGTTTTTTTTTCCCTCTTCTCTCCTTTTATTACAGTTTTTTCTGCTGTTTTTTCTGCCTCCTGTGCAGACTTGCAGGCCGTTTGTCTGATTGACAGTCTTGGAAACGGCAACAACAAAAAACACGGTCGCAGGGTGACTCAGCTGCAGGAATGTTTCCCAAATGATGCCCTGAAATGCAAACTGTCATTTGGGTTCAGACGACGAAACGCTCACAGGACAGGAGTTTATGTTTTAGGGTCAAAAAAACACTTGATGAACAGTTTTATTCAACCATGAATTACATTCACATTCCAGTTCTTATTAAAGAACAACACTGATGTTGCACTGCGTTGTTCTTGGTGTTCAGCAAAGTGCATGGAAACACTAGACGGTTAAACTCTGAGGAGCTCTGACTGCATCTATTGGTTCCTAATGAAGATGGAAATCACAGATGTGCTGCTATGCAGGAAAAATCACACAATCGTATGTGTTTACAGCTTTGAAATGTAAAATATTGTCGAAACGCAACAAGTGAAACAAATTCAGGCCAATATTTAGCAACCAAAAGTGTCTAGTCTCTCTTTTTATACCACTGTTTGTGTTTCTAAGGCAAAATATTACTGGTTAACGTTAACTCAAACAATTTGGGATGGTTTGTTCGTTAATCCAGCGAAGACACAAAACATCAATGAAAACGCCTACAAAATCACCCACGACGACCACAAAATGACACAAAACATCCTTGAAAAGATACAAAATAACTACAAAAAGTACAAAAACAACCACAAAACAACGCAAAAACCACAAAAACAACCAAAACCTTAATGTAAAGATGCAAAACTACAAAACAACAAAACACAAAACGACCGTCAAGAGACCGAAAATGTCCACAAAGATGCAAAACCTTGACAAAGAGATGCAACACCTCTAAGAACAAATGCAAAACCTCCACACAAAGATGTCAAATATCCACAGAGACACAAAACAACCACAAACATGCAAAACTTCCACAAAAAGATGAAAAATACCTACAGAAAGACACAAAACTTCCATGAAACGACGCAAAAGACTTACAAAAAGATCCGCAACAGCCACAAAAGGACACAAAACAACCAGAAAGACTTGTAAAACTTCTACAAAGATACAAAACCTCTAAAAAAAAAGATGCAAGGCAACCAGAAAAAGACACGAAACAACCAGAAAAAGACACACAACAGCTAGAAAAAGACACAAAACCTCCAGAAAAAGACACAAAATAACCACACGAAGACACACAGCAACCACAAACAGACACAAGCTGACTGCAGCCTCAGTGAGTCTATTTCTGGTAGTAAAGGAACACATCATTTGACTTATTTTATTTGGGTTTTAAGACTAAAAATAAAGACTTCCTGCTTCATCCATTAAACTGTGTTGAAACGTTGCACCAGAAACCGTCCAGCAGATCATTTAACCACCGACTCAGCGTTCAGTCGACCGTTCCTGACCTCTGCAGCGACGCTACAGACACCTGCAGCCGCTCGGCTTCTTCATGCCGAGTTCACTTCAGAGCTGCAGCGAAACCACTAATCCTGCAGCCAAACACACAAACAGCCGACGGAAACTCTGCAGCAGGAAAACTCATCAGAGTCGCCAAAGATGGAACTAAAGTGACAAAACTTCACCTCGAGTCAAAGTCAAGCCGAGAATTTAACAGCCTCAGACCTAATGTGACAAAAAGCCTTTTAAACACTTTAAAAAAATCACTTAACTTCCCCTTTTAACTGGTTAGAATTCATCTGATTTGCTCTCAGTGTTGGAACACTTTCCAACATTTAGAAATATCTGTGCTTGAATATACTCAGTTAATGAAGAGAATGTAGAGAATCTGGTTTTAAAGATGTTTAGAACATTTATTTGGATGGAAAAGATCCCCAAAAGTCACATTTTAATCATATTATTGCAGATGATGCTCAAGCAAACTGTAGGAATTTCAGTTTCTTTTCTGTTTTGACCAAAAGAAATGCAATCCAACAGCAATCTGCATCAAATATGACATTAAAATAAAAAAACAACAGATTTTCCTTCCTTTTCTGTTATGTTTAAGCCAAACACTCAATGTTAGTTAAATTTCTCTGTGTTTCACAGTTCATCTGAGTTTTAAATCAACTTTTTCTATCAGCTCTAAGCAACAACAACTAGAAGTATGATGGAAAATCAAGGAGAAACGTAAAAAAAGATGCTTCAGAGGAAGATTTCCGATCTAAAAAGTAAACCAAGACAGCGAGGTGTACATCATATACATACACACCAAAATGTCCATAAAAAGATCCACAACAACCAAAAAAAACCACACAAAATAACCACAAACAGAAAATGTTGACAAAGATGCAAAACTACCATAAAAAGAATTAAAAATAACTGCAAAAAGCCACAAAACATCCATGAAATGATGCAAAAGAACTCCAAAAAGATCCACAACCACCACAAAAGGACAAAAAACTGCTACAAAGAAACACAAAACATCCACAAAGAGATGCAAAACTTTGACCAAAAGATGAAAAATAACCACAAAAAGACACAAAACAACCAGAGACATAAAACAACCGCAAAATAATGGAAAACTTCCATGAAGAGATACAAAACTACTATAAAGCAATGCAAAAATAACCACAAAAAGACACAAAACCTCCACAAAGGCACACAAAATGTCCACAAAGATACAAAACGCCCATGAAGAGATGCAAAACTACCAAAAAAAGAATGAAAAATAGCCATAGAATGACGCAAAACCTCCATGATGTGATTCAAAAGAACTCCACAAAAGATTCACAACCACCACAAAAGGCCAAAAAAAAAAAAAACTACTACAAAGAAACACAAAACAACCACAAAGATCCAAAACCTCCACAAAGGCATAGAAAATTTCAACAAAATGATGGAAAATAACCACAGAAAGACATGAAACAACCACAAAATTTCAGGAACAAATCACTTGTTAATGTTTTACACAAATTAAACCCATGTGAGAGTTATTCATTGTGACATTTTGAAATATTATTGTGGTATTTGGCATCTTTTCCCATCCCTGTATAATTGGTTTTACAGGTTTTAACATTTTAGCAGATGTTGGCACAGAGTAAAATCTGGATTATATGTTGCATAAACCTTTAACTTTCTGCCAGTAAACAGCAACAGAACTGCATAAAACCACATTAATAAAGCTGCTGATGCTAGATTTTCATTTATTTTTACCTTTTAAGGAAGAAGTTTTATAACTGAGACATACAATGATGTACAGAGAGCATAAAGTAAAAGTAAAAAAATTGAATTTTCTTCGAAAAATACGTGCTTTCCTTTGCGAGGTCAAATGACGGGCTGCTACTGGTTCGAGTTTTATCAGCTGCGCCGGCGTCTGGGGAATGATTGATATGAAGTGGAGCGATGTGGTGAAGAACGATCCGCTGATAAGATCTGAAGAATGTGAAGGATCAGCCGATATCGTTCAGAAAGATCCTGCAGATCCGTGACCCCGAGGACAGACTCAGGCGTGTCCTCACTGGAGCTCTGCCGGCTGTCAGACGTTGGAAAAATGAAAGCTGGAGGTTGCATTAAACGGATCACAGCAGCGCTTTGAGAAAAAGCTTTGTGAGGTTTAAACAGCTGCCGACTCTTTCACAGAATGTGCCACTCATTTGTTTCCTTCTTTAAAAAGGATTGCATCATGCAGGCTGATATTCAGCTTCAAAACAGGTTTCTAGAACACAAAGAAACAGGAAAAAAATCAACCTAAATGTCATATTAGTCCAGAGGTCTCTTGACACGGATCTTTCAACACAATGATCCCAAGTTCAAATCCAGCTGTTTGGCCTCTTCTTGCTTTATGTGATGGAGGTCAAGTGAGTTTTATGTCCTTTGGAGGACATTTCTGTTGTTTTTCATCTGAACTTTATATGATCTAATGTCTTTCTCTAAGTGTGTTGTCTGTTCTCACTTAGTAAAGGTGGGAATTTGTGGAAGACACAAAATAATGACAGAGACATAAAACTTCCACAAAGATACAAAACGTCCATGAAAAGATGCAAAACACCTACAAAAACATCCACAACCACTAAAACAACCATAAAAAGACACAAAACACATCCCAGATACAAAAAACCACCACCAGGAGATGCAAAACTTCAACAAAAAGATGCAAAATACCCACAAAAAGAAGAAAAACCTTCCAGCAAAGTTGCAATACAACTACAAAAAGATCCACAATCAACACAAACCAACCACAAAAAGGCACAAAACTACTTCAGAATGCAAAACTTCAACAAAGAGATGCAAAATAACTTCAAAAAGACAGAAACAAACCACAGTGACACACAAAATTTCAGACAAAGACACAAAATCGCCACGAAAAGATGCAAAACACCTACAAAAACACCCACAACCAAAAAGACACAAAACTACCTCAGAAATGCAAAACTTCAACAAAGAGATGCTAAATAACTGCAAAAAACACAAAACAGCCACAAAGAGACACAAAACCTTAAAAAGATGCAAAACACCTACAGAAACACCCATATCCACCACAAAAAGACACGAAACAATCATAAAAAGACACAAAACAATCACAAAGAGACCAAAAAAAGTGTAAAAGTGGGAATATCTGGAAAAGACAAGACACAAAACCTCCACGAAGACACAAAGCCTCCATGAAAAGATGCAAAACGCTTACAAAAACACACACAACCACCACAAAAAGACACAAAACAATCACAAAGAGACACAAAACCTCCACAAGGAGATGCAAAACTTCCCAAATAATTGCAATAACCACAAAAAGAAATAAAATCTTCATGCAGAGATGCAAAACAACTACAAAAAGATCTATAATCTACACAAGAAGACACAGACCAACCACAAAAAGGCACAAAACTACCTCAGAGATGCAAAACTTCAACAAAGAGATGCAAAATAACTTCAAAAAGACACAAACAAACCACAATGAGAGACAAAATTTCCAACGAAGACACAAAATCTCCACGAAAAGATGCACCTACAAAAACACCCACAACCAAAAAGACCAGAACAACCATAAAGACAGAACTACCTCAGAAATGGAAAACTTCAACAAAGAGATGCAAAATAACTACAAAAACACACAAAACTTCCACAAAAACATGCAAAACATGTACTTAAAGTCCACAATTACCACAAAAAGACACAAAACAACCATACAGAGACATAAAACGCCAAAACAAACATCCAAAACAGCCAAAGAGACCGACAAAAGATGCAAAACAGACAGGAAACCTCAACAAAAATACACAAAGCAACTACAAAGACACAAAAACACCACAAAGAAACACAAGATCTATGCAAAACTCCACAAAACTGCAGTAAAACACGTGTGCATCAATCTGTGATGTAGTAGTTTAAGATGTTCATCAAGGGATCGAGGGTCCCTGGTTCAAACTCACCTCTTTACCTTTATGCTCAACTTTTAATGAAAGACGAAGAAACATTCAAACCAACAACATGTTCCTTCTTCTGTCAGGACTTTCTGAATTCCCGCAGAATCTCTTTAGAAAAAGTCACAAATCTGTAGTTTTCATTTTCAGTGTAAAAACACAAAAAAAAACACAAAACAACTTCAAAGACACTAAACAACTACAAAGAGATGAAAAACAGCTGCAAAGAGACACCGAACAACAACAAAAAGACACTAAACTGCAAAGTGACACTAAACAAAGACAAAGAGACGCTGAAGAATTACGAAGAGACACAAAACAACCACGAAAGACACTAAAGAACAACAAAGAGACACTAAACAAATACAGAGACACTAAACAACCACAAAGAGACACTAAACAGCTACAAAAAGATACTAAACGGCTAACAAAGGGACACTAAACAACCACAAAGAGACACTAAACAACTACAAAAAGATACTAAACAGCTAAAAAAGAGACACAAAACAACCACAGAGACACTAAACAACTACAAAAAGATACTAAACAACTAAAAAAGAGACACAAAACAACCACAAAGAGACACAAAACAACTACAAAAACTCAACTCAACTTTATAAAGCGCTTTAAACAGCAGCCGCTAAAACAAAGTGCTGTACAATAAACAATTAAAACATTCAAAAGATACTAAACAACTACAGAGACACTGAACAACCACAAAGAGACAATTAACAACTGCAAAGAGACAGTAACTAACTTCAGAGACACTAAAAAGCGACAAATAGACACTAAACAATTACAAATATATGCAAAACAGCTACAAAGACATGGAAAAAGAGCTGCAAAGTCAGACAGAACAGAACACTGAACAACTACAGCAATACACAAAACAACCACAAAGAGAGATTAAATAACCACAAAGATACACAAAACAACCACCAAGGGACACTAAACAACTACGAGACGCTAAACAACCACTAAGAGATGCTAAACAACTACAAAGACGCACTAAACCACAAAAATATGCTAAAAAAAAACTACAAAGAGACATTACACTACTACTAAGACACTAAACAACCACAAAGAGACACTGAACAAGCACAAAGAGACACTGAACAACCACAAAGAGACACTGAACAAGCACAAAGAGACACTGAACAACCACAAAGAGACACTGAACAACCACAAAGAGACACTAAACAACTAGAATAGACACAATAAGCCATCTACTAAATGTGAATGGAATAAAACACCTCTCAGTTCACTTTTAAAACACGTGTCAGTTGCAGCCAGTCCTGATAAACCAGCTGCTTCATGAACAGCTGTGCAGCAGCTTTTTAACCTCGGATTCTGTCACCACATCTGACATTTTCTTTCTGAAGCCGAGAAACGACAAAACTTCAGGGTCATCATGTGACCGGAGAAGTGTTTCAAGTTCATCATCATATAAACTAATGTTCAGCTGTGTGACTGTCAGCTCAGAGGTCCAGTGGTTTGGATCCAGATCTGTGAACAATAAGGTCCAACATCCAGCTGTTCTTCTCTTAATGCTCTTCAACTACACTTCTATTGTTTGACATTTGGACCTGAATCACTTCATATGATCCAGTGTGTGTCTGTCAGTGTTTCATTCGCTCTTACTCAGTGGTAGTAATTGTGATGTGGGATTTAATGATTTAATTCAAAAATTATTTTCACAAGACAGTCACACCAGTCACCCAGAATGCTCCACAATGGAACATCTACAAAGACACACAAATTTAACACAAGACCCTAAATTACAACAAAAAAAACAGTTAACAGCTACAAAGAGACACTAAACAACCACCAAGAAACAAAATACACATACAGAGAAACACAAAACAGTCACAAAGAGACACAAAGCAACAACAATGGCATACAAAATACACAGAAACAACAACAAAAGAGACACAATACAACTAAGAAGACGCACAAAACAATCACAAAGAGACACAAAACAACCACAATGACGTACAAAAGACACAGAAACAGCTACAAAGAGACACAAAATACCGACGAGACACAAAACACCTATAAAGAGACACAAAACGACAAAGAGACACAACACAACTACAAAGACACAAAGCAACTACAAATAGACACAAAACAACTGCAAAAAACACACAAAAGACACAAGGTCGACCGCAAAGTGATGCAAAACGCCTATAAAGCAACACAAAAAAACTACAAAGAGACAGAAAACAACAAAAACATAGACGACACCCACAAAAGACACAAAATACCTGCAATACAAGACAATGTTTGCTTTCTGAACCCTCCTGCAGGTCACTATTTAAATGACTCGGCCTGCACAGCCATCACACATCAAATATCCAGTATATTTACAAGCTTGTTTTTAATATTTGTGTGCATTAACTGCTTCTATAGCTGCAATATATGATATACTTATACTAACTGTGATGGTTTTATTTAATGTGTCTCGACATCTTGCTTTAACAAACACATTTATGACAGACGGAGGAAGGTGCCCAGTAAAACAAACGGTCAGCTGATGTGTTGGGTTATGTAAGGAGACAGTGACGGTTTCTGTCTCCTCGTGTCGCCTGAGTCATTTCCGTTTGGTTTTATAAGCATCGGTGGGAGCCGCAGACAGACTGCAGCTGTTCTTACACCTACAGTTTATATACCCAACCACGCACATCTGGATCTGGTTTAACACAGCAGCTACAGTTCGGGTCGGTTTGCACCAAACATCGGACCGCAGACAGTCGCCACAATTCACACGCTTGAAACGTGATTCTCTCACAAGTCAGCAACAATTAGATGGTGATTATTTTTTTATCCAATCTGGCAACACAAGCCCACCGTTTCCTCCTCTGTCACTGTGGTCTGAGAGCTGCCATGATGGATGAGGTGGTGAAGCTGAGAGAAATCCCTTTCATTGTTGCTATAAAGTGGTCACTGACATCTTGTTTTCCTTCCTTCAGGTCAGCAGAACCCTGACAGTCTTCGTTACAAGTACAACTTCATCGCTGACGTGGTGGAGAAGATCGCACCCGCCGTTGTTCATATTGAACTGTACCGAAAGTAAGAAAATCTACCTGTACGCCTTACACAAAACGTATACACCCTCAGTCAGTTTACCTGCCGACACCTAAGCATTCTACCAAACATGCAACCTGTTGTCCTAGTAGAGTAGTTTCTGTCTATATGGTCAAAAACTTTTGGTTGCATATAGATTCTCATGGACTAGAGGAGGTAATGTGCATAAAAGATATGTAGAGGCTAAGTCAACTTTGACAGACACAAAACTACAATAGCCCATAAAACTAGAAAGAGACACAAAAGACATGAAAACAACTACAAGCACAACAAACTACAGACACAAAACTACTACAAAGACACAAAACAGCTATAATGACACAGAAAACACAAAAATGACCACCAAGAGGCAAAACTAGAAAGACATAAAACAACTACAATGACACAAAACAAGAAAGAGACCAAAGAAACAAAAACAATCACCAAGAGACAGACAACTACAAATACAGAAAAAGACAAAGTGACCAAAGCTTCTACAGATACAAAATCTCCAGAGACGCAAAGCTTTTGCAAAAACATGAAAAATAACCACAAAAAGGCACAAAACTTCCATGAAAAGCTACTCGATGGAGACCAAACCTGATAGAACTTCTAAAATCTCCAGATATCTTGTGTTTAACACACCTTAGTGTTACGAATTCAAAGGTGGCTCAGGCGCAGGAAAAGGAACAGACAGATTCAAAATGCAAGTAGAAGATTTATTTGCACAGTCTAGAACAAAAAGAACTACAAGTCACAAGACCAGGAACTACAACAGGAAACGCTCGAGGCAGAAATGAATCATTGAGCTCAGGAACTACTAGTGACCACTAGAGGCGAGGAAGACAAACAGACTAGCACTGACTCACAGTGGGTAACACCCAGGCAAGAAAGTTCAAACTCTAAATACTATAATAACAGAACCCACACAAAACTCAAAGCGAAGCCAATCACGTTAAGCTCGGAAAAAAAAAAAATCACACAAACTGCTGATTCTACAAATGTACTAAACTATAACACTAGGATGAATAAACAACTAAACTAAGCTGTAACTCACGAAGAAACAAAAGCGATACGCTCGGACTGGGATCTAGAGTGTCTGGCAGGTTCTTGGCTGCTTGCTTGGAACCCAGATGGAGAACGACAGGAGGCAGCAGCAGGTTGCTGAAGATGGACACCAGGTGAGAGAATCCAGGCTCGGAACTGGAGGCAGAAGCAGTTGGACCCAAACTGGAACAAAGGAGGACAAAACAGGATTACTAAAGAGTCTCAAAAAGATACTGAGGCTGGAGTAACAAGCAGTGTGTGATTACTGGCTGTGTCACCATCCAGCACTAAGCAGTGAGCGGCGTCTGCTTATATTGTGGTGAAGGAGGACTTGATTGGTAGATTTCCACCTGCTCCTGCACCAGCTGATGATGGCAGATGGGAAACACCTGCCGCTGCTTCTGCACTGCTGAACCAACCTAAAAAGGAAAAGAGGCGGAGAGAGAGGGGGCGGGCACTAGCTCGGCCTGGCAGCAGCCAGCCTGACACAGTTTCATTATTATTTAATCTGCAAAATATTCAGCTGTCGATTAGCTGCTTTGCCAAAAACAGATGATGATGACGTGCACTTATAGGTTGTTTTAACAATGATCCAAAATCTTCGGAAGTTTTACCTCAAATAAACCAAAAAAATCATCACATTTGAGGTTCTTTAACCAAATGCTTTGAATTTTTGCTTGGAAAAGAAAAAAAATTGCTGATTAGTTTGCTATCAATAAAACTAACTGATTGATCAACCAATTGGTGCTAATGATAATAATAATAATGCTAATCCTTTGACTTTGCATCGAGGGTCATCGCTCAGCCAAACTTTGAATTTTTCACTTCGTTTTAACACTAAATACCTACAAAACTGATAATATTCTCCTTCATTACAAATGTAGTTTACAGTAACAGTAAGTGTTATAGCTGCGAGCATACATTTACACCTAATAATGTCCTCCTGCTGTTTAGTGCAGCACTTGAAAGCAGGTACAGCTGATATGAGGTGACCTCATGTTCTTGTTTCAGATGTAAAACCAAGCTCATCTTTTATTGTTTCTGTTCAGGATGATATTTTCTAAGCGAGAGGTGGCGGTGGCCAGCGGTTCTGGGTTTGTCGTGTCTGAAGATGGACTCATCGTCACCAACGCCCACGTGGTCGCCAATAAACACAGAGTAAAGGTATGAGAAGCACACGGAAACATGTTCACAACACCTCAGAGTCTTAGCCGAATTCTATAAATTGTGTTCATGGAGAATTGCTTCTCTGTGTTTGACATACATCCATCAGCCACAACATTGAAGCTACTCACAGGGGAAGGAAATAACTTCAGTGGGTGATTTAGCAGGCACTGGGTGAACAGTTAGTTCATCTGAGAGACTTTGACAAACTCCGATGGTGGACGACTGGATCAGAGCTGCTAAAAAACAACTGGCATTGTGGGATGTTAACAAAAGTGGTCCAAAGAAGGACTGAAGGTTGACCTGTCTGATCTTACAGAAGAACTACTGTAGCGCAAACCTTCCTGCTGTTTTGATAGAAAACGTGTCCGACCACACAGTCACAGCGTTCTACAGTGGACATCAGAACTGGGCCATGAAGAAATGGAAGAAAGTGTCCTGGTCTGATGAATTTTCTTTTCCATCCTTTGGGTGTAGGCGTCATTTAGAAAGAAGGATTCATTATGGAGAGAAGGCAGTAAGATGCTCTGGAAGATGTTCTGACGGAAAACTCAACCTTGTGGTTGTTTTGGTGGAACGAAGGTGATCTACACAATATTAGTCAGGTGGTTTTAATGTTTTATGTCAAATGAAATTGAAGGTGATTAGTGCAGTAATGTAAGAAAAGAACATCTGAAGACCTAAATTTGAAATCCAGGTGCACAAAAAACACATCTGAACATGAGTTTTTCATGGACAGATGTAAACTTTCACAAAAAACAGGAAGTAAAATGGTGTCTCTCAACTGCAAGATGAGTCCCATCTTTAGTCTGTGTTTGTTCATGTTCTGGAAAGTTTTCTCGTAATAATGAGGCGTTTGATCTGATCAGGATGGTGTTTTATTTGTTTCTTCCAGGTGGAGCTGAAGAGCGGAGCCACATACGATGCCAAAATCAAAGACATCGACGAGAAGGCCGACATCGCTCTGATCAAGATCGACACACCGGTGAGCGGCGGGGAGATAAAGGGAGATTCTATTTTGGAGAGGAGTCTGGTTTTAATTTTAGCTTGGAGCAATTTTTGAAGCAAAAGTGTATCACGAGTCTTTAAAGTGGGTGTCAGTGGAGCAAATGCAGATAAAAATAAAGAGACGCAGAATGACCACTAATGGTTTCAAAGCAGCCACAAAAAGATTCAAAATTAACACAAAGAAATAAAAAAAAAATCAGGATAAAACACAAGGAGACAACAAATAGACCCTAAATGACCACAATGAAACACATTATGTCTACAAAAAAATCCACAATGACCAAAGAAACACAACCAGTAAAAGATTTAGAATTATCACAAAGAAGCCACTAAGACACCACAAGAGACTCAAAGAATAACCAAAACAAAAACGAACAAAACAACCACTAACAGACAGGAGAACAACAAAAAATACCATATTTTTTATTGTCTCATGTCATTCATTCTCCTTTATCTTCCCTTCATCCTGATACTTAAATTGATTTAAATGATAATGATCAGGAGTCAGTTAGACATTGAGCAGAGTTGCTGCAGAGCTCGAGGAAAGAGATGCATATCATCTTCAATTTTTTTGCCTACACACTGAATAAAAATGTCCTGTGAATTGTCAAAGGGATAACAAATGGTTTTTCCCTCCTCGTACCTTGTTTTTATTGTCCTAAACAAACTGCTGAATTCAGGTATTTATCCCTTTGTTTTTCCAAGATTTCTGTTTCCTGGAAGGAAAGTCTGGTTTTAATTTATGGGATTTTTTTTCTGGGCGATGCAGAAAAATATCATGATTCATGAGAGTTTGGGCTTAATTTGGGTTTTCATGTTCTCACGGCTCTTTGTTTTGGTCCGCCGATGACTGGACGTTGAGGAAGTGAGGTTTTTAACAACATTTATGAACTGGAAGAAACATTTTTAGGATTGGGAGGTGGGTGCGTCCCGTTTGTGTCCAGACGGTGGGAGGTTGCTGCTGCTACTTCCTGTTTAAGGTCAGAAAATTCTTACGTAAGATTTAAAAACAGTAATTTACAATCGAAGTGCATTTATTCACAGTCTGAGATCTCATATTAGACACAGAGCAGGACAGACTAATCCTGATTCTCCGATTTCATAAGAAGTCTGTTTGTGAGTGCACATAATTAAAGACTGGGGCTATAAATAGGCCAGATAAGAGAGAACAGACGAAGAATTAAGAGAAATCCAGTCCAGCTGCACTTATGAAAGCACTGCCTGCTTTTATAAACACCTTATGTCATGTCACTGTATTATACAACTCTAATCTGGTTTCACTTTTCACAATAACAACAACAGGAAGATTTAAAGGTCAGAAAATCCAGATATTGAGTTGATCTTTTAATATTAACAAGGCTTAACATATGCATATGTGTCAGAGTTGTGAAAATATTACAGCATTTCAATATAAGATTTATTTTATTGCAGTTACATATTTCATAACATGACAATTTAAACTTACACTCAGTTTTATGGACCCAGATTTTACAAGTGAGCTTTATTATTTCACCAGATGCCCTGATAAACCCATACTGTGACAGTAATATTCCTGATTAATGATTAATTTCAGCAGCTTTTAAGGCATAACTGCTGAAAATATGCGGCTTCTCAAATAGTAATCATAATAGTTATCTCGATGTTTTCAAGTTTTAGGTTAAAATAAATTGGACAATTTAGTTTTTCGTTAATATTGATGGGATTTTTCACTATTTTCTGACATGTTAGACACTAAACAATCAATTGAATATTTAAAAATTCACTTTTACAGTACAGTGATGTCATGTGGTTGGTTATCAAGCTAATATTCTCAAGGGTAGCATACGAGTCACAAAATAACCCCCCAGAGGCACAAAATAACCACAACAAGCTAAAAATAAACCACACAGAATGACAAGAGACCCAAAATAGACACACAAAAAACTCAGACACATGAAAAATTACCGCTAAGAGTCAAAAATTAACTACAAAAATGCAAAAATTAACCACAAAATCCCAAAACTAACCAGAAAGAGATGCAAAATGACCAGAGATAAACAAAACAGATGAAAATGACAGCAAAGGGAAGAAAATTTAACAAAAAAGAAAAAGAAAATGACTACACAAAGCTGCAAAATAACTATAGAGACAAAAAATATGACCACAAAGACACATTAGGTGATCACAAAGGAATGGAAAATGAGCAAAGGCACAAAATCGACGACAAAAAGACCACAAAGAGTGACAAAATGACTTACGAGACACAAAATGACCACAAAAGAGGAGAATTTTACCAGGAAGTGCGACAAAATAACTTATGAGACACAAAATGACCACAAAAAGATGAAAAATTGACCATCAAGAGCAACAAAATGACTGCAAAAAGGTGAAAATTTTAGCAGGAAGAGCGACAAAATGACTTAGGAGACACAAAATGACCACAAAAAGAAACAACATAACTACAAAGAAAAGAAGAACGACCGCATAGAGATGAAAATGAACCAGAAAAAGTCAAAAATTAATCAGTAAGAGATGGAGAACAGCCCAAGGACGACTACAAAGATGGATCCGACTACAAATAGATGCAAAAGCTCCACAAAACCACTGTAAAGACGCACAAAACAAGCACTAAAATCACATCCATGTTGTTTGCAGTTGTTTTGATTTGCAAGTCTGTGTAAAGGAGCCTCTTAAAAAAGCAATTTAAAGGGAATATCGAGAATATTTACTGTTTCTCGTAATAAATGTGTGTCTGAAAAGCCGTATGAGGATTAACTTTACTGCTGTTTTTGCATCAGATAGCAGGTCATATTTTTTACGTTATGGTTGGCTGCATGATTGCACGCATTTAAATATAAAAAGTTTTTTGCACAGTCAGAAAGCCGCGCTGATGAGGAGAATTAAAGTCAGACTTGTTTTTGCTTAAGAACAACACACAACACACAAGACAAACATGAATGAACACAATAACTCCACACACACACACACAGAGGAACGCTGCAGGATGTGAGTTCATGTTTGCCGGGCGGACAGGGTTGTGGTTTTCCCCCGACGTGTTTGGGCGGCTGGCAGGGAGGAAGTGGAGCTTCAGGAGGTGAAATGGTGTAGAAATCAACAAACATGCTCGGCATTAGCGGTGACGGTTTGCATGCACGCAAAGAAACAAAAACAAAGAGGCATCAAATCACTTTCAGACCTCCACCCTTCCTCACATCCCAGAACACACCTTAACTGTGTGTCAATGGACACAAACGTTGTCTCTTTCAGTGGGAGGTTGTTTGATGTTGAAGTATCACAGCTTGTTTACAGCCATCAGGCTGTATTTACAGGTTTGGGGATCATTCCTGGTAATTTGAAGACATTCAACTCAACAAGTTGATTGCGGAAATTTAAAGACATTTTTCAGAAATGCAGTCGGGTGAAAATAGTAACTGTCAAGCAAGTTGTCAACTACAGTGAGTGAAAAAGGTCAAATTTATACTATGAAATTAGGATTACTTATGAGCCTAATGAGCTAAATGTTTGCAAAAAAACACAATTAGTGGCTCATATTGGTATGAAGGGAGAAACCAAACAAATAAGTAGTAAAACCTTCATTTTTGTCTTCATGTTGAAGTGGGCATATCCTGAAAACAAACATTTTTACATCGAACTAACGTTTATGCAAACTACAGGACAAATGAAAACATTTAGAACATCATAATGCTGCCACCACCATGCATCAAGCCATAATACTGCCACCACCATGCTTCACATCATAATGCTTCCACCACCGTGCTTCATATCATGATGCTGCCACCACCATGCTTCACATCATGATGCTGCCACCACCATGCTTCACATCATAATGCTTCCACCACCATGCTTCACATCATAATGCTTCCACCACCATGCTTCACATCATGATGCTGCCACCACCATGCTTCACGCCATGATACTGCCACCACCATGCTTCACGCCATGATACTGCCACCACCATGCTTCACATCATGATGCTGCCACCGCCATGTTTTAATGACTGCAAAGAGATGAAAAATTACCACAAAAACACAAAATTGACCATAAAATGAGACAAAATGACTGTTAAAAACCACTATATAAGCACAAGGAGCTGCCAAATGCATGGCAAGAATAGTACAAACTCCACTTAAAATTTCACAAATAATGTTTCAGGGGAGCTCAGGTCTTACTAAGAGGAGCCAAGTTGCTCCTGGTCGTCCTGTAATTTGCAAATTGTTCACAGATTATCAAGATTTCAACTTTTAAGATCAGAAATTGAACTAAATTTTAGTTTTAGCTGAGCCAGAATGCAGTTATCTTAGCAACTAGTTCTCATACATCTGGCGCAGTGAAACAAATGCTCGAGTGTTTTGACCATTTTTACTGCACTGTGCCTTTGGAAAGCAGCATAATTCACCCAGACTGGTGTTTGCGTTGATTGACTGACTGATTATGCATCATTTGAGCAGCAGAAACTTCACTTCATCGCCAACTTACTGCTTGCTATTAGTACAGAAAGTTTGGTGAAGTCCAGTCACTGCACCTAATTTTCATTCCCTCGTTCGAGTCAAAAACATTGAGCTGAAATGAAGGTCAGAGGATTTAATGCATGTTTTAGAGATGCATCACTTTGCAGGAATGGGAAGAATCTTACATTCATATCTCTGGCTTTTATACGAGGGAGTGTTTGAGTTCCTTCTGCTGACCTACTGAGGCATTCATCCAGCAGCGTGTGCAGACAGGAGCTGCCGGCTGTTTAGAGTCTCGATTCATCCAGCGAAGCCTTGCGGCAATATTCCACCTTGATCCTGATTGTTTTCCATGACACGTGTCCATGAGCAGATTATGGAAGCTGCTGATCCAATCTGCTTTAACACGCAGGTCAATTAGCGTATTTACAGGCTGCTGTTTACTAGAACAGCACTGAGAAAAGAGTTGATTTGTTCCAAAGAATAGGAGATTTTCCAAGAAAGAGATCTAAAGGAAATGAGTACCCCACGATGATCGGAGTTTATTATAACTAAGAGCTGCTTTCCGCAGTGTGAATTCTCTGCCGTTATTTCTGTCATTCTTTATCCCCTGAATTCCTCAGAGAGTTGCCAAATCTCTGCCGTGTTGGTTTAACCCGGCGCATGAAAGGTCTGGCTGAGTCCTGCATGAGAGAGAAAAGACAACATTTCATTGGATTCAAACAGCAGGACAGTTTCCCAGCAGACATTATGAACCACTCAGTTCAGGAAAACACAGGTGTTAGTAGTAACATTAACATCTGGGTAAAGAGGAGCAGTGAACCATGAATCTGCAGGAACCTGGAAGCTAATAAATGGGATTCAAGCAGCATTAATCCTATTATTTATACTGGAACTAAACTTTTCCTTAAAGTGTCTTCTGTCAGTGCTATGGCGGTGCACAATCCGAAAAAAATGCCCAGTACTCACAAACATTGATGTTTTTGTAAATACAGCATTGGTTTGATTAACCCACTATAACTGTAGCCCCAAGCTGTCAAACCACCATGCTTCACATCATGATGCTGCCACCACCATGCTTCACTCCATGATGCTACCACCACCATGCTTCACATCATGATGCTGCCACCACCATGCTTCACTCCATGATGCTGCCACCACTATCATGCTTCACTCCATGATACTACCAGCACCATGCTAAAGTGTCTTTTATCCCTGCTCAGTTTGGTGGTAAACAATCAGAAAGATGGTACAGTACTTGCAACAACTAATGTTGATCATGTTTTACCTTGTAAATGCTTTTGCAGTTTAGCTCTTGGATGGTTATTCATCAGTTTGTGCTAAAATTCATGTAATTAGTGGCTGCAAACCTAATTCATATGTACACTGATAACCACCTGCATAATTAGTTCTTCCAATGAGGTCGACCCACATAAACACACAAACAGAAGCTAGATGGCCGGGCTGCATGTACAGACGTAAACACCAGGAGCTGCTTATGAAAGGATTCATTCAGCCGCTCTAATCAGCTCAACATAAAGTTCTTCTGTTCTGAAGCTCAAACAGCAAAATGACCATGTTTGCCGCTCTGTGGTTTCCAGGATGACAGCAGTTTGTCCGCGGTGAGATTACAAACCCAAGGGGCCGTGTTTAGTCGTAATTTAAGAGACGCCAACGCCACAACAACAAGGAACAAAGCGGTGGTTTTGTTCATCCCTCGTTCTCTCCTTCTCATTATCTGCCTTCCTTCTGTCTGTCACTGCTTTGATGTGAATGCAAGAAAACTTATTTCATTGTAAAGTCAGTTTGCATTCATGTATTGTACATGAAATCACCACAAATCACGTAAAAAAATCTCATCATATCTGGTCCATGCAGATAGTTTGGAGACTTCTGCAGCCTCTGCAGTACAACAGAATTTAGTTTTGTCACTCAGAACACTCAAAATGTTGAGAAACTCCCAAACAATCTGCATCTCTGCACCGTGCTTTAAATCATGATGCTGCCGCCACCATGCTTTATATCATGATACTGAGGGTATCATGACGGTTTTAAAAACATGATCTGGTTGCTTGACAGCTTGTATCACTATTTTTCTGAAGTTTTAATGCCAGAGTCGTAGGAAAAACTCACAAGCTGTCACAGTGGAATATTATGCAGCTTTCTTCCACCTTATTAGTGAGAAAAAAAACAGCTGGAACTGTGTGCAAAAAGCACTTTTCCTGATGATTTAAGTGAGAACATGGATTTCTGCTTTTTGTGCAGAACTTTACATCATCTGAGGGGAAACAGGCAGTTTCGGGTCTTCATTTTAATCCCGATTTTCCGGAGCTCAGTGGAACTTTAATCCCAAACGTTCGGCTTCTGTTCGAGGCTCCACATTTCATTTTGATGATTCGTTGTCGGTCATGTACAGATGTGCTGAACATACCTGTGGCTGCAGACGTGCTGTTCCTGCACGCCACTCAAAACTCTGCAGCAGTAGGAGAAAGTCTGGAAATGTCCTCATCTGTGCACAGCTGCACTGAGACGCTAAACGCTTCCACATCTGTCACATCTGGCTGCATGTGTTTCTCTGTGTGCTGTCAACTGGCTGTCTGCTTCCTTTCTTTCCTGCCCTCCTGCTCACCTTGCTCCACGACTTACTAAACCTTCCCTGAAAGTGGGTCACAGTCTTGTTACTTAACAGTGGAAATGGGCTGCACATGTGTCTGTCAGCGGTGAGGAAACACAACGCACACTCAGACGCTGACGGACAAGCAGACGTTTGTCATGCAGCGGCGGAGTCGATGAAAGTCACGGCTGCTTTATGTCTCACTTTTTCTGCTGCGCGTCACATCTGGCCTGAAGTAGGTTAGTAGGACGGCGAGCGAGGAGCCAGCGCTCGGCTCACCTCCAGACTCTGGGCAGCAGCTGGAGGGTTTTAAAGTTTTAGAAGTGTTGGAGAACCAACACTTTGTCATGGTGGCCAACGTCAGAACTGCAACAAAAAGCGCACAACTGTTAAAGAGAAATCTGTGACACACTTGCAAGTCCAGACAGGACAAGTTAAGGTGCTTTCAGGCAACAGTCTTAATTTTCAGGATCCAAATGCACTTAAATGTGTTCAAAATGCATGCTAGTAAATCTGACTTTACAAGAAATGAACATGGCAGATTGTCACAAGACTAAGGTCACAAAAACTCTCTGCAGTTATTAGAAATGATTAGAGGTTCCCAGGAAACATTAGTGGGTTGTTTAATTGGTACAGTTCTTTCGTGCTTATCCATTAGCATGTGCAGCTAATGCTACTGAATTCTCTTTTTAGCGCTAACTTGGCATTGGTTTTTACGTTTCAGTTTGTGTTTCTGTTTTACGTTTCTGCAAAAAAATAATGGATTAATCCTGAAATGCTGCAACAGAAAACACAATTAGAGAAGTCTGTTGACACACTTGCAGTTGTTAAAGTGCTTTCAGGCTGCAATCTTATTTTTCCCAACAAAAAGATTTTCGAGAATCAAATGCGCTTAAATGTGTGTGTGCTTTTGAGAGCAAAAAAATTATTTCATACATCTCTGGCAATTAAAACTTCAGAAAAATAGTGATACAAACTGCTTGTCAAGCCACCAGATGGTGTTTTTAAAAGTCTCTTTGGTAACTGTGATAACTGGTATCATGTCTTGTTATGCGCTGCAGTTTTGAACATTTCCTGACCATGTGATTAAATGCATAAATAAAAGGTTAAAAATTCAGTTAGAAGTAAGTTGCGAAACATTGTTTAGATGTGTTGGGTTGCATTAACTTGATATTTTATGTTTTTTAAACTAAATTTTTTGCACTAGTTGATGGAAAACCAAAAATTAAGTCAAGAAAACTTAGTAAATTTGGCTTGATAATTAACTTAATTAATGATAAATAGCTTATTTAATGGATGAAACTAAATTCTGTTTCACTGTGGATCCTGCAGAAGTCTCAAAAAACAAAACAAAGCAACAAACAGGAGTGACTCAAGTACAACTAACTGGTAAATATCCAAATGAAACACATCTTTTCTAGTGTATTACTAATATAAAAACACAACTTTTGCCCTGAAATCTGAGTAATTGCGTTTGTTGGATCACCTTAGTAAAACTAAAGTTAAATCTGTAAATACACTGTGGGATGTTTTATTGTCTTAACACTTATTATTTGTTCCGTTAATCTAATCTTCTTTTTGCATTGGAAAGCACTTTGGTCCAACACGTGTAGTTTACATGTGACTTGAATGCAATAATTTAAACAAATAACAGTGACTTTATTTGTCTAAATGAGGTCTTTAAGGTATTTTTCGTCTCAAGTTGATAAGACACAACTTCTTTTAAGCATCTTTACTTTGAATTTCTGGTAGTTTGTTGCTCTTAAAAAGCTGCTCAGATTCACCAGTTTGCAGAATATTTTGTGTTGTTTCCAGTTGGGGAGTTTTTTGCTGCGTCGAGAGAGAAAAAACTGAGTCACGATGATTCAATAGGCGGCTGGAATTCAGGATTTCCACAAGGCGATGCCAGCAGTACCAGTAACCGCCTGTGTAATCGGCCTTTTTAGCCTTTCTATTTTAATTGCGGTGCAGCTTCGACCACGACTTTAACTCCAAATGTACTAAAATAACAACAAATGGTTGCTACTGGACATAACTGCTGTTTTATGGAGGGTTTAGAATGACACATGTGGTGGATTTTACACTGTTGGTAGCGATGTTAAAAACCCAAGCAATCAGTGTCGCAATTTTTCAGCCACCAGCCAAAGAAAAGGAACCAGAACCATGTTACTACATTTACATGTTCAGCATCATTTATCAGGAAAACAGAACAGCGGAGGACATTGTCTTGCCAAGTATCGGTTTTCTCACCAGCTTCAAAGCTAAACGGCTAACTATGTCACACATCCAGTTAGTCACACGCTACATCTTTATCAGAAACCATCTTTTTTTTATCAGTAATGTCAGCAGAATTATTAAAGAATAACTAAAATGTCTAGCGTCTATGAAAGGTAAACAAAGAAGACTGTTGCAACATATTCAAACATTATTTCTATCTGGTGTGTGAGCTAGCCAGAGCTCTGAATCAGAGCTAACCTGCTAGCTACGCTGCATTTACAGTGTAGGTAGTTTTTCTACCCCAAAATTATCCCCGGAAGAGGTTCTACAGGGGCAGTTCTTGTTGTCAGAACGTGCATAAAGTTGTTGGCTACCTCAAAACAGCATGCAAGAGCCTGAGACATTAAACTTTTCAAGGGTTTAGAGGAAGATTTGAAGGTTAATGTTCAGGAGTACATGTTAGTAAATGTTCAAGATGATGACTAAATGTTGGAAGAAGGTTTTTAAGGCTTGAAAATGTCAACATGGTCATTTGTTTCATGTGGATAGGGTTAGGGTTGCACACAAAAGGAGGAAAACAGCCCCATTTCTTTCTTGTCTTTGTCCTTTCGTTGATTTAAAATTCTAACAGATTAACTGAAGGCACCAAACTGCAAGCAGCTTGTGGGGCTCGTGTTTATCTTCAATGCCCAATAAAGTTTTGGGCCACCTTAAAACAGCATGTAAGAGCTTGAAGTACCAAAGTTTTCAAGGGTGTAGAAGGAGATCTGAGGGTTAAAGTTTATTTAAACATTTAAATAAACTTGCAAGACGATGGAATAAAGGTTGGAAGGTTTTTAAGGCTCGAAAATGTCAACATTGGTCATTTGTTTTATGTGGAAATCTGCCCACCGTTGCATGAGAAGCTGCACACAAAACAAGAAAGCAGCCACTTTTCTTTCTTGCTGTTGTCTTTTCGTTAATTTTAAATGCTAACAGATTAACTGGAGGCCGACTGAGTTTGCATCAAACTGCAAGCAGCTTGTGGCGCTCGTGTTTATCTTAAATGCACAATAAAACCCTCATTTTCACATTTTTTTGGCTCATGTACGTAAAAGCATGTTTGTCTAGTGGCTGGGGAAGATTAGCGACGGCTATGCTAACATCGGTCTGCAGCCTGAGTGTTTCCTGGATTTAATAAAACGTCAAGATGAAGCGAGTTAGGGAGCCATAAAATCATGTTAAAGTCCATTTAAACAGATTATTCCCTATAAAAGAGTGTTCAGTGTGTTTGCAGCAGCGGTGGAGCGTTTATACGGCAACGCTGAACGCTGCAGAGGCAGGCATGGAAAAGCTAATATTTAGGAGCTGCACACAAGCAGAACTTCACAAATTATCTGTTGGATTCTCACAAATCCATCCAGCTGGACTTGTGCTTAACCTCTAGTCCCACCTCAGCGAACCACACTCGTACAGTAACGACACTCTGCTGTGATTAATTTCTTTTGCAGATGTACATGTAGACCAAAACCAAAGCAAAACAAAAAAAACGAGGCGTGAAGTTGAGCGAGAGCTGCCCAGTGGCCACATGTTGGTGCAAATCGATTCATACGATGGAAAAAGACAACAAAACTGCAACATGGAGTGGAGAGTGGATGGCATCCTGGTTTTATTTAAGAGTTTTTGGTGGGATTTCATGACAGAAAATGAACAGAGAGAGAGACAGATGAGGAAGGCCAGGACGCTAATTTAGCAGCTGGACGGGTCAATCCAGCTTCCTGTTTGGAGTTTAAGGCGGTTCATTGATTCTCTAGCATTTTATAGTTGCCTGTGAAATTTCACACACTCTTGCACCAAAAGTACACCATTCAGAACAGCTCTTTACTTTACATCTCTACTTTTTAGTCCACAGTTTGTTGCTCTGTTGCACCTAATTAGAAACCTTCAGGGCTGAAAAATGAGGAAATGCCAAAAGCAGCAGTTCCTTAAATGTCCACCAGTGACTGCCTCCAACAGTGAGTCAATCCCCATAGACGTCCATGTTAAAATGTCCAACTTTACAGCAGGAATAAACATGTTTTCAGCCTGGAACCAACACCTTTTTTGGTCTTTATAGCTAATTTCAACATTCCTACAGCTGTACAGGAAGTTACATTTTTCCAAACTCATCTGCTGAAATTCTATTAAAATTTCAAGTTTTGTATAAGTAAGGATGTGGCTGATTTGAGCCATATTATTTGCTAAGACTGAATTACAATTATCTGCAGCTGAATTGTAATTCCAGTTTAATTCTGACTTTTCAACATTCTGGTTCAAAATATCTTTAATTTAATATATCTACACTGTCCCTTTTAGGTTCTTACATTAAGTTTAAACTGGCCAAAGTGGTGCTGTAGACATTTTGAACTTGAAATTTAACTATAAAATATCTCAAATTAGAGTTTAGAGTATGCGAGTATGCAAAATGATGTTACAGATCTCTGCAGTTCCATCAGAAGCTGGGAAGTTGTAGCAGCTTGCTTTTAAAACCATTTTCAGAGCAGCCCCAGACCAAAGCTCTAGTAAATTTCCACCACAAGATAATGAAGGAAGCTCTAGTTCGCCACAAACTCCTGGCTTTTTCCATTTCACTGCATTTTTTTATCCGTCTTCTCCACCACAGCAGCTGCTGTTACTTCTGCTAAAACTGTGAAAATGCTTTGATTAGATTATAGCTTAGATTATAGCTTTTACTGGTCAGAGTGACATTATACGGCAGATATCTGGAATAAAAATCAGACTAGTCACAGTGTAGTAAGTCAAAATGACTGTGAAATCTGTAGTTTTAATTCAGTTCAATTCAAAATGCTCCACAACACAGACAAGGACACAGATTTAAAATTTTAAATAAATAAACTGATTTCCAATAGCAAAAGTGCACACATTAGAGGCACACATCAATTATTGCAGTGATTACAGGGTAAAGTAGGCAGTGTCTAAGGGTCATTCCAGAACTGGAGGACATTTTACGTCCCACCTGTCAAATTTCAAATAGTCCACTTACAAAATACTAAAACATGCAGTTGTTGCATAAATTTTCTTGTCCTGAGACCAAATCTAAAAAAAACAAAATCAGAGAAAAGAATGTTTGAAAATATTTTTTAAAATACCAAATAAGCCTGGAGGTCCCCCTAATACGCCATTTTTCTCTTGTTTTTGTCATTTTATGTCTTGATTTTGTCGTTTTGTGTTTCATTTGTGTTGTTTTATGTCTTGTTTTGTGTCATTTTATGTCTTGTTTTTGTTGTTTTCTGTTTCGTTTGTCGCTTTGTGTCTTATTTCTGTCGTTTTGTATCTTGTTTTTGTCATTTTATGTCTTGTTTTTGTCGCTTTCTGTTTCACTGCTGTCGTTTTGTGTCTTGTTTCTGTCGTTTTCTACCTTGATTTTGACATTTGTATCTTGTTTTTGTGTCTTGTTTTTGTCATTTTATGTCTTGTTTTTGTCACTTTGTGTCTTGTTTTTGTTGTTTTCTGTTTCTTTTCTGTCATTTTGTGTCTTGATTTTGTCATTTTCTGTTTCATTTCTGTTGTTCTGTATCTTGATTTTGACATTTTTATCTTGTTTTTGTCTTTTTCTGTCTTGTTTTTGTCATTTTATGTCTTGTTTTGGTCGTTTTGTGTCGTGTTATCATTTTCTGTTTCGTTTCTGTCGTTTTATGTCATTTTGCCATTTTATGTCTTGCTTTTGTCGTTTTGTGTCTTGTTTTTGTCATTTTATGTCTTGCTTTTGTGGTTTTGTGTCTTCTTCTACCTTTTTCTGGACTGTTTTCCATCAGCCAGTTTGTCCTCTTGGTCAGCAGTAACAGCTAGCTAAATATCTAGTTTCTACTGCTGAGAAAAAGCTAACATTAGCATGGATTAGCAACCCTGTTACTGTGATTAGAGTAGGTTAAACAAACAGCAAATAAAACATGGAATAAAAATGGTACCATTGATGTTTAAACTGAGCCAATCAATCCTTTGATAGTTTATTATTGATGAATATGGAGCATAAAACTGTAAAAGACAAGGTTTATTTTTCAAACATTTTGAAGCCCAAATGTCCTCCAATTCTGGAAAAGTAAAAAAGAAAAGTTTTTAGCTTTGACAAACTCATCTGATCACTAGAATGAGGAATCAGTGACCACACATGGCAGCAGATTTTAAGGAAAGAACCAAAACTTTCATGTTTAATCCCAACATAAACACAGAACACAAGCAGAGACTCACAACTCCTCCAGATGTTTTGTTAATTCTAAACTCTGCCCGGTGAAGCTTTTAGTTTAGGGTGTAAACATTAAGAACTAATTGTGTGTCAGAAGCTTTTAGTCATCAGGAACCAAGTGATGATTTGGAAGCGGGACACACACAGAGAAGTCGGTCGGTTCGGGTGGAAACGAGGCCACAGGGCCGAGCCGAGGGATTTATAGCTCAGTTTCATTTGGTCAGAGTTGGATTTGTGGATGAAGAGAAGCCTGGTGCTGCAGGAATGCTGACTCAGCTCTGCTCAGGAAATCTGTCTGCAGCTGCTCAGAGAATAAACTGCTGTTTACTGCCCAGAGTCTGCTCGGTTTAGCAGAGAAAACACTCAAATCCAACACTTTCACATTAGTTTTTAGGATGTTTCTTCACTATAATGTATATTTAATGCACTTTTTTGGCCAGATAACCAGCAGATAATCTGATTTTACCAGCTGAAGTCAATAAAAAGGTTGTGCATTTGAGTCGTGCTTAACTTTCTTTCCTTCTCTCTGCTTGGTGTGTTCTCCGGAGCAGATGAAGCTGCCGGTGCTGCTGCTCGGTCGCTCTGCAGATCTGCGTCCCGGAGAGTTCGTGGTCGCCATCGGCAGCCCGTTCTCCCTGCAGAACACCGTCACCACCGGCATCGTCAGCACCACCCAGAGGGGAGGCAAAGAGCTCGGCCTCCGCAACTCAGACATGGACTACATCCAGACGGACGCCATCATCAACGTGAGTGGAGAGAGTCTCCAGAGCCTGCAAAAGTAGAAATGATGCAATCCGTTTGTAGTAATCACTGATCCCTGATTAGTCAGAATCTTCTGCAGAAGTAATACCAGACGCAAACCTGCTGGTGTGGAATATGAGGGTAGATGATCTTTTTATTGCATTTAGCAGCACCGATCGGCTGTCAGATATTAAAATTTTCTCTCTGTTTAGGAATTACTAGAATGAAAATATGTAAAACCAGATGCTACAGGCAAAAACATGGATTTTTTTTCACGTACAATTTTGAGAATTTGCCTCCATATCATGTATTCTTTCAGACTAGTGGGAGGAAAATGCCAAGAATAAACATTTAGGTGTTTATTATATTATATTATATTATATTATATTATATTATATTATATTATATTATATTATATTATATTATATTATATTATAACAAGAAGAAGAAGAAGAAGAAATATATTTAAATTTAATACTACTGCTAGTAGTAATGATAACAAATGTTTATATATTATTAAATTATTATATATAATAATTGTATTATCTAATATATAAATAATTATATATTACATTATACAATTCTTATGTATATCTGATAATATATTAATTTATTATTATTATTAATAATAATAACAACAGCAACAACGATAATAATACAGATTTTATTATTAAATTATTATGTATATAATAATTTTATAATATAATGTTTAGTTAATTATACATTATCTTATTGTATGATATATAACACAATATATTATGGTGTTACCATGGTTGCCATGGCGCTTTTTTTTTTTTAGTTGTTGTTTTCTGTGTTTTTAATTCATTTTTCCAAATTTCGTTGGATTTACACAAATAAAAGCCTTTATCTATCCAGTCACATCAGTACATTTTAAATATATTACATATTTTAGAGGCAGTTTGCTCAGTAGGAGTTTTTTCTTCTACCCTGAACCAGAAATGTCCACTTCAGCACCTTAGAGCAGGTTTTCTAGCTTTATTCATATTTATTATTCATATTTTTGTACATTCTGAAGGTTTTACAGAAGAATTTGTTCATATATTGTTTCCAGCCTGATTTACAGAATATTTTATTCCCAACCTACGCTGTTGTCACTTTCTGTGCCAAACTTAACTACCACTCACAAAATCTATCTATATCTATATCTATATCTATATCTATATCTATATCTATATCTATATCTATATCTATATCTATATCTATATCTATACAGGGTTTTATAATGTTTTATAGTGTATAATGTTGGTGCACTTAGGGAGTAGCTCTTTAAAATTCATTGTATAATGACACTAAAGTCTTTCTGTTCTTTCTATTCTATTCTAAAAATGTGAGAAAAACTATTTTTCTTTCCAGCTGTTGACTATATTTTCTGAATTATGGAGTGATAAAAACAAATGTCCAAAACCTCTGGCTTTAATCAAGAAGAAACATTGAGATTTCTGTTCTAGAAACTAATACAGACCATCACATAGTTACATAGAAAATACCTCCAAAAATGTCTAATATGAAATATAATTGTCTCACTGTGTGAAAAAATACATTTACATTCTGCGTTTGTCTGTTTTCGTGCAGTACGGCAACTCAGGAGGACCACTAGTCAACCTGGTGAGTGAATAACAACATGATGCTTCCAAAACAAGATTTAAAATGTATTTTCCATTTTCCATGTTTACAGGGCTGTAATTCTAAATGAATAATAAATCCAGTCTAGACATTGTTAATGTGGTAAATGACTATTCTAGCTGGAAACGGCTGATTTTTAATGGAATATCTCCATAGGGGTACAGAGGAACATTTCCAGCAACCATCACTCCTGTGTTCTAATGCTACATTGTGTTAGCTAATGGTGTTGAAAGGCTAATTGATGATTAGAAAACCCTTGTGCAGTTATGTTAGCACATGAATAAAAGTGGGAGTTTTCACGGAAAAGATGAAATTGTCTAGATGAACCCAAACTTTTGAACGGTAGTATAGGTGATTCCAGTGACCGAATTCATTACTAACCTTGAATTCTTTTCATTATTATGAAAGGAAACAACCATGATGTAATTTCACAAAGACACACGGCCAATTTCCACAATGCCTGTTTTCTCAATCTGCAAAAAGATAAAAAGTCTCTGGGGAGTTTTAACTCTCTATTAATCTTGGAAGTGTCTTCTGAATGAACTCTTAGCTGTTAATTTACTAAATTCACAGTTTTAAGTCAAAAAGGCCTAAAAGTCTCACATTTTTGAGCATAAGTTCATTATACTAGCAAGTAAGCTCACATATTTACATTAAGTAAACTAAAAACAGGTAAGTTGCTGCTATTTTCAGTGCAAACAGGATTATTTATGTTGTGTGGCTGTTTTTGGAGGATTTGCTGTATAAACACAGCTTCTCTAGTTGTCAAATAATGGAAAATTCACTCAGATATCATATATTGATGCTGCATGCAATGTTTTTTTCTACATATAGTTAAAGTTATTTATTGTATAAGTTTCTTTCATGTGTTTTTATGTAATATTTGAGGAGCTGAAGTTGAATTTTCCAGTAAAAACTAAGCAGTCCTGTACTGTTTGCTCCACCCTCAGATTTAACTTCATTGGCACTTTGTCTCTCCATATCTGTGAAACACAAACACAGTTTCATTCTGTTGGCCCACATCCACATGTGAGGCGTACGTAATCCCATATAAACAAACACCCGGGGCCATGAAATCCTTATTAGGAAGGTAAATAAAGAGTTTAGGTAACGCTTGGCAGACGGTCTCCGTCTGATTAGGAGGCGTGTTGCTAAAGCGACGACGACGTGGCGTCAGACTCGTCTTCTAACGAGCTTCACCAGGATTTCTGACTGTAACTGTGCGGCTTTTCTGCAGGACGGGGAGGTGATCGGCATCAACACGCTGAAGGTCACAGCGGGAATCTCCTTCGCCATCCCATCAGACAAGATCCGACAGTTCCTGGCCGAGTCGCACGACAGGCAGGCCAAAGGTTCGCCAGCAGTTTGGACAAAATCTAGGCGCATTTTCCATCCTTCTCCATGTTCATGAGATCTCACATGTTTTTAGCTCCTCTGGCAGTTTGCATGTGGATCCACAGTCGTCCCCAACAAATTTGACATTATTTTGAACAATTTTTGAGTAATCGCAGAGTTTTTGCTATTTATGGACCAATTTTTAGTCATTTTGTACAAATTTGTACATGTTTTGGAATGTATTTTGAATTATTTTGAACACATTCCAAGTCATTTTGAACACAATTTCAGTCCTTATGGGCACTTTGTAGCTAATTATGGAACAAATTTGAGCCATTTTTAATAATTTTGAGTCATTACTGACACAGTTTAGTATATTTTGAACAATTTTTGAGCTATTTCAAACAAATTTTAAGTCATTTTGAACAATTTTTGAGTAATTGTAGGCAAGTGCTTGTTATTTTTTAATTTTTTTGTCATTTTGGACACAATTTGAGTCCATCAGGAATTTTTAAAAACTATTTATGGACCGATTTCAAGTGATTTTTGACAAATTTCAACTAATTTTGTACAAATTTGTACATTTTTTGTAACACATTTTGAGCATTTTGAACACGTTCCGAGTCATTTTTGACGCGATTTCAGTCCCTTTGGCCATTTTCTAACTTATTATGGAACAAATTTGAGTCATTTTTACTCATTTTGAGTCATTACTGACAAATTTTACCATATTTTGAAACAGTTTTTGAGCCATTTTGAACAAACTTTGACTTGTGGACAAATTTTAAGCTATTTCCTTTTTTTTTCCACTTTGTGAAGATTTTTTTTCACTAAAAGCCAACAGTTTAATGAAGTATTGCGTTATTTTATGGCTCTCTTAGTCCAACTTGGTTCCTAGAAACTTTCCTCACCTCAAATTACCGGCTAAACATTATTTTTTAGCTATTTATTTTGTTAGTTTCTGAGCTATTTTTCACTCACCCATCAACTTAATTTCCTTTTGTTTTCTTTCTCTGGACCAAATTATGCAGGACTTCCTTTGAAATATCCTTAATTTACAACCAAATTCCTGCTAATTCTTAGGAAATCCTGAGGGCAGCTTAAAGGAAATTAACAGATAACTTTCCAGCTTCCGTACCGCTATCAGTCCCATTATAAAGGCAGAGTAAACACCCGGTTGTATTAATAACTGTAGGTTTTGTTACTTCCTGATGTAGCAGAAATAATAAGTTAATGCTGGTTTTGAAGCCTCTCCATCAAGATTCACTCTGATTTCACACAATCTCAAAAACAGTTCTTTTTTTCTTGGCTACAGTAGAGTTTCTATAGTTCCAGCTGTTCATGTAATCATAAATCAAGCCCCAGTCTAACAGTGAACAAATCAACATTTCTTTCAAAATGACAAGTTAAAGCAAAAAAATACGTCTAGTTCCACTGTAAAGGAAACCACTTAGTGCATAAAGCAGGACAATAATGAGAAGAAAACAGAAAAAATGAATATTTTTTAAACATTTATAATGCACAAACACTGAGGTTTTTTTTTTTACATATAAAATGTTTAAGATCTACTTTTTAGGATAAACTTTAGGCTTACAGTCCCGTTCAGTTTGTTTGAAGCTTTGTACTTAAACTTTAGCAGGAAATGTCGTCTTATAGTTCTGATATTTAACATGCAGACATGAAAACTAAAAAATAAAAACTGGAATCCACCTCAGTTAACAGTAGAATCTTTTTTGCAGTAAAATGCAGCCTTCAGCAGCTGCTAACGCAGTCAGTTTATAATGAGTGAATTAAACTGAGTTTCCAGGAGCCAAACATACTAAAAGCATGAGCATTTTTTATTGGAGTCAGTTTCCTCCCCACCGTTACTCTCAGTTTAGAGGTTTCTACCTGCGGTGTCTATAAACATCCGTGAGTCCAAACTGCTTCAGAATGTAAATAATAATTTCCAGATTTGCTTTCAGAGCAGCTTTTGGATGCAGAGTTTTCAGTGTTGGACGTTAACAGCTGTGAGAAAATGTCAACAGTGTTGTTTCTCAAAAGATGAGGGTAAAGTTCAGGCATTTACAAAATGCAGACACAAAATATCTGGTTTGAAAAGCTGCCTGTCGAACATTTAAAGCTTAAAATTTTTAAAAAAAATGAATAAAGAGGAAGATGATTTTCTGAGTGTACTTTACAAACGGCACATTTCCTTTTGTTCTGCAGGTAAAACAACCCCGAAGAAGAAATACATCGGCGTCAGAATGATGAGTCTCACTCCAACGTAAGTTCACATTCCCGATGTTTAGCGGTGGTGTTGTGGTGTCTAGTCTCACGTACCCAGACCTATAACCTCCATAGTGCTGCCAGCATTGTAGAATGGTCTGCTGCACCTCATTAGCATTCAGCAGTTGAGAATAAACTCTGCCTCATTTGCATTTCTTTTAACCAATTGTCTCGGACGATGCTCAGCCCAGGATGCAGTGATGGTGCCCCTTCAATACAGTGACAGGGGAGTTGTGTTGAATTGAAAGAGCAAAGTAGGGCTACCTCTATGTGTGATCCAAATTTACAGCAAAACTTCACATTTTCAGTGTGGCAGGTTTCTACTTGCAAGTTGTTGTTCTCTGATATTCATCTGGTTGAGAAGTTGTTATACTCTTAATGTACAGCAACTTCTCAGAGAACCACTTAACCAGCTGAACATCAGAGAAGTTGTTATACTCTTAATGTATGCCCCCAATGTTTTTAAAAGTGTCATGTTTAATACAGGATGAACTCACAGTAACAGATAGATTTATGAACATAATTTACTAGGTATTGATATTAAAAAGTGCTCACTGTGGTTGTCGTCATCATTTGTAATTGTATTCAAATAGGGAACATCTCCATAGCTGTCAGCATCCTCTTGGTCTGGAAGACAGAGTGAAAATGGGGAATTATATTCTGATGTAGCATCAATGTGTCATAGTTGTAATGTTCCGCCATGTAAAGTGAATTATTTTCACCAAAAATGTCGTAAAATCGCGAGATGCCTACACTCTTTAAGTGCTTTTCTTTGCTTCAGCGATGTAGAAAACAACCAGGACTTGGTGATTAGCATGTCCACGGATGTATTTTAAATCCAGCTGCAATATAAAAAACAAAAGGAAACAGTGGGTGACAGAAAACAGCGACTGCAGTCTTTGCATGGCTCTATTTTAGCACAAACAATGATCTTTTCCTGAACTTAGTGAAGTTTCATTGTTGTGTACGTAAAAGCAAACAGTGGGCAAAAACAGCAACAGAAAACAGCAACTGCAAGTGTTTGCATGGGTGCATTTTAACCCAAACTACACTCTTTTTCTAAACTTAACATTTTTCTGTTGCGTAAACATAAGGAAATATTGAGAAAAAAGGAAAAACAGCGACTAAAAGTGTTTGCATGCGTGTATTTTAACCCAAATTGTGATCTTTTCCGACCATAACTATATTTTTTCTTGTGTAAACAGAAGCAAACAATGGCAATAAATGTTTGCATGCAGTTATTTCAACCCAAACATTGATGTTTCTCTAAACTTAGCTAAGTGTTATTTTAGTGTAAATGGTGAAAACTGGGGGTGAAAATAGCGCCAGAAAACAGGGACTGAAAAGTGCCTTCATGGGTATATTTTAACCCAAAACATGATCATTTACTAAACTTTGTTAACGATAGACAAAGGAAAAAACTGACGGATTGAGGCTTAAAACAGTGACTGAAAAGTAATGTTAACAGCGAGGTTAGGCTAATCTACACCATCAGTACATTATACATTTTAATCAGTCCATTTTTTCACATGTGCTGATTATAAAATTGCTCTAACTCTTGGATTTCTGTGACGTCAGGCTGTTCTGCTGCAGTCTGTTTAATCTCCGGATGTTTCTCAATCTTGACTTCCATCCATAACAAGGGTGGCGATCGTATAGAGAGCGTGAGCTCAGCTTTAGCTACCTGCTGCCAAATGACCAGTTTGATCAGGAATGTGAGTCAATGCAGGCCACAGCCTCCAGGTCAGAGTTACGCCTAAACCGGCCTCCAGAGCCTCAACAGGAAACACCCGAAACCCCAAAACAAGCTCCACTTTACGACCGCCAGTTCGTTTTAAACACACCAGAGGGGACGTTTAACATCAACGGCCTGTTTGTCTCATCACTAATGACCATTTTTACAAAGATTACAGATAATTTTACTTCACTGTGGAAGTGATCTGGGAGATATTTGAGTCTTTTGTCTCATGTATCATGACATGGTGATGGAGTTGTCCTGAAAGTGATGCTGCATTTAAGGACTCAACAACATTTGGGAACAGATTAATGCAGAAAAATGCCATTTTTTCCGTAATTTATTGGAAGAGGTTCTTGCAAGTTTTTGAGTTACATAGAGGGAACAATATTGTAAAATGTAATTCCATTCCGATATAGAGAACTCCTCTGAATTTCTGTTGCCATCCTGTTGTTGAGTGTTGTGTCTGTTGTGTTATTAAATGAGCAGATGTCGGAGCTACATGGTAGTTTCACTGCTGCCATTCTGTCTCCAGTTGGTCCATGTGGTTGTAACTGGAGATTAGGGAAGAACAAGAGCCGAAGACCACACAGGACATGTTTTTTTTTTTTTTTTTAATATTATTCTTATTTTGTTTTGTTTTCTGGATCTGACTGACAACACTAACTTTCTGTCACTTAACTCTCTAATCTCAAGAATGTACACTACTGTTCAAAAGTTTAGGGCCACTTAGAAATGGCCTTAGTTTTGAAAGAAAAGCATTTTTTTTTTTCAATAATGATAACATTAAATGGATAATAAATCCAGTCTAGACATTGTTAATGTTGTAAATGACTATTCTATCTGGAAACGGCTGATTTTTAATGGAATATCTCCATAGGGGTACAGAGGAACATTTCCAGCAACCATCACTCCTGTATTCTAATGCTACATTGTGTTAGCTGATGGTGTTGAAAGGCTGATTGATGATTAGAAAACCCTTGTGCAGTTATGTTAACACATGGATAAAAGTGGGAGTTTTCATGGAAAACTTGAAACTGTGTGGGTGACTCCAAACTTTTGAAGGGTAGTGTATATAAAACTTACTCTTAATGTACTTTCTCATCCCTTCAGTAAGCACAGATCCATCTGGAAAACCTCAGGTTTACTGAGTATTTTAAACGTAACATGCACCAGGGACACCTAATGTCAAAAACAGTCCTGACTGCTGTGAATCAGGACGTGCAACTCTTCAATCTTTATGACTAAGAATATAAAATGCTTTATCAGAGAAAAAGCTGTTTTTACTGATTTGAAATACCATTTAGTTCCCATTTGTCCAAATGTTTTTGTTGGGGAGTCGACTGGACCAGAGTGTTGCGATATCTTAATCAAATTTGAGGCAATTATTCATTGGTATGTTGCTTACGGCCTCACACATTCCTTCCTCAAAAAACCACAAGACTGAAATACTTTATCAGTCTAAATGAAAACTTATGTTTTCTCTGAGTTCAAGACCTGATGCTCTGTTGTGGTTCAGGATTTTATTTCGATTTTGTCATGTTGCTTTAGTCTTTTTCCTGGAGTTGAACCTGTTCTGTGCTCACCAAGGATGCTCCTCCAATATCAGATGTTATATTCAAGACGAGTCCGATGCATCATCCCGTCAAACCCAACTAAAATCGGACTGTTTTGTTGTTTTGGATCTTTTTTCCCACCTCAGGTTGGCGAAGGAGCTGAAGGAAAGGCAGTCGGACTTCCCAGATGTCACTTCTGGAGCGTACGTCATTGAGGTCATCAGCCGAACTCCAGCCGAGGCGTAAGTGCCAAGTTCAAGTCAGAGTCGTACTAGTTGTGTAGATTCTCAGGCATCCAGGTCGTGGTAACCCTACGAGCTAGGGGTGTGGATCTCTACTTTAAGAGGTGATCTGATATGACTCTAGATACATGGGTTACACTATGATTCACTAACGATACACTTTAATACATTACAATTCGATGCAATGCAGCTTGAATCTATTTGTATGGTGAAAAAAATTAAAGAGAAATATCGAATATATCGAATACACACAAAGACAGACTGTTGGTGTATTAAATATGACAAAATATTAACATTAACCCCTTCAGTATATTGCAATCCATCACTTTCAACGACGCTGTAGGGTCTTAGGTCCTTGGCAATGAAACGGGCTATAGATGCCATGCCTCATGAGACTGGAGTGGCCACATTTAGTAGCAGAGCTCCAATCAACTGATTCATAACTTCACAACGGGACATCAACTGCTCCACAGTAGATCGATCCAGATGCCCGTCGATCAAGGTATTCATATTGTTAAAGTTAAAATCGATTTCCGGTTCTTATCTGTGAATCTTTACACCCCTACTAGGAGCTTATTAGAAAACGAAGAAGCATCTTTAGAAACCTAAATACGGAGTCCAGCTGCATTTTACAGAAGCCCCAAGACTTTATTTGATGTATTTCTGCGCTAACCGTGAGTTTGATTTGATGCCAGCAAAAGCACAAGTGGCGCATTCATCACCTCTTTCCTGATTTAACTTGCTGGATAAAAGTACCTGCTGCTTGGTTCAGCTTCACTCCTGCAGAATATATTTGCTTTATGGAAAGATTTTTGCTGTTCACATGAAAATAAATGTCCCACCTGAGAAAACATGGGTTGTTTTCCTGTTGTCAGGTGGGTTTAACGCAGGAGGGGTCGCGACGAGCGTCTGATCTCGTTGAAAGGACGTTTATTAGATGTGAAGGTTGTGCGTGAATGTTCGGAAAGTTCACTTCTGGTTTTAAAGCTGCTGTTTTTGCTTTTGGAGACGTCCCGAGCGCTGGCAGGAGAAATGTTTCCCACCCAGATCGTCCAACTCGCTCTGGCAGGTCGGACAAACCTCTGCAGTCAGAGTGGAATAGATTTGGGTTTGTCGTTTCAGCTCTGGAAGTGGAGGCTGGGCATTTGAAGAGCTGAAAGAAATGCAGGGCTTCAGGTTCACTTCACTGAAATACTGAACCGCTGGGAAGCCAAAAGTCAACAGTTGTTCTTAAATCCAGTTTTGATTCACGTCTGTCATGTTTTGGACTAGAAATCCAAAGAATGACATCAAACCAGGCAGTTGTAGACATACAAATCAAGGCAAACAAGACAAAAAGGCAGCAGACGAAGTGCATAAATGCATCTTTTTCTAATTTTGCACGAGTTCCTCACATTTTGACAGTAGTTCTCAGTGGAATTATCTATTTATTTCTGCTTCCTGTGGTGTGATAATGTTGATTCAACTTTGCAAACACTTAAACCAGTTTTTCCTGCAAATTTGCAACTTTCCTTCCTGATAGTATCCAACTTTTTTTGATTGAGGTTTTTTCTTGCAAAGATATGCTTTGATTAAAGTTTTTTCTTGTTAATTTTACGCTTCACAGTTGAAAATTCAGAATATTACCGCCTTTCGCCCGACTCATTGTGTATTTTTTAAAGATTTTACAAATTTAGCAAAATTTGATTTCTTGTATTCAGATTTTAAATACAAGTTTTTTTAAATTTGTGATTTTTCTCACAAATTTATCACTTTAACTTCTGAGAATATTCATGTTTTTCCTCATTAATTTACCTCTTTAATCTTAATTTTTTACCCTGCTATGTAATTCTATTTCTCTATCAAGCATAAAATGGCTCATAAAATGACAAGGTAGTCTTATCTAGTGTTTTTAAAACATTTTTTCGAGAATTTTACACTGCTTCTCTATTAGAAAATATTTTTAGAGATTATAAGGTCAACTCCTAAATAAATGTCAAGTTCTCAACAAAAGCAATTAATTGTCTGATTGCATCGATGATAAGTTTAAAGCAGAGATTAGACTAGTAAGTTTGTGTTTTTTAGAAGACTTGGTCCAAACTTTAACTCCTATATTGTCATTCACAGATATTGGAAAAGGAAAAAAGAGGGGGATACCTTTAAATACAAGAGCATCCATTACAAATAGCTGGGTTCCTGGCTGGCAAAGACAATATAATCAGACAAAAAAGAAGTGAAACATCTCATTGTAAGACCTTTATTATTTTCTTTTTTTTTTTGCAACAGAGCTGGCCTGAAGGAGAGCGACGTCATCATCAGCATCAACGGCGAGCAAATCACCTCAGCCAGCGACGTCAGCGCCGCCATAAAGCGGGACAAGACGCTGCGAACGGTGGTGAGGCGAGGCAACGAGGACGTCATGCTCAGCATCGTCCCCGAGGAGATCGAGCCTTGACCTCTCAGCCGACTCAGCGACCAGTCAACGCAGCACCTTAACCAGTCGACCAATCCCGAGCTGGCTCTCAGTGTCTTCCAACCAATCATGAACATTTCAATAAACCGACCAACCAATAGGGAGCGTGCGTGTGTCTGGAGATTGTAATTATTAGTGCTCTTCTTCTTGTTGTTTTTCTTTTTTAATGCTCACACACACCTTCTTGAAACCGCAGCTTCAACCCTGTCGTCTCAAACTAATGTTTCCTCTAAACTTTCATCATCACAAACCTTTTATATCCTACTAACTATCCGTCGCTGCAAAGAGGTTCCTGCAGGTTACCGTAGTTTCACTGTGTACTGTATGTTCTGGATGGAATATTTTGTAATAGTATTTTTTTTGTCTCTTTGTGTTTGATTGATGACAATGTTTTCAAGAAAGGGAATAAAATTATTTTTAAAAATTTTGTTTTTATTATAATATAGTTGGTGTGACAATCATTCCTGAGTTTATTGCAATGGAGAATAATGCTACAGTCATCCAAATATTCTAGATAGAACTCAAAATCTTGCATGGTACTCAAAAAAAAACCTCAATACTAAATGCAAAAGCCACACTAAGCTGCATTTAATACATAAACAAGCAAAACTAGTTTATTTATCCCGGACGAGCCCCCATTTGTCACAAACTAGCTCAAAGTGTAGGAAGTTCACTTTAAGAGAAATTTATTTAACATCAGACTATGGAACATGTTTAATGACAGTGTTTTAAAAGGAGGGAATATATGCATTATTTATTATAATAGAGGGTGCACTAACCTTAATACAGCCCTAATGTATTGCAATGGAGAATAATGCTGCTGTGTTCCTACATCCACCCAAATGTTCTTTGCAGATCTCAAAATCTTGCATTGTACTTCAAGTAAAGCCATATTAAGTTGCATGTGACACCAAGACAAGCTTTTACATTAACAAGCAAGTTTGAATATCCTGGATGAGCCCCCACTTGCCACAAACTGGCTCCAAGAGTAGGAGGTTTCCACAAGGGATTTACTTAAGTTAAATGAAACTTATTAAAACTGAACTAGTACCAAGCAATAACGTAGAGCCATTGGTGGCAAACCTTTCAAAAGAGGGACTAAAATTATCTTTGAAAATGTCATTTTGATTATAACAGAGTTGGTGTAATAACCTTAATCAGTCCCTAGTTTATTGTCATTATTATTAATGGGGGAATAATGCTGCTTTCTTTTCACATTCATCTAAACAGTCCACGTAGAAGTCAAAGTCTTGCATTGCACTTCCAAAAAAGCCACAATATTATATGCAAAAGCCACATTAAGCTGCATGTCATACCAATACGAGCTTTAACATTAACAAATTTGTTTATCCCGGATGAGTCCCCATTCAATACAAACTGGCTCAAAAAATAGGAAGTTTACATGAAATTGATCAAAATCACACCTAAAGTGTGTTGTATAGGAGAAAATGTACAGTGCAATAACACCTGAAGCCCCTAGTTGCACTAGCAATTTATTCCCAATTTATGTGGAGCCATGATGCAGACGTACAGATAGACTCAGTCGGTAAGCCCAAATATGTAAAAGTTCTATTTTTTAAGATTCATTTTATACTTTGCTTATGCAGTCAGGATGACTGGAAATCACAGGTGGCGTTACAGGGGAATCAGGGAAACCAGGCACTGACACACAAGCGGGGAGACAGGAGGAAAATAGTGAAGGGTTTTATTAAACAAAACAAGAGCTACAACAACACAAAGGGGGAAACTGGATTGAAGGGGAAAAACAAGACCAAACTTTCTCCAAAAATCTCACAATTAACAAAAAGGGGGAAAACCTACAAAAACTAACACAGAACTAACTAAACTACCAGAAGGGATACTCAGAAGGATCAAGAACTGAAACAAAGGGGAAAGGCAGGCTTGGGAAATTCAGGGACTGAGCAGGAGGCAAGACAGGGACAACAGGCTGGGGACAGAAACAGGGTGACGAGAATCCAGGAGCAGAACTGAGGGGGGAACTGAGTTCAAATAGGGACGTGCAGTCTGGAGGGAAGCAGGCGTCTTTGTCTGCCAGGGAGTGAGTGGCTGAACTGTGCTTATATGGGAGGAGGTGTGATTGTGAACAGGTGAGTTGCATGAGCTGATTGCTGCAGCTGACTTTCATCCCAGCAATCAGCAGTGCAGGCGGTGAGAGCAGGAGGGTGAGTGAGAGACAGAGAGACACACATGGGAGAGAGAGATGGACAGACAGAGGACAAAGACAGGAAGAAGGAGAGACAAGGAGGAAGGAGAGGATTAGGGGCTGGAGCGGGGATCATAACAGGTGGACGGTATTATCAATACAGTCTTTCAAAAGCATTTGTTTTTGGTCATCCATCAAAGCAAACACTCTGGTTATTAATGTAAATATTGCAGCTACTGAGAGACGAATGTTCAACCAATAGCTAATTACTGTTTTACCTTTTAACTCACACAGCAGCATCTCTTTTGCTGCTTGTAAAGCATAAGTTTACACAAATATAACTTAAATTTGCTAATTTCAACTTTACCACGAGGCATGATGATATTTTTGGCCCACTGGATGCTAAGAATATTTGTAGAAATACAGTCTGTACACTGAGTTTTGTTAAGTTAGCAAGTAGCAGACGAACAGAGGGAAGCATTTAGCAGCTAAAAAGATGCTATTTTCACTAACAGAACTCTGAATAAAGATATCCGGAGACATTACACAAAATCATTACTGTTGTTTGTCCCAAAACAGTTAAATGATCTCTAAAAAATGAGTCAGCAACTATTTTTAAAACTCCCCAAATTTGCTTGTTCCTACTCCTTAAATGAAATGATTTTCAGTTTTTGTCTGTTTTATATCATCCAATCTGGACTGTTTGGACTTTTAACTGGACAGAAAAAGACATTTAAGGGAGCTGGGAAGCAGCGGTGAGCCTTTTCAAAAGTTATTTTGCAGTAATAATGAGTAAATCATTGGCACATTAACGTCTGATGAAACATAATCACCTCATCAGCGTCATAATTTACAGCTTGTCTCTGCTGTGTGCACTGCCTCCAAGTGGCTAAAAGAAATCTGGCTTTGGGAGCTCTGAATGAGTGAACCTTTATGATATTTCCTCATTAAGGATGTTTAATCATACACACATGTAAAAACAAACAGAGGAGAAATTAAACCCCAGCGCTTGAGCTCCGTTCACAAGGAAACAGAGAAAACACTGAGAGAAAGAATCCCATCGAGTCTCAAACATCGTGTTCTGGTCTCTGTGACCTCGGTGTGTGAACCTCCCTCTGTGCAATGTGACACACTGACTTCAACACAGCAGCATGACACAATAAGTGTGTGCATGAATGCAGTGCATGTGTGAAGCCCAGTGGAGATGAAGTGTTACGTAATGACGTTCAAAAGCAGCGATGTTCTGAAGTCAGCTCTGAGCAGGAGGTCAGTTAAGGGGCATCTGCTGCTGTTCTGTTGTACAGATCAACACTTTAACTATTACAATGAATTTTATTCTAAAAAACATAAAACTAGAAAAGCACAGCAGTACTCCGCCAAGGCTGCTTATTCCCCCATATGGCTTTTTTTCTTTTTTTTTTTTAAAGAAATGCAGGATTTATTTATGAGTTATTGATAATCAGAAATCACGGCAACATAGAATGTGTCCATTTAATATAGATGTACCCACAAATAAAATGCCCTTGTGCTGAGCACAGGTGTGTGTTACGCATGTGTACGTTATGTAGGGATACCAAATCGCGTGATCTAAATATGTAGCGGGTGGCGGGAACTAATGGGATTCAGAAACACCCCCACAATTTAATCAGTTGTTCCTTCTATGATTTCTGACAGATTAGTCCCCATTAGTCCACAGCAGTGGATTTGTAGTAGGATCACAATCATGTGATCGTCAGCAGGCAGCTGACGTAGTGTTCACTTGGTGTCATGGTTACAAGGACGCCGATTGTCACATGACTCCGCCGCATTCCTTGGTGGAGTAACAATGCATCTGTTGTCAAATTTTCACCACCGTCTCTTCGATACTTGTGGGTTTCTGGATTGCTGCAGAAACACTGAAAGTGAAATCATGAGGGGAAGAGATACCGGCCACATGTTTGGGGATGAAACCCTCAGAAAGCAGACGAGCAACTTCTTCCAGCAGCAGAGTTTCCGTTCATTCGGCGGGACGAGAGGAGGAAGGAAGCAGTGACCTGGTTTGTCCTGAGCAGAACTCTGCTGATGACTCACCGTCTGTCTGGCACGTCCCCAACAAAGCATCATTTTTTAATTTGCCGTCCTCCGTATGCAACCTGTGACCCATTTAATTTCTGATAACATTTGTCACAGAACTTCTGTTCTCCTGTGCAGAATCGTGTGGAGAACTTAAACTGACCTTAGTGGTTCATTTTTGAGTCAGTTACTGGAAAAGTTCATTTCACCTTTTGGGAAACTCTTAAGCACCACTTTCCTTTAACTACCAACGCGTCATGTGTTTCAGTTAGAAAATCAGTGCCGCATCCCAAAGAGAACAAATTAAAATGCTCTGTTGCCATAGTTATCAGAAATTTACCTCCTTTATCTACGTCCTTTAAATGCGCAGTAATGTGGTTTAAAATTAGCTTTTGTGTATTTTCTGTTGCACTCCAGAGAAAACACCACAAAAGCACATTCGATCCATATAAATATATATTTTATTTGCTATTAATGTGAGCACAGTTTCAACATCACAGGTGGAAATTTTAATAGTTTACAGACATGTACATTATTTAAAACATTACAGCGCCGTGTTAAAATACAGTCACACCTATTTACACTCCTGGAGCCGGAGTTCATTCTGAGATTTTAAACAAGTTTCAAGACAAACTGAACCAAAGTGATGAGGTCTGAATAACCAAAACCCTTCACACCACCTCAGAACTGCATCCTTTTAGTCGATATTAAAGCAGAAATGCCAAAATTCTCTAATTTAAACCTCTCAAATGTGAGGATTTGCTGTTTTTTTCAGTTTGTCTGCCTTGAAACTGAATGTTTTTGGGTTTCCGGACCGTTAATTTGACCAAACAAGACATTTGAGGATGCCTTCGTTTTTTGTACCGTTCACAAAATCGATTAAATAAACTGCAGTTTAATCGATGATGAATATAATCATTAGTTGCAGCCTTAGTGCAGTTACAGTGTGAAGAAGAACACTGAAGACGGGGGTCAACATCTGGTTCGTGACACCTGTGAGGAATAAGTGGACATTTCAGTTTCAAGTGGAATAAACGAGTGTTCAGCTGGTGTTACGTGTAAATCATTAAAAACCAGGATAAGATCGCATCACTGCAATAAATCAAAGCATTTAATAAGTTGCCCTGTGTTCTGAACCTCCCTGGTTTTAGGCTTTCTCCTGGTTCTAGCGGTCAAACTTTTCCCAAAATGCAGTGCAATTACTTGTTTTTGCAATAAGAACAGTTGCTGCTGTACATTCAGGCTTTAAAACGGTGTTGCATTCACTGGCGTGGGTCAGAAACCGTGACAGAAGCTGCGTCTTCAGCCGAGACGCTTCTGGTGTTAAGCCGGTTTTCTTGCATCGCTGCGTCTCCGTTAGCGAGCAGGAAGGCCTCCGGGTTGCAGGTGGGTGTTCCGAAGCTCAGTGCGTCGCCGGCGTGGGTTGGATCTGCTCCGACGGCCCGGTGGACGCTGCTCCTCCGGCTCCGTGGTTCAGGGCGAGCAGCGGCAAGGCGCTGAGCAGGACCTTCTCCAGCTTCTGCTCCAGGGCGTCCAGGCGTCGGTCCATGTGCTCCTTCAGCCGTCGCTCCATCTCTTCCAGACGGCGTTCCATGGCTTCGTCCACTTCCCTGCGGAGCCGAAGGAAAAAGGACGTTTAGTTGAGAGTTGCACCAAACAACGCTGGACCGGATCGACATCTGGTGATTTATCAGAAGGTCATTCCATCTCAAATCATCAGCGGCGTCCTGCTTGAAACTTTTTCATCATCAACTGTAGATATTTAAAGTGGCTTCTGTAAAATTTTAGACCGATAAATCAAATACAGCTTATATACCCGAGCAAAATTTGTGAAAATATGTTTGATCATGGAAAAAATTTTTCTTTCATTTAGGGTTAGTGGTCAGACAAAGTTCTTTTTTGTCACAGAGTTGTATTTGCTCTGATCGTTCAATGTTTTCATTAAAAGATGGAACATATTTGACTAATTCTGCCAGAGGATGAGCACAGCTGTACTTCCCCAAATTCATCCGTCGCCCCACTTTCAACGTGCTTCTTGAAATTTGAACAACAATATCTCAGGAACTACTAAAGCTAAAATCCTGAAATGTTCACTGTTATTTCTCATTGTGACATTGATTCCGAATCTGTAATATTGGACGAGTTGATCAAATGAAGGGCTTGGAAGCAGAGTAGTCTGACCCACTTTCTGCAGTTTTTGAGAAAAAAGGGTTCAAAGTTTTGTGTTTTCAAGAATGGTCTAACATTGAAGCCCCACTGTAACACTATATTTGGGTTGTGGGTTAGACCACTAAAATCTAGACCATAAAATATTATTATACTATTATAATTATTTCTGAGAACTTTTGTGTAATTCTGGACACATTTTCTGTAATTCTGGATCCTTTTGAAGTCATTTTAAGTTTATTTTGAGTCATTTTGGATGATTTTTTTACAGCACCTTGGACAAATTTAGTGTCATTCTGTAAATTTTCAGTCACTCTGGATCATTTTTAATCATTTGAGAGAAATTCTGACAGATTATGGATCATTTTCTAGTCATTTTAGACTATTTTCATGTCATTCTGAACTAGTTTTTTTTCTCATTTTAGATCATTTCTGGAAAATGTTCTGTAATTCTGGATCATTTTCAAGTAATTTTGGACACATTTTGAATGATATGGGCTGTACAGTGGCATAGTGGTTAGCGCTTTCGCCTTGCAGCGAGAAGGTCCCTGGTTCGCGTCCCGGCTTTCCCGGGACCCTTCTGCATGGAGTTTGCATGTTCTCCCTGTGCATGCGTGGGTTTTCTCCGGGTACTCCGGCTTCCTCCCACAGTCCAAAAACATGCTGAGGTTAATTGATGATTCTAAATTGCCCGTAGGTGTGAATGCGAGAGTGCTTGTGTGTCCTTGTATGTAGCCCTGCGACAGACTGGCGACCTGTCTAGGGTGTCCCCTGCCTTCGCCCGAGTCAGCTGGGATAGGCTCCGGCCCCCCCGCGACCCTAGTGAGGATTAAGCGGTGTATAGATAATGGATGGATGGATGGATGGATTTTGAATGATTTTTGAAGCATCTTGAACAATAAGGGTTTGGAAGCAGAGTGGTCTGACCCACTTTCTGTAATGTTGGAGACAAATGAGTTTAAAGCTTTGTGTTGTCAAGAATGATCTAACATTTCAAGCACCACTGTAACGCTATATTCGGGTTGTGGGTTAGACCACTTAAAATCTAGACCATAAAACATTACAGAAATTATATAAAACTCGTTTTTTGTGGGTTAGACCACTCTGCTTCTAACACCCTCATGTCATTCTGCAACTTTTCAGTCATTTTTAATAACCTTCCGTTTATTCTGAGCAGATTTAAGTAATTTTGGACAATTTTTGAGTCGTTTTGTACATTGTGAAATCATTTTCATCAATGTGGGAAGAATTTTGTCATTTCTGAGAACTTTTGTGTGATTCTGGGCAAACTTTCTATAATTTTGGATAATTTTCCAGTCATTTTAGACAAATTTTGATGCATTTTGGATGATTTTTAAAGCATCTTGGACAAATTTTTTGTCATTCTGGATCATTTTTAATCATTTGAGTGAAATTCTGACAGATTTTGGATCATTTTCCAGTCTTTTTAGACAACTTTCATGTCATTCTGAACTAATTTTTGCCATTTTAGATCATTTCTGAAAAATGTCCTGTAATTCTGGATCATTTTCAAGTAATTTTGGACACATTGTGAATAATTTTTGAAGCATCTTGGACAATAAGGGTTTGGAAGCAGAGTGGTCTAACCCACTTTCTGTAGATTTGGAGAAAAATAGGTTCAAAGTTCTGTGTTTTCAAGAATGGTCTAACACTCACAGCACCACTGTAACACTATATTTGGGTTGTGGGTTAGACCACTAAAATCTAGACCATAAAACATTACAGAAATTATATAAAACTCAGGATTTTTTGGAGGTTAGACCACTCTGCATGGAATCCCCTCTAAATAATCCCTTATTATGGGGGAGATAAAATATGAAGAAAAACTGAAGCCATCTTTGAGCTCACGTTAAGAAAAAAATTGATTACGCAGAAGTCAACTAGTGATATTTTCAGAATGAAATGTAGCTGCAGGTCATAATAATACGAAACAAAACACAGAGAAAACTTCTAAATACTTGGTCACAGAATAGAAAAATAAGTTATTTCCTTTGAACTTTCAGAACTGACCACAAAAAGCAAACAACACAGAAAAAAAAATATTTGTGTAATAATTTGTGTCTGATTCAATAAAGAAATTCCAAGTAACGGGTGAAAATGACTACGATCTGGTTGGAGAAAATGCAGTTATTTTTATAATATAGTTCAGTGTTCTAGTGCTGAATTTCACATAAAAATGATTCTTCTATGCTGTTTTGCCTATTACTCCTGTTTAAGAGCAATTTCTGCAGACCGACCCTTAAGAATGATGGTTTTTTTTTTATTCTAATAAAGTACTGTCTATCTAATAATGTTTACACATGCATGTAAAATTTTGCTAAATTCACATTGAATATTTGTGTGTAGCCATATCTAAATCATGTTTTCTGCGGCAGATGACTGGAAAGCTTAGTGAGAACAGGTTCTCAATTGACCTACGTGGTTAAATAAATGAATAAAATACCCAAATAAAGCATCTTAAGACTGGGACTGGCACTGGGATACAAAAAAAGGAAAAAGTGTTTTATGTCTTTGCAGATATAACACTTACGGATGTATTTCTATCTTTTGGAAACTAAATTAAAAACGCAGCCTGTCACTATTTTTCCTCTTTAGCAGCACGTTGCTCTTATTTCAAATATAAAAAAGTGACCTGATTTAGCAGAGTCAAACCGTCTTGTGATTATTACTCATCAAATATCATCTTTAATCCGTCCACTCACTAAAAAACCCTGTCTGAACAGGAATATCATTTTTTCCTCCAGGGCCTGCTAACACAAGTTCTGTTAATTGCAATAATAACTGTACTGTGTGATTTAGTCTTAGTCACTGAAATGAGAACAGAAATGTTCAGAGGTGAACTGAGAGACATGAAAGACAAAACCTCCAACATAAATACAGAGTCTAAAAGCCAAACCACCCACAGTCACTGCTGACCATCATCCTCCTCCAACCTCAGAGTCCTTCTGTGTTCATCTTACTCAAGCAGATTTCCTCCAGAATGAAACCCTCTCACAGCTGATGTTGGGTTCGTTTCAGTTTGACCACCTGGAGGAAATTTTTAACCAAACGTTTGCAGACTTTTTTTTTTTTTTTTGCATGTCTTTGCATTTTTGGTTTCTCAGCAGATTCCAGCAGCATTACGTTCTACCCTCAAGGATTTTGAAGACGAGTGAATCACAGCAGGGGAAATCCAGAATGCTGCTGCTGCCCGGTTTGTCACATCATGATGTTCATCTCTGATCCTCGCTGCCAGTCTGCTCAGCTTTATGTACGTTATTACAGCGCTGCAGGGGAAACCTCCAGCATTACAAAACATCACTACACTGAATGACCAACTTGATATATTTTTGTCTTTGACAGAGAATTTGGAGGTGAAAATAGAGCAGTTTGAGCAACCAAAAGAACCAGAACTTGGATTAGACAGTAGCTCAATTCACAAAACTGGACTTTGAGGAGCTGAAAAATCGACAGCAACAAACTGCAGTTCCTCAAATGTCCACTTGAGACTGACTCCAAAAGCGAGTCAATCCCCATAGACCCATGTTAAAATGCCGAACTTTACAGTGGAAACAAGAAAAGCACTCAGAGAGCGCAGCGCTCCGCCAAGGCTGCTCAGTCGTATAATTTCTGACGGCTGAATAGAATGTGTCCATTGATGGGACTCAGAAATACCCGCATAATTTAATCAATTGTTCCTTGTATCACAGATAAGTCCCGATAAGTCCTCAGCGGTGGATCTGTAGTAGGATCACAATCATGTGATCACTTGTCATAGTTACAGTGACGCCGTGCTGCTATCTCACAATGATACAGAAATCTTTAACAAATCCATGGATCCAGACTATAAGCTGCATCACTGCCAGAATCTAATCACTTGGTCCTTGTGTCATTTCTGACCTTCAATGAAAATTTCATCCAAATCTGTTGGTCTGTTTTTGAGTAATGTTGCTGACAGACAGACAGACAGACAGCCAGGCAAACGTAAGCCGATCATCACATAACTCTGCTGTTCTTTGGCGGAGTAAAAATCACTGTCTTTGGCTAACTTTATTAGCTTGAAATAAGTCTTAATTATTGTGAAACATCTTCATTTAAAAGCAAATAAACACAAGGCAATACAGATAAAATGTCTTTGAAAATGAGAATGCAACACAACTACACGACAGTTCTGAGCCTGTTGACATAAATCTCAGTTTCTCCAACTGAAAATTAAAGTTGAGCTGTTTCTACTGCAAATATGACCAGTTCCACAGTTGAAAACTACAACTATATCTCTCAGTTTGTCAAAAAGTAGTTTATAAGACAGAAAAAATGGAAAAAAAGGAAGCAAAAAGTCAGACTAATCCTTAAAGATTTCCAGTTACCAGCATCTTAAAAGCAAGCACAGAATCAAGCAGGCTGCAGAGTTTCCTTTTGGATTTTCTGGTACCCATTATTACATAAGAGCAGACATCAATTTTGAACCAGTTTTCTGGAATCTAAAGTCTTTAACTGGACGTACCGTTGAGCTGCCGTCCTCTGCTCGATGTGGACTCAGCCGACCATCTATCAGCCCACATGTGCTGCTCGGCTCGGACAAAGAGTCTGATTTATTCAGCTGCAGTCGGCGGCATCGGGTCAGAAAGACATTTTTCAGCTGCAGAGGGAATCTACTGTCAGCTGGAGATTTATTCAACAGGTGCCTGAGTGTTTGCTCTACATAAATCCACTTATTCAGTTTGATTTTGCAGCATTTTCTGAGTTCAACAATGCTGATAAATCAATTCTACTGTCTCTCTATCAGCCAAAACCAAAGCCAGATCTCTTTTTCTACTAACCACATGTGTTACCATAATGTTTTCTGAAAAACAGCATTACAGCACCAGGGACTGAGGTTTAACCCAAGCAGATATTAGAAGAAAAATCTATGACATCAGTGAATATTTCATCGTGCAGCGGTAGGAAACGTTTGGGCGTCTGCTCGCTGTGAAAATGTGACCTCAGACAATCCAAACTGTTGTTCCGTTAAATAATCGTGTCTCTGTTTCAGCCTCCTCGGCTACGTGATAACAAAACGCTCACTGTTTCTACGGCTGCAGCTTCTTTTTGAAGACAAGCTCAAGAAAATGTGCAAAAACCTACAGAGACGGGCCGTGAAGTGAGACTTTCTGTTGAAAAACTGTTGCATCCTCTCACACAGAATTCACCTGCTGAGCAGGGAACAGCGGCGATGCTTGAAGAACAGAACAGTCTTGTATTTTCTGACTCTTTCTGAATGTGATGCTGTGAGAAAACACAAGTTAAAGTCTTTTAAGACACTTTGGCTGCAGTGAACTTGTGAGGTTTTTGCCCTCAAGTTCACCTGCAGAGCACATGCAGGCAAAACACAAGCAGTTTCTGGACCAAACGCAGCTTTGTCAAACTTTAATTTAGCGAAATGTGGTTAAATTAACATTTCTAGATGACAGCAGAGTCTGAAAGAGATAAAGTTACAAACATCTACTTGCCGTGAGTCCGAACAATGCAAAAGCGGTGATCAAAACCTCAACCAGAAAGCCTTGTTTGATGCAAAGCAGTCATTGCTTGTGTGCTGCTAATGAAATTAAAAGAATATAGACATTTTATGAGCATTACGATGGTGAGTGGTGAGCACTGCATGAATGCAAAACACTAAATAGAATTAGGATGCCACTGCGGAACTACAACTAAAACAGAAACACAGCAAACTGCAGCAGCTGAAGCCCAAGTTGCTTTTATTTGTAGTTTACTAGTACTTAAGTTGCACATTTAGGTTTACTTGGGTATTAGCATAAAGACTGTTTGTTAATCACCAAGACAAGACAATAGATCCCCCTGTTAATCCACCTTGCATTGCGCTTGTACCTTCCATCTTAGAAGACGTGTTCATAGAGCTACTAACCGACTTCGTAACACGCTGATGCATCTGTGTTTTTCTGATTGGACGTTTTGTCTCATTCGTGTGACTCTCCTATCGGCACTGCGCATTTCAGCCCTTTCAACATAACTGCACTTATGTACTTTTTATTTTCGTACGCATGTCTTGTACTGCCAAAAAAATCAATTAAAAAAGGTGGGAAAAAAGAGCCTGAGAGTGAATCCACCTGAAAACATCAAGTGTTGCTCTGTATTTCACTTTTAAACTGCTTCATGACAGAGAAAGTGATCATCTATTTCTCCCCGCTCTCAATCATTCATCAATATATCAAACGAACCACTACTAACCTCTACTACTAGTAATATTCTAGCAGCAGTAGAAATAGGATTGTAGTACATTAGCAATGTCAGTATTAGACGTGTTTTTTAGCATTTTAAAGCAATGTATTTATGAATAATTTGCTTTTTGCCAGCCTTAGTTAGCTCAGTGTTTCCTGGAGTAACATCTTTCTGACACCAGGTGGAGCCAGTTCTTCCGGTTGCAACATGAAGTTATTTCTCAGGGTAGACTGAAAATGAACGTATGTGAAGAAGTACCAGTGGTCCAGTGAGTTTATTGACGAAGTAAAGCAGAAGAATCTGCTCAGTTTGGGTCAAAGCTGGAGCAGCAATCAGTGGGATGAATTCTACTCAATAAATGTGAATTTACTTACTGTAGGAAGCTACTAAATAAGAGACTAGAATTGCTTAGTGACTTACTATAGGAAGCTACAATAAAAGAGATTAATTACCTACGATAGGAAGCTATTATATAAGAGACTTGACTTACTTAATTACTAACTATAGGAAGCTACGATATAAGAGGCTTAATTACTGGAACTTTTCCCCCGGTGAGGGATCAGTAAAGTTTTATCTTTTATCTTAAGCTCCACTCACCAGCTGCCGTTCCTCATCTTCCTCTCTGCTGCAGCATCATCCAGCCTCAGCTGGGTCACCTGACCGCAGACGTTCTGGAGCATCGGCAGGAGTTCGGCGTCGGAGGTCAACGTCTGGCCGTGTCCCAGGAAGTGCGACATCATCTCCGACAGCTGGGCGTGGCTAAACGGGCCGCCGTTCTGACCGCCGTCTAAAGGCGGGAGACGGGTTTATCCAGATGTTTGCCTCAAGATTTATGCTTCAACTCAAGCTTCAAACTGCACGTAAAAGGGGTAATTTATATATAATAAAGCCGATTTCTGGCTATTTAAATGTCATTAACACACACGTATTACGAATGACCACTTTCAGCAGAAATGTTCCTTTCTATATTCAGGTAGCATCAAAAATATTCGTCCTTTACGAGTGGAATCTTAAAAAATACGTAAATTTTGACTCATTTTACACACCACATTGATGTCGATGAACGTTCTAATTCAGCCAGAGAGAAATAATAATCCTTACTGTTATTGTTAGCGTTGTTAGCGCTGGACGGTGGCAGGTCTGGGGAGGATGAGGAGGTGGAGGTGGAGGTGGAGGTGGAGGTGGAGCTCTCAGACATCCCTCCGTCCTGAACTGTTTGAGTGATAGAACCGTCTGGAGGCTGGAAACAGAAAAAAAAAACTTTTCTGATCATACAGAATCCTCAGGACTGATGCTGGCATTGCTTGCATGAACTGCTGCTCTGTCGGTGTCACATTTTCTGAACCATTAGCATCTAAATTTTTTGCTAACTTGTGTATAGCTTGTGACAATTACAAATGAGAATGAGCAAAAAAAAAAAAAGGTGTAAAATGAGGGTTTTTACACCTTAGAAAAGCTGACAAACTTGAATTTTTGCCAACTTCAACCCCAACTGTTTCTGTAGTTGCTTCTCTCTAACTTTGCTACAGTCCTGCACTGATTTATTGGTTGTCTGGATGGTTTTTCTAGTTTGTGACATTTATGCTTTTACAATGTCTCAAAACGTCTCTTCTTTTATATTACTTTAGGTTTCTTTAATGATTTTTAGAAGCCACTTTGAGCCGCCTTGCTGTTAAACTTGTTAAAATTACCTGTAAAATAATCAGTGACGTACGGTTTTAGTGCAACTTAAGGCTAACATGCTCTACTGTCTTGCACATTTAACATCGATACCGTGGATTCTGCAGGCTGGTTGATGATGGACGCTGGGGACGTGTTGAATCCACTCGCCAGGGCAGCGAAACCTCCACCGCCCATCAGGAGAGGCAGGAAACCACCCAGAGAGCTGCTCTGATTCTGCACAAACACACACATCACATGCTAACCCTCCGAAAGGCATGTTAGCTCTAAATAAAATGCCAAAGTTATATCATTTATCAGAGCCAGAAGCTGTAAAAGCAAAAAACAACACTGTCGGATTCTCAACTGCCCAAACTTTACGCGTCTCATTTAAAACTTTGCCAAAAATAACACATTTGTTCTAACCACAAACGGTAAAAAAGGAAAAATTCAGCCGTCCTCACTGTAACTGAAAAGCTATGATTGGTTGAGCTAGGACCAACAGCTGTGATAGAAAAAATCTGAGACTTTTCAGCTGAACTGCAGGCAGTGTTTCCACGGAGCAGAGAAGAGAACAAGCAAATAAAAAATGTAAACAGTAAAATATTTAAGTATGCAGAGCCATAATTTCTTCTTTGCATTAATAACACATTACACATTACACTTTTTAAATTATTTTTTATAATAAATAATCAAATAAATTAAACTTTTGTTTTTCTTTTTTATGATTTATGGCTTTCTAACTATAAAACCACATTTCGGAGTTATTTTCCCTCTAGCCATAGTTGCTCCGTTTCCACAGAAGTGCAGGACTTTATATTGCAGTAAAAAAAAAAAAAAAAGAAAAATGCGTCCACAGCGAATAAACATGTGACAGGAGGAAACAACGCCCAGAAGCTGCCTGGAGTCTGGAGGGTTAATGCAGCTTGTTGTTGAACTGTTTTGGATCTGAATGAAGCTGAAAGTCCCTGTCAAGTTCCAGGAAACGGCATCATTCAAATCCGAAGTCCAAAAAGTGACATAACTGAGCTGCAGTGAAGCTCAGAAACCCAAAGCCAGAAGATCTGATGTCCGAAAACATGATGATTAATGTTGATGTTTAGGAGGAAACTCCCACGTCTCCAACATCAAAGTTAATAAACACATCTAAAGGGAGTTTTTGGCTGCTGATTTACTCCCACCTTCTGCTGGAACTGCACCATGTCCATGAGGTTCTGGGCTCCCGGCGACAGGTTTGTTCCCATCTCCTCCACCAGACACTGGACCTGCTGCATGTCGATGCCGGGGCCTCGGGCCGGGCAGGGCTGCAGCGACTGGAGGCCGACGACCACTCGAGACACCAGAACACTGTTTCTACCGGCCAGGGAGAGCAACTGGGAGACAGAAGCGGCTCATTAAAACCAAAACACAACCGTACACGAATATAAATACGGCTGGTTGACAAAGGAGTTCAGCCCAGAAAGGTTTACGGTTTTATATCTCTCCATAAACTCACCTTCACTTCACAGGAGGAGGACGGATGCTCAAGGATCAGCTGCTTCTTATAGAAAGGTCCTCTGTCTGCACTGAGAGCCAAAAAACAGACACAGCAGAGATATTAGAGCTTCATTTTCAAGGGGTTTTTGTGTTGCAGGGCTCCAGACTGAATTTGCGACCTTTATTTGAGAATGTGCGAGTTAAATATTCAGCTGGTGTCATTGTGCTATTACATGATGATCATTCTAACCAGCACACTAATTTGCTTGATATTTGATATTGCAAGACGTGAAGAACAGTGCTGGAGATCCGCCCTTTAACTCATGTTCTCATATTTGTGAAATCTAAGTTGTGATGGAACTGTTTCCTTGCAGAGGAAAAAGAGATCAGAGTGTTATTTGTAAGTGCAACACTTTTTATTTTACTTTTTAAATTGAATATTTTATTCTTTTATTTCATTCTTCAGGTTTGGATATTTGCGAACACTTATTTGAACAGAATATAGATTCTGATATTGCTGTAAAGAATAACGTTAGAGACGTGCAGTCATGTTGAAATAAATCCACGTTGTGAAGCAGCCCTTACTTGCACTGAATTGGAAATATTTTAGGAAATACAGTGAATTACAAGGCTTTACAGAACAGTGCGCTATTGTAGACTTAACATGGAAGCTTGTAATTACGTGATTTTAATAATAACAGGCTGTGATCTAAAGTGGGCCGGTCTGAGGCATGAACCTCCAGGACTGAACATGAGTCCCACTCCGGCCCTGACCCACAGCGGTGGAAAGTCGTACTTTCCACTTACTTCTGTGATCTTTGGTACTAACTGGCAGAGAACTCTCAGTCCTCTCTGCCTTGTAGCGTCTTTTTCCAGTTCTGTAATTTAAAATTGCACCCTTTTTTATACTCTTGTACACTATTTGCACTATAAAACACTTTAACATGTGTACATCCTTTACACAGGACACTGTGTTTTTATGATATTCTTATTGTTTAGTTTTATTTACTGTATATTTTTACTTATTTATCCATATTTATTGTGGTGGGAACTTTACTCTTTCTGCTGTAGCAAACAAATTTCCCCTTCTATTCTATTCTATTCTATTCTATTCTATTCTATTCTATTCTATTCTATTCTATTCTATTCTATTCTATTCTATTCTATTCTATTCTATTCTATTCTATTCTATTTACGCTTATAGTGCAGTCTTCTCATGAAATGTGTTTTGCCGCAGACAAGGTGGGAGGAGGGTCGACTAAATGAGAAAGTTAAACCGGAGCCCTGCGTCACATGAAAAACTACAGTCCCTGATCTTCTTCTTCTTCAGGTCCGTTTGCAACCTTCAGTTATTTTGAGATATAAGAAAAAAGAAAATCTCAAAATTTTGTAAGCTTAAAAAAGAGAACATGCATTTTTCAAACATAAGACAACAGATTTTCACACTGAACACTGCTGTGGAAGTTCAGCGAGGTGGAGACACTGGAGACTCAGAGGACTCAGGTTGAGATTAAAGTTTACTGATATCAGGAGAAATGACCAACAGAGCAGCAGTCCATGCCAGCATCAGTTCTCTCTGATCTTTGGGTTTATATTGTAGTTGAGGAGAAGGTCAGATTTAGATTACAGACCAACATGGAGGCAACTAGTCTCATGTCAGAATAGATAATATGCAACCTTGACCACAGCAGAGAATCATAGCATATCTTTCTCCTACAGCGTCTGCCTGTCTGAATATAATTTAGGATGAAGGAAATGCCTCAGAAAGGGGAAAGAGTCATTTTTCCTTCACAAACACAGCAGCACAAAAATGTTTTTTTACGTATTAGAAAATCAACATTGCAGATGTTTGTCAAATTTAATCAGAACTCCATCGGAAATCTAATCACGTTATGATGTTTTTTTAATGTTATTTTTATGGCAGATCAGCCTGTAGTCAACAGGACATAGGGCCAAACTGAAATGAATAGCACGATAAAAAAGATTCTTGACTCTATTCAGTCTGTAGATGTTGTCAGACTCCATCTCTGGCTTCATCCTGATGAAGCTAAACGCTGCAGTGTTTCAGATTCAGATGCTCTTTCAGCCACTATGTGTTTAAAACTTTCGAAATGTTAAATCACTGGCTCCTGAGCCATTTTCTGCTGCGACTGATTTTAACTGTTTATGCTTATCACACAATACAATACAATGACTGTATTAATCCCCAAAGGGAAATTCAATTATCTGGGGTCTCATCTGTTTACTTTTTAATTTAATAGTCTGATCGCTGATGGCAGGAAAGATTTCCTGAATCTTTCTGTCCTGCAGCGCAGGGATAGGAGTCGTCTACCACCGACGTTTCGTTACTCATCGAGGCAGATATGAAGTAGATGATCCATGTTTATCAGAATGGCCTCCATCTTTCTAAGTGCACGTCTCTCCACCTCATCCTCCAGTGAGTTCAATCTGATTCCAACCACAGAACAAGCTTTTTAATCAGTTTGTTCAGACGCCTTGCATCCTTGTTTTTTATACTGTCTCCCCAGCAGACTGCAGCATTAAACAGGACACTCTCTACCACAGACTGATAAAACATCTGCAGCATCTTACTGCAGATGTCTAAAGATCGAAGTCTTCTGAGGCTAAAAAGTCGGCTCTGGCCCTTTTTGTAGAGGAAGTCTACATTTTTAGACCAGTCTAACTTATTATCAAGGTGGACTCCTAAATATTAATACGATGTCACCACCGATGTCCACGCCACAAGTGTTCACGGGCTGAAAAGGGGGTTTGGATCTACGGAAATCTATGATCATTTCCTTTGTCTTTGAGGCGTAGCAGGCAGTTTTTGTGACTCCAGTCACTGAAGGCACTTATCAGATCCCTGTATTCAGCTTCATGTCCATTTCTGATACATGCCATGATAGCAGTGTCATCAGAGTATTTCTGAATGTGGCAGGACTCAGTGCTGTATTTGAAGTCTGATGTATACAGTGTGAACAGGAATGGATCCAGGACTGTTCCTTGTGGAGCCCCAGTACTGCTCAATAATGTCCCAGAAACACAGTTCCCCAGCCTGACAAACTGTGGCCTTCCTGTCAGGTGATCTATGATCCAAGAAACACAGGAAGGATCCACTCCCATCTCTGTGAGCTTGTCTTTGAGTATGGTGGCTTGGATGGAGTTGAATGTGTTTGAAAAGTCAAAGAACACGATTTTCACATAAACTCCAGGTTCCTCCAGATCAGACACGGTAAAGCATGAAGAGGACGGCATCATCCACTCCAATGTGTTCTTTGTATGCAAACTGCAGGGAATCGAGTTTGTCTTTGACCTCAAGCCTCAGCAGGCGTAGAATCAACTGCTCCAGAGTTTTCATGATGAAAACTGTATGACAGCAACGTAAATACTGCTGACAACATCGCAAAATAGTCTAACTTTAAGTTTAGCACCTGCAAGACTGGAAATCACTGACGAAAAAAAACTGTTGGGTTACTTCTGCTTTGTTTGGCTAAAAAAAAAAACCAATATCTCTTAGAATAATCACGTCTGAACTTAGAGTTACAAGCAATAAAAATAATAAATCAAAGCAATAAAGTCTTAGATTTTTATCACTTACAAGAGACAAACCAGAAGACAGAGGAAGGAGGATCTGTCGTAGTCCGAATTAATTTCTTGCAAATTTGATCAAACGACCCAAACAATCTGAAAAACTCTGCACACCTGGTGATCCGGCCGTGCTGCATTTTACCTGTCTGGCTGGATGCCGTCGTCCTTCGACCCTCGCACCGTGCCGCAGTATTCTCCTGTCTGGTCATAAACCTCCAGGGTTCGAGCCTCGCTGACGACCAGCAGGCGGCTGATGGCTGCAGAGGAGCTGCAGTGGAGCGTCAGGACACACGGAGAGCCGTCCTCCATCTGCTGCAACAGCACCGCACCTCCCCTAAGAACAAATGGGGAACATGGCATTCACTTAAAAATGGAAAATCCACTCATTTTTTTTTTTGCCTCTTGTGCTAATAGAAAAGGTAATGAAGGTTGTTTTCCCACATTACAAGCGAAATAAATTCACAGACTGTGCTTTCACTGCAGCATTAATGTTCACACTCATGAATCCACATGCTGGGAGTTGAAAAATGCTACATTTCTCACTGGTTCGTCTCACTGAGCTCCTCTTCATCACCGCCTCTGGTACCGATACCAACAGGAAGCAGGACATCAGCCAGGTTTCGCCCCTCGCTGTGACAGACCCAAGCAGCTTCGCTTTTCACACCGATGTCCACCATGATGCTGCTGTGACCTTCTGGGGAGACGAGCTACAAGGCAAAGCAGGAACAAGTTCAGGGACATCTGTCAAACTCGTCTTAGTTCAGCACCGTTTGATCTCAAGTGGGCCGGACCAGTCATATCAGAGCATAAATACTATAAATAACGTTTGTTTTAGTACAAAACAAGTACATTCAGAAAATCTTTTTACAAAACATGACGAACAACCTGAAATTTCTTGAGAAAAATAAGCGCCATTTTTACAATATTACGCCTCAGTTTAATCATTTACACATTACAACTTACAGATCATAGTTTATCTACAAAGGCAGAAAACATTTAGTCACAGGTATCTGGAACTGAACAATCTAGTATTTTACTCTATGATCAAAACAACTTGTCAAGGTGTAGAAACTATATTAAATTTACAATTTGCAGTTAATGTCTTCTATGTAATTTTTACACTTTGCAAAGTCAGACTGGACCCTCTGGCCGGTTTTGGCCCACAGGCCATTTATTTGACATCCCTGGGTGAGGCGCTTCAATAATGACTGAATAAAGTAAGAACAGAAGATAAATTTAGACACAAAGTACATTTATTCAAATACTGTACCTAAGCGCAGTTTTGATGTTCTTTAATTGAGTATTTTCATTTTATGCTATTGTCTTCTTTACTCCACTACATTTCAGAGGGAAAAACTGTACATTCTATTCTATTATATTTATGTGACGGCTTTCTTTAACATGCAGATTTTACACAGCGGATAATATAACAAGCTTTTAAAATATAACACATCGTTTAAGATTACACTACTGGTTTGCGGCTCACATTTCAGATGTGTCTGAATTTTTTGCTGCTCCATCGAAAGGGGATTTTTTCCATCTACGCTTCTCACGTGGGTACATTTCAATAAAATGATCCAATATCTCATCAAAAATCAAAGATCAGAGAAAACATATTTGTGGATCAGAACTTTTTTCTTGTTTTTTTCCTGATTAATCCTGTTTTGAGTCCTCAGATTGATCTGTCTACAACAGCAACACGCTGCTGACACACTGAAGCTTCACTTCTATTAATAATAATAAAAATAACAATGGCACATGTAATAGTGTTTGTAGACCAGCTAGTCATACTTTACTTTACGATTTTAACTACTTCAGTTAAATATGATTTTTCATACAGGACTTTTACTTTTCTGTATTGGTACTTTTAGTTCAGTAAATGATCTGTACTTTACTATAATATCCACATCATGAAATCTGTATTTCTTTCAAATAGTTATTCACCATTTTACAGCATTTAAATCAATAAAATATGTAATTATTTTGCAGATGTATGCTGGTATCTGAAAGAAAAAAAATTATATTACTGATGAAAAACCACAGATTTTCCCTTTATTTTTTAAACTATTGATAATAACTCATGAAATCAACAATGCTGCCCGATTTATTATTTTTTAAAACTTTTTTCTTCCTGTTAAACGTTGCAGTATTCTAATAGTTATTCTTTCTCTATTTTTCTGGCAAACGGTTTATGATTAAAGACAATTTGAGAAAAGAATGAAAAGTCAGGAGATAAATCAGGACACAGGACTGTCTGCAAATAGGCAAGTTAGTGCATTTTATCTTTTTAGTGTTTGAATCTATCTATTGAATCTGCAATCTGCTTATCAGTAAAGTTAAACTAATATTAATCTTATTTTTTTATCATTCCATCTGCTCACTTTAATGGCTGCACAGCTGGAAGCATTGGAGAGCTGCCTGTTTTAAAGATGCTTTCACATTTTTTATATCAGGATGTATTTCAATAAATGTAATATAAATATCTGCGAGAACAGCAGTAGCTGTGTTAAATATTATAGGTAGTATAAATATTAGCTTGCTAACATGAAGCAATAAGACACATTTACCTTAAAAACCACCGCAGCTGAATCCGTCGATTTGTCCGATTCAGATTTTCCTCTTTTCCATTTCTTCACACGAAATTTAAAAAAATATTATTTAAGCACTAAACGATGGTAAAACGGCGGATTTGTAACCCGGTTTCAGCAGAAGCTAAATCCAAAGCAGCGAGCTAACAGCTGACACGCGACGGACCGTGGGTTGTTGTGGTGCGACGTCATCAAGCGGCGACTCTCGGGACACAGTCAAAGCTTCCGCATTGTCTCTCGGTAAAAACACACTTTAATTTCAATTAAACATGTAATATGTCGTTTGATATTTTATGGAAATACGTGTATTGGGTGTTGTTTAGAGTTGTGTATACGTTTTACAGCACTGTAAGTCGTTATTAGCTAATTACGTCATGATTTGTAGCATCGTAGTTAGCCAGCAAAGCTAGCTTGGTGCCTGAAGTTGTGTTTTGATGTTTTAAAACTTATTTTTGGAGTTAAATTGAGACTTTTTAGAAGGAGTATTGAATAAGTACAAAGTACTTAAGGCTGCGCACATTTTATTCTGTGGATGTAGACTAGGTGCTGCAGCTGAATTTTTGAATCTTAGCTTCTAATGTTGCACCACAAACTTAACTCCCTCTACCTCCACTTTATTGATTTAATTTTAGAGTTAAATGTCTGAAATTAAAGCGAATCTAAATAGCCAAATTTCACTCAGGAGAAGCCAATGTATCATTTTTTGTTAGATTTCATGTCCATGTACGTTTTGGTAATTTTGATTTAAACGTGTTTCAAGAATTTGAAAGGAAAAAAATCTACCTGAAGCTCTGTGAGGTACTAAACAACAATAATACATTACCTCAGTTATACAAACTGAGCAGGGACATTTTAATAATAATCATGATGATCCAATTTGATTTGTCATCTTCACAATTGTGCATATAACATTGCATAGTGAAATTCATAGTGAATTTTGTGTACTTGATCTGGCTTGTACACTCTGTAGCAGCACACACAGGAGGGAATAGTCATAAAAAAAGAGAGATAAGGACACACAAAACAAAGCGAAACAGTACATATAGAAGACGTGTAGCAGTATTTACAACCTTTTACTACATTTTATTATCATTATTATTAGTAAGTGCATCTAATTTATGGTTCAGAAAACTGACATTCCAGTGATTCATGAATAATAATAATAATAATAACTTTATTTGTATAGCACCTTTAAGAAGAACATGCACAAAGTGCTTTGACAGAGCATAAAAAAATGACAAAAATGTACAGAATGGATAGCTAATTCAAAGCTGGTTAAAAGGATGTCATCACACAAGGCAGAAGAGGAAATAAAAGATAGAAATAGATTAAGATCAGGAGGTTAAAAAGAGGGACTACAAGCAGTGAAAATTTTAAAAGAGTTAAAAAACAGAGAGTGATAAAAGAGAACTTGGAAGGCAAGTCTATAATAGTGAGTTTTAAGAAGTGATTTAAAAGAAGGCGAGCCTTATCTCCTCAGGCAGGTGGTTCCAAAGCCGAGGGTCCTGACAGAGAAGGTCCGGTCACTCTTGGATTTAAATCTCGACTTTGGAACGATCAGGAGGGACCCACTTGAGGATCTAAGGCTGCCCGTAAGGACATACATGGTTAACATGTCTAAAATATAGCCGGGGCAAGGCCTGGCGAGCTTTAAAAATGATTAGTAAACTCTTAAAATCAATTCTAAAATGGACAGGGAGCCAATGAAGAGAAGCCAGAATAGGGGAGATGTGATGTTGTCTGTTAAAACCAGTAAGAACAGAAAGAAGTAAGAACTAACATATATTTGCAGTGACCCAACTACACTATATACATTAACTTCTAACCTTATTACATTTACTTTAGTGATTAGATCTGTTCTGTTCATGCAGCAATGCTACGACTGCAAATAATACTGCATTTAAGCAGCAAAACTGAATCTGCTTCATATGCCTTAAATGAATTGTCGAGAATAAACATTTTTTGTTGAAAATAAAAATATCTGTACAGCTGTGGTGGTGCTGATTCATCCTGAGCTCATCTCAGAGATGTACAGACTGTGAATCTGTGCAGGAAAACATTCACTAAGGCCACGTATGATCACAAAGGCACGCCAGAAGATTGACATAATCAATGACGTTACTGCTGTAAATTATGCACAGTCCTTCTCTTAGTGTGATGCCTCTGTTTGATAAAAGCAAAGAAAAGAGGGTGACTTAATATATTTATTTAATGCAGCACAGAATGAATTTCAAGACTTGTATACGAGTTGGTTACTTACTACAATCAATGTGTGTGATTGTGTCTGGAGCAGAGGATGGACTTCGTGTTCACATCGTGTTACAGAGACACAGTGTCCGACGTTTCTGCTGCAGCTCGTTCAGGCTCTAGGAAGAGGGTGAGGAGGCTGATAAAAAGAGGATGCAATGTCAACGCTCGAGACAACCGCGGCTGGAACGCTCTGCATGAGGCGGCGGCAGCTGGCAGCAAGGCGTGTGCGCTGGAGATTCTGTCTGCTGTCCGCGGTAAGAAGCAGTATTATACAACTCAGGTCTGCTGCAAATGCTTACTTAAGTACTTTCACTCCAACTGAGCGCACAGAGAAGTAGAATACCATCCAGAAAATTAGATCTGGCCCAATGACAACCCACGTAGTCAAGTTTTGTTCAGCCCTCATGCAGGAAAGACTGACTGTCTGTGCGTCATCTAAATCAGGGTTTCCAGAACAGGATCAAGTTTCATGTCACATCCATCACATCCATCCATTATCTATACATGACTTCATCCTTAATAGGGTCATGGGGAGGCTGGAGTCTATGCCAGTAGACACCTGGACAGGTCAGAGACAAACAATCACACTCACATTCACATCTATGGACAGTTTAAAATCACCAATTGATTACAGTGTGTTTTTGGACTGTGGGAGGAAGCTGGAGTACCCAGAGAAAATCCACGCATGCACAGGGAGAACATGCAGAAAGATCCTGGGAAGGCTGGGACGTGGAAGTACTGACCTCTATGCCACTGTGCAGCCCATCCAGAAACATGCTGAGGTTAACTGGTAACTCTAAATTGCCTGTAGGTGTGAATGTGAGTGATTGTTTGTCTCTATATGTAGCCCTGTGAGAGACTGTTACCTGTCCAGGTGTCCCCTGCCTTCACCCTAAGTCAGCTGAGATAGACTCCAGTCATCCCATGAGCCTAATGAGGATTTAGCAGTGTATAGATAATGGATGGATGGATGTCCAGAAATTACCAAAAAAAAAATGCTACTGAATTCAGCTATAAGTGGGGCTTCCTGGTAGTTCAACAGGCTGAGCAGGCGACCCATAAAAAGGGGTTTGATTCCAGCTTCCCCCATTTTTCTCCCCATTTTCCTGTCTTCCTCTCATTACTGTCCTACTAATAAATTCGAAAAAGGCCAAAAAAAAAAGATTGAAAATTCAGCTATAATTAGCTGTTAGTGCAGCTGGATGATGATGTACAAGAAGGACCAAAGCAGACTTGACTTCCTGCGAAGGTTAAGGTGTCTTCTATGTCCATTTTACCAGACCGTGGTGCTCGATGCCTTGTTCTTCGGGGTTTTGTGTTGGGGGGAAGGGGCTCGCTCCAGGGACAGAAACCGGCTGAATAAGCTGATCAAGAAAGTGAGCTCCATAACCGGTGTTGAGCTGGGATCAGTCCAACAGGTGGTTGGTGTGAGAACACTCAGGAAACTGAACTCTATTATGAGCAATGCTTCTCACCCACTACACAGTCTGGAGGTGTTTCAGCAGGTGTTTCAATCCAGGCTTTTAAGTCGAATGCACATTTCAGTTCATTTTATCCTTCCCTTTCCGCTTGCCTCTGCATGCAGGAATCTCCCTGGGCAGATGTCGCTCCTATGTGAACTGTTTGACTCATGAAGGGGAATCTGCGTTGTACCTGGGAGCGCAGCGTGGACACCTGGCCGTTGTCCGACTCCTCCTCAAAGCACGCGCCAACATCAACGAGCTAACCAATGACTTGTCCTGCCCTTTATACGCAGGTTTGCACATCATCAGCTTGGTGCTAGCTGCTCCCTTTTTCATACCACATCCTAGCCGAATGAATTTCCTCTTTCGGATAGTAAAGTTAAATCTGTTTGCCAGCAGCTGTCGATGGCGGCCACAAGGACATCGTGGAGCTGCTGGTCAGTAAAGGTGCAGAGGTGAACAGAACGCACACCGCATCCTGCTGGACCTCCCTTCATCAAGCTGTTTATAAGGTAATAATGAGTAAAAACACACAGCTCCGTGACGGCTGTCAGGACTAGTAATGAATGGGCCATCTCTCCTGTAGGGTCACAGTGAAATTGTGCGCATTCTTGTGAACGTTGGCAACCTGGAGGCTTTAGACGACCACAAGATCTCACCACTGTTTCTGGCTGCTCAGTACGGGCAGAGGGAATGTCTGGAGATACTCGTTAATGTTGGTAAATAACAGTTTTTATTCATGACTTTGTGTGTGTGTGTGTGTGTGTGTGGTATACTGAATGTTTTTTGCTCTTGTCACGTTTTTTTCCTCACTGTGGACTCATTTTTCTCTACAATATAAAGTCCTGCACCTCTAGGGAAGCAGTTAAACCAGGACTCCACATAGAAAGAACTCAGAAATGTCTTCTGTGTAGAATGAAACAGTTATAACGCCATAAATCATGAACAACACAGAATCAACATATAACTTCTTTCCAACTGCCCATAGGTTCTATCAGTCCTGTAAAAAAATACCTCCATATCCTATAGATGCTGTATTGCTTACATTATTTATTTCCATGCTAGTCTCTTATCAGCCTTGTGTAAACACAGCCTGCAGTTCAGCTTAGTGCAGCTGAAAAGTCCCTGAATTTTTACGTCATGACTGTTGGTTACAGCTTAGTGAGTCATGGCGTTTCTGTTGCACAGGGGAACACAGAATGTAGTGTTTTTTTGCAGAATCTGGTTGGGGAAAAAGGATTATTTCTGGCAAATTTTTTAAATGTGAACGAAAATGATCTTGATGAAATATTGCGATTATAAGCCTTGCTTTCGTTCAGCTTTCAAACAGAACAGGCGACAGGTGTGAGAGCTGTAGGATGGTCTCTCTTTGTACAGTTTTATTTTAGAACCTCTGAAAGATAACCTGGCTTTTAAAAACCCACTGTCGGGCTTTGGGGTTCTGAGGTTTAAACCAGCAATCAGGTGCATAAAACATGCATTTAGTTATGTTTTATTTCCTCTTCTAGGTGCCAATGTGAACGCCCAGGCAGCGGACATGGCGACACCGCTGCTGATCTCCTCTCAGGAGGGCCACCAGGCTTGTGTGGATTTTCTGCTGGACCACGGAGCAGATCCTAACAAAGCCTGCAGTACCGAGTGGCCCCAGCTTCCCATTCATGCGGCCGCTGAGTTTGGCCACATCGGGTACTGACTCATACCTTGTCTTTTGTTGACGTATTGCCGGGCAGTGCTTCCTGACCTCAGCAGGGTGTGATTTCTTTGTTTACAGTTTAAATATTAGCTTTTGTAGGTTGACGAATCTGTATTTTTTAAACTTGCTGGTTCTGGTCCACCTGATGGCAACAATCACCGAAATTCAGTTCACCAAGACCAAGTGAACACAGTATCAGTGGTTCAATAGTAAGATTAAAAGCAATGAATGTTTTATGACAGATTAATTAATTGGACAAGGCGTGACCAAATTTATTTTTTCTGTTGTGCATGAATGGAGTGTGAGAAACTCCATTCATGCCACTTTCAAGATCAAGAGTTTTCATTTGTCACATCCTCATATAGTATGTGCAGTGAAATGCAAAGTGACTGTTCCTCCGGGCAACAAGAAGAGCACTCAGAGAGCGCAGTACTCCGCCAAGGCTGCGCAGTACTCCGCCAAGGCTGCTCAGTCGTATCATTTCATGAAATCTTTAAAAAATGTTTGGTCCGCAGCGGTGGGTGTGTAGTAGGATCGCAGTCATGTGATCATCAGCAGGCAGCAGATGTAGCGTTCACTTGTAGTCGTAGTTACAGTGATGCTATCTCGCAATGATGCAGAAATCTTCAACAAATCTCCACATTTGTCCAAAATGATTAGAAATGTGTCCAGAACTTGCTCAAAAAATCCTCTTTTACTGTTCACACTCTGTCCAAAATGAGTTCAACATCTAGGATGGCTTAGAAGGGTTTAAAAATTATTTCAAATATGTCTCAAATTACTCATACAATAAACGTGTTCTCAAAACGTTAAAATTTGTCAAAAATGACCCGAAACATGTACAAAATGACTAAAAATTACTCAAATTTGTCCAAAACTTGCTCAAAAAGTTCTCCTTGACTGTTCAAAATGAGTCCAAAATGAGTTAATTGTCTAGGATGGCTTAGAAGGGCTAAAAAAATTTTTAAAAAAACTAAAAATGGGTCCAAAATGACTTTAAAATCTCTTCATATTATTAAAATTTTCTTTAGAAGGTAGGAATTATTCAGTTACAGTTTTAAAACATGAGTAATGTTGCTAACAGATGGACAAACCAATGCTGATCGTCACATAAGATTTTACAAGAACATTCTTAAAAAACAATAGAAAAATAGACGGAATCACGTCATAAATAATAACGAGGTAGTGAAAGTGAACTTATGATTTTGCCATGAGGTGCAAAAGCAGCACCATGTCAAAGTTCTGCAAGGATCGTTTTCAATAGGCCTTCGATGATTTAAGCCTTGGCGTGGATAAACACAACCCACAGACCAAACAACAGTTTTTACAGTGGAAGGGCCGCAGTTTCTGAGACTTAAGAAAGCGTGTCAGATAAGTAGCGTACTAGGAACATGCTCGACATTTTCTTCGACATTTATGTGGTTTTGCACCATGAATTCGTTCCCCATTGTTGGACGGTCAACGAGGAGTTCTGCTACAACAAATAGAGGTGGCTGATGAAGAATATTTGGCCCTAATTGTGGCAGAATGGCTCCATCATAACGTCTCAGAGGTTTTCGCCGCACTAACACTATCATCGCTCTCCATCTACTCCACTCATTTTATTTGACTCCCTGCAACTTCTTCCTCTTCAACAAAATGAAATTCCAAAGGAAAAGTTGCTGCTTTGATCCAGTTTAGGAAATTCAGCTCATGACAGATGGAGCTTTGTGCATCTACAGAACGTCACTTCCAGGGAGCGTTCCAAACGTAAAGTCGCTGCACAAGAAGACGACTTTGAAATGAATGGCAGGCAAATTAAATTCTAATGCATTTCAGCTTTTTAAAGCCACAAACTGGGAACTTATCGATCTCACCTCGTACTCTTGCTTTCATTGCCTAATTAATACTCAACGATCTGCAACCAGCACCTCATTTCTTTCATTTCTGTCGATGCTTCATGTAATTTTTTTTGTGTTTCCGTTAATCCAGTGTGCTCCAGAGGCTGATAGCCGTTACGGATCGGGTGTGTGGCCACGGTGACGGCATGGTGAGTCCGCTGTACCTAGCCGTCCAGAACGATCAGACCAAAAGCATCCAGGTGCTGCTGAGGGAAGGTTACAGCCCAGACGCCCAGGACTGCACACAGTCCCTGAGCCTCCGATCACCGCTCAGCTTGGCCCTGGATCGCTCATCTAACAAGCCGTACAGGTTTGTGAGAAAGCCGATTTCATCCTCTGGTGCACGTTTACAGAATAAACCAGATAGATGGACCTCTGATTAACATCTCTTGCAGCGAATCGGTGACATTGCTGGTGGCTGCGGGGGCAAAACTGAGCGAGGACGACTGGATTTATGCTTTGGCCGCTGACAGTACAGACCTGCTGCAGCTCATCCTGGAGCACAGATGGATTCCTCGACCGGAAGCTTTGACCACTGACTGTTCTATACCTCAGCGTCGTGGAAAAAATGCTTTAAAGCTCCAAGAACTGAGGGAGCTGCTCTGTGTGGCACTATACCAAGTAGATTTTGCCGCCTGCTGGCTCCCTCTGCTTTTAAAGACGGGACTGGAACCGTCTTTGCTGCTTCACCCCCACATGTAAGCTGTCAATTTGCCACCAAGCCTCGCTCACTTGTACATTTCCACAAGTTATCAGCAGTTAATAATTTCTTTATGTCCTCTGTTCTTTCTAGGCTGGAACAGGCAGACAGTGAGGTGTTGAATTACCTACTGGAGTTTGTAAATTGGTCCACACTGTCTCCATCTTTGAAACTTATTCTGGACCGAAGGCGGGCAGAAAAAACCTGGGATTCCCGTTTACATTTTGGTACAGTAACAAAATAGATTGCAGATTCTATTTTATGTGTGTGGTAACCATTAAATCGAGCAGTCTTCTCTCTCCTCTTCCCTCTAGACTCTGTTCCAAGCCTCGCCCATCTCTGCCGGCTGCAGGTTCGGGTAACGTTGGGACCAGATCTGCTGATGAGGACCAGTGCTGTCCAGCAGCTCCCGGTGCCCTCCTTGCTTCACGACTTCCTCAAATTCAACGACATCCCAGAACCTTCCTACACACGCTCAGCGCCATTGGCAATTTCAGAACGAATTTATGAGTACCAACGCACACATCAGCACCGACATGTTCTGTAGCTGCACCACCCACCCAGACGTTGCAGACCGAGTGAAGTTCCTGCTTAAGGAGTCCAAAGTACCCAGATCTTTATCTCACCTGGCATCCAAAGCGGCAGGATGTGCCGGATCAAGCCCGATCCATGGAGGTATCACCCCAGTGACCCACAGGACCAAGAGGACCGGCTGCCAACATCACAGTGCCAGACACCGCAGGACACCTCCAGAGGACCTCCAGAGCTGTGCTTTTAAGGCCGACGGCTCAGTAGATAAGGCTGTGTGATGTTTAGACTGAGCGTATATATTCAAAACCCAAAAATCCTATGTTTTTATAGTAGCAGCATTCCATCAAATGTAAATGTTTGAGTTTTGTGCATGATTTTGTACACGTTCCCTCAAAAATATTTAAAATAAAACAATTAAAATATTACCTCATCTGTCTCTTTTAACAAATATTTTTCATTCATTTGCATATTATGTTTAGATCTGCAGCGATTAAATGACCAGCTGGTGACGATGCAATTTACTGACAACTGTTTTAAAATTGGTATAAGTAATTTTTTAAAGAGACTCCAGGTTCTCTATGACAAAACCATAAACTGCATACCTTTGTGTTTGGTCAGAACAGGAGATTTGTCATTTTGGGCTTTTGATCGACATGTTTCATAATCTTCTAACATTTTGCTGAACAAACAACTGGATAAAGTATTTGACAGTGAAAGTAAAAGTGAGTTGCAGCTGTAATTGTCGTGTACTTACGCTATTTGCATTGACTTGCATTGGTCTGATTCCATAAAATTATATTTTTTAATGTATAGATTTATTTAAATACATTTTTAGTTATATTTTCCTTTACTTTTTTTTTTAAGTTAATAAATCCCCAAACAAGCGGTGTTTGTTGGTTCATACATTTATCGACGTGCTCTGTTTGTTATATGAAAATAAAAAACATTTGGCTGCACTCTGATTGGCTCAAAGCGCCGTCCGTCACGCGACGACGGGTTCTGATTGGCGAGCGTCACGTTTTTTGTGGGAGCTGAATTTGACAGGAGGAAGTAGCGACGCAAGAAGCAAGAGGCTCGTTTCGGGGCGTTTAAGTGACACAAAATAACACATGTGATGTGATGCCGTCGAAATTCAAGACGAGGAAGGATATGCCTTAATGTATTTCATACGTGAGTACGCTAAATGTTACTGAATGTGTTTTTTCCCATTGATATCGGCTGTGTTGCTGTAGCCTGCTAGCTTGCTTCGCGTTGCTTGTTGCCATACAGCGCGTTAGCTCACAAAACACAACATTGTCAATCTGTAGCAGCTAATTTTTAAGTGTTTAGCTTACCTGGACTTTTTTAATGATTTGCACTCAGCCCGAGGACAAAGCAGCGAAGACTGAGCCGCTCCAAATCAAGGGAACTGTTTGTTAGCAAACAGAAATGCCAGCGTTAGCGGCAGTTGTAACCCAACGCCAGCTAGCTGCTCCTGAAAACAAGCTGAATAACAAAAACACTGAGTTTCATTTAATAAAACACACTGCTAACTGTTATAGTGTCTAATAATTCAGCTGCCAACACTGCTAGTGGATTCTTGTCAGTGTGATCCATGATTACACTGCTGTATCTGAATGTGCTGTTTAATCTATGAATCATAATTAGGGCTGTAATTAACGATTATTGATTTATCATTGTGATAAGTGATAAATTCAAGCGTTGTAAAATGTCAGAGATTAATGAACATAATTTAGGTTATGTGCTGATTGCTTCTTTACCACACTTGCAATCCAAATCCGAACTACAGAGAAATGCAGAGTACAATAAAAAGTACTGAATAATATTGCTTGAATATATGCAAAAAACTGGATATTTTCACACACATTGTAGCCCAATAAAATTAACACTAAAAAGTTGTACTGAAACACAAACTGCTCACAAGGCAGAGGCATCTAAAGTGGACATTAACTTGTTTTTAATTCGATATTTATGGTTGATTAAATAATTTATTACCCTGGAACAGGCACAGGCATCATAAAGAAGCACACAGACTTTGATAAGTAGGAGAAAATTAGAGTGTTAAATAAATGGACAGTAAAGAAGAAACTAGGGCTGCACCATATTGGACAAATTCAGCATTGCGATATTTTATTTTTCTGTGATTTATTTAGATTTTCACCAGATGAGTTACTGTTTGGAAAGACAATATAAAATGCCTTTTAAAAATTAGCTGAAAATGTTTTATTTTTTATTTTTTTTACTGTGCAGGCTTTTATTTTGGATTGCAAACCATTTGAAACCTTTCTTTCACCTCATAAAAACTATAAAAGGCATCCGAAATTGAGCTGCAACAATTATTTAATTGGGTGTCAGTTAAGCTACATCAGTTATAACTCATTTGTTAATTGAGTAATTGGTTAGAGTTTTTATTTTAAGAAAAACTAACGACTAAATCTTCTCATTCCAACTTCTTAAATATAAATATTTTCTGGTTTCTTTCCTCCTCTGTGACAGTAAACTGAATATCTTTGGGCAAAATCAGACATTTGAGGAAACTGTGCAAAATATTTTTTATGGAGCAAATAAGCAATCGAGAAAAGGAAGTTTTCTGCTTTGAATGGCTTCATATCTGGCTTTACACTCATCAAGCAAATTGGTTGTGTTTGGGCCCCAGTTTTTGGTTTAAGTCATCCTTTCTGTACCCGAAACATTTAATTTCAACTGACACTGAATTTGATTTTGCAACCAAGTCTTCGTTTTCAGTGTTTCCCTCCTGTTCCTCGCTGCGCTTACATGCATCTTATTATTTCACTAATCATCAGACATAAAATGCCTCGTGTATCTACAACAACTTTTTTGATAGTCTGCTCAGTAAACATGTAACTGCTTAAAGTGATCCTGTCTTTCTGGTTGGACTAAATATATTCTTTCTGCACATGTTTGCCCCACGTTCCACTCCCACTCAGCGATCAGTAAACTCTGTGAGAACATCTCTCACCCACCAGCCTTTGCTTCGGACTTTGATCCACTGGTTTGGCAGAGAAAGGAGCTCAGAGTTTACCTTTTTCTTGTGAGCTGAGAAAAATGTCTTTGCGCTCTTTTTGTTTAAAAATGTGCCACTGAGACTGATGCTTAATTAGAAAGAACAGCAGGAGTGCAATGTGTGTTCCCAGGACACAGTGTGGGAGCATCTTTTCTTCCCTTGAATGAATTAAATTTCTAAATCAAGATCAAGAATCAGCCCTTGTTCTTTTATATTTCTGGCAGGTTTGGTGCTTCACAGCGGGCAGAAGCCTTTAGCATAGGTCAGGGAGTTATTTTTGGATTAAATACTTAAGGGAACCGTATTAGCCTCAATGTAAACAGCTGGAATCTCTAATGAGAATCACTGAAATCTGGAGTGATTGTCCATGTAACTGCAAATAATGTTGCTTGAATGGTGCAGTTCTTCAGCATTTGTTTCACTTGCAGCTGAGGCCAGCATCAGTCAGTCGACCTCTCGCCCATACGTCATCCAGATGAGGAATGCTGGGAGTATGCAGCCCGTGTACAGGCGAGATGCTGGAGTCTGGCACCAAACGCGAAGCCTCCTCTACAAGAATCTGCTCATCAAATGGAGGACAAAGCAACAGAGCCTTCAGGTGCTTAGTTCTCAGCAGACTGATGCGAATCTGTTCAACGTGAAGCCTGGCTGTCTTCATGTTGCTCAGCTTATCTAGCAGCAGAGTACATAGTTGCCTGGAAATATGGATCAATAATGTACGTTACATGAGTGAAGACAGAACTAGACTTGCAGTGTGTAGATAACAGCTTGTACGTTTGAAAAAATGGAGAGCCTAATGAAGGTCATTTATGAATAATAGATAAGGAGTTTAATTTATTCACAAGTTAAAACCTATGTGCACTGTTTGTTACTGACTTGCGTTGATATAGCCTCTTTTTTTTTGAAGGTAGAAAATCTTTTACTTCTGACAACCAAATAAGTTTCTGTCTAAAAATGTCTGCAGGTTTGTTTTTTTTCCCATCATGCACCGTGACCTTGCCTTCCCACACCTTTCCCCAAGGCTGCCGCGCTGTTATGCTGAGAAACCAGGGAAACCTCACTTCCAGTTAACAAGGCTTTTACTGCATACATGTTGTCACACATTTGTGCTGCGACTTGGTAAACGTGTGGCTGCAAAAGAACCCACAGACTTCTGCTGTTGGTAAAATGAAAAAAAAAATACAGATCAGTTATCCGCAAGACAAATGTTAATTCTAGGATTGAATAGGTGACATGGCCTGCCTCTTTCTCCTTCCTATTTCCTCTTTGTTTGACCATGCATTTTTTATTTGGCTCTAAGTTGCGCTGATGCATTTTTAATGTGGCTGTGTATCAACTTTTCTTCGGCACTCTGGCACCTCTCTGCAGCTTCTGCAACAGTGGTCAGGGAAGTTCAGAGCTGTCCTAAGCATCACTGCGTGTAATTGTTAGATTCAGAAAGGCAAACCGTTATTGTTAATTAAACCCTGGATAGCCGTGCATTTGTCCAAAGAATCAACAGGAATCTTGAGCTTCGTTTGAGGGTAAAGAATGTTGTTCATAAATTGAGAGTTCAAGCTTTGATGTTCACACAGGTTTTCCCACATGAACCAAATTGTCTCCGTCATGTTTTAGAGTACATGATCAAGTCTTTACCGGTGAAACCGCCAGAAGCATTAAGTCGCTCCGAGTTTAGTCTGTAGCTCAAGGTCAAGCTGTAGCATGCTGTCTATCAGAGAGGAAAAAGGGCCTCAGTCACATTCACTGCTGAATTCACACTCATCAGCAGAAAATACCAACATGTCTTTGCACTGTTGTGGTCACAACTTGCCAGAATTCCCACAGGCATGGTCATGAGCTTTTGATGCTAACTGGTCTGACTCACTGGATTTAGACTGAATAAACACTTAATTTCTGCTGCAAAATCCCCTTCACCACCAATAACAGACAACGATAAGCTTCGAACAGCCACCTGCACAATGAAAATGCCAACTAAAAAGGCAGGTGTGCTTGGTCTTTTATACAGATTAGCTGTTGTCTTGACAGTTCTCGCTTCCTTGCTTGCAAATGTTCCACTTAAACTATTCCTCTTGGCGCTATTTTGCAGGGGCACCATTGCTGCATCCCGGGCTTAGTGTTGCCTAAAATGGTTTTAATTAGTTTGAAGAAATTCAAACAAATCCGAGTGAGAATGATACTAAGGTGTAGCCAGACCATTCTCCAGCACCAGAATTCCCTCATGCATGGTCATGAGCTTTTGATGCTAACTGGTCTGACTTACCGGATTTAGAAAGTGAGTAAAAGCTAGTCATTCCTGCTGCAAAATCCCCTTCGCCACCAAAAAAAAGACAGTAAGCTTCGAGGGACAACCTACACAATGAAAATGACAACTAAAAAGGCAGGTGTGCTTGTGTTTTTTTGTTTTTTTTTTTAATAGAGATTAGCTGTTTTGTTGACAGTTCTCACCTCCTTGCATGCAAAAGTTCCATTTAAGCGATTCCTCTTGGTGCTATTCTGCAGGGGCACCATTGCTGCATCCTGGGCTTAGCGTTGCCCAAAAAGATTGGGATTAGTTTGTGGAAATACAAACAAATTAGACTGTGTTTTGTCTCTTTATAGCAGATTGGTAATGAGGTGTAACCAGACCATTCTCCAGCACTGTGGAGATAAGTAGGACTGTCAAAGACAAGGCAATCACTAAAATTAGACTAAACACAGCATCCTCTTGGATTACCGGCAGATAGATTAATGTGCAGTTTCTACTGTGTGTCTTGCTGTACAGGAATTGATCCTCCCTCTGCTGTTGTTGGGTCTCCTGATACTCATCAGCACTTTGAATCCCCACGTTTACTATGGAGGCATTAGCACGACGGAGCTGGAGCCCGACAACCCCTTCTTCAAGGGCCTGGGCTACACGCCGATCACCAACGTCACCAACCACATCATGGAGGAGGTGGCTCAGGAGATGCGTAAGTCTGAAAACCCTATCGTGGTTTAAACTGAGTTAGTGTTAGATGCAAGGAAAGTAGTTTATGGAGGATGAAACAAGCTTTGAAACTATACCCTTCTTGTGTTTCCAGACATGCAGGATCGCCTGGAGATGTTTGCCAGCGAGGAGGATCTGGAGAACGCCAGTCTGTACGAGCCGTCCAGCTACGTTGGTGTGGTGTTCATGGACAGCTCGGCCACGTCTTACAGGCTACGCTTCCCATACAACCAGCTGCCCCTACCCAGCGATTACACAGAGTCTATTGGTACAGTCTGATATGATTTTTGTTTCATTGCAGTGTGTTTTTTTTTTTTTTCTTGGTTCTGTCATCTCTCTTTCCCTTTGGAGACGCCGACCAGCCACCCCTGCACATTTTTCATGTTTTATAGATTAATTTCAAAATAGACATAGCTTATTTTCTGTCGCCAGTGTCACACCCAGTTTTGTACCCCGTAAGGACAAAGCAGTATATTTATATCTGCAGAACGTTTTCCAGATTTACATAAGCCTTTGCGACCTTTTTTGAGAGTGTGCGAGTTAAAATTTTAACAGGTTGTTTTGTGTGAGGTCATGATGATTGTTAAGCTGTATTGGTGTTGCACTAACAGGCACAGACAGCTACTGCGTTAACAACAGTGGTGGAAAGTAGTACTTTTGTAACTTCGGTCTGTATCTATGTTTAAAATGCGGTCTTCTCATGAAATGCAGATGGCACTGACACTACCGTTCCAAAGTTTGGGGTCACCCAGACAATTTCATGTTTTCCATGAAAACTCACACTTTTATCCATGTTCTAACATAACTGCACAAGGATTTTCTAATCATCAGTTAGCCTTTCAACACCATTAGCTAACACAATGTAGCATTAGAACACAAGAGTGATGGTTGCTGGAAATGGGCCTCTGTACCTCTATGTAGATACAGTAGGACCTCAAACATTTGAATGGTAGTGTAAGAGCATGTGCATATTCAGCATCAATCAAAAACTTGAGACCTACTAAGTCAACCATTTTTCTTTATTTTTTTACTGTTTTCCACAATCAGAACTATGAAATAGAACACATTCCCTGTCCACGAGATTGCTTTCTTAACTGTACCGAACTCCTTTTTCTCTATTATATGCACTTTTTTGCCTTTATTTGACAGTTAAACATGCAGAGAGAGACATTATAAACAGAAATTGAAATGTGGATATGGAATTTTGTCATGTGCTGCTATGGATGTGCAATTTTTGCAAATTTTGGAAGGGGACTCATTTAAGCAGAGGACACTGGGGTCTCTTAGCGTTGATGTATTTTGTGCCAGAAAGCAACAAAAACTGCTTTTCTTTAAAAAATTAGGACATGTCTAAGTGATCCTGCACATGTGCTGTTTCTCCACTCATAGAAAAGAGCGCATGTTGAAAAAATTCCCGCAAATTTGACATTAGAACGCCCTCGTTTAACTCTTTTTAAAATAATTTTTGGTCACACACCTGTCTGAGCGCTACAGCAGTTATAGCAGCCTACAATGTGGGGTGTTTAGGGAGCATCGGTAAATTTAGCATCTGTTGATAAGAAAAGGTTTAGCAAGTGATGTGCTTTGCCTGAGACAAGGTGGGAGGTTAAACTGGAGTCCTGTGTGCTCCATACTAACTTTGAATTAGTCCTTTTGTGGAAAGACGACACGCAGCAACATTAAATCACTATCTTTATCACTAGGCTTATTACCAGACTCTGCTTTACTTGACCTTATTTGGCCTCTAATGATTTTTAATTATAATATGAAACATTTGCATGCATTTTGTATGCGACTGTTTTCTCTCTGTGGTTGTTTATGTCGATCGCATCCTTTAGCCGTTGTCAGAAACTTGCCGTTTAATTGACTTGAGTAGAAAGAGAGTAACACCAGTACCAGCCAGATTATCACCTTCCCGAGCTGAAATGTAAAGTGTTTGTCAGCTGCATCAGGCACTGACTTTGCTGTAATTGTTTTCCTGCAGCCAACTGCCTTACGAGCTCGGTGAACTGCAGGGCAGCTAATTACTGGTACTCCGGCTTCATCCGCCTCCAGTCGCTGATCGACGCAGCCATCATCCACGTGAGGCCAAACACTGTCCTCCACAAATAATCCACTTTACTGTCGAGAAGGAACAGACATGTGATGTCTTGTGCACTAAAGGAAATATCTTTGATGCTTATTAAGTTTTCAAAAGAATAAAGATTTTTTGACATCAGGTAAAATTTCATTTATGCATTTTCCTAAATATTTCAAGCAAGTCTTCATATATTACGATGATCTGTTAGCTTCAAGTAGCAACATGTGCTAGCGTTTTTTGCACTGGATAAATGATTTAAGTCATTTGTGAAGGAAAAATTCCAAACAATTGTTCATTGAAGCATCTACTCTTTTACTTACGTTTTTATCGTTGCGATTTGAAATATTGGTCTATTTCCAAGGCAAAATAAGCACAATCTGAAGACGTTTTCTTCACTAAATGATGAATAAATAAAGAATGAGAAATGAACTGCTGATAAAAACAGTCGTTACTTGCTGTTGGAATTGTGACAATACATTGATTAGTTGTCAACTATTAACCTATTTGCCAACGTTTTCAATAAACGGTTATCGGTTTGAGAAATTTCAAGGTAAATAAATCAAAATTCTCTGATTCCAGCTTTTTAAATGTGAATATTTGCTGGTTTCGTTCCTCTTCTATGACAGTAAACTGAATTACTTTGGGTTGTAGACACAATAAGACACTATAGGTTGTTATTTTGGATTTTGTGAAACACTGACTGACATTTTGCTCCATTTTCCGACATTTTAAAGCCCAAACAACTAATCGATTTGGTCCGTTTGTTGCGCGCAGATGCAGACAAAGCGTTCGGTGTGGAGCGAGATGGACTTGAAGGTGGTGATGATGGGTCAGCCGGGCTCTGTGGAGGTGCAGAAGTTCCCCCACGCCCTCATCTCCATCTATCTGGTCCTGGCTTTCACGCCCTTCGTCACCTTCCTCATCGTCAACGTGGCGGCTGAGAAGGAGCATCGCCTCAAAGACACCATGACCATGATGGGGCTTTACGACACAGCGTTCTGGTGAGGAAAACAGGGGGATTTATTGAAGAATCTGTGTTCATGTGAGCTTGTTTTTATGCTGATATTCTTATGTTGTCCTGCAGGTTATCCTGGGGCCTCCTGTACGCTGCTCTGGTGACCACCATGTCCATCCTGATGGCCGTCATTGCCACGTTCACGGCGCTTTTCCCCAACAGTGACTTCTTTGTCATTTTCTTCCTCATCTTCCTCTATGGAATATCATCTGTGAGTAGAGAGAAATTAAACCCCTTTATTTGAGCTGCAATATTAAGTTCTGCACCTCTGTGGAACCACAGCAACCATAGCTAGAAAGAGAGAGAACTCAGAAGTGGCTTCTATGCTGTATGATAGATATAATGCCATAAATCACAGAAAAAGTAGGGATTAAATGTTTTATAAAAATGGTAAAAACCTAGAATCAAAGCGACCAAAGTGGTCGCATTTGCGACCTTTTTTTGAGAGTGTGGGAGTTCAAATTTCAACTGGTCACATTGTGTGAAAGTAGTACTTCTATAACTTTGGTGTATTGCGGTATTTACGCTTAACAATGCATAAAAATGCCTAAAACTCTTTAAAGTGCACCTACATATGCTGTTTTTTCTGCTCGTAGGAAAGACCACATGTAGCAACAAGAAAAGCTCTCAGAGAGCGCAGTACTCTGCCAAGGCTGCTCAGTCGTCCTATCATTTCCGACAGCTGAAATCTTGAAAAAATTTGTGGCAGAAATCATGCCAATGTAAAATGTGTCCAGTTAATATAGATGTACCCACAAACAAAATGACCTTGCGCCGAGCACATGCGTGTGTTATGCATGTCTACGTTATGTACGGATACTGAATCATGTGACCTAAATATGTAGCAGGCAGTGGGAATTGATGGGACTCAGAAACACCCCAACAATTTCATTAATTGTTCCTTGTATCATTTCCAACACATAAGTCCCGATAAATCTGCAGTGGTAGATTTGTGGTAGGATCACGATCATTTGATCCCCAGCAGGCAGCTGACATAGTGTTCTTTATGCTCCATGCAGCGTTTGCTCCCAAACTGCAGGGGGCAGCGTATCACGAATACATGTCTACCTAGTCTACTCTAGTACTAAACTAGAGTAGTAGTTTGCCATTGTTTACACCTCTTACTACCTGGCATTTGACCGAATCGTTATAGATAGATAGATAGATAGATAGATAGATAGATAGATAGATAGATAGATAGATAGATAGATAGATAGATAGATAGATAGATAGATAGATAGATAGATAGATAGATAGATAGATAGATAGATAGATAGATAGATAGACTTCGTCTGTCCCAAATGATGACAGAAATTCTTTGACAGGCTCCAACAATAAAATACAACACATAAAAACACTGAAAACACAGGCTCACAAAGTAGATGTCTAAAAGAAATGTTAAAAAGAAACAGCAGCCGATTATAAATAAACAAATATATAGCGCTCAGAATTAACCCTGACTTGAGAATACATCAGGTCCAGTGATTGCAAAGCAAAGTTGCAAATTCAAATTACCAAGAATTTTTTAAAAATTATTAGGCAACTTAAAAAGTGATTTCTCCTCATATTTCAGAGTGATAAAATACACATATATCCCTCAATGCCTTCTCTAGACTGTCAATTTTTGTGCTGCATTTAGCTGGAATTGTCAGAGCTCCCACAGAACAACATGGTGGGAGTCCAGAAACTTGCGGTTTCTTCCTCTCCTCCTCTGGTCTCTGACAGTCTTCTTTCATTCCTGTCCCACAGATCTTTTTCTCCTTCATGCTGACGCCGTTATTCAAGAAGCCCAAGTTTGCCAGCACAGTGGGCTCCATGCTGACGGTGGTGTTTGGCTGCCTGTCACTGTTCACTGTGCTGATGAAGGACTTCCCACAGCCGCTGGTCTGGCTCCTCTGCCTGCTCTCGCCCAGCGCCTTCTCCATCGGGATTGCACAGGTTAAAAACACACAGTTAACCACTCTTCATGTGTCATCTTGAAGTATGAATATAGTTAGTACTACTGGTGTTTGTTGCTTAATCCCCTCCTCACCATAACTGTGGCTCTTTGCGTTAATCGAGCTCCAAATCTATTTGACATTCTGCTAACATTGCTTTCTGTTTTTGAATCTAATGCGCTTTGTGTAGTTTCTATTCTATATAGTTATAGAAAATTGAACATACTGTTGCTAAAAATATCCGTCTATGACACTCTAAAATGAAGCATACTGTCTTGTGACCACTAACCTTTTAACATCCGCCCCTTTTTATGGAATTTTCACATATTTGTCATTTAGAAAATCTAATAATGGAAGAACTGTATGGTCAAAATTCAAAATTTAGAAGGTAAAATCTGAAAATATGTTTGTGTTGCAAAAACAGCCTTAACTACACCAGCTGGAACATGACTCAAAAAAAGTCTTCATTTTTAATCATATAATGTCAGTCATATTTGACCAACAAGAACTAAGATGTGGTTTATATCAGAACTAAGTGGACCGCCACTCATCTCCTGCATTTTATCAACCTCACTTGTGTGAAATTTGAGACCTCTGGAGACTATAAAATCTAATGTAATTGTTCTCTACATTGTGAAGAAGTGCACTGATTGAACATTATGCGCAATACTAAGCCGCTTTGAAGTAGCTTAAAGAAGCTGCTGGTGGCTGTTAAGCAGGTAAACGTAAAGCAGTTGGAGGCATAGGTACTGATCATTACTATGTCTATGTGTTATATATATTTTAGGTGGTTTACTTGGAGGCACAAGGGGATGGAGCTGTGTTTTCATCTTTGACCAACGGCCCTCATCCGCTATACGTGCCCCTGCTAATGCTAGTTTTAGACTGCATCCTTTACCTTCTGTTGGCTATCTACCTGGACCAGGTGCTGCCTGGTAAGTATAAAAACACTTTACTTTAATTTTGACTAGGGATGTCCTGATCAAGTTTGAGTCATTCCCACCACTACTAAGAACATTTTCTTATCAGCATCAGAGTCAGAATCAGGAAAGCTTTATTGCCAAGTGGACTCGCACACACACGGAATTTGTCTTGGTAACTGAAACTTACACAAAAGTTAGTTTGACAGCAAGATAGCAACAGGGTTAGTAAGAAATAAATATAAAATCTGAATGTAAAATCTAAATCTGAAAGACCAAATAAATACAACAATCTAAAAAGACTCTAGATACACTAAGGAAGAAGTGCCACATAAAGACATAAAAAAAGCTTCAGCCATATTGCACATGTTGCAGGATGAAACATTACAGGTGAATAGATACAGTACCCACTTCAAAAACTGGTAACAGATGGTGACAAAAGACCGACAACCCGAAAAAATGGTCAGAGAGCATTGTGGGAGTTTAGCTAGCAGCCGGCCACCATGACAAAGCCTTCTGTGGTGCTTAATGGGTCACATGTTTAAGATCAGTTGGGACTAATCTCATATTGCAGTGGCAAGATTCTGTTGACTTAAACAGCAATATTAGCGCAGTACTATTTTCCACTGTGCTCAATTTGTGTTGTCAGTGAATCTATAAATCACAGATAAAGCTGCTGATTGAAAAAATGATTTGAAATTGCATCGCTACAGCTGGATAAACGAAAGATTAGGCTTAGGTTTGTGCTGATTGGACCAGCTAAAAAAATATCTTGATTAACTCAATCCTGATTTGAGATCGGATCAGGGCATCCCTAATTTTAACCTATTATTGTTTTATTCGAATGTACAGTGCTAATCTGTAAATCTGACGCTGTTTGATGTGCAGGCGAGTTTGGAATGAGGCGCTCCTTGGTGTACTTCCTGAAGCCATCCTACTGGTCCAAACGCAGGAAGCGCTACGTCGAAGTGAGCTCGGTGTACGACGCGGAGGTGAACGGTGCCCCCGGTGGGGACGAGTCTGTGGAACCGGTTTCGCCCGAGTTCAGAGGGAAAGAAGCCATCCGGTAAAAGTCTAGACTTGCACATGAATGTTGGTTGGGTTGAAAGTTCTGAGGGCTTCTTACACATGTAGGTTGTTAAATACCTGCTTTTGTATGTTGGATTCTTTTGCAGCACCATATTTGACTTGATATTCAGCGTACCACACAAAATATCCATATCTAAAGGAAAAAAGAAATGCAGCTTGTGAGAGTTTCCTGCAGAAATCAGCATCAGGCTCAGATAGATGTGCAGCCTGTTCTTGGTTGCCTGTGGGAACAGCTGGTAACATGAGACCTGCTCTTCACTCTGACACTCTCTCTGTGTTTACACGTCTCTGCTTTCTGTTTTCCTTTTCCTTTCCGTCTTCATCCCTCGCTTGCTCTGTCTCTGACAGCATCAATAACATCCGGAAAGTCTACAAAGAGAAGGACAGCATTGTGGAGGCTCTGAGAGGTGAGTCCCCGAGGTTTATCTCAGGTCAAAGGCCTTTAGAGTACTGTTTTGTTTTTGTTTTTTTAATTTTGTGACATCCTAATTTAAATAGTTTTTAAAAAACTGCACAAAACATAAAATATTACATGAATAAGTCTGATATGAGAATAAATATTATTGGTTATTACCCATACAGGCAAAGCATTTATACAGAGGCCTTGTCATGATGGCAAAAACACAGTTTCCTGTTAAGATTAGATGTGGGAAAAAAATCACTTTTCTCGCTATTTTTTCAGTTTTTGCAAAGCTGAAAGTGTCCCATTTGAGCCTAATTTCTCTTATCACATTACGTTTTAGTGCGACATGAACACTTTGAAATTAAACGCTGAAATAATTTAATATTCTGCCCACAATGTGCCTGTTTTGCATCTTTTGTTTCATCCTTCCATTTCATCCTTAGAAGAAAAGAGTCTAATTTAAAGTTTCGTCACTGATTTTCCTGATGTCGTCTTCCTGTTTCTTTACCTCTCTTTCTCAGGTTTGACATTCGACATCTACGAGGGCCAGATCACGGCTCTGCTCGGACACAGCGGCGCTGGAAAGTCCACCCTCATGAACATCCTGTGCGGCATCTGCCCCCCCACCAACGGGACGGCCACCATCTACGGCTCCCCCGTGGCCGAGATTGCAGACGGGTCAGAAATGAAGCAGCTGGTGGGAATCTGCCCTCAGTTCAACATCATCTTTGATGTGCTGACCGTAGAGGAGCACCTGAGGATATTTGCTGCCATCAAAGGGATCCCACCTGCAGACATTGATGCTGAGGTAGAGTGAGGATTAAAATATAGGTCTGAGTGTTCGAAATTTGTAACTGAATTTAGACAAAGTTAAGTCCTTAATTGTCCCTAGAAATGATGCAACGCATCTTTCAAAGGGGAAAGGTAAAAATGCTAAGAGACAGGAGACAAGATTTCTGTTTGGGTCCTTGCAGTTTAAAGTTGTTGCATAGATTACCACGGAGGTTATATGACATCCAGAGAAGATGTTCTTTTTTGTAGTTTTCATGTTACATTAGCATGTCCAGCAAGGTAGCGCCAGTTTACACTAATACATTTTCAATTTCATGTTTTTATCTGTTTTTATCTGTTTTTATTTCTGTGTACAGCACTTTGACTGAAAGCGCTTTATAAATAAATGTATTATTATTAATTTACAAATTTCATGCATTTTGAAATGATCATTTCTTTGGAGTGACAAACCAAGGAATGACACGAGCCTTAATTTTTGCCCAGTAAGACTAAAACACAACCCCAGAGTTTTCAAACTCAAACAGAGTCGGCAGCAATTCCAAAAGTCTAAGTTTTAGGGGTTCTGAAACGCTGGAGTAGTGTGGACGCTAGACATAAATGTAGCAGAAGTTATGCATTTTCAAACAAAAATATTAGTTTGAATGAATGCCTTTAGTTTGTTGCAGTCTGATGCTCAATCTGTAAACAAGGACATGTGGAAGTTCAGGTGAAATTGAGGAAAATCTTTGTGATTTCTCCATTTTGTTTATCTTTTTCACTTCAATTTCAGTGGTAACTAACATTTTAGGATATGTTGCCTGCTAATTATAACATTAAGGAAAAGACGGTGCTCTATATACAGCATTTACAATTAAACAAAATTTACCATGAGTTAGAAAGACAGTTGTTGGTAATTTCATGAAGTAAAAACATGTTTTACACGAGGCTTTTTCCATGGAATGTCTTGCATTTCATCATAGAGAAATTTAAGACTTCTTAGGTCTTAAATTTCACATCTCTAGACCTGCAGTGATAGTCTTTCATGTGACATTAGAAACATAAATCACAAGTTTAATCCTCCACATCTTGACAAAACACTAAATAAAATGGTAATATATCAATTTTGCATGATATCTACATGCCAAGATGTGACATGAAATATGATTCTGATGCTTTTATATGTAGCATCAGATGCAGTTAAGGAGCTGGTAATTCAATGGAAGTATAGATCTGTTGATCCTTACTGTGTTCTTGTTTCTCTGATAGGTTACCAAAGTGCTGAAGGATCTGGACTTGGAGAAGATCATGACAGCTCAGGCCAAGAATCTGAGTGGAGGCCAGAAGAGGAAGCTCTCTGTGGGCATCGCCATCCTCGGAGATCCCAAGGTAGCTCTTAGCATGAATGAGACTTTAATTTGATTGTGTATGTATCGGACTGGAGAGTCTTCAACCTATAAAACGCCAGTCCGTGGCTGTTCTGAGAGACGTATTTGTTCCTGTCAGATCCTGCTGTTAGATGAGCCCACGGCCGGCATGGACCCCTGCTCCAGGCACCAGGTCTGGTCTCTGCTGAAGAGCCGCCGAGCCGGCAGAGTGACCGTACTGAGCACACACTACATGGACGAAGCCGACATCCTCGCTGGTACGAACACTCCCTGTTACAGAACGCACAGACCCACAGGCACCAAACACATCCGGCAGCAGCAGTAAATTAAAACAGGGCCTTCTTTTTAGTCCTTTTAATACTTAAAATTAACATTAGTTGCTTAAATAATGGACTGCAAGTCGTCACTCTATTACATTTGCATCTATTAAAGTGTCTGTCTGACAGATTCAGGGTTTCGTCAGAGTTATAAATCCTGCTGCCACAACTTTGGAAAAAGCAACTTTTAAGTTCTAAATATTGCTTTTGCTTCCTTTAGTTTTCCACTTTGAAAGGCGAATGTTACTTTTTAGTAATGAGGCTGTTTTGAATCTGTCTTCAGTTGTTTTACATCACTCAGTGGCTGTTTTGTCTCTTTATGGTAATTTTGTGTCTCTTTGTTGTTAGGCGTCTCTATTTGGTCATTTTGCAACTTTTTGTGGTCATTTTATGCTTTGTGAGGAGGTTTTATATATTTTTTTCTGTAGTTTTGTGTCTGTTGTTTTGCCTCTGTAGTTGTTTTGCACCTTTTTTGTGGTCATTTTGTGTCTTGTGATGCACGTTGTTGCATCTCTTAGTGGCCATTTTGCACTTTGTTCTGGTCATTTTAAAATTCTTTTTAGTTGTTTTGTGTCTCTGGTTATTTTATGTCTCATTTTGATAGTTTTGTGTCTCTTTTTGATCCTTTTGTGTCTTTATTTTTTTTCACTTTTGATAATTTATCGTCTTTTTCTGGCCATTTTCCTTCCGGTTTCATCATTTTGTGTCTCTTTTTAATCAATATACATAAAACCTTTGTTACTCTGACTAACAAGCATCTGAGCTGTACTTTACACTTTAAAGACGTCATTAAATTGCTTCTAGCTGCAGCTGCAGAGTTCCAGATTCTGTGCTTCTCTCTGTCCTTAAATAAGGTTTACATAAAGATTAAGAGTGCACTACAGTAATAATGTGCACAATATATTTTACATAGCAATAATTTTTTTATGTAAAGCACATTAAATACAGCAAAAGTTGAACCAAAGTGCAGTACTGTTAAAAATAGACACAGAAAGAAGTCATAAATGATCATACAGTGCCTCCAAGTCACATAAACTTGCTTAAAATTCATGCAGTAAAACCAGCTCTTTAAGATTTTAGGCATTTTCATGACTGACTCCAAGCACAACTTAAACGCCTCGTTAATTTTTTATGGCTATAAAGTAATATTTGACGACTATAGAGTAAGTAAGAGATTTAAGATTTGTAGTAAATCTAGAGTGTGTGGGGATGAACCTAGGACGCATGCACAGACATAAAAGTAGTGGCAACGAGCCTTTTTTTGACCTATAAAGACAGACGACTTATTCTGAAATCTGTTTTGTGTTTGTATTTTTTCTCCATCCAGATCGCAAAGCTGTGATCTCCCAAGGACAGCTGAAATGTGTCGGCTCTTCTCTGTATCTCAAGACCAAGTGTGGTGTCGGATACCATCTCAGGCGAGTGGCAAATGTTCATCCTGATGATTTAAAAAGAAGCTCATTAAATGTATAAATTAAGCTACAAATTCAGCAAAAGATGCATCCTAAGAGTCGGTGGATTAACCAGATGTGTCTTCATTTAACTAGTTTTAGATGTTTTTTTCCCTCCTTTGCAGAATGTCTATCAATGAGGGATGTGAAGCTGAAAAGATCACGTCTTTGGTGAAGCACCACGTTCCCAAAGCAAAGCTGGCTCGACAGCACGAAGCAGAACTGACTTACACTCTGCCTTTTGAGAGCATGGACACGTTTCCAGGTCAGATCGCAATATCAAGGCAAATACAGTCAGCTCCATAAATATTTGGACATTGACAGAATTTTCAGTATTTTGGCTCTGTACACCACCACAATGGACTTGAAATGAAACAATCAAAATGTGCTTTATTTGAGGGTATTTACATCCAAATCAGGTGAATGGTGGAGGAATTTCAACACATTTTAGATGTACCCTCCACCTGCTTAAGGGCCCAAAAATAATTGGACAATTGGTTGCTCAGCTACTCCATGGCCAGGTGTGTGTTATTCCCTCAGTATTTCATTTGCAAGGAGCAGATTAAAGGTCTAGAGTTCATTTCAAATGTGGTATTTGAAGTCTGGTGAGGTCAAAGAGCTGTCACTATCAGTGAAGCAAGCCGTCATTAGGCTGAAAAGTCAAAACAAATCCATCAGAGAGATCCCTAAAAAACTGGGTGTGACCAAATCAACTGTTTGGTGCATTCTTAAAAAGAAAGAACACACCTGTGAGTGGCAGCCACCTCATCAGTGAAGCATGGTGGTGGTAGTATCATGGCCACTTAATCAGTGAAGTATGGTGGTGATAGTATCATGGCCACCTCGTCAGTGAAGCATGGCGGTGGTAGTATCATGACCACCTTGTCAGTGAAGCATGGTGGTGGTAGTATCATGGCCACTTAATCAGTGAAGTATGGTGGTGGTAGTATCATGACCACCTCGTCAGTGAAGCATGGTGGTGGTAGTATCATGGCCACTTAATCAGTGAAGTATGGTGGTGGTAGTATCATGGCCGCCTCATCAGTGAAGCATGTCAGTGGTAGTATCATGGCGTGGGTGTTTATGGCTCATATAAAATGTGTTGTAATTCCAACACCGTTCACCTGATTTGGATGTAAATACCCTCAAATTAAAGCTGAAAGTCTGCCCTTACAGCAGATCTTGATTGTTTCATTTCAAATCCTCTATGGTGGTGTACAGAACTGAAATGCTGGAAGTTGACCACATTTTTATAGGCCTGACTGTAACATAAATACTTGATGTGTTAGTGATCTGGGTTGAATTCAAAAATCCTTTCTTGTGAATGGATTAATTGGTAAAATCCCACTTTTTCAGCTACCGTTGTGATCTGCAAAAGTTCATTTATTTAATTTCCTCTTACCACTACTGTCCTTCAGAACAAAAGGTCCACCCAGACAGATGTAAAAGAAAAAAACAGATTTCAAGTTGTGACTCAGCTTTGAGCAGTGATTAATTTCTCTTTCATAGGCTTGTTCTCTGAGCTCGATGGTCAGCCCGACCTGGGAATAATCAACTATGGCGTTTCCATGACAACGCTAGAAGATGTTTTCCTTCGTTTGGAGGCCGAGGCTGAAGTGGATCAAGCTGGTGAGTGTTTTTACCAAAGCGCTGATTGCAAGTGTTTGATTTACTAAACGATGAAGTGCCCTTTCACTGAGTAAACTGCGATATTTCCAGACTACAGCGTGTTCAATCGGGAGCAGGCGGAGGACGAATGCGACAACGCCTCCATCGACGACACAGACCAGCGGCTGCTCACGTTCTCGGACAGCAAGTCGGACGTGGTGTCGGGTCACGCTCTGTGGCGGCAGCAGTTCAGCACCGTGGCGTGGCTGCACATGCTCAACATGCGCCGGGAGAGGAAGGCCTTCGTTTACACGTGAGCGAACAAAAACAAAATACTGAAAAACTAGATGCAATTTCAGATCGGTCATTCAGGACTCACGCACCAGTTTGCTATTTTTTTTTTTAGTTGTTGTTGTATTGTTAGCTGGTATGACTCTGGCTCGGGAGGTGGCAACATGATGGGAGGATTTTTGTGGGGCCCTTTAAAGAGATTTTATCCAACCTCAAAGGGGAAATGATAACAAATGAGAATAAAAAAGCAAATAAAATCATCTGTGGATTTGTTTAATATCAATTTATCAAACCACTGTTGAGCAAGCAGAACACAAGGATTCTCCCATTCCTTAACAGCCAGTTTCTGTTTATTTTATTTAACATTTATCCACACTACAGGCCAAAAGTTTGGACACAAGGTCAGATTTGTATAAAAATCGGTCATAGTTTCATTGGTGTGCTTTGCAACAAAATAAACACAATTATAGCATAAAGACTCACTCATCAAAATAGATTTTTGCTATAATTATGAGATATATTTGTATCTATGCTCTTGTTTCTTTACTCAGCTGTTTCTTTCTTGTCATTTCTGTGGTAGTTCTAGAGATATGGACACAGTTGAGATGTATTGGGATTTTTGTGTGCAAACTGTCAAAAGCCAAAGAGCTGAAGTGAATAATGCAACCTGATTTTTTTTTTTTTCACTTTTGCACTGAAGTTGTGACTTGCAAATCTTCTCAACACTAGGACTAAGCCCCCTGTTTCTTTGGTTAACCTTCATTCAGCAATTGCCTGGTAACTTCAATCTATAGCTAAAGTTAAATTGAGGAAACGTGCCAACATCTTAAACCCATAGAATTCATACTGGTTTTTAAGAAAGACATTGTGAACAGAAACGTTCAGCCTGTAGTGTGTGCTTTATAATTTATGGGCTTAAACACACCACTGTGAAGCTAATAGGATCTCAGTTTTATCGTCCAGAGTGAAGATGTACTGGACTAAAGAAGAAGATGACAACTTGGATGGTTTTGTTAATTTAGAATTCATTTACTCAGCACAATAGATCTTTTTGTTCATGAAAAGGTTGGAAATAACAAAAAAATGCGTAGATTTCTGTCGAATTAGGCTACTTAGTCTTACTGCCTTTACTGAACGTGGATCAGTCCTGCTTACTGTCAAGCAAAGTCAACCAAAGGCCTGTTCTTAGCTGGGAAAAGCCCTGAAAGAAGGAAGCAAAAACTGGACAACCCAGTTTTACATTTTCTAAGATGATACGTTAAAACCCACAAATATTAGGGTGTGAGGGAATTCTGCTGGCTGAGACGGAGGGAAGCAGTTTAATGAATCCATTTTAAAGCCCTCTCAGACGATGTTGGTCAGACTTTCTGAAACAAACCACCAGAGCAGGGAGGTACACTAACAGACATTTATCAGCGTTACTTCCATCCGAAGGTCTCTTTGCATTAAATCATGCAAATTGAAAGCAAATGCTGAGAAGTCTTGCAAAGATGCAAAGTAATTCCCATTTCCATACCCTAGCATTATGCAAATATTAGGAGTGGACCCATTAGGAAGACCTGCTGGTGGCGCCAAAGTAGACAACATAATGGAAATAGAGCATTTCTAATGTGGTATTTCTGCTAGTTTGGCTGCCACTGTTTCCTTTTTTTGTTCTATCGTCTCTTCTTGTTAGTGTTGCCCTTAATTTATTACCTAGGTCTATGGGCCTTTGTTAATCCAGACCCTACACCTGCCTTTTTTACACACTTCCACTCATTCATATGAAGGTTATACCACATCCCAAACCAGCAAATATGGAGTGGAAGTCGCTTATAAAACTCTAAAAGAAAATCTGGATTGATGCTGACTTTCTGACAAAAATTTAAGTTTGATGCATCTACTTGTAGATTAATTAGTAAAAGTGTTCCAGTGCAGCCAGGCGTCAACAACCTAAAAGTTATAAATTGTTGTTGTGTTTGTGATCAGATACACTATAGTCTAGTCTAGAAAAGAGTACACGTGGTCTTTTGATTGTAAAATTACTGATGCAAAAACCAAGCAGCTTATCGGAGTTAGAAACGAACAGTTGTTTGCAATATAAAGAAATTCCACCAAAGAAGCTTGGACGAGCCGAATAGAAGAAAGCTGGTCTTGAAGGTTGTCGATGTATTTAAGAAATGTTATGTTTCTGTTGCATTTTGGCACATTTTCCTTTTCCACATCAGTCAAGTGTAGAAACATTATTCTAGTATTTCAAAAGTTCTAGATTTTTCACTGTTTTACGTGTCTAAGTTTTTCAGATCCAAGCTGAAAATTCTCAAAAAGAGCCACAACGCATTTCCAACTTTTTACATCGTCATATATGAAGTGCTTCTATGTGCATATTTAATAAACTTTAACCTAGCTTTGCTAATGTTTAATTTGTTAGTGTGAACTTTTTAATCAAGTCTCCATGTAGAAGTTAAAGGTAGCAGATCAAATATTTCATTTAAATACGTTCAGGTTTGAACTGCAGCTTCTCTGGTTTGAGTTCTGAATTGGAGATATTTGTTGCATGATAAATCCCTCTTTCATTCCCTATGAGCAGAATCTGCACGTGTGTGGTTAAAAACCTTCATCCAGTGTTTCCTAACTCCTCCTGCAGTTTGGCCTTGTTCCTGGTGTTCGTCGCTGCCGTCCTCGTCCTGTCTCTGGCCACAGGAAACATCCAGATTCACTCCTCAGACCGCCAGTTTTCGCCCATTTACCTCCTCAAAAGGCACCAGGCGCCCCGGAGATACGCCACGAGCCTCCTGGTGCAGAACTCTTCAGGTGAGATCAAGTTATACTTTGCATCCTGATGTTTTTTCTGTTCTGCTGACACTTGTCCTCTGAATGCGACTTTGGTTCTTCTGTCTGTCAGAAAGTGATGTGTGCTGTAAATATTGTGATGTAACACCAGCTGCTGTTAAATTACACAGTAAAACATACGTTTCCCATTCTAACTTATGATGATGTGATATTTTTCAGTGCAGTATTCCTCCTCATGCATTAGTTGTGTTTCTTCCTCTTTGTCTCCAGGTTCAGATATTTCGGACTTCGTCCACAACCTGGAATTGCAGGATATCAGAGTGGAAATGATGAGACACAGCGACTACATGTCCGCAGCTCCCCACAGCGCTGCCATCAACGTAACCGGATCCAGCAAGGTCACTTTTAATACCGCACAGATTGAATTTAATCTTCCGCACCAGATATTTGATGAAACCTGAGCGACTAAACTTAATATAGAGATACAGATGAATTGTTGAATCCTCCGAGAGCTTTTTATTTAGTTGGAGTTCACTTGGGTTTGTTTGCTAACAGGGTTTCAGGTACAGCGTCGCTTTTAACAGCACCACAGTTCACTCCTTACCGATGGCGGTGAACATACTGAGCAACGCTCTTCTACGAGGTTTAAATGGTTCTGGACACATCCGAACATGGACCAAACCTTTTGATTATGTGAGTATCTGACAGAGACAAAGGTACTACGTGTGAAGTTTCCCAGCTGCCATTTAAAGATATTAAACTTTTCCACTCTAACATCCCTCAGCAAATCCCAGACGCTACTTCTTACGCTCTGGTGTACATCGAGGCAATCATACTGGGAATGCTGGCCGCTGGAATGCCTGCGTATTTTGCAATGGACCACACTCGAGACCGAGAGGTAACCACCAACTCCCAGAGATTATAATTAACTGTGATAATTTGATCTCTTCAACAAACACAAAGACATAAAATATTACACTTTAGCACGTCTCTACATACTACTTTACTCAAAACACTTTAGCACATTTATACTGCTTTAATCAAAAGATAATAGATTTGAAGTGTTCCAATCAGGGATATTTAATTGGAAATAAATATAAAAGCAATAATAGCAATTATAATAATCTAATTTAAAATGTGTAAGATTGTTGTGATATTAGGGCTGCACAGTGAGGTGTTTTGGGTACAGGGTTCGTTATATTTTGCCTCCTGGATACGCTCTGAATTCAGGTTAAGAATAGTTTAGGTCCTAGATTGATGCTAATTTGTACCGTAGGAAATTAGCACAATATGGAAGTGAAAGCGGCGCTTTGTTTATTTATGTAAAAGTGCAGTAAAAGTATTTTGTCTCCAAAATCAATGAATAATCTGCATCTTCATATTGATCAAGATAATCATGATTATCATTTTGGCCATAATCGTGCATTAAGAGAAGCATTTATACCACAGTTTTAACCAAGAAAGTGTTAGCTTAGCATAAGTTTGTCAATGGATCAAGGATTTTTGATTGGAAATCTTGTGAGTAAATAAGTACATTTAAAATGTATGTGACTGGAGTGATGTTGCTGCAGATGGACCCAGATAAGGGAAATGAATTCTGCATTTTGTGCACCACCTTTATCATTTTTCCACTGAATTTACAAAATAGACATTTTGTTCAGTGGTTATTGGACACTTTGCTTTAAAGTAGAGGTTGTCAATGTGGATTTCTGCATTTATTAGGCAGTTTAAAAAAGAAGAAGCAGCAGAAAAAATGAAGGATCACATGAAACGAAGGTGTCCAGGTCGAGTTAAATCATTTGTCATGGTTCGGTTCCATCCACACTAACATGTTTTTGTTTTAAAGCACATAATTCCTGCTATGTTTTCACCTAGTCCTCATACTATTCCAGCACTTTAGGACCCTGAAAGCAGAGAGTTTTGAAAACACTGCTGAAATGTTTTGGTTTGAAAACTTAGAGGTTGTGTTTTAGTTTTTGGAAATACAAAATCTGTAAACTATGACGCAGACTCGCATGTTTTTTTGTGATTTGGTCTAAGCTGTCAGTACACGTCGTTCCCTGATTCGTCACACTTTAATGAATTTTTTGTAACAAAACTAAACAGCAGACTTGACTTCCAGCGGTTAACTTGATGTGGAGAATGAATTACAGCTGTGGAGTTAAGATAAACAGCGTATCTTATTATCTTATTTTTCACAACTGCTGTTCTTCTCCTGTTCTATCTTCCTCTAAAACACATGGAAACTGTGAGATTTTCTTTCTTTTCTACCAATCCAGTGATTAATGGTTGTCAAAACAAAAATGCTAATTAATTTTAATCAAAAAAAAGTAATAAAATAGCACTAGCTTTGCAGCAGAAAAATCTCTCAAAAGCAGTGTTTTTCTGTCAGTTTAATATTAGTTTCAACATTAGCAATCATTTCACTTGCATGTAACTTGAAATTGATAAACTTACTTTGCTGATCGAAATGCAAAAAGCATAGATAACACTCATGTCTTAGGTGGAGCAAGAAAGACATCAAAACATATTCGAATGTTAGCATAATCTCATTTTATACGACAAAAAAATGCAAATTGTTCTCAGTTGTAAAAGTAATGAAACAATGACAGCTCTACAACATGTCACGTCCAGTTTCTGTCAGGAACACTGAGTAAAAATATCCATCAAAAGCAGCATTTTTCTGCTAGATTAACCAAAATCAAAAGCAAAAATGGGGTAAATGTGTCCTTATCATTTTATTATCTGTATTTTTCCCCGATTGCTGTTGTTCTACATTCTATCTTCCTCTAAAACACGTGAAAACTGTGATATTTTCTTTCTTTTCTACTTCTGAAATATCCAATTATTGCTTCCTTTTTTAAATAATCCTGATAAGGCATTAATGTAATAATGCACTGATGTTAAATGTATATATTATTTTGTCCTGCTCAGATCAAGTGTCGCTCCACCCTTCGTATTTCCGGTCTGGTACCGTCTGCCTACTGGTGTGGCCAGGCAGCGGTGGACATCCCCTTCTACTACCTCATCCTGTCCTCTATGACCATCATCCTCTTCTCCTTCCACACCGGAAACCTGCTCACCTCCAGCAACCTCACCGCTGTGGTCTGTACACCTGATCTTTACACTTTATCACGCTATATTACAGTAAAACGGATCACTGATCTTGACTTTTTCCTCTACTGTGTTAGGTTCTCTGCACCGTGGGCTTCGGCCCAGCCATGATCCTCTTCACGTATGTGTTTTCTTTTGGCTTCGCTCGAGTCCAGAGCAACAGGGATTTCTTCTCTGTCATCTCCATGATGGTGAGACACAACGCTTTGTTGATAGAAATCTAAAAAGACAAGAGCTTCAGGTTGTTCTGCTTTTGAATGCTGGTTGTTATTGTCGCTTCATGACTGGCTCTTGTTTCAGGTGTGCGTGGTGTCGGCCTCCGTGGTTCAGCTGTCCTTCGTGAACGACAACCCTGGGCTGACGAGGAACCTGCACAACATCTTGTGTTTCTTCAACCCTCTGTATCCTCTCATGGGCTGCCTCAACTGCATCACCAAGGTAGGAGCTCCAGGCAGCATGTGAGCAGTTTGAAAATAGTTTCTCCGCCTGACTTTTGGTCTTAAACCTGCTTTAATCTGCCTTTTTAGATCTGAGGACAGCATCAGGTGCTACTTGATGTCAAGGAGTTGCTCAGTCTATTTTAGCTCATTGTTTTGATTTTCCATTTGTACATACACTACCGTTCAAAAGTTTGGGGTCACTTAGAAATGTCCTTATTTTTGAAAGAAAATTACTTTTTCAATGAAGATAAAATTAAATGAATGATAAATCCAGTCTAGACATTGTTAATGTGGTAAATGACTATTCTAGCTGGAAACAGCTGATTTTTAATGGAATATCTCCATAGGGGTACAGAGGAACATTTCCAGCAACCATCACTCCTGTGTTCTAATGCTACATTGTGTTAGCTAATGGTGTTGAAAGGCTCATTGATGATTAGAAAACCCTTGTGCAAACATTTAGCAACTTCGTGAGCGTGTTACTTTATATAGGAAATGCAAAGGCATACATATAAGAAAATGAGATCATTGGGAATATCAGTATTTTCTTCGGCTATTATAAATTTGTGTCCCTAAAGTCTGGACACGTAGGCAAAAATACATATCTTCAAGAAATAAAATTTCTAATAACAGTTTATTCAATATATAATTTTTTTAGTATATTGAATTTAATATATATTTGATAATTAGTCAAATATATATTTAATATAATAGCCATATTTAATCTGTGGAGGCCAAAAAATTATAATTAATGAGATTTCCTATGTGTTTAGACTTTATTGACACCCTGTATATGAAAAAAATTACAATACATTAACTTACCATCCCCCAAAATCTAACATACATGGCTTCTGCGTTTTCTGAAAACATCTACAAACATGTCACAACTCATGAACTCCAGACTTTCAGAGGTCATGAATGCTTTTCTCGTGAGCAAGATAAACACAACCCCATTTGATGGCAGCACTGGGCTATAAGCAAACAAGCTCTGATAAGCGGCTTCACGATGCCAAACAGAAGAGTTTCAGAGCATCTGGTGAAAAAAGTGGAACATTTTGCAGCCAAAGAGGCTAATTTGTTTCTCAGAAGTTGGTTTTGACCTTTCCAGGGAAGCTTTTCTGTCTTTAATTAACATAGAAATACAGAATGTGCACTGAATTAGTGAAGTGCTCGAGACAAACAAAAGACAGTTTTTATTTTTCCCGTTTATAGGCGACCTTCCTTCCTTCTCTCTACGAGGAGAACTTCTTGTGGAAGAACCTTCTCATTTCAGTTGTGGCTGTATGTATCTCTATTGAATTAATCTTGCCCAAATATGTCTAAAGGGGTGACAGAAGTGTGTTTTTTCACCGTAATGTGTGTGTTTCTGTGTTCAGCCGTATCTCCAGTGCATCCTTCTGCTTTTCCTGCTTCGTTGGCTGGAGATCCATTACGGAGGGAGGACGATGAAAAACGATCAGTTCTGCAGGTGATGATGGGATGTCGGATCGTTACTCTGATTACAGGAAGCATCAGGACATTTATATCTTAAACGCTGAGGTTTATCGCTTTGTATTTCCAAAGTCTGCATTTGGATTCAAAACCAGATTGATCTGAGCAGGACATGTATCGTATTTACAGTTTGTCTACATGTGAACAAAGCCAAGGTTTCTGTCTGTGTAACACAAATGTAGGTGTTGAAATGATTGGAAACTGAAGGAAGAGGTACGTTAACATGTTTAGCAAAGTGCCAGCCGTGATATTTTTTGAAACCTTTGCAGGATCTCGTCTCAGCCGAAGCCCAAAGTGGAGAGGAACCCAGAAGATGGTCTGAATGAGGATGAGGATGTTCAGATGGAGAAGGCCAGAGTGAAGGAGGCCCTCACCTGTCAGTCCTGTGAAGAGGTGAGGAGTTTTTTGATCTCGGTGATTTACATTTCAAGCCTGGATTTGTAGGATTTTCTTCATCGTTAGTCGTTTCTTTGCCCCCTCTAGACACTATGAAGTATTTTCTGAGCACAAGTTAACTTTGGTTCTTCACTGTGTCTGTTTAGAAACCAGTCGTGGTCGTGAGCAACCTGAGGAAGCAGTACAAGGGCAGAAGAGAAGGTTTTTCTTTCAGCAAGAGGAGCAAAGTGGCCACAAAGAACATCTCCTTCTGTGTTCGTAAAGGTGCGTTTAGTTTCTCTGATGCTTTATAGACTCAACGACTTCCAAACTAAATTACGTTCAGGTCCTCAGAAGGTCTTAAGACAACAGTTGTTCAGAGTTTGTTTGATATTTGGGATCCGAAACTAAGTTCTGTGAAATGTTTTGGCTCAATTTTGAGAATTTTATAGTTTCCAGACTTGGGTTTTTTGTATTTTTACCCTAAAAAAAGCTATAAAATGTTTAATACTGGCCCTAGAAAATGGGAACTAATGCATTTTAAAACTAAGGTGGTATTGGGGATCTAGAAAGTTCTTGTGTGAGTGTATATATCTTTGTTTTTCTACTAAAAATCCAGTCTTTGGTTGCTGTTTAACCACCTTTTGAGGTCTCTAACATGAGCAGAATTTGATGTTAGTTAAAGGTAAAAGCTGCTTCCATGTCGTCTTCATGTTTGTTTTTTTCTTCACTGAATGTTCCCATACAGATGCTGGAAATGAACACTGAATAGAGAAATTAATGATAATTTAACACACAATACAATAAATCTTATGTTTATTGAGACACAGGGTATAACAGCAAAAGTCCACATCACTAGAATTTGATGTGTGGCATAGAATTCTGCCAGTTACATTCATAATAGTCTTAACCAGACTCTAATTTGACTTGTTAGAATGTACAGAAGCCTCGGTACGTTTGGATTGTCGTGAAAATCCATAAAGAAACTTGTGCTATAATCTTCATTGTAGGAAAACTCTAACCTGCTTTTTTTCAGGTGAAGTTCTTGGACTGTTGGGACCCAACGGAGCTGGAAAAAGCACCATCATGCACATGTTGTCGGGTGACACTGACCCCACTGCAGGCCAGGTACAGCACACATAATACTAATATATTATAAATGACTGATTCCCATTCAAGAATTTTACTCATGTAGCTTTATGGGGTGAAATCTGTTTCGCACAGATGCAATATTAGTGAACCTTTCCCTTGAATGTGTCTTAAAATTCAAACTTGTGATCAGTTTGTTGTTCAAATGCATGAACTCTATGTTTTTATAATCATTATGCAATGCAATAAAGTTAGATTGCACTTATATTTTTGGAAGAAAGACATCAAAATCGACTAGAGTATGAGCAGAGTCTCACTTTATATTTCAGTCCAGTGTTTAGTGGTTGTAAAAACAAAACTACTAATAAGTTTTAATCGAAAAGTAATGAAATAGTGCTATTTTTTTTAACACACCTCACCTCCTTTCTGTTTGTAACTTCAAGAAAACATATCTGTCAAAAGTTTGTTTTTCTGTCAGTTGAACCCAAAACCCTGTTTTAATACTAGTGACCATTTCACTTGAATGTAACTTGAAATTAAATTTATTTCTGCATGGCCTTTCTGTCGGGAACTCTGAGAAAAAATATCCATCAAAAGCAGCATTTTCCTGCTGGCTGCACCCAAAATCTGAAGTAAAAATGGGCTAACTCTGTTCTAATCTGTATCTTTCTTGGTCCAGGTGCTGATGGGAGACTACAGTACTGAGTTTCGTCCCGTGGACAGTCCCATGGAACACGTAGGTTACTGTCCACAGGTGAACCCACTGTGGCCCAGGATCACTCTGCAGGAACATCTGGAGATCTACGCTGCCATCAAAGGTCTGAAAGGACAGGACGTACCAGGAATCATCAAACGGTCGGTGTCCAGGTTATTCACAGAAACAGATTCAACATCATGACATCAGACCAAAGTTTTAAATACGCCTTTGTTGTGATTTTTGAAATGCTGAAGCTGAATGATCCATGTAGAAGCTGTTGTGTGTTGACTGTTGTTGTTGTTGTTTACAGTGTTGTGAACGCTCTGGAACTGAAGGATCATTTGAACAAACAAGCCAAGACTCTGTCAGCAGGACTGAAGCGAAAGGTGAGAACGTGTTCGCCACTGAAAAACCTGAGCTCACTCTGCTCACATTTCCTCCTTGACCTGCCTGGATGCTGCAGTTTCTCCATCTGACAATAGAAAATCCAGTAGAAACCCATTTGTATGGACAGCAGAGTAAAGTAAGAGTGACTTTGCTGTGTTTTTGTTGTTTTGTTTTTTTATCTTGCAACCTGGATGACTGAAGTGACTCAATTCGGACACCTTAAAAGTTATTCCACTTTACTGAATCAGAGTTGCACATTTCATCACGAAGAAACTGGAAATTCTTTCACACAATTAATTTCGTATTTGTAGTTGGATGTGTGTTGTTTATTACACTGTTGTTTCTTTTGTTTACAGCTCTGCTTTGCCTTGAGCATGATCGGGAATCCTCAGATCGTCTTGCTGGACGAACCGTCATCGGGGATGGATCCCAAGTCTAAGCAGCGCATGTGGTGAGATTATACAGTATTTACTACTAGTATAAATCCTCAGCTTCATATTTGTAGATTCTGAAGTGTTTAACAGGTGGACTGCTGAACTCGTCATAAATCAGAAGGTTTTAATTCTTCTTGTTTGTTTGTTTTACTTTGAGAGGAAGGAAAAAGCCTTAAACTAATGCATTTTGTTAAGTCCACTGAAGGTTTGTTTGTACTTGAAACTCTTATTTCTGTTCAATGGTCAACTCTATTTTACTTTAATTGCAATAAAAAGCAAAAGGTTGTGTAGACCTTGTAGACAGTGAACCGTGATCTTCACACGGCTGGTTCCCCTCTCATCAACGATCTTTTTTCATTCTAAAAAAACAATCTGTTTGTCTCTTTGTGCAGGAGGGCCATTCGTGCTGCATTCAAGAACCGTCAGCGAGGAGCCGTCCTCACTACACACTACATGGAAGAGGCCGAGGCCGTGTGTGACCGTGTAGCCATCATGGTTTCTGGCCAGCTGAGGTTTGCACCGACTTCCATCAGCGCTTTAGATAATCTTCACATTTCTGAATCACCAGACGCTTAACCTCCTGCTCGTCTTTCTCCAACCCAACAGATGCATCGGCTCCATTCAGCATTTAAAAGGGAAATATGGCCGAGGTTACAGTTTGGAGGTGAAGCTCAGGGAGGAGCTGACGGGCCTCCAGCAGGTGGCGCTGCTGCACAAGGAGATCCTCCGAATCTTCCCTCACGCTGCCCGGCAGGAGAGGTGAGACCAAACACCAATCTGTTTGTGTTTTTAGTTTATTTAAGGAGTCTCAGAAGTAGCTCTTTGTCAGATAGAGTTGTTTTAAACAGCCGACTCGAAGAAGGACCGGAAATTAGTCGTCAATGAGAGTTCGGGAGAAGATATAATTCTTGAGAATAGTATTTTTTGACAGTATCTTCAGGGAGACTTTAATGGTGTTGCATTGAACTGTTCACATAAATATTTTCGCAGCTGCATCGGGTGAATCTCTTCTCTTTCACCACCACACAGCTGCCTAATTGCAACACGAAGTGGGTGCAAATGTCAGTTACATAAAGGATATCTGGGTCGCAGCAATGGTCCATCTTTCTGCACCAAATTGCAGCAGAACTTCCCCTGAAACTGTAGGAAACAAAAGTGTACAATGAAACGTGGAAGTGAAGTTTGTGAAAGTCAAAATTCCACACATGCAAACTGTTATAGAACCTTTCCTTTTATAAGTAAGTGTGCAAATTTGACATTTAAATTCATTGTTTACTCCCGTAAACGTGTTAGTTTAATCTGAGGCTCTGCAGAAAGTGAAAAATAAGAAATATGAGCTGAATAAGTCACAATTAAACATGATTTTATAAAACTGTGTGATTCCTTGTTTCTAATTTTGTGCATGTCCAGATGTAATTCTTTATTATGATGTGTTTGTCTGCAGCTTTGCCACTCTGATGGTTTATAAGATCCCCATGGAGGACGTCAAATCGCTGGCCAAGTCTTTCTCTCAGCTAGAGAACGGTGAGTCATAGCTTAGATCTCTCACAAACACTTCAGTCACCTGAAACTTACCTGCTAACTCATTAAACGTAAATGTTTTTGTCTCCGTTTGTCTTCAGCCAAGCAAAACTTCAACTTTGAAGAGTACAACTTCTCCCAGTCGACTTTAGAGCAGGTAAAGAAAATGCAATCTACAATAACATTACTACTGAAATAAGCACAAATATTTACACATCAGTCATCAGATTATGTTACCTCTAGAGTTTATCAGCTACAATGGGCATTTACCAGTATTTGTGGAAGTTTACAGACGAGTGATTCATTCATTTTTTGCAAAAATCAATCTGCAGTGTTAACTATTTAGAAAATATTCAATCTAGTCTATGATGTGTGTCTAAGAGTTCTGTTGAACAAATTTGGATTATACACTTGAGCACTTTTTCTCTCTAATGATTAATATGTTAGATCACTTTTTCAGTTTATGTGCACATCTAAGCTGTGTGTCAAATCAGGGAATGCATCCTTCTAAGGTTAAGTGTTATGCTTTCAAACTATGCGAGGGTCCATGTGACATAAATGTTGTCATCCAAGTCCAGGGACGTCCACATGCAGTGCAAAATTTGCTCTTTAAAAGCAATACGGTAATATGCATGCTTGACAGTTGTCCAGATTAGATAGATAGATTAAACCTTTATTGATCCCGCAGCGGGGAAATTTTCATTGTTACAACAGCAAATAGAAAAAACAGTACAAAGAAAAAGAGCAGCACACAATGCACACAGTCCACAGATATAAATGGATACTTTCTCCTACATGCTCAGATTTGATCTACAGCGCATGTACAGAACGGAGTCCTCTGAGCAGTTTGTAGTCAAGCCTAAAGGCTGCAGTCCAACACTTAATGCGTCACAGTGGCGCGACGAAGGTTTCAGACCATTCCAGAGGTTCTTTCTAATGTGTGCTTTCTTTACCAGACTGCAAAAAAAATCCACCCCATAAATCCTTGACAGCTCATCCCATCCCATGTGTGGTGGTTACAGTTAGATTTTTGAGAGTCTTGTGGACTCCACAAGCGGAACTTTGGCGGCTAGAGATCCCACTTTTTGAATGTGATTAATGGGTCATCTCTGTTTCCTCAGTAACTGATGAAACAGTAACACGATGTTGTCACGACTAAAGTTTTAGTCTGGACTGTCAGCTTCTGTCAGGGTTTTAAGGCGACTGTTGAGATCCAAGGGCAGGAATAGTGTAACTTGCTGGTAGAAACCTGTCATTTCAGTATGCTTTGTCCTTCCTTCTGCTGTCCATGTCACCACCTCCATGCAGCGACAGTTTCAAGCTTTGCAGTGGACTTTGGATCATGCAGTAAGACAGCACTATAGTCCTGGTCTCCATGCATGCACTGAAGCTGCATCCTTCACTTAGCTTCACCCAAAACAACTCTGATTGGTTTGAAGAAACACAAATAAACCAGAGTGTTTGTCTCACATGTAGCAGAACGATAGTAAGACAGACTGGTTAAATGATGCAAATAGTCGCAATCAGGCGTGACTTAACCGCACGCTGCTCGACCTTCAGATCTCTTAAAGCCATGGTTTTTTGGAGGAGTCTTCCTTAAAAGGAAGCACCCCCTGAATAGGGATACAGCATTATTATTGTTTTTTCTCACGTGAGCGCACCGCATCAGAATAACGCCCGCATAGTAGGTTAGTGGGCGTGTCACTAGTGGTCCACTATGTGGGTCACGTGACAGCCACTTTAGCTTCAGTCAGGTAGAAGTGTCGGACCAACATGGCGGTTCGATCACAAACGTTCTCTTTTAAAAAGAAAAGCATTTCTGAAAGCATTTGAGGAGAGAAATAAACTGTTGAATCTGTCCTCATTTTAGTTCAATGACGGCTGTTTTAGACAAAAGTTTTTCGAGGCGTCGGACCTCCATTGCCTCCACATATGCAAATGAGCTGCAGGCAACTCATGTACACGTGTTTCTCACGTGTGAACGCACCACATCTAAATAGCTCCTGCCTGGTGGGTCCAACGACGACTGATTTAGACGTTTTACGAAAGTTTCGCGAGGCATTGGACCTCAATTTGCATAAAGTAGAAGTCAAGTCTACTTTATGCAAATGATCTGCGGGAGCATACGCTGCAATGCAACCAGCATGCAACACGGTATGTCTCACCTTTTTTTTTTTTTTTAAATCTCGTCTCCGTCCTCCAGGTGTTCATGGAGTTCGCCAAGGAGCAGGAGAACGAGGAGGACGAGGTGGGGTCCCTCAGCACGACCTTCCAGTGGCAGCGTTTGCGTCAGGACGGCTCCGTCTCCGTCAACCACACAGACAGCATCGTGCACCAGCTTTGAGGCGAGAGGAAGCGACCGGTCCGTCCCGACCTGCCCGGCTTCAGCGCCTGAGGGCTCACGCCAGCACTCGCCCGCTCCACGCAAAACCCCGACGCCCACCGCCCTTTACGGCGAACGAGACGGACGATGGTGGGGGTCGGCGTACTACACCGGGACCGACGGAGTGTTGGGGCTCAGGGCTGCTCTGGCCCCTTTTCGTGGGTCCGAGGCGTGCATGTTGTGTAACCCTCGTCCACTGGTGCTCCGTGTTTTCTGACCGACCGAGGGGCCTGCAGTCTGTCTCGACACGCCGACGCGACACTTTGCTCCTCTTTCTAATGGTGTTTTGTTTTTTTTGTTTTTTTAAATCTTCACAGGGAGTCAGTAAATGGGGGGTGAAAAAAGAAACCATATATATAATATCTGATATTTATGCTTTGTAATCCTTCTCCATCCGTTCTCCTCAGCGGGAGTAAGTGTGTTTGCTCGTCTCTTCGGATGTTTCTGTCTGTTGTTTGTGAAACAGTTTTTAAATTTTTTTTTAAAGCACTACCAGAACTGGAATCCATCCATGATCGTACCAAAGCAGCACATCTCTGAACCACACACTACCACACCTCTATCACATATTGACACTGAGAAGTACCTTTCTTTTTTTGTTTTTTCTAGTGTCGGTAGCATGTGCGTAAATAGTTCTATTATCGACGTGGGCAGCGGAGTTGGCGCCTAGATGCTAACAGCTGTCCAGTCTTTGGACCTTTAAAGAAAACACATTTTTTTTCCTCTGAGGTTGAAGAAAAGAATCGTTTCTCCTCATTTACACATCCAGACCCACATTTAAGCCACATTCTTCAGAGCTGAGTGCTGGAATGAGGGTTTTTGGATAGAAGATATTAGCCCCCGTGGCCTTCCTCTCTGCGGGTTTAGCGTTGAACCCATAGTTTGGGATCGTAGAGTAGAATATGCACACCAGTACATGTAGCACACGAAGAGGTCGAAGCTCCAGGAGCCGTTTTATCTCTCAGCCGGGTTTTACGAGGACTTTTGATAACAGATTTTGAATGTATGTTGGGCCTCCAGGCGAGAGGAGGGGTTTGTAAACTCGGTGACTTTCCCGTCGTCACTCGGTTTCACTTTGGTGCCACTTTTTGATCACGCAGCTGTGTTTAGTTAACTCTTATCTAGCTTATTCGGTGTGTGTGTGTGTGTGTGTGTTTGTCGTGCTGTGAATACTCCGTGTAGCTGCGGCCGTTTCTGCATCATCAAATATTTGTACGAGCAGGTGCGTTGTTGGTGCGACACCGATCAGCAAACCGATAAATTGTAATTTTTTCATCACATTCAGGCAAGTGGATGTTCATTTAAAGGGAATTTTAAAAAGAACTTTTAATGAGAATTATTGTCGGGTTGAGTTTTATTTCCTTCATCGACCTGACTGTGTGGCAGCTGGTTCAGGGGTGGACAAAATAACAGGGACACGCGAAAACCCAATGCAAACTCTGGCGCAACAACTCGACATTATCCGTGATATTATCGAATGGAATCACAGGTTTGGCGTCCACCTCTGCGGGATAAAAATCTTCTACTTGTCATTTACCAGCCTTGGAGCAGAAGCTGACACTTGATTTTGATAATGAACTCTATTGATATTTATTTCCTGTCACGTGCACGGTGCAGAAACTTTCTAGTGGTGGGTTTTTTCATTCGTACACGAGGTGTCAGGGTTGAATTACCTTCACGTGTTCATGCAGTAGCTTCCACTAATCTGTAACACATTTTATTTGCGGTTTTTTTTTTTGCGTACGGTGTCATAATTTATCAGCGTGGAGGGAGAGATTTATGAAGCGTTTCAAGAGTCAAGACATGCACTCCATACATGACAACACTTTACATAGAAAGCGAGCGCTCAAGAACTGCATTGTTGGGCGTCCTTTTAAATGTGAAAACTCTAAAACCCTGTGGATAGTTTTATTTTTTTGTCTCTTTGCACACATGTAGCCTTGTTCCCTCAAAGTAAAAAACACTGGCTCTGTTGTAAGTTGTGTGGTGAGTATCGATGGGTTCTCTTTGGAGTGTCGCTTTATACGCCGTCATATTTCTTTTGTATTCATTTTCCCAAGTGCAATGTCGGATATTTGCTCGCAAAAGCAAACGTTCGCGTGTGTTCTGTCCGTTTCAGTGACATGTAGCCATCCAGAAAACATCTGCTTCTTTTGCACTTCTCCAACAACCCCTGCTTCCACTGCAGAAAACATCAGTTAAATAAATATCTCACGTCGAAGAAAACCAAAACATTGTCCGGCTCCGTGGAAAGTGGAGCGTTCAGACAAATTGGCGTCGACAGCAGAGCAGGTTTCCTTTTATTTTTCCTGGTGGTGGTAAGTTGCACTATTTCTGGGAAATTTTATAACCTTTCTTTATATTATGCAATCTTTTTAAGATTATCCGTGCACTGATTTTATTTTTTAAAGACTGTGGTTTAGCTGTGTGCTGTATTTTCCTCTTGTACCCCGTGTTCCCCATGTCTGACTGGACACTCTAAAAAAAAATTAAATGTTAATCCGAATCATTTCTTGGCCATTTTTTTCTGTTTGTTCGACTTCACTTGATTAAGTAAGAAACTCAGTGAGTGGTTTATTCCGAACAAAAGTTGGAAACAGCGAGCATATGTACACTACCGTTCAAAAGTTTGGGCTTACTTGGAAATGTCCTTATTGTTGAAAGAAAAGCAGTTCATTTAGAGCAACTTTAACTAGTATGGAGCAATTTTAATGAATATAGAACAACTTTAACTCATTTTGGAACAACTTTAAATCAAATAGAGCAACTTGAACTGCTATAGAGCAACTTTAACTCATGTACACTACCGTTCAAAAGTTTGGGGTCACTTGGAAATGTCCTTATTTTTGAAAGAAAAGCATTTTTTTTTCAATGTAGATAAAATTAAATGAATGATAAATACAGTCTAGACATTAATGTGATAAATGACTATTCTGGCTGGAAACAGCTGATTTTTAATGGAATATCTCCATAGGGGTACAGAGGAACATTTCCAGCAACCATCACTCCTGTGTTCTAATGCTACATTGTGTTAGCTAATGGTGTTGAAAGACTCATCGATGACTAGAAAACCCTTGTGCAGTTATGTTACCCCATGAACAAAAGTGTGAGTTTTCATGGGAAACATAAAATTGTCTCAGTTGGAATCCCACTATATCAGCAGTTTCTGAAATACTCAGACCAACAGCCATGCCATGTTCAAAGTCCTTAAAAATCCCCGTTCTTGCCTCATTCTGATGCTCAGTCTGAACTTCAGCAGGTTGTCTCGACCACGTCTACGTGAATAAATGCATTGAGTTGCAGCCACGTGATTGGCTGATTAGATATTTGTGTTAACAAGCAGTCGAACAGGTGTACCTAATAAAGTGGCTGGTGAGTGTATAAATGAATCAGTGGGGTTAAGTCACAGTTTTTTAAAATTTAGAACATTTAAAATAACAACCGTTGCACCAAAGTGCCTTCTATGGTTAAAAAGATACTAGTTGGTGTTATGAATTAACCTAATAACTTCAAGTACGTATTACGGTCATTTATGGTGTGATTATACCCCAGTAATGTCATTTTTAAGTAAGTAGATACTTTATTGATTCCGAGGGAAATTCAAGAAATCAGCAGCATATTAAACATACAGAAAATACAGAAATAAAGATAAGAGCAGAGCACACAGCGGATATGGAGATACTAAAAAATATAAAGGCATAATTATGTACAGAATATATATACTAAAGCTAAAAGTAGGCAGAAAAATATAAATCAAATAAGAACTGTGCAATTAGTAACGTGCAAATATCCAGAAATGTCCATTTATATACATGTAAGTGTCTGGTTAACCAACATGGGGATTAAATTTTAATTTAGGCATTAAATACTACTTTACCTGATTATAATATAATAAAGCTATAGTTTTAATTATGCTAAATAATCTAGCAAATTGTAGTAATATTGCTAGGACCTCGCAGTATTATAAATTTAACCTAACTAATTATTATTGTAAATTATTGAAGGTGAACCTGACTAATTTAGAAATAAAGTTCTGACTCTAAAAAACAAACATATGACCTTTGTTTTAAATTATTTTTTAATTTCATTTAAAATTATGTAAAATGTATAATAATTTATTTAATATTTTAACATTTTTTAAAATAGAATACAATGGTTAATCTAGTGTCCTTAAATAAAAATAAATTTAAAAAATACGAACAATTAAATAAAAATAATGGGAAATCCGATTTACAGTGATGATGTAAACTGATTATTTAAAAAAGGAGCATGAAAATAATATAATAAACTTTTAAGTGCGGTTTCTATGGTGACGGAGGATAAAGGTGTCTGTGCAGGTGCCTGTTTAAAACCCAGACGACACGTCGGTAAACCTTTCAGGATAACGGAGAGGTCTCACGGTTTCTGTCAGCTCCTAGGATGCATCTATCGATCAGCTCGCACCAATATGACCAGCTGATCGGCTGTGATCGATCAGGTGGCTTCTGCGCAGGCGCGGTTCGCCCCAAGCGAGCCTCCGGTTAGTTTTTAACAAGAGGAAGCAGTTTGGACATTATGAAGAAATGTGATCCACAGCAGCCGACTGGAAGTGTGTGTTTGGAGGAGGAAGTGCAGATGAAACGCCTCCATCAGCCGCAGGACGTCGTTCTGAAGCAAACCGCCGGTGAGAAGATTTAAATGTTAAAATGCTAACTGCTAGCTGGCTAAAGGAGGCTAAAGCTGGACATTTAACAGATGTTCAGACCAGAGCAGAGAAGGTGTCAGAGGCTCAGCTGGGTTTAGATTAGCTGGAGATGTTTGGGATGGTCTGATCCTCGTCTGGAGATCAGCAGCAGACAAAACAAAAGCTGCATCAGCTGGACACTTTCCAGCAGTCTGCAGACAGAAACGCCCAAAAGCTGTCAGAACTGATCCTGGTTCAGAAGATATCATCAGACACAAATATCAGGTAGTACACAAGCTTCAGTCTTCAGTAGGTCTAATTATGATACACTGGATTGTGAAGATGCTCATGCTTCAGAGGTGGTGTTTAGATCTTGAAATCTTTACATTTTAAACTGATAAATTTACAATTTTCAAGTTATTTCAAGTGAAATTAATGCAAAATGTGAAATATTACAGCAAAGTTCACGTAAGTTTTACGAAACAGTGATAATCTAACTACTATTTTACCAACAATGACAGAACATCCTGTCTTATAACCGATTAATGAAGTTACTGCTATCTATTTGTGCCTAACTACCTCCCTTGCAGGTATTTATTTAGTCCAACTTACTGGATGTTGGTTGCGGGTATAAGCTTGTCTGTCAGTTGGCATCGATGTGTTGCCGTTGTGTTTTCCCCTACCACTCTGAAAATGAAGCTGAAAGTTTTGCTGAGGATTTGGATTGTTTATTCACGCAGCTCTGCTAGTTTTTTTTCCCAATTCATTACCCATTTTAATCCCATTGCTTGTCTTCCTGGCGCAGAGTTTCACCACAAAAACTCCACCCGTCCCTCTTTTGGGGGAACACTAAAGGCACATACTTCCGTTAGTTCCAACATGACAAACAAACAAGCTCAGGAAACAACAGCAGCAACCTCCAGGCTGGAACTTATCACGCTGAAAAGGAAGCGGAAGGTTTTGCTGAGGATTTGGATTGTTTATTGAGGCTGCTCTGCTAGTTTATTCGATGGATTATCCATTTTAACCACAGTGGCACAGAGTTCCACCACAAAAACTCCACCCGTCACTGTTTTGAGGGAACACTAAAGTCACATAATTCGTTAGCTTGGCCACAACAAGCAAACAAGCCAGAGTGTTTTTTATTTATTTTTTCTTGTAGCAGTGTGATAGTGTGGTGCAGTCAGACCATTTTGTTCTGCAACATTTGGCTGGCAAAGCGAGACTACTTTTTAATAAACCCAGAGGAAAGACTCCTACAAACAACTGGAAGGAACAAACTAAACTGTGGTTGATTTCAAGAAAAGTTGACTCGCTGTTAAATCCTGATCAGTCCTGTCTCCATGTCGGGAATCTTTTATAATTACAAATAATTAATGAAGTTACTGGTCCTGTTGTTCCACATGCAACTATGCTGCTTTGGATATGATTATTAGATCACCTTTTCTATTTATGAAGTCTACGCAACAGGCTGTAAGAATTGATCAATTTGGTCCACTTTAATCTCTGTGGTAAAAGATTACAGCGCCTTCTACAATACGTCAAAAAGTGTTATCAATACATGCAATAAGTTAGCTTTAAAAATATGATGTATTCAAATCATAAGAGCCTCAATAAAAAAAGCAACTGGACTAGAAGGTTCTTGAAGAGAGTAGATATCCTTCTTGAATAATACTTGGAGGACCCAAAACACAAGCTAATTGCGTTTTTGATCAACAATATGGTAATTTGGGGGGTTTAATGTATAGTCAGGATGACAGATGAACAGATCTTGTGTACATCGGCATCAGACCAGTTTCTCCTAAACTACATAAATGAACTGGCAGCAGAAGAAAATACAAGAAAGCAGATTTTATTATTGATCTGTCAGGGCTGAAACATCCGTACAGATATTATCTTACGAACCCCAACATTTCATTGAACAGATATTTTTGTGCTGTTAAATGCTTTTTAATTTTCTAGGAAAAGGGCCACTAACGTTTTCAGTATTATTTTAAATAATAAGAAAACTGCTAAAGATTTGTGTGAATATACATAAAGTCACAGTTTCCCATAATGTGCACGTCTGTTTCAGTATCCCCTGCAGATGCACAGTCGGTGTTGGTCCAACAAGATGCAGAACTGCTCCACATAAAGGAGGAGCAGGAGGGGACTGATATCACCAGGATCTCGTTCACTGCTGTTCCTATGAAGAGTGATGATGAACAGAAACGTCAGTCCTCACAGCATCATCAGAGTCAAACTGAAGACTACAGAGAGTCAGAACCTCCAACCAGCAGCTCAGCTAAACAGACGAAGGTAGAAACTGATGGAGAGGACTGTGGAGGACCTGAACCAGCCCAGAACTCTGATCCAAATACTCATTCACAACCAAGTCCTGATGGAAAGGCTTTAGACTCTTTTGAGACCGAAGTTAGTGATGAGGAAGATGAGGATGGTGTTGAGGAGGAGGATGATGATGAGGAGGATTGGCAGGAGACTTTTTCAGATTTTGGACCTGAGAGTGACGACAGTGACAATGATTGGAAGGAGACCAGGACACCTGAATCAGGTGCAAATAGTGAATGTGACACTGAGAAAAAGTCCTTTACCTGCTCTGACTGTGGTAAACAGTTTCTCCACAAACGTTCTCTTCGGAGACACATTCTCCAGTCTTCCAGCTGCTCACTTGATAATCAGTGTTTTGAAGTGAAGCAAAGTTCACAGGCGAAAGTCCACAAAGGAGAGAAACCATTTGGTTGTAATGTCTGTGAGAAAAGATTCCGAAATCAGTATAATCTTAATAGACACACAAGGGTCCACACAGGAGAGAAACCATTTGGTTGTGGTGTTTGTAGCAAAAGATTCTCACAACCAGCGGATCTGAAGAGACACACAAGAGTCCATACAGGAGAAAAACCGTTTGGCTGTGATATTTGTGGTAAAAAATTCAATCAGAAGATCCATATTAAGAGACACATGAGAGTTCACACAGGAGAGAAGCCATTTGCTTGTGATATTTGTGGCAAGAGATTTATGTGGAAGGTATATTTTAAGACTCACATGAGAATCCATGCTGGAGAGAAACCATATGGTTGTAATGTTTGTAGCAAAAGATTTTCACAATCCGGGGATCTGGACAGACATGTGAAAGTCCACACGGGAGAGAAACCATTTGGATGTGATGTGTGCGGTAAAAGGTTTAACCAGAGGATACATCTTAAAAAACACATGAGAGTCCATACGGGAGAGAGGCCATTTGGTTGTGAAGTTTGCAATAAAAGGTTTTCACAAACAGGGGATCTAAAGAGGCACCTAAGAGTCCACACAGGAGAGAAACCATTTGGTTGTGATGTATGTGGGAAAAGGTTTACAGTACAGGAAAGTCTGAAGAGACACATGGGAGTCCACACGAGAGAGAAACCATTTGGCTGTGATGTTTGTGGACAAAGATTTAGCCAAATTGCACATCTTAACGCACACACGAGAGTCCATACAGGAGAGAAACCATTTGGTTGTGGTGTTTGTACTAAAAGATTTTTACAACCAGGAGATTTGAAGAAGCACATGATAGTCCACACAGGAGAGAAACCATTTAGCTGTGATGTCTGTGGACAAAGATTCAAACGAAATGCACATCTCAAGACGCACGCAAGAGTCCACACTGGAGAGAAACCATATGGTTGCAGTGTTTGTCGAAAAAGATTCTCACAACCAGGTGATCTGAAAAAACACATGAGAGTCCACACAGGAGAGAAACCGTTTGGTTGTGACTTATGTCACAAAGCATTTTCCCGACAAGAAAGTCTGAAGAGACACATGAGAGTCCATGGAAGAGAGACAATGTTTGATTGTGGTGATGGCTTTACATCACAAGGAAGTCTAAGGAGACATGTGGAGGCTGTTGCTCTGTCACTGAACTTCCTACCAGCCCCGTCTGAACCTGGAGAAAATCAAGAGACTGAACCTGTTGGTGCCTGTCAGCCACAGGACGCTGTTGTCAACCAAAATGCTGGTGAGAGTAATAAGATTTTTGTAAATGTGGAATGTTTCTCTTCGTGGAAATGGCTCAGATATTGACAATGATTTGCACTGTCACTTTAATTAGGTTTGGTGGAGCAAAGAATATAACTTTGTCTACATAATCTGTTTTTTTGTTAGCTAAAACCCTGTGCCTAGACAATAATTTACAAAACAATGATGTTCCCCAGTTTTAGCACCTTGAAGCATAGTTTTCAATCAAGAATCTGAATTGAATCATGAACTTGCTAAATATTTGTGCCCTCAACAATTTTGGTTCATTCCTATTCATTTTGTAGTTTTTGTTAGTTTCTTAGAAAAGACCCACAAACATTTACAGTATTATTTGCAATGATGTTAAAATTGTTGAGAATCTGTGTCAATACACATAAAATCACAGTTGTCCATAATGCACATGTGTTTCGGTGTCCCCTGCAGATGTCCAGCAGGTGTCAGTGATTAAAGAAGAGGTTCCCTATGAATGGAGCCCCTGTCCGGACCAGCAGGACCCAGAGCCCCTCCACATTAAAGAGGAACAGGACGAGGTCGACGACATAAAGGAGGAACAAGAGGAGGTTGATGACATAAAGGAGGAACAGGAAGAACAGCATGGAGAGCAGCTTAATGGGCAGGATGAGACTGATATCACCCGGTTCACCTTCACCACGGTTCTTGTGAAGAGTGAAGATGATGATGACCAGCTTCATCAGATCCCAACGGAAGACAACCGAGAGGCAGAACCTGCAACCAGCAGCCCAGCTGAACAGATGAAAAGAGAAAGCGATGACGAGGACTGTGAAGAACCACAACCAGCCAGGAACCGAGATCCAAATACTCATTTAGAACCAAATGCTGATGAAAAGGCCTCAGAGTCTTCTGTGACTGAAGTCAGTGATGAGGATGGTGATGATTATGAGGGGGAGGATGAGTGGCAGGAACCTCTGTCTAATACTGGACCTGGAACCAAAGACAGGGACAATGGTTGGGAGGAGACCAGGGTACCTGAGTTAGGTGTAAATAGTGACGTGGAATGTGACACTGACAAAAAAATCTTTAGCTGCTCTGAGTGTGATAAACAATTTTGCTACAAGCAGTCTCTTCAAAGACACATGAAATTTCATTCAGGCAAAAGCTCATCCAGCTGTTTGGTTAATAATAAGAAATGCTTTAGAGTAAAGCTAAATATACACTCACAAATGAGAGTCACGGGAGAGAAACCATTTGGTTGTGATGTCTGTGAAAAAAGATTTAGGAGTCAGTATAATCTCAATAGACACACAAGAGTCCACACAGGAGAGAAACCATTCGGTTGTGGTGTTTGCAGCAAAAAATTTTCACAACCAGGGGATCTGGAGAGACACACAAAAGTCCACACAGGAGAGCGACCATTTGTCTGTGATGTTTGTTGTAAAACATTTAGCCAGAAGATACATCTTAATAAACACATGCGAGTTCACACAAGAGAGAAACCCTTTGGTTGTGGTGTTTGTAGTAAAAGATTTTTACAGCCAGAAAATCTGAAGAAGCACATGAGAGCGCACACAGGAGAGAAACCATTCGGCTGTGATGTTTGCGGGCAAAGATATAAACGGAATGCGCATCTTAAGTCACACTCAAGAGTCCATACAGGAGAGAAACCGTTTGGTTGTGGCGTTTGTGGTAAACGATTTTCACAACTTGGGGATCTGAAGAAACACCTGAGAGTCCACACAGGAGAGAAGCCGTTTGGCTGCGATGGATGTGGGAAAAAGTTTTCACGGAAAGAAAGCCTGAAAAGACACAGGAGGGTGCATTTAGGAGAGACGATGTTTGACTGTGGTGAAAGATGTACATCTCAACAAGCTTTGAGGAGATATGATGGGACTGTTGCTCTGTCATCAGCTCCAAGTAAACCAGACGAAGAGCAGGATCCTGAGTGTCTTGGTGCCCTTCAGGACCATCACACCATTATCAACCAAAACGCTGGTAAGAATAATCAGATTTAATGTGGGGTGCTTTCCTAGAAAAAAACTGCTAATACTTTTACCAAGATATGCAGCGATGTTTTCCGTTAGCTGGTGATGTTAACACACTTTTGAACATAGTTTTAAATGTCCTGTCATGCTTCATAGAGTCACGACCCAGTGCGAGTTTTGCATGTGTGAGCGATCATTTTTAAGGCAAAATGTTGCAAAATGTTGTAAAATGCTGTGTTTAATTCCTTGGTTCAGATAGAACTCTTCAAAATTCAGCTCTACAACAGACTAAACTGGAAACGTAGCATTGTATTGATGGCAATAACTGCTCACATTGCGGAGCGTTCTTGTCTGTCTATTGACCTCATTCCATTCTTACCGTTTTGGTCATTCTCTTTCCTATTAACTCCCAGCAGCTTGCTCACCACAACTTAATTAATTCCTTAATTATCTTTTAACTAAATTGCCAACATAAACACAACTACACAATGAAGTAATACTTTAATCAGCAACAATTCGAAAGCTGATTTTTAAAAATATTGCTTTTATTAAACTCATACAAGTGAGCAGCATGAAACTTGAACATCACACTTCATGGATCCTCAAAAGGGACATTTGGGACATTTCCATTCCATCCATTAGGGTTAACTTTAGTTCAGTCAGTGCTGTCAGGTTCTTTGCTGTTGGTTTGGCCTCTGTTTCCTGCTTGATTGTGGCTCCCAGTCTTTGGTCAGTCAGCAGGAGACTGGGAGTTACTCTCCAACACAGTCTGCTCTGGGGGAGCAAGGAAAACAGCTTTGTCCATATGGTCTGCTTTGTTTCTTTCTAAGACCCTGCAGTCACAGCATTTTGCATAACAATGATCCCCAGTTTAAGCATGCTAAAGCATATTTCCCAATCTGAATCTGAATCAAATCACAAGCTTGCCAGACATCACCAACCTTTACAATATAGGGTTATTTTTAATAATATTGGGGTTTTTTTGTGAACTTTCTAGGAAAAGGCTATTAGCTTCTTTAGTAAAATGATACTAATGCTACTGAGAATATTTTTGAATACACAGAAAGTCCCAGCTGTCTGTAATATACATGTGTTTCAGTGTTGCCTGCAGATGTCCTGCGAGTGTTGGTGATTAAAGAAGAAGTTACCCATGAATGGAGCTCCAGTCTGGACCAGCAGGACCAGGAACTTACCTGCGTAAAGGAGGAACAGGATGAACTGTGGACTACTCAGGAGGAAGAAATGCTTAATGGGCAGAAGGAAACTGATATCATCAACTTCTCATTCACTGCTGCTCCTATAAAAAGTAAAGATGGAGAGAAACCTCATTGCTCACAGCTTCATCAAAACCAAACTGAAAACTATAGAGAGGCAGAGCCTCCAACCAGCAGCTCAGCTAAACAGATGACAACAGGAAGTGATGGAGAGGACTGTGGAGGACCAGAAACAGTCAGGAATCTAGTGCCAAATGGTCAATCACAGCCCAGCACTGAGGAAAAGGGTTCCGACACTTTTGAGATTGAAGTCAGTGATGACGATGGTGAGGACGACGTTGAGGAGGAGGATGGGGATTGGCAGGAACCTTTGTCAGAATCTGGTCCTGACAGTGAAGACAGTGGTAATAGTTTGAAGGAAACCACAGTACCTGAATCAGGTGTAAATAGTGATGGTGGATGGGACACTGACAAAAAAACCTTTAGCTGCTCTGGGTGTGGTAAACATTTTCTCTACAAGGAATCTCTTCAGAAACACAGCGCATGTCATTCAGGGAAAAACTCTTCCAGCTGTTTTATAGTGGAGGAAAACATAGATTCACAAATTAGAGTCCAGAAAGAAGAGAAACCTTTTGACTGTGATATTTGTGGTAAAAGACTTAAGTATCAGCATAGTCTTAAGACACACATGACAGTTCACACAGGAGAGAAACCATTTGGTTGTGATGTTTGTGGCCAAAGATTTTCCCGGAACACATACCTTGAAACACACATGAGCGTCCACAAAGGAGAGAAACCATTTAGTTGTAACGTTTGTGAAAAAAGATTCAGAAATCAGTATTATCTTAATAGACACACAAGCGTCCATGTCGGAGAGAAAGAGAAACCATTCAATTGTAGTGTTTGTGGTAAAAGATTTATGGGGAAGACAAGCTTTAAGACTCACATGAGAATCCACACTGGAGAAAAGCCATTTGATTGTGGTTTTTGTGGTAAAAGATTTAACCAGAAGATACATCTTAAGAAACACATCAGAATTCACACTGGAGAGAGACCATTTGGTTGCGATATTTGCGGACAAAGATTTAACAGAAATGCGCATCTCAAGACACACATTCGAGTCCATACAGGAGAAAAACCATATAGTTGTGGCATCTGTAGCAAAAGATTTTCACAACCAGGGGATCTAAATAGACACACAAAACTTCACACAGGAGACAAACCGTTTGGCTGTAGTGTTTGTAGCAAAAGATTTTCACAACCAGGGGATCTAAAGAGACACACAAAACTTCACACAGGAGAGAATCCATTTAATTGCAGTGTTTGTGGTAAGAGATTTTTGGGAAAGACACATTTTAAAAATCACATGAGAATCCATACTGGAGAGAGACCATTTGGTTGTGGTGTTTGCGGTAAAAGTTTTTCACAACCAGGGGATCTAAAGAGACATGCAAGAATCCATACAGGAGAGAAACCATTTAGTTGTGATGTTTGTGGCGAAAGATTTAGCCTAGAGGGAAATCTAAGGAGACACATGAGACTCCACGCAGGAGAGGACTTATTTGGGTTTCGTGACAATTTTACGTCGCAGGGAAATCTGGATGGACATGTAGAAGCTGTTGGTCTGTCACTTAACATTCCTCTAGCTCCAGTTAAACCAGAAGTCACCACAGGGGTTTAGCAGCTAGCTGAGTCCTAAACGTACCTGATTACAGCATGAAAACAAGCACAACTTTATCAAATCGCCACTAAATCAGCTGTTTGAGTCAACGTACATAGAGAATCTCACCATCTAGTGTGCTGGGTGTAGGTTAAACTTACTTCCCAGCATGCACTGAAGCAGAAACTATTTCTTGTTATTATTGTATTAAACTGTCACTGTTGTTATTGTAACTTGCAATGTGTTCTGCAATCTTTCCACAGCTCTTCACATTTTGCATGCTCTTGCACAGTTAATCACTGCAAGTGATTGATTACACCGCCAGTGTTACATGTGCAATTATTAAGACTCATTGACAGTTATGTGATGACTTAATGCAAGACTAATATTTAATTTCATTACATCAATAAATCACATCAAGTGAGAAACCATCTCTTCGTATTTCTTATCTGAAAATCTTGACAAAGCATTGCAGTAGTTGACTTTACGATACAGTTATTTCAATGGTATCATATCATTTGCCTCTTTGTTTCCTTTCAACATACATTTCAAAAACTCTAAGATATGCATTATTATCTCACAATGAAACTGTAGTAGAGACTAGTGTGATCCACACAGTGATGTTCAAACAAAGTGCATTGCCTAGGAATTCAGATTTCTGAAATCGGAAGTTTTCTGAAATTTTTTCACGATGGTATGTTATAGTAATAACTTGAATCATTAAATATCATTTAATTAAAGTTAATAGTTAAGGTAAAGCTAACTAGTATTCTACTAGTGCTATCAAAATTTCCCAAAATAAGCATTTATAGTATTTTACTAAAAAACACTGTTATGGCTTGAATGTCATCTGAAGCCCTCAAACTGCTCCAGTTTATCTTTTTAAAAGAAAAACAAAGTGAAACATTTATCAGGTACCATCCTGTCACACTTTGTAAGAAATATTGCGATGTACTTAACTTAATCAGACAACAGTTACAATTTCAAGCATTTCTTTGAACACCAATATGCAATTTTTCCTGATGGAATAGTTGCTGCTATACGCTGTTTGAGCAGCACCATGAAAACTGGAACAGCTAGTCAGCTCCAGTTATTCCCAGAGCTGCATACTGTGTAACCCATCCTCACTATCATTAATGTAAGCTCTCACTACATGCAACAGAAATAGCCAGACCCAGTTGCAATTTAAGTCACTTTCACTGTATATAGGGTAGGGCATTGTTGGTATTTTCACACTTCTTTTGAGGGATAGATGATTAGGGTTACTGGACAGGAAAATTCTGCTTTTACAGTCAGACAGTCAATAATAAGTTTGAATACTTTTACTGTTAATACCACAGTACATTTCCCTGATTATACTCACATACTTTCCTTTGAAGAAACATTTTCCATGCAGTACTTTTAGTTCAGGAAAGGATCCGTCATCTCTGTCTATCAACAAACACTTAATAATTATATAACTCAGTCTATTTTTAAGTGTTTCTGTAAAGGGAGTAAAGGTATTTCCTTCAGCTGTAATGAACCTCCACAAGCAGAATAGTCTCTGAAAGTTCATACATGGTGTCGGTGAAGACAAACAGAGTGCTACTACTGGTTCCTGATAATCTATTTTCTATGTTTTATTTTTGTGTTTACTTTTGCTACCTTATTTACCGATAGCAGAGTACAATCCCATTCTTTTGAAGGATTGTGTAGCTGTTGCAAGACAATCACACAATTTCTGGTGTTTATAAGCCAGCAGGTTAACTGAGAATAACATTTTATTAAGACAAATGCAGGAGGAAATATGCAAGCACTCAACTCGCATGACTAAAGGTGCAAACAGTGATAGATATACAGCAGCTGTCTGCAATATGTTGCTTATGAAGTAGCGCAAGTGAGATTTGTTTATGTACCGATAAGCGAATCAAAACTAAACTTTTCCAAAGATTTCATTGGAAACTGAATTTTGGAACCAGTTAGTATGCCTGGCTAGTTGAAAGCATAACAAAGGAGAGAGAACCAAACAAATGAATTAAGCTAACTTATTATTGATAATTAATGCATTCAGCTCATTTCATTTGATCTGATTTGACAGTACCAAATTTATCCTTCTTTTAAGCCACATGTAATTCTTGGTTCCCATATGTTCATTGCCTGTTAGACTTTCATTAAAGTCACCAGCCTTACAGGTGGAAAAATGAGACATCATGGGATGAAACCAGCTTATAGAATCTCCCAAGTTGAAAGTTAATGAAAGCCTCATAAATCCTCAAGAAGTGGTTTTTGGCTTTTTCTAAAAATGGGTAATGTGTCCGACATAGTAAATATTTAACTCACTGGAAGTGAGCAGTCGATGGATTTAAGTCAGGTGAGCTTGTGCAAACACTCAGCTGGATCTCCTGCAGTTCAGGTAGCTGAACTGCATCAACAGTGGAAAGATGCTGGTCTGGTTAGCATCTAGTAGCTAACCAGTTCAGGTAGCTGAACTGCATCAACAGTGGAAAGATGCTGGTCTGGTTAGCATCTAGTAGCTAACCAGTTCAGGTAGCTGAACTGTATCAACAGTGGAAAGATGCTGGTCTGGTTAGCATCTAGTAGCATCTAAATGCATATGACGAAAAACATATTACCATACCCACTTGCAATAACTTACTTCAGCTGTCCATGTCTGTTAGTCAGCAGCTCATCCCCAAAACCAGTCCTGTATGTTTACTTGAGCATCCACCAGGGGGTGCAGAAATGTTCTATAAAGCATCTTTCCCCTAACATCTGGCCAACAAACCCAAAACAAAGAAATAAACAAGAATTTTTCCTATTATAATATGAAAAATGCAGGATGTACATACACATGATTCAACACAAATAAACTTTTCTTTGTTTTGGTGCTTGTAGAGAACTGTGTAATTCTGTTTTGAAGGTTGCAATATAAATATTTATTTTTTTCTTTTCAGGACACATTGCACAGCAACAGTTGTTCAATTATGATTTACAAAAATAACAAAGACACAAAAATCCTTTCAAGTTTTCATAAAATTCTGATTTCAGTGACAGATTCATTCTGTAATGACGAAGCTGTGGGCACATGCACAGCTTCTACCCCCGTGTGATTTCGCAAGTGTCTATTCAAACTCCCTTGTTGTGTAAATGCTTTACCGCAAACACTACAAACAAATGGTTTCTCTCCTGTGTGGATTCTCATGTGCCTCTTCAAACTTCCGTGTTGAGTAAATCTTGTTCCACAAACACCACAATTGAACTGTTTCTCCCCTGAGTGAGCTCTGATGTGTATCTTGAGATCATGGTGATGGACAAAGTTTTTCCCACACAGATCACAACGGTATGGTTTCTCTCCAGTGTGGACCCTCATATGTCTCTTCACAACTCCCTGCTGAGTAAACCTTTTGCCACAAAAATCACAACCAAATGGCTTCTCTCCTGAGTGGACTCTCAAATGTCTCTTCAGAACCCCCTGTTGTGTAAACCTTTTAGCACAAACATGACAACTGTATGGTTTCTCACCTGTGTGTACCCTCATGTGTCGCTTCAGATTTTTCTGTTGCGTAAAGGTTTCACTACAAATACCACAAACAAACTGTTTCTTGCCTGTATGATTTCTGATGTGTGATTTAAAACTACACTGGCGTCTAATTTGTTTTACAAAAACACCACAGTCGAAAGATTTCTCTCCTGTGTGGTTTTTCAGCACCGAATCGACGTTTTGTTTTACTTGGAAACACTTCTTAACTAAACATGTCCCGTGTCTCTGAAGACACCGCTTGTTTTTGAGAGACTTCAAAGTATTTGCATCTGCCACAGGTGTCCACTCACTATTTTCATTGTCCTCAGTTGCAACTCCACAATCTGATACAAGTTCCTGCATATCATCCTCATCATCGTCACTGACTTCAGTCTCAGAAGAGTCCTTTTCATCAGTATTTGGTTCTAAATGACCATTTGAAACTGTGCTCCTGACTGGTTCTGGTCCTCCACAGTCCTCTCCATAACCTTCTGCTTTCATCAGTTTAACTGAGCTGCTGGTTGGAGGCTCTTCCTCTTTGTTGTCTTCACTTTGGCTCTGATGAAGCTGTGAGGACTGCGGTTTCTCTTCATCATCTTCACTCTTCACAGGTACAGCAGTGAATGGGAAACCGGAGACACCAGTCTCCTCCTGATCATTTAGCTGCTCTCCCTCTTGACTGGTCCACAGTTCCTCCTGTTCCTCCTTTATGTGGAGGAACTCTGGGTCCTCCTGGTCCAGACCAGGGCCACATTCATGGGAAACTTCCTCCTTAACCACCAACAGCTGCTGGACATCTGCAGGCAACACTGAAACACACATGCGCATTACAGACAACTGTGGCTACAGGTTTCAGCATTTTGAAAATTAGCTCAAATATTACTCAACAAATGGGTGACCCTTTTCGAGGAAATTTAGTAAGCAGTTTGTGAGGGGTAGACATGTTTGGCAAGCTTCACATTCAGTTCAGATTCTCATTTGAAAGCAATCCTTTAACAATCTAAAAGCATAGAGTGCTAGTTTTAGATAGCCGTTTTCAGTCCACATTAAAATTGATTATTCTTACCAGCTGTTTGGTTGATATTCTCCTGTGACTGATGGGAACCAGGGCATTCAGTCTCCAGGTTTTCTTCTGGTTTAGCTGTAGCCGGTGGGGAGTTAAGAGACAGACCAACAACCTCCACGTGTCTCTCCAGACTTTCCTGAGATGTAAATTTTTCACCACCACTAACTGCTTTCTCTCCTGAGTGGACGCTCATGTGTCTCTTCATGTGGAATTTGTGGCTAAATCCTTTGCCACAAATGGAGCATTTGAATGGTTTCTCTCCTGTGTGGGCTCGCATGTGAGGCTTCAGATCCTCTGGTCGCGAAAAGGTTTTACTACAAACTTGACAAAAAAATGGTTTCTCTCCCGTGTGGACTCTTTTGTGCCTGTTCAGATTATATTGCCGTGTGAATCTCTGTCCACAAAAATCACACTCGTACAGTTTCTTTCCTGTGTGATCTCTGATATAAGAATCAGCATTTTGCCTCACTTCCAAATATTTCCTATAAACTGAACAGCCGGACAATGTTTTTCCCAAACGACATTTCATGTGTCTCCAAAGAGAACGCTTGTGGAGGAACTGTTTACCACACTCAGAGCAGCGAAAAGTCTTTTTGTCACCGTTAGATCCCACATCGGTATTCACACCTGACCGGAACACCCCAATGTCACCATCTTCAGTTTCAGGTCCAAAATCTGACAAAGGTTCCTGCCAATCATCTTCCTCCAGCTCCTCTTCCTCATCATCATCATCATTATCAATAATCTCTGAAGAGTCAGTAGACTTTCCATCAGTATTTGGTTGTATACGACTATTTGTGTCAGGTTTTTCGTCTGGTTCCGGTCCTCCGCAGTCCTCTCCGTCACTTTCTGTTTTCATCTGCTTAGCTGAGTTGCTAGTTGGAGGTTCTGCCTGATACTGGCTCTGATGAAGCTGTGAGGACTGAGGTTTCTCTTCATCATCTTCACTCTTCACAGAAACAGCAGTGAATGTTAAGCTATCAGTCTCCTCCTGGCTGGTGCACAGTTCCTCCTGTTCCTCCTTTACGTGGAACGTCTCTGGGTGCTGTTGGTCCAGATTAGGGCTCCATTCATCGGGAGTTTCTTCTTTAATCACCAACAGCTGCTGGACATCTACACAGAAACACACATGCACGTTATATTTATACAGTGACTTTGTGTATACTCAGCAGTTTCCAGCACCTTCTCTGGAAAATTAGCAAAACACTGACAAATAAATAAGAATACCTGATTCAAAGAAAACATGCAGAGTCTCTCCTATGAGGTGCGGCAAATGCTTGATGACTTCCAGTGAAAATAAGGATGAGAACAGTTTTATAGGATGGAATAAAAGACTTTTATTGTCAGTTTCTCCATATATCCAGCCCAGGACATACAGAGGAACCGCTAAGACATTTCTCTCACACTTTTGTATTGGTGCCAGACATTCAAAAAGGGATGAAAATACAATATAAATCAAATAAAGTAAAAATATATAAAAATCAACCTATGTGCACTGGTGGTAGTGCAATATAGTGACAGCTTGTTGAGGTGATAGTCGTGCAAATGGTCCGGTAAGTGAAGAAAAACTGAAGATAAAATCTATTTACTTATTTATTGACTTCTTTTTTCATGTATTTTATTCTATTATTATTGTTGTTGTTGTTGTTATTATCATCATATCAGAAAGTTTTATTTTCATTCTTTATTATCTAATGTGCCTTGTATGCCAGGTTGTGTTTATTGTTGTTATTACTGTTATTATACATCTGCTGTGATGTTTATAAATGTTTCTTCAATTAAAAAAAAAAGTCGTATGTGCGCACTGTAAACCGTCCGGCTTCTGTGCTGAGGCACATTAGTTCCGCCTTTTTTAAAAAAAAAATTATGTCAACACAAAGCTATTCAGCAATAACAGAAAACCTTTTTTTGGCATTTATGAATCATAGAATAAACATGACTCTTCTCTTCCAGCCTCCCTCCCTCCCAGCAGCTAGCAGTTAGCAGTTTCCTCCACATCAGCTGTTAAATCTTCTTACCGCCGGTTTGCTTCAGAACGACGTCCTGCGGCTGATGGAGGCGTTTCTTCTGCACTTTCTCCTCCAAACACACACTTCCAGTCCGCTGCTGCTGGACAGAATCCACTTGGTTCATGGTGTCTCTCTGCTGCTCTTCTTTAAAACTAACCGGAGGCTCGGACGGAGGAGCCGCGCCTGCGCAGAACGCGTCACGGCCGGTGGCCGCACGTCACATTTCTGTCAGAGCTGATCGATTAACGTTTTATTGGTGCTGACAGAGACTCAAACAGGGAGACCGATTTGTTTTTATGACGTAATGATGACTGTGTCCGATGGGCTATGAACAGGCACCTGCACGGACACCTTTTTTTGCCCCTTTTTAAAACGAACTTTATTGACAACACAATTACGCTACAATATAAAAAATCTATACAGGGAGTTATTGGAAAGAATAAAACAAAGGGCCCATAACAAAATCAGAAATTAAATGCCAAACAGCAGCCTATATAATACAAAAATCTAGGAGGAAATAGAAAGCCCACGATGAATTAAAAATGTAATCAAATGCAATTTAAAAAGTGAATTGCAGATCATAAATATACAGTGATAGAAACCCACGTGTTTAACAGAATAAAATTGATTTATTTGAAGATATATGGAGCCAAAAGTCTGAATTTTCACTATCATGAAGGTGTCTCTCTTTTACGAGTTAAATAAAATAAAATAAACAAGAAATACACAGAAATGTTTTAATATTGGACAGATTCCGCCGTATGTGGATATTCAGAGGTTGCACAGATTCCTTTGGATGTGGAAAAACATCAGTATTGCACCTATTTATATTTTGAAAAACAATGTTGTTGCACAGATTTGATCTACACTACCAGTCAAAAGTTTGGACACACCTTCTCATTCAATGATTTTTATTTATTTGTATTATTTTCTACATTGTAGATTAACACTGAACATGAACACTTTTTTGTTTACAACATAATTCCATATATATTCTTTTGTAGTTTTGATGTCTTCAGTATTAATAAAAAATTATTGAAACGTCTTAGTACTGTGTAAAAATAGGAGTAATAATAAACGTACATAGTTTTTTATTATTATATTTATTATTTAAAGAAAACAACAACCTTGGCCTACTTTTGTATTTCTTGCCTTTTAACAATTATTTAATTAATTGTTTAGTTAATTAGTTATTTTGCTCGTTCGTTTGTTTGCTCGTTAATTAATTAACGTATTTATTTTCATTCATTTATTTATTTATTTATTCTTTTACTTATTTATTCATACATTCATTCTTTTATTTTTTAAATTATTTTTACTTTTATTCATTTATTTATTTGCTATAATGTGTAAATTTCTCTGATGAGAGATTAATAAAGTTTGCTTAATTTTATACTTTTTACTGCCATCTAGCGGCCGCTTTGAGGACCTGCAGCTGTGAGAGGAGCCTGTGAAGGTGTCCGTGTTGACGCCTGATCAAAAACTGTCCCAGCTGCTGTTTTTACATCCATGGCTAGAGACGGACAGAAATCTAACAAGCAGCTGTTTTACGGATATCGGAGATGAGCGATTCCGTTAAGGAGTAAAAAAGAACAACATGAACGAATCTGTCCAGCAGCAGCGGACTGGAAGTGTTTGTCTGGAGGAGAAAGTGCAGAAGAAACGCCTCCATCAGCCGCAGGACGTCGTTCTGAAGCAAACCGCTGGTATGAGGATTTAAATGTCAAACTAACTAGCTGCTAACTGCTGCTGGGATCAGCTTAAAGCTGGATATTTAACAGACGTTCAGTTTAAAGGAGCTCCAGTGTTACAGTTGAACTGGTAACAGATTAACTGGTGCGTGAAGCTTCCCGTTATAATGGTCGGTGGAGATCATAGGGGGCTGCGTCGGTGCCTGTTCAAAAAGTCAACAAACCGTTAGTTCCTGTTGTCAGCATTAACATTTATCCACGTTGTTATGCTGATGTGACAACTGTAAGCGATATTTCAATTTTTAAAATAGATTTTAGGAAGCTTCCCAACTGAAATAGTCAAGTTTTGTGCCATAGGAGATCACTGCCCTGTTTATTGAAGCTCTATCACCCAGTTTCTATACAGTTACAGTTGCTTCAATCCGAGTCAGTCATAAAAATTATCTCTTTTGCAATTATCCTCATGTGCATTATTTTACCAACTCAGTGTCCGATAATATAACCAATTCACTCCTTTTGCCACTTGAAATTGCTTTTTAATTATGTCATTATTAGAAATATTGTCATCATCATCATCATTATTATATAAGCATATTATAGACATAAACATATACGTGTACTTGAATAATCAAACTATATACACTCGTGACAAAAAGATCAAATGACACAGCAACAATAAATAGGAAAAAATACAGTGCTGACTATGTAATAATGAAACTCAAAATTGTACCAGATGTGTAAGAGGCTAATAACAGAATAATGTAAGAAGCAGCTCGGAGGACCCAAAGGAAGAGGCTTTAAAAGGTGAAAATCAGTGCGGCGTCATTGATTATTTTAGCAAGATTTATGTTGTGGATGAATAAAGTATTGTAAAATGTAATTCTGTGTTGCTGTGAACAGTTTTCTGATATGTGATTTTAACAAGTTGATGAATATTCTTCATTATAAAGTGCGTAATTACTTGCAGTCGACCAATGCAACATTGCACAAGCTCCTGTTGATTTCTTTACCCTCCTGTAGGGGCCCAAATAGCTTGGTCTAATGGTAACTGTTTCCTACACATGTGATTTCTGAGTACCTGCAGCTGCTTCAGAAAGTATTCAGACTCCCTTGTATACACTTTATAATGTGGTAAATTTAGCCAATAGATACTTATGAAAAAGTAAAAACACAAGATCAAAAACTGAACAAATCTAACCGTGTACTTACAGTAGATGCTATTGGTGGAAATTAGTTTTGCTGTTACAGCTGAAAATACAGACAAGTCATTTATTATAAATCAGGTCAGTCTCTACGTTGGCTGGCTTGAGTGTATCCTGGTTTTAGCACATCAAAGTGTTGTTTTCATTCGAGAATCCGATATAAACTGAATATGAACTTGTCAAATATTACCACCCCTTACAGTACTGATTAGTTCTCATTTCCTTTCCTTTATTAGCTAGTTTTATAGGTGTGGGGCCACCAACGATTGAATAGTATTTTGAGTAACACTAAAACTCCTGAAGATCTGTATGGAAACACATAAAGTCACAGTTGTCCATGATGTACATGTGTGTTTCAGTGTCTCCTGGAGACGTCCAGCAGCTCTTGGTTATTAAAGAAGAGATTCCTGATGAATGGAGCTCCAGTTCAAACCAGGAGGACCCAGAGTTCCTCCACATAAAGGAGGAACAGGAGGAACTCTGGACCAGTCAGGAAGGAGAGCAGCTTAATGGGCAAGAAGAGACTGATATCAACAGGTTAACATTCACTGCTGTTATTGTAAAGAGTGAAGACGATGAAGAGAAACCTCAGTCCTCACAGCTTCATCAGAGCCAATATGAAGACATCGAAGTGGCAACAAGCAGCTCGGCTACGCAGATGAAAACAGAACGTGATGGAGAGGGGTGTGGAGAACCAAAACCAGCCGAAAACCCAGATCCAAACAACAATTCGAAACCAAATACTGATGGAAAGTCTTCAGACTCTTCTGAAAGTAGTGTCATTAATGATGACGATAAGGAGGAGCAGCAGGACGGCGAGTGGCAGGAACCTTTGTCAGATTCTGGATCTGAAACTGAAGACAGTGACAGTGATTGGAAGGAGGCCAGAGCACCTGAATCAGGTGTAAATAATAATGTGGGATGTGACACTGACAAAAAACTCTTTAGCTGCTCCGAGTGTGATAAACAATTTCTTCACAAGCGTTCTCTTCAGAGACACATGGCATCTCATTCAGGAGAAAAGTCTTCCAGCCGTTCAGCTAATAAGAAAACCTGTAGAATGAAGCAAAATGTAGAATCACAGATGAGAGCACAGAAAGGAGAAAGACCATTTGTTTGTGATGTTTGTGGTAAAAGCTTTACACGTCAATGTAACCTTAATCGACACAAAAAAGTTCACACAGGAGAGAAACCATTTAGTTGTGACGTTTGTAGTAAAAAATTTTCACGCCCAGAGGAGCTGAAGACTCACACTCGAGTCCACACAGGAGAAAAACCATTTGGCTGTGATGTTTGTGGTAAAAGATTTAACCAGAAAATCCATATTAAGAGGCACATGAGAGTTCACACAGGAGAGAAACCATTTGGTTGTGATGTTTGTGGTAAAAGATTTATGTGGAAAGTATATTATGAGACTCACATGAGAGTCCACACAGAAGAGGATTCATTTGGTTGTGATGCTTGTGGTAAAAGATTTTCACGGGAAGTAGATCTAAAGATACACACAAGAGTCCACACAGGAGAAAAACCATTCGAATGTTCGACTTGTGGTAAGACATTCATGTGGGAGACGAGTTTTAAGACTCACACGAGAATGCACACTGGAGAAAAGCCATTCACTTGTAATGTTTGTGGTAAAAGATTTAGTCAGAAGGTACATTTCAAGACACACACAAGAGTCCACACAGGAGAGAAACCATTTAATTGTAGTGTTTGTGGTAAAAGATTCATGGGGAAGACAAGCTTTAAAACTCACATGAGAATCCACACTGGAGAGAAGCCATTTGATTGTGGTGTTTGTGGCAAAAGATTTAATCAGAAGATACATCTTAAGAAACATATGAAAGTCCATGCAGAGGAGAGACCATTTGGCTGTGATGTTTGTGGACAGAGATTTAATCGAAAGGCACATCTTGAGACACATGCATTTGTCCATTCAGGAGAGAAACCATTTGGTTGTGACTTGTGTGGGAATAAGTTTACACGACTGGAAAGTCTGAAGAGACACATGAGCAGCCACACAGGAGGCAAACCAGTTGATTGTGCTGAAAAAGTTCCATCCCAGGAAAATCTGAAAACACAAGTGGGGGCTGCCGTCTTGTCCCTTATCATCCCACTACCTCGAGTTAAAGTGGACAAAAAACTTCTGGGTGCCCATCAGCCGCAGAATGACATTAACCACCAAACCCCTGGTAAGAATAACCAGACTTTATGAAGAATATGTTGTCAGTAGAAATATGTTTAGATATGGATAGACGCTGACATTTTGCATGTTATAATTACTTTTCCTTCATTACCTTATCACACTTAGTTGCCATACAGGAATACATGTCACGCTACAGAATGTCATAAAATGGCACATACACAACTCTTCAAACTCAAGAATAAACTTAACTAGAAATGTAACTCTGTAGCCACTGCAAGAGTGCACAGAACACCATTTGTACATCTCATAGTTCTCTTAGTAGTTCAGTCATTCACTTTACCACCAACTGCTGCACAATTGTTTTACCAGAACTTCAGTGTATGTTGTTGGTCTTCGTTGGTTTTCTTGCTTTCAGCTATAGTTCAGTGAGTTCTTTGTAATATTGTACTGTATGTTACAACTGCTGAGGATCTGCGTGACTACATTTAAGGTCACAGTTCTCCATAATTTACATATGTATTTCAATGTTTCCTACAGATGTCCAGCAACTATTGGTGATTAAAGACGAAGTTCCCCATGAATTGGGTCCCAGTCTGGACCGACAGGACCCAGAGCCCCGTTGCATAAAGGAGGAACAAGAAGAACAGTGGACCAGTCGAGAGAGAGAGCAGTTTAATTGGCAGGAGGAGCCTGGTATCAGCAGGGTTCCGTTCACTGCTGGTCCTGTGAGGAGTGAAGATGATGAAGAGAAACCTCAGTCCTCACAGCTTCATCAGAGCCAAAATGAAGACAACAGTGAGGCAGAGCCTCCGATCAGCAGCTCAACTGAACAACTGAAAACAGAAAGTGATGGAGGCGACTATGGACTACCAGAACCAGCCAGGAGCTCAGATCCAAATAGTCAGTTGCAAACAAATACTGGTGGAAAGTTTTCAGACTCATCTAGGATTGAAGTCAGTAATAATGATGATGAGGATTATTGGCAGGAACTTTTGCCAGATTTTAGACCTGCACCTGAAGACCATGACAATGACTGGAAGAAGACCAGAGCACCTGAGTCAGGTGCAAATACTAATGTGGGCTTTAACAATGACAAAAAAACCTTTGGCTGCTCTGAGTGCGATAAACAATTTCTCCACAAGCGTTCTCTTCAGAGGCATATGACATGTCATTCACTAAAAAGTTCTTTCATCTGTTCAGTTAATAAGAAATGTTTGAAAGTGGGACAAAATGTTGATTCACAGATGAGAGACCACACAGGAGTGAGACAATATGACTGTGATGTTTGTGGCCAAAACTTTTCACGGCATTACAATCTTAATAGACACAAAAGAGTTCACACTGGAGAGAAACCATTTAGTTGTGACATTTGTAGTAAAAGATTTTCACGACCAGAGGATCTGAAGACTCACATGAGACTCCACACTGGAGAGAAACCATTCAAATGTAATTTGTGTGGTAAAGGATTCAACCAGAAGATCCACATTAAAAAACACATGACCGTCCACTCAGGAGAGAAACCAGTTGATGATGATGAAGGATTTACATCTCAGAACAATCTGAAGAGACATGTGGAGGTTGTTGCTCTGTCACTTAACATCTTACCAGCTCCAGCTAAACTAGAAGAAAAACTGGAGACTGAATGCTCTGGTTCCCGTCAGTCACAGGATAGTATCAACCAAACTCCTGGTGAGAATAATCCGTTTTAATGTGTCCTGGTTCTCCAGGAGAAAACAGTTAACTGAGAACTAGTAAAATAAGTTTGACAATGGAGATTTACCAGACATTCAGTTACAATTAATGCTGGTTTTCAAGTCTAAATTGCGTAAGATTAACTGGAGATTTTTCCCATGCTGGAAGCTGCTGTTACAATGGCAGTGGAGATTGTAGATGATTGCCGATGTGTGTGATTGTCTGCATCTAGATAAACTCGTCATACATCTCCTTTTCTAGGGTAACCAGTGGTAGCGGTATGTGGTCAGTTTACTGTTTAGTCTTTCAGGATGAAGTCCAGATGTCTACTGTCGCAGATTTGTCATGTTCCTAAAAACTGTGGCAGGGGATCTGTATGCATGTACATGAAGTTATTCATAAGGTGCATTTGTGTTTCAGTGTTGCCTACAGATGTTCAGCAGCTGTTGGTGATTAAAGAGGAAGTTCCCCATGAATGGAACTCCAGCCAGCAGGACCGAGAGTTCCTCCACATAAAGGAGGAACAGGAGGAATTCTGGCCCGGTCAGGAGGGAGACCATTTAAATGGACAAGAGGAGAATGATAATACAAGTTTCCAGTTCACTGGTGTTAAAAGTGAAAATGCTAAAGAGAATTCTCAGTGCTCACAACTTCATCAGAGTCAAACTTTTGACAACAGAAAGGTAGAGTCTCCAATGAGCAGCTCAGCTAAACAGGTGAAAACCAGAAGTGATGGAGAGGAGTGTGGAGGACCAGACCCAGCCAAGAACCCAGATCCAAATGGTCACATAGAACCAACTACTGATGGAAAGGCTTCAGAGTCTCCTGAGACCGAAGTTGATGGAACTAATAAAGATGATGAGTGGCAGGAACCTTTGTCTGATTCTGGACCTGAAACCGAAGACCATGACAATGATCAGAAGAAGACCAACGCAACTGAATCGGGTGTAAATCGTGATGTGCAATGTAACACTGAAAAAAAACCCTTTAGCTGCTCTGAGTGTGGTAAACCGTTTACCTGCAAGCAGTCTCTTCAGAGACACATGACATGTCATTCAGCAAAATGGTCATCCATCCGTTTGGTTAAGAAGAAATGGTTTAGAATGAAACAAAAAATAGATTCGCAGATGAGAGCTCACACAGGAGATGAATCCTTTGGTTGCAGTGTTTGTGGTAAAAGACTTAAGCATCAGCATAATCTAAAGATACACATGAAGCTTCACACAGGAGAGAAACCATTTAGTTGTGATGTTTGTGGACACACATTTACCCGAAACACATATCTAGAGGCACATATGACAGTTCACACAGGAGAAAGACTATTTAGTTGTCATATATGTAAAAAAGGTTTCGGACATCAGTATAATCTTAATAGACACATGAGCGTCCACACTGGAGAGAAGTCCTTGAGTTGTAAAATTTGTAAAAAAAAATTTAGACATCAGTATAATCTTGATAGACACACAAGAGGTTCACACAGGAGAGAAACCATATAGTTGTGGTGTTTGCAGTAAAGGGTTTTCACAACCAGGGGATCTGGAGAGACACAAAAGTGTCCACACAGGAGAAAAACCATTTAGCTGTGCTGTTTGTGGTAAAAAAAAAATCAACCAGAAGATACACATTAAGAAACACATGAGAGTTCACACAGGAGAGAAACCATTTAGTTGTACAATTTGTGGTAAAAGATTTAGCCAGAAGATACATATCACAAAGCACATAAAAGTCCACACCGGAGAGAAACCGTATGGTTGTGGTATTTGTAGCAAAAGGTTTTCTCACCCAGGGGATCTGAAGAGCCACAGGAGGGTCCACACGAGAGACAATCCATTCAACTGTAGTGTTTGCGGTGAAAGATTTCTGTGGAAGACTAACTTGAAAACTCACATGAGAATTCCCACTGGAGAGAAACCATTTGGTTGTGATGTTTGCAATGAAAGATTTAACCAAGAGGGGAATCTGAAGAGACACATGAGAATCCATCCAAGAGAAAAACCATTTGATTCTGGTGAAAGCGTTACATCGCAGAGAAGTCTGGAGGGACATGTGGAGGCTGTTGTTCTGCCACTTAGCACCCCACTATCTCCAGCAAAACCGGAAGTTGCCGGGGTTTAAAATGGAGCTGAACTTTTTCTCGAATCAGCTCAAAACCCACTGTCTAAGCCATCCTACACAGGTGTGTCAGAGAATTTCATTGATATATAGTGCTATGCATGTATATGAGCCATTCTTCCCAGCTGGCACTGGGGTAGAGGGAATGTTATCATGCTAACTGTTACTGTTGTCATCTGCAATGTTTCCACAGGTCTTTATATTTTGCGTACTGCTTTACAGTTACTAATACATACGGTTGATTATGCTGTGAATGATGTTGTGTGCATGATTGAGACCATGATCAACAATAATCTGTTGGATCACGAATTTAGTTGCATCGATAAATCACAATAAAAGAGAAACCATTTTGCTGCTTAGTTGTTCTCATTTAAAACCGTGGTCACTTCTTGCGCTAGTTAGGTTTCACTACCATATTGTTCCACGTCTTTCAGCCGCATCACATCATTTTCCTCTTTGTTTCCTTTCAACGCACTTCTCAAAACACTCTTAAATATGCTGTCAGAACTGACTATACATATGTGATTACTTGGGGTTTCTACATTTCACACAAATTGACCACATGTCCCTTTGGCAGACAAATACAAGAACCATTATATCGGTTACATAATCAAGGGAAATGTGTTGGTTTGTGAGTCAGTAAGAACTCCATTCATTCTTCTAGAAATCACTGTTATTTTTAATGTATTTGTGAACCTCCTCCTTCCATTTCTTTCTGGCCTGCAAGTATATCTGAGTACAGTCTCAAGTACAGTGACAAATTTGAACTTTTGCTGTGGGTTTTGGAGAGACACCACTGTGTGCTCTGAAAGAAGTACTCGGAAAAACTAGGGTATGCAGTTGCTTGACTATGTTGATGGTCAAAATGTGTGACTGTTTCATTACAGAGTAGCTAGTTGAACATGTTCTGTAACATACAGAAAACATGCATATTGGTTTATACGTCTTGTGACAAAATATTTTCGTAAACCTGTTGTACGCTTGGCAGAACCTATTTCAGTTTATGGTTAAAACTTGGATTACCCCTCTCCACAGCCAACTGTAACTTCTTGTAATCATCCCATAAAAGATGAACCAAGCTGTTTGATCCAAACCATGATCTGGGGTAAGTTTCAAAGCTGTAATTTTGTTTTGGTTCAGTTCAGTTACACATTCACAACATGGACTTCTTAAAAAGAACTTGATATTAAAATAAGAGTTCAAATGATAGCTGCTTTATGGAGCTTTAATTTCCAGGTTTAGATATTAATTAGATGGATGTGCACACCTTTTCCATATGGTATTGATATAATCATTGGGGCACACCAAAGAAAGGAGAGTCACTCAGCAACAAAGAAACAAAACTAAGCTCTATTTTACTGATAACTCACACTAAGTGAAGCAGAAATTAGCAGATGCAAACCTAAAACTACATGTGGTATGAAAAGATCCTATTCTGCACATATTTGTGTTCATAATTTTATTCAGAAAATTTTAGAAAACCACATGCAAAATTAAGTGGTGAGATATTGCCCTAAATAAAACAAAATTCACTTTGCCCCAACTTCTAGCTAAACAAGAATTTGTCCTATTACCACAAAAAAAGCCAGAGTGTACTCACAATTCATCAACGCAAATGTGACATCAGCTTTTGCCTTTAAAATGTTGTTTTTGGTGAGCTTTGCAAAGAACCATGTAAGTCTTTACAGCTTGCAGCACAAATAATGTTTATTTCCAACAGTTTAGGACACCTTGCACAGCAATTGTTAATATATTGTGATTTACAGAGAGAATCACCAAAGCAAACACAATATAATTCAGTCAAAAAATAATTTATATACATATATATATATATATATATGAAAAAACAAATCCTGAAAATGTACAGCTACTAGCCTGTGTGACTTTTCGAGTGTCTGTTTAAACTTCCTTGTTGTGTAAATGTTTTACCACAAACACTGCAACCAAATGGTTTCTCTCCTGTGTGGATTCTCATGTGTCTCTTCAGACTTCCCTGCTGAGTAAATCTTGTCTCACAAACACCACAGCTGAACTGTTTCTCTCCAGTGTGAACTCTGATGTGTATCTTTACATCATGTTGATGTACAAATTTTTTCCCACACACCTCACAAACATATGGTCTTTCTCCTGTGTGGACTCTCATGTGTGTTTTGAGATTTGTCTTTCGATTAAATTTCTTCTCACAAACATCGCAACTAAAAGGTCTCTCTTCTGTGTGGACTCTCACGTGTGTTTTAACATGTGCCTTCTGGTTAAATCTTTTACCGCAAATGTCACAACCAAATATTTTGATACCAGTGTGAATTCTCATGTGTTTCTTAAAATATGTTTTGACGGTAAATCTTTTACCACAAGGATCACAGGTGAATGTTTTCTCTCCTGTATGGACTCTCATATGTCTTTTCAGAACCCCCTGTTGCGTAAATCTTTTACCACAAACACCACAACCGAATGGTTTCTCTCCTGTGTGAACCCTCATGTGTCTTTTCAGATTTTGCTGTTGCGTAAACCTTTCACCACAAACACCACAAACAAATGGTTTCTCCCCTGTGTGGATTCTCACGTGTGCCTTAAAAGTATCATGGTGTCTAAATCTTCTGCCACAAGCGTCACAGTGAAATGGTTTCTCTCCAGTATGGACTCGCATGTGTGTCTTCAGATTTTGTTTTTGTTTAAATCTTTTACTGCAAACAAGACAGCTAAATAGTTTTTCTCCAGTGTTGACTCTTTTCTGTGAATCTGAATTTTCCTTCGCTCTGACGCAGTTATTATTAACCCAACAGTTGGAGGACACTTTCCTTGAATGAGTTCTCATGTGTCTCTGATGTGACTCTTTTAGGGTTTTTACAGCTGACTCAGATGTCAAGTGATCATTATCCCTGTCTTTAGTTTCAGATTCAGAATCTGTCAAAGGTTCCTGCCAGTCGTCGTCCTCCAGTTCCTCCTCATCCTCATCAATACTGACTTCTGTCTCTGTACAGTCTGAAGACTCTTCATCACTATTTGGTTGTAAATTACTATTTGGACCAGGTTTTTCATCTGCTTCTGGTCCTTCGAAGTCCTTTCCATCACTTTCTGTTGTCATTTGTTTAGCTGTGCTGTTCGTTTCCTCTCTGTTGTCTTCACTTTGGCTCTGATGAAGCTGTAAGGACTGAGGTTTCTCATCATCATCTTCACTCTTCACAGGAACAGCAGGGAATGGGAACTTTGTACTATCAGTCTCTTCCTGTCCATTAAGTTGGTCTCCTGTCTGACTGGTCCACAGTTCCTCCTGTTCCTCCTTTATGTCTAGAGGCTCTGGGTCCTGCTGAACTTCTTCTTTAATCAGCAACAGCTGCTGGTCCTCTGCAGGTAGCACTGAAACACACATGTATGTTATCAACAACTTCAGCAAAGCACTTTAGCGCAACGGATATGATTTTAAATGTGTTATATAACTAGCAGCAACTGCTTTAACAAGTATTATCCCTGTACAAATTAATTGGAATAGTAAGATGTGTGCTTCATCCACTGTAGTATAAACAAATATATTCTAAAGTAAGCTTAGAGATCAAGTTATAGTGGAGAAAGGCGTATAGTTTTATATAACAAAACTATTTATTAAATCATGTTTTGTCTGTAGTCAGGAACCGTCCACAAAACTGCAAAATCAAGATTGAATTTTTTTTTGCCATAACCCAACATCCAAATAACACACAAAAGTTATTGGTGTTGCTCTTTTTCCCCAAAACATATTCTCAATTTAAACTTGTTCTTGATTGAGTTAAAACAGAAGCTGAAGGATATTTTGGCTTTTATTTAAATAAATTATGCACCAAACACATCACCTTTATCTTGTAAATCCAGTTAAGGCATTTTTTTGGCAAGTGGACTACAAAAGAACTTTGGTATGTGCGCGCTGTAAATGCTTCCGGGTGCTACGCTGCGTTCTGAAAGATGAGTTCCACCTGTTTTTAATTCAGGCAACACAAAGTTAATTATCGGAAACGTTTCTGTTGGTATTTATGAAACGATTTGTGTGAATGTGAACCGTGTCTTCCAGCCTCCCTCCCTCCCAGCAGCTAGCAGTTAGCAGTTTCCTCCACATCAGCTGTTAAATCCTCATACCAGCGGTTTGCTTCAGATCGACGTCCTGCGGCTGATGGAGGCGTTTCTTCTGCACTTTCTCCTCCAAACACACACGCTTTTGGACAGAATCGTTCATAATGTCCGAGGTGGATTCCAGTCAGAGATGATCCATTAAATTAATCAATCAGAGCTCAAACAGGAAGAGGATCCGCTCTGTTTTCATTCCAGATATTTTTGACGTATCTGCGGTGTTTTAAACAGGCACCTGCACGGACGCCTTTATTCTTCTTTCATTTATTCTTAATAAATTCACGACTTATTATAATTATCATCTAATCTCTCTAAATGTGTTCGCATTTTATTGTCTTCTGCGTTGAAAAATACACAATTAATCATCAAAACAGCCGTAAATTATTAAAGAAACCCGAAAGTGGCTCACTTGAGTGTTTTATCAAGAGTTTTACTGCCCCTTGATGGCCGCTTTGAGGAACTGCAGCACAATTATTATTATTATTATTATTATTATTATTATTATTATTATTATTATTATTATTATTATTATTATTATTATTATTATTATTATTATTAATAATAATAATAATAATAATAATAATAATAATAATAATAATAATAATAATTTTTTTTAATAAGATAAAATACCGTTAATAACGACAGCGCTTCCGGTAAGTTCTTTCAAAATAAAAGACTCTAACTTACGCGAACCCAAAAACCTGTAATAAACAGCTGATAATTACACAACCGACAGGAAACTGGTGATAATAGGTTACTACTTACTGTACTGATGTGTTTTCTATCCTCCACTTTTAGGTTTAATGTAAAACTGAGGATAAATCACATTTGTGATCGCTTTTAATTTGGCAAGTTGCATAATTTATTGTATTTTTTTTCTCCTTGTGTCATTTTATGCAATATTGTATACGCACATGCATTCTAGTTTAGTTAACTATTAATTTACTATTAACCAAGAGTTGCTATGGTAAAGTATTACCATTATTATTATTATTATTATTATTATTATTATTATTATTATTATTATTATTATTATTATTATTATTATTCTGTACATAATTGTGCCTGTATATATTTTTTTATATCTCTATATTCCCTGATTGCTCTGCTCTTATTTCTTATTTTTGTATGTTTAATATGCTGCTGGTTTCTTGAATTCCCCCTTGAGATCATTTAAAGTACCTTCTTGCCAATCATATTGTCTCTGATTGCAGCTTCTAAAATAGAAAATTTCTTTTGTTTCTTCCCATTTTACCTATACTAAACTGAATACATTTGGGTTATGGACAAAACAAGGCACTTCTTGTAGGCTCCAGGAAAAACAGGTAGGTATTTTTCACCCATTTTCAAACCGTTTATAGACCAAAAAAAGTACTCAATTGGTCGAGAAAGTTTAAACAAGTATCTTGTGGTGTAACTGTAGATTCAGAATTGTTTGTTCCTCACTTGCTTAGTCCAACAACCATGAAACTGGACTTGTGTTGTTGTACCAATGACTTCTATAAAATAAACAGGTAAATAAATAAGACAAATCAACAAAATTTCAGAGATGTTTATAGTATTATAAAATACCTGTTGATTCAAATTAGATGGCTTTATTAATCCGCAGCAGCATGGATATTCAATAAAGGGGTAAACAATAGGACAACACAGTTTTTTTTAAATGTAAGATATCCAAAACACAATATAGAAAAATTCTACAGAAAATACAAGAATGACAGAATGTGCAAACGGCATAAGGAGGTGTGGATAATTTTACAGATATAATGAATGAACTGAATGTAAGCTGTGAATTCAATTAGATAATTGGATTCCCAGCAATTAATAACAACATCTTAATAGATACCTGTTCTTTTTCGTTTCCAATCGATTCATTTTATGTATCTTACTTTGAAGTGATTACCGGAAGTAAAAGTTGCTGCAACGTCTGCATTAACGCTAACTGTATTAAAGAGTGGCTTCAGTTCCAGAGAGTGGCTGCTAGATGGCAGTAAAACCATACTATTTTACCACATAAGTTTGCGCTGTGATTGAATTTCTCGCTTCATCGCTCGCAACAAGTATAATTTCATATTTTTCTTCTCAAAACAATCGCATAGATTATCTTTATTAGGACATTTTGAGTTTCATTACAGAACCGCTTGTCTCCGCCCGGCCTCCGTCCTTCCTGATGTGGGTGTGGACACAGATGACTACACAAATAATGGCGGAGAAGCTGCCAAAGTCTTCCTCCTGAAAACAGTTTCGCGTCGAGCGTAGTTTCGCGTCCCTCGTCCGGCTGCGGAGCGTAGCTGGCATGCTGTGTCAGGATGGGAAATCTGTTTGGGAAAAAGAAACAGACCCGAGTGACGGAACAAGACAAAGCTGTTCTGGTGAGTAGCCCGGCTAACCAGCTAGCTAGCGTTAGCATACTAACCCAACTGTTGGTGTTAGCATCATTAGCATCGCCGTTCTGTCCCGTCAGCAGAGTTAGCCGCGCCGAGCTCCGTCGAGAATTCTGCTAATTTAAGCATTTTTGCGTGTCAGGAGTCCCGTACAGATGTTTTATCAACCAGAACCAAGATTTTTTACATTCATTCGGAGCTTCTCTTTAATTCGGCGTGGACGTTTTGGAAAAATAACGTAATCTTACGCAAATCTGCCTCAAAAACAATCTATTTAGAGCTATGGGAGGCTAGAAAAACATCTCGAATTTAACAATTGTAACAAAACTTTGCTCAGTTATTTGTTTGCCGATATTACCCGAGGAGTCTAACGGAACTCTGGTTTTCATATTTTAGTAAAATAACTTACAACTACTGTTTAATTCAGATTTTAGCTCCTAATCGCAGCTACAGTATCTAAATATAGAACAACTCAAAGCTGCAGGGTTGTGTTCATAACTTAAACTTATATCTACCTGAATGTTTTTTTTGTTTTTTTTTTTGCAGCAACTTAAGCAGCAGAGAGATAAGCTGAGGCAGTACCAGAAGAGGATCAATCTGCAGCTGGAGAAGGAACGGCTTTTAGCCAAACAGCTGCTGAAGGATGGCAAGAAAGAGTGAGTATTTAAGAAAAAACAAACAGGAGAATTCGTGTAAGATAAATTTGTTTGGAGGGAAAACATCTTACACAAGAAGATCTGTGTGCTTTCTGTTTGTAGAATGACAACAGCAGATACAGAAGAGTCTGGATTTGTTAGCATCTAAAAGCTTAAATCGTTATTATTTGATTGTAAATGGGAGATTGTTTCCATGTGCAGAAGTTTTAGTCAATAAAATTAAACGAGGGCGGTTTAATTCGATTTATAAATTGCAGTGAAACAGAAAAAAAGTCTAGATTAAACAGTTGGGATGTTTGGATTCGTTTGTTTGCCTCAGAATAAGAATCTTAACATATAAAGTGCCCAAAATGTTTCAGCTAGTAATCGTAGGTTCTGATTTATGACGATTCCTCTCTTGGTTGTCCACGTCAAAGAAAAACTCCACAAGACCACTTCATAAAGTTGAACTGTTTACTAGAACTTGCATACAACAAAAACACCTTCTACACAAATCATTATCGATCAGCAAATTTACCAAAATAAGAGAAAAAAGTGAGGAAAACAAGGAGGAAAAACCGGATCACACACCCTTATACACCCGGATCAAATGAGATTGTTGAACATTTTAAATCATCCATTTTAGGGGCAAAAACACACCCACCCACCTGCACATACTGTAAATACTGCTTTTATTTTCTTTTAAATTACTATTGTTTCACCATGAACTCAAACTTCAACTCAGATGCATTTTTCTCGTACACTAATTCCTGTTTTTGAGGCAGTGGATTTTCTTTCCTTCTTCTTTTCTTAGTTCGAGTTTTAACATCAGAGTTATTTTTATTTTCCTAAAACAGCAAAGCACTCCTGCTGCTGAAGAAGAAACGCTACCAAGACCAGCTCCTGGACAAGACGGAGAACCAGATCAGCAACCTGGAACGAATGGTGGGTAAAAGGAGAACAGGGAAGAGTTAACGCTCAGTTTTTATTGAAACTAACGGATCGTCTGGTTTCAGGTTCAAGATCTGGAGTTCGCTCAGATTGAAAGGAAAGTCATCGATGGGCTCAAAGTCGGAAATGAATGTCTGAAGAAGATGCACGAGGTAGGAGATGGAGTTTTCTCGTTTTTGGTGTCTAAAACCTGTGGAATGTTTAGGGCTGCAGCTAGCAGTTATTTTAGTAATCGAGTATTGTGGCGATTAATCCAGTAATCAGCGCTTGGCATTACAGTATCAAAAGAGGAAGTGAGCATACTGTGCAACAGAAATAACCGTCCTGGTGGAATACAGGTGAACATCTGTGGTGTATAGTACATCTATAGTATTGTACATATATATTATAGTACAAGACACAAAGGGATGCTTAAATAATTAAAAAACAACACAAAAAGAAAAAAAGGGATGTTTAGATAACTTAAAAAAGGACAAAAGGATGCTTAAATAATCAAGAAATGACACAAAAAGACACACACAGATGCTTAAATAACACCAAAATTATACAAAAGGAAGAAAAATTACATAAAAGGATGCTAAAATAACACAAAAATGACAAAACGATGCAAACTGATAAAAATGACACCAAAATGTGCTTAAATAACTAAAAAAAAGACAAAAGAATACTAAAACAAAGGAAAAATGACAAAGAAAGATTCAAAAATGACACAAAAGAATACTAAAATAACACAAAAATTGCAAAATGACTCAAAAAGACATAAACACTTTGGGTTAATTTTGTGTAAAACGAGTCAAATGATGGTTAAACCTCCTGTTTGTGTGATGAGTTTGAAGCAGAAAGTGTGAGTTGACAAAGAAAGTTGAAAACCACCTTCATACCTGTTAACTCTGCTGAGGTTTTAGTTTTTATATATAATTTATATATTATAGGATGAAGTCTGGATCCAGTAGTGACCTGGGGTCTAGTATGTAGTGGATTACATGAAGCCTCCATTCAGAGACTTGCAGTAATCAAATTACTGGAATAACTCAAGGAATTATCTCAGCCCTAGTAATATTTTAATTTATGGGATGTTTTTGACTCGTCTGCCTCAGGTGATGTCTGTGGAGGAGGTCGAACGGATCATGGATGAAACCCAAGACGCCATTGAGTACCAAAGGGTGAGTTCAGCATTATTATCAGGAGAATACAGGGATATTTGTTTGTTTAATATGCATTTTATTGGGGCATTTTCGGCAAACCTATGTGGAGACAGTTAAAGTGAAGAGTTTATTCCAATTTTTTGAGGCTTTCTAGAGCTGAATTCATCAGTTTTGAAATCAAATTTCAGGTTGCAAAGAGTTTCTGAAGTGTTTGGGGCTGAATCAAGGTGCTGCTGATGTCTAAATGTTGTTGTTTACACTGAGCTTGTTGTGTTTCTGCAGCAAATAGACGACATGTTGGCCGGTTCCTTATCTCAGGAGGATGAAGACGCTGTGCTGGCTGAGCTGGAGGCCATAACTCAGGTAAGGCTGATCAGGATGTCTGGTTTTATTAGATCAGATGTAAATAAATTCAATTTCATTCTGATCTGTTTCCTCTGAAACCTCTCAGGGAGACGTGGAGCTTCCTGAGGTTCCTGCAGAAAAACTGCCAGAAGTCCCAGAAGCTGCAGAGGAGAAGCCAGGTTTGTGGTTTTTATTTGTCTTAACTCGGGTTCAAAACACCTGAAACCTACACAGACAAAAAAGATGAACTTCAGTCAGATAACTTCAGTGTTTTCAGCTCTAATTTTTAGCTGCTGGTGGGTCTTTAGGTCAAAAATGTTGAACCACCATCCTGCAGGAGATTCTCCATCATGTTTGTCCGCATTCCTCGCCTGTTTTTTAAAATATATACAATTGTACATGTATAATCTCTGCACACATTTACAAAAACAACTGATAATACAGAAGTCAACTAGTGGCGTTTTCTGAACCAGATGTCACAATAAAACAAAACATTTTGAAGGATTTTAATATAAAATCGCAAAAATGAAGTGTATGCTCAAAGATGGGATTTTTTTTCCACATTGCAACATATCTACAGTCACAGGGTTTTCTTTGATCTATTTGTCCAATATTACAGATTTTAAATCAATGACATGATGAGAAACAATGGGGAAAATTTCAGGTTTTGTTCTTTAATAGTTCCTCAGATATTGTAGTTCAAACGGCCTCAAATTTATCGAAGAAATCTGTTGAAAGTGGTAGTTTTTAGAGAGAAAAATCTCATAAAATATTTGAAATATGAAGCTAAAATTTCAGAGAGCAATTTAGATATCCAGAGGTTATTATAAAATCATTTGATCAGAGATGGATGAGCAAAAGGAACCTGATGATTAAAGGTGGAATTTAACTTCCGGAAGATGAGTTTCATGCAGTGAAGAGGTGATCTCAAACCGCATCTCCATCCCTGTCTACCTCCTGTAACTCGGCGAATCCGTCTTTTCAGAGCGGGAACGTCCGAGGAGGAAGCCGGAGCGAGAGATGCTCGCTGCCTAGAACCATCAGCGACCTCCTCTCATTGACTCGCCGGCTGCTGAAGTTGTTCACGAGCCAACAAACCACACAAACATTTAGCCGGAGAGTCCGTTCTCCTCCTCCGATGAGGCGAAACGGCGACGGCGGCCACGTCGGCGGCTTCCTCCATCCCATCCAGCGGCTGTTTGTCCTCATGTGAAGCCGGTCCGGTCCGGTTCACCGCGGTGTCCTGCAGAAACGCTGACTGGAACCGTGAAGACCTGTGAGATCAGATCATTGTGCCTAACCTCCGTCTGATCAGCGTCTTTGTTCACCACTGAATCATTTTACTCTAACTGCATGGCTGCTTTTTGATTTATCAGGTTATCTTTGGTTTGTCAGCCTTTAAAGGGTCAGTTCAACTCAAATTACAAAAAGACATATTTACCTATTTACCTGCAGCTGGTTTTATCTGGTTGTTTTCTGGTTTATGTATACCTATATGCTGACGATACTGTGTTTTTAGGTTGCTTCTCTGTGCCAATATCCTGAATTTCTTGAAATTTGATGCAAACATTCACTTAAATTTGAAGAATAGCTGATTAGGATTTTAGTATTCAAAGATAACTGTCTCCTCACAAAACACACTTCGAGCCATAATTCACCATAATAGAAGAATTTAATATATTAATTATGATAACATTTGGCTCAAACATCTAAACAGAGTGCACACATAGTAAGAAACCAGCAGTAATGTGGCAACCGGAGATCTTTGGCGAACAAAATGTTTAAATTAATCTCAACTTTGAGGTGATGAAAATGAGGCGTCTACCAATTCAAGCTAAGGCTACACTAGATACTGAGTTCAATAAATGTCCTCCACATGGAAACAACATCCACAACGTTGGTTCCTACCATTTTAAACGCAATAAAATTTATAAAAAAAAAAAAGTAAACTCACTCGGAACTCAGATAAAATATTTGTTTTTTAACAGCTGTGGCTTCTATCTATTAACTGTGTTTTGTGTGAACTTTAAGAAACTACGTAAGGATAAGTTGTCATTGTTGAAGTGAACTTTAGCTAGTTTCACGCTTTGAGGTGATGAAAATGAGGCGTCGACCAATGACAGCCAAGGATAGAGTTGATACCGAGTTCAACAAACGCCCTCCACATGGAAGCAATGTCCACGTTGGTTCCTACCATTTCAAATGCAACTAAATTAAAAAAAAAAAACAGGTAAATTAAGCTAAATGGTCACTGATGAAGTCAAATTGGCTAGTTGGCTACTCTTTAGGGTTGGTTACCAAGGCAACCAGAGCCCGTAACATCCCCTAGCAACCATTTTACTATTGGGAGGTTATTAATATGATAAAATAATATAGTAATGACATTTTGCTTCACATTTAAAATTGTACCTTTTTATTATTTTTTTAAACACATTTCTGGTCATGACTTAGCAGCAAAACTCTGAATTAGAAGGAGCGACTGTGACTATATTTCACATTTGGTGAGGTAAAATCAGCTGATATTGGTCTGGTGAGGATGTTAACTAACTAGACTCAGTGCTGTAATTCAGTTTTGCGGTTTCATTCCTCGAGTCTAGTAGAAACTTTGTGAAGAATCCTTCATCCGGACAACATTCTCAGCTCTCTCTCTCCTTCAAGTTTGCACTTGAAGGATCCTGTTTCAAATTTGCTGCAGAAATGACGAAGAAAATGACAAAGTCCCTACACGAAAGAAGATGTTTGATCAGTGGAAAACCAGAATGCTGCAGAAGACGAATATCTTGAAGTTTAAGTTTGGTTTTTTAAGCCTGAATTCCAGCAAACACAGCCACACACTGGATTGTGAGTCTTTAGAGACATACTGTAGATAGGTAGAGAAATACAACCACAAGGTGTTTTTTGTAGTTTTTTTCAAAGGTTTCAGATACAATCTCTGAATTTCAGTGCAAGACATGAACGGAATTTCATTTGTGACGCTCAAGGACTTTAAGAATTAGATTGAACTAACTCAGCAGCAGCTTTTTGAACCAGAAAACCTAGAAATCAACACAAAGCCTTAATTAGAACTGCTTTCTGCATGCCTGAATCCAACTGAAATGGATTTTTTGTTTGCTGCAGCTTCTATGTCAATATTCAAGAAAAAATCTGTAACCAAAAGGGAAAATCTTTACATTTTACATGTTTTTTTTGGTTGAATGATGGGGCTTCCTGTCTTTGGAATGCCAGAATACATCTATTTAAGATATAACTTTCACTAAAGACCTTTTATTTCTGCCTTTTATTGATAAAAACTGCAACAAAAACATGATTTTAGCTGCAAAAAGAATGACTTGAACGTTCAGCTGGATTTTACAATCAGATAACACTAGCTGCATATTTTTCTTGTAACTTGGATGAACTGACCTTTTCATTTTTTTTTCTAGAACTATTATTAATATTACGCTCTGTAAAGTCTTATCGTCTCACACTCCAGGCCTTATCTCCATCCGTGTTGCCCTTACCTGCCCCTCGCTGGAACTTTTCCCAAACTACCGAAAACACTTTGCGTCAATTTCACGGAATATTCGTCTCCGTCTGACCCCTTTTCAAGCAGCTTAACTAATCTAATTCTGTGCTCCCCTTGTGGATTAGTTCAGTGTCATTGCAGAAAGGGCTAATCATATCGTCCGTGGGCTTTACCTCCGCAGCCCAGACAACAACTGCTAATCTCCTCCACGTAATAACTTGACAGAACGTGGATCTTAACCCGGCAGTATTATCCACACCGTAATTATTTTACTGCTCACATCAACGCTCGGAGTCGCTTCTATAGATACATGTTAAACCGCGGTAACAACGGTGGCCTACATCTATACAGCTTAAGCATCTCTGAAGATCCATCTAACTAATCTGTAAATCAGTTAATCTGGCAGAAAGAAAACACCGATGACTAACGCTGTCAGGCAGCAAACCGCTCGCCTCCACGTGGAAGTTGTACCTCTATATCTCTCTCTGTATATTCTTTTTACAATAAAAGTGTTTTTTTTATTGTCTTTTGTTGCGTCACTGCAGCTCTTAATTCAAATGTTACAATTTCATGGTTGAACACAAGGTGGCAGCAGGAGACAAATGGTGAGAAGTCTAGCTCCACTTGAGGCCTCTAAGTTTGTGGGAACAGTTTGTGTTTCCAGTTTTAACATCACTGGGCACAAAGTTAGCAGCTTCAAGAAATGTTTCTTTAACTTTTCTCAGTTTGGTGTTAAAAAACGGCACCTTTCGGATGAACTGTGCCTTTTACTTTCAACCAGGTTGCACTTAAATCACCCCAAAATCAGCGTTGAATCTCACAAAAGCTCTTGTGTATGTCTGGCTCTGCAGATGTGGTCAACATCTCATGCCAAAACCTTAAAATCAGGGGCGTGGAGGCTATTATAGCTGAAGATTGTACCTTTAGTTTTGGAATTGCATTGCAGAGAATTCAATTTTAAACATAACTGGCTAATTGCAAAACCTCCAATGTTGGAAATGTGTTTTGCAGCATGTATGACCCAGAAATCAAGCTATTGTGTCAATAGTTTTGCTAATTTATGACGTTCTCCTTGATAGACAGTCATTTGATTCGCGGACTGGCTGATGGTCGCCACCGATATTTGTGATTTTTCCAATTATCTGGATTTTAATTGAACGATTATTGATAAATTGAGTTCGGATGCAGCCTTTTCTCTCTGTCATCTCTCTGGTCTTAGAAATGTCTCTGAAGCAGCAAAAGCTGAACAAGAAACACAAACCAGGATGTTAGCTACTCTAATAATGGCTAAGGTGATGCTAATGGCTAGCGGGTAAAGTAGAAGGCAGCTACAAACAAAGCATAGTCTGAAAAACAATAATGAATCTTTAAAATCTGGACCTTAATGGGCAGTAAAATGATAGAACAGTGTTATACAGCACGTCTGACCCTGAAATTAATCTACTGCGTCAATAGTTTTGCTAATTTATGACGTTCTCCTTGATAGACAGTCTTTAAATTAGGGGTCAACCAATTGTTATGACTGCCGCGACTGTTCATCAGCATTTTTCCAATTAGCTGTATTTTAATTGACCCATTATTGATGAATTCAGGTCTGATGCAGCCTCCTCTCTCTGTCTGTCATCCCTCTGGTCTTAGAAATGTCTCTAAAGCAGCAAAAACTAAACTGATCACTCACAGTGGCTAAGGCTATGCTAGCAGCTAAGTTAAAAGGCAGCTACAAACAAAGCAGAGTCTGGAAAACAATAATAAAGCTTTAAAATCTGGACCTTCGTGGGCAGTCAAAGTGATAAAACAGTCTTATGCAGCATGTCTGACCCAGAAATTAATCTACTGTGTCAATAGTTTTGCTAGTTAGAAAGTCTTTCGATTAGGGATCGGCCTGGCTGATTATTATGGCCGATATTTGGCATTTTTCCGCTTACTGTTATCTTTATATTTCATTGACTGATTGTTGGTAAATGACATCGCTCTGTGGTCTCAAATGTCTCTCAAGTAGCAAAAATTGAACACAAACTGGGACATGAGCTTCCCTAAGAGGCTAAGGCTATGCTAACAGCTAGCGGCTAAATGAGAAAGCAGCCACAGATGCTGAAACCTGAAACAGAAACTGGAGAAAAATAAATAAGAATGACAGTACAATGAGATGTGGACCTTAGTGGGAAATAGAACTGATAAATCAGTGAAAGTTTAAGAAAACAGAGAAGAGACAGTCTGGTGCATCCTAATTTAACCACTCCTGTTTCTATTTTACATCTTCAGTCGTAGTCGCCCTGATTAATGAAGAGGTCTAGTTATGATTGACAGGCTCTCTTCCATCACATGCTGCTAAAACTTTACATTTATTGGTTCCAAATATCGGTTAGCGGCCTTGAAAAACCCATATCAGTCGATCCCTACTTTTTATGTGTGGTAATGTTCCATCATATGTTTCAAAACTATTAGTTAATCTTGAACTAGAGCAAATCAAACTACAATCCCAACAATTCTTGAGTGTCTCCATACTTTTGGTCATCTGTAAATGCTAGATTTTGTTCACCCCTCAGAGCAAATACTCATAACACTCTGACCTTGATTTTCTATTGCTATAAAGGCGATAAAAGCTTCTGTAATGTCAGAATAAAAGCCAGACATTAAATATTTCTACCCATAACCTTGAATTAGTTTCTCTGAACAAAGCCTGGGCTCTGACATTCCAGCGTTTCTGGACCTGAAATAGCCTGAATTGTCTTGAATCTACTCCACAGCGCTGCCCTCCTTTCTGAATGGACTCGCTCCACTCTGCAGCTGACTGCACTACAAGCCTATTTGCTGCCGCTGTGTGGGAGTGGGCGACACGCAGACAGGAACCCGATGAATCACAGACGTGGATCTGAGGCAGTAGAGAGGAGAGGGAAAAAAACTGACGATGGTGAGTAGGCTGGACGTGAAGGGCTGAGATCGAACGCTGCTGAATAGATGCTTCAGGTATGTAGGTGTGTATACGTCCTGCCCACCCAATCCTGCCTCACGGTCGGCCTTGCCTACCTGTCGACACCCCCACTGTGGAGCGAATACACTTAAACCTATCTCCGGTTGTTGATGTAACCTCTAAAAGCTCATCTGTGTGGATCAAAGTTACATTTTTAGAAAGTTACGTCCACGAAAAATGCCTTTAAATGGCTCACATGTAAGTGTGTGGATGTACGTAGTCCTCGTTTCTGTCTCCACTCACACTCTAAAACTACTTCACAATGACAACTTGTAATATCAAGGTAATTCAGCTGTATATACTGGAGCCAGAAACCAGTTTTGAAGAAGAATAATACAGAAAGTCAACATTACAAGTTGACAGGGTTGGTTCCTTAGATTTGTTTCGTATAAAACTTCAAAGGTCTGGATCTGTCTTTTTCAGACCTTCATTGGTGTTTATATACATTTTAAAAGTAGAAATGCTCATGATATGTCTCCCAGAATATAAAATACCCCTCATATGAACATGGTAACAAGGTGAAAGGACTTGATTGTCTTTAAATGGCCGGTCCAAGTGAAGTCTTGTGCCATTTTAAGCAAGTTCACGCCAATTCTTGTGTCCGAAAGGACAGTAAGTATAAACAAACTCAGTTTATTATTTATTTTAGTATTATTGCTAACCTTGTCTTCGTGGTTTTACCCTCTAGTTTCTTCAATTAATTGTCATCTTTGTGGCCTATATTAGTGTTTTCTGTTGATTTTCTTTGTAAATCTTTTACCATGTTTAACTCTTTTGCTTCTATTTGAACTGACCATCCTTCTGTTCAGTGGTCTTACTGAGTATTCTTCTTGTTTGTCCTGTCTGTAAAGCACTAAGTGGTGCTACATAAATGAAGTTATTATTATTATTAATGTTAATCACTGATTATTGGACTCTTTCCTACTGCACTTATTTAAACCCATTCATCTCCTACTATCTGTAATAATGGCAGGAATTGGTCCAAAAATATAATGTCTCAACCCAACTTTCAAGCAACTTTTACCCAAAGGTAGACAGAATCTATCTGCACCCAAAGACTGTGTTCAAAGATGTTCGATAACATAATATTATGTCTTAAACTTTGATCATCGCAGTCTGTTGTGTGAAATCAAACTTATTTATACACATGCGAGACATATTTGACGTAACCGCACAGACGATTGAGGGTCAAAATGGCCAAAAATAGTAGTAGGACATCCTCGTATTTTTGACATACATTTAACATCCTGTGCTATGGGACATACTAAATGTTTTTCTAGGATATGATATTGTTTGGACGTCACATCTTGGCAGTTTTTGACTCCTCCTAGCTCCCAGCTCATCAAAAACCAAGCAAAGATACAATTCAAATGGGTGTATTATATAAAATTTACCCCCGTACTGTTACCATGCATAGGAAAATGAGCTATACAGACCGAAACTGTTTGACAAACCAGGCTGTGAACATGTTTATTCCTGCTTTCAAGTTGGACATTTTAACATGGAGGTCTATGGGAATTGACTCACTTTTGGATGCAGCCTCAAGTGGACAGTTGAGGAACTGCAATTTGTGGCAGCACCACTAAAATTCACTATTTAAGACCTGTTTGAAGTGTGGTTTTATGGAGGTTTACTGTATGTGCCAAACGACAGTGTATATTAGCTGGGTGTAACGACTTACAGGATTGCTAGGCTAGCTGCTTCAACTTGTTTCCAGTCTTTATGCTAAGCTAAACAGCTACCTCATGGATGTAACTTCATATTTGGGGTGCGATCCAATACCATATCATCTTTTGTGTGCCAGAAAAAGCTTTAGTACGTCCCAATGCACAGTAAGTCAAATGCACCATGCCAAAAATACCAGGGTATCCAACTGCATCTGGTCAAAATGTGACCAAACAGATGACAGCTAATTATTACAGGCGGTAATGGATATATGAGCAAGATGGTCAAAGCTTAAGGCATAATACCATGAGGAAGTAGTTGTTCCAATGGTATGTAGCACAGCTGTAGTACAAATGAAAAGAAAATAAGAAAGAAAAATGTGAACTGTAGGGTTTGGTTTACAGACATGAAAGTCACATCCATCTTCTTGGCCTGAAAGCATTGATGTCAAAATGTCAAATTGTTCCTTTAAGCAGTCAAGTCATAAGTCTTAAATTTCACGTTTTGACTTTCAAATATCTAGTCTACTGCTCTATATGTGAACTGAAGAGTTTCCACACATTTAAACTGAGCTTCGTAAGGCTTTTTGTGTTAACTTTTGTTGAACAATTCTCAAGTTAAGTCTGAACTCCAGTCTTTCACTCCTCCGAATGTTTGAGCTTTGAGTATTTTTGTTTTCACTTATCGAGTCATCCTTCGGGGAGTCAGATCTGCAGCCAGATGAGTCAAGTCTTGGATTTTGTCACTTTAAGTCTGACTTGTGTCCAAGTTTCAAGTCTACAGATTTCACAGCGAGTTTCTGGTTCTTGGGTGAAAATCCAAATCAAGTCAAGTTAATTGGAAAGTTTTCGCAAAATCTCAATTTAAACCTGAGTTAATGGCGTTTTTTCACATATTAAGATGAATACATTTGAAATTTGATGTTTTTTTGTTTTTAAGTCTTAATTCCTTATTTTTGTGACTTTAAACCTGACACCAGTCTCAAGTCTCCATCTCCTTCTTGTTACTTGAACTAACCACGATTGACGATCAGTATCTTAATTCATTTGCGTATCATTAAGGGTTGGCAGCCGGCAAACATAACGGGAGCTTACATTCAATTATGGAAACTAATTGTGGGGATTGAATGCTCACAGAGGAGTGAATCAATAGCCTCGCTGTCAGTGGGAATGTTTGCCGTTTGCCCCGGCGAAGACCAAACATGCCCAATTGATTTTCACCGACCGTCTGCAGTTCGGTCTCGCTTTAATCAGATGTGGCAATCAAAACAAAATAAGTGTTCTGGTAGCGAGCCGTGGTTCCACTCTGCTATCTTCGCTACCGGCAGCACTAAAATATCTGTTTTATCTCACTGAAGGGAAGAAAAACAGCCGTGACTGTCCTCCTTTTCGCCGGCCTTCTGTTATCTTCTGCTTTGTCTCTTTTTCGTACATTCAAAGGCCTTCAGATCGTGATGCGCCGCGATGTGTGGGATTCCCCAACCCACCATACGAGGCCTTTGAAGTCCAAGAAAATGTGGCTCCATCCCACTCATAGCAGGCAGAGCCCACTCAGCCAAGAGCCACACAAATATAGAGCAAATATGTGCAGTTAAACTCTTGACTCTGGGTTTATTAAGTGGTGCATTGTCAAAAAAACAACACAAAAATACCATCTTCCTGTATAGGGGGACAACTGAGCTGCAGGATTTAAAGTACAAAACTGCTTGCGTGTAAGAAGACTATTGCATTATTGCATGTTTGGATAGATGTAGTGCATCAATGGCTGCTCCAGTTTCTTTGCAGAGATGCTCAGTCAGGTCTTCTGAATGGTTGTAGCAGAGGCGGTGTGGGCAGCGTGTGACACAGCGGAGCAGGCGTGGCTTCTTTAAATGCCATGCTGCATTTCTGGACTCGCTGCAAAGCACTGAGATGTCAACATCACACCGCCAGATGCTTTAGGATGGCTTAGGGGCAATTTATGGTGATAATAGGGGATGTTTTAATGGGATTATCAAGAAGAAAGTCATGTAATTCCATGCTTTTGGTGCCAAAAATCAGTTTGTCCTACAAATATGAGTGAATAATACATTTTATATGTTACATAATCTAGTGTTTTAGCAGTGAATGTGACGGAATATTTACTTTTCTATAAATCATCAGTTTTTTCACTTACATGTCACAATACATATTTGCAGGGTCGAAACTAATTAATAATGCTGCAGAGTGTTAGCCAGTTAGGTCACATTCTGTAAAATACTGCATACAATACTGTATAATAGTGGGTCTTAGCATTATCATTAAATTAGTTTGGTTTTTTGACATCATAATACCACTGTTGGGTCCCAGGCTTGCATTGTAGTCACGTAAAGTTGTTTTTTATACAATTATTGTCGGGTTTTATTCCACAGTATGTAAACTACTCAGATAAAATCCCACCAAAAATAACAATATAGGATCTCAACCCCACTATTTGAACTTTTTGGGCTTATTTGTTACACCAATCATGCTATTTTTTAACTGGAAAGCCCTGAGATGTTGACATCACACTGCCAGGTGCTTTAGGATTGCTTAGGGCTAATTTATGGTGATAATAATATTGATTGGTTGAGAAACAGCAAGAATCATGAAGCCAAAGTGATGTTTTAATGGAATTAATAAGAAAAAAATCCACATGACTCCAAGTCTTTGGTGCCAGAAATCAGTTTGTCCTCCAAATATTGGTGAATAATACATTATATATGTTACATAGTCTAGCATTTTTAGCAGTGAATGAGACCGTTTGAGTATTTTCTTTGCAATTAAATGGTCAAATAAAATTTATTTTTTCAATCATATATATTTGCAAGGTCAAAAATACTACTTTACTGAGGTTATTCTACATAATACAACTGTAGGGTCTCAGTCTTGCATGATAGTCAAGCAAAGTTGTATTTTTTATAATCATTGGTGGGTTTTATTCCACAATATGTGAATTACTCAGATAAAATCATGACCCAAATACCAATATAGACTTTTGACCCCAGTATTTGAACTCAATTTTTAAAACCAATCGTGTATTTTGTGTTTTACTGGAAAGCACTCAGTTGTTTTAAATGTGTATAAATATATGAAAAATGATGACTCGACATATAGCAAACAGTGATTAGCGCTCATTTAAGCAAAGAACTAAGCAGTGAAATCCCCCGTTGGCTACCAGGTAGGGAAAAAACTGCCATGTGACCCCAGAAATCTAGTTCTTCCACCAGGTTTTATGATTAAAGAATATCAAAGTAATTAGATTATGTATTCCTCATGTCAAAATATGACTTATTATAACACATTATCATGATATGGATCTTAGGGTGGTTCAACCAATATTAAGGACCCAACCGTCTTGATGTCAAATTCCACTTTTGAGATTTGCCTTTTTGTTGAAATTTGTTAAATTAATGTCTGTTTAAATAAACCTTTACACAGCAAATGTGAGGCAGTAGAGCAAAACTGACCATATTTAAGTCTATTGAAAAATAGTGGTGTTAGTATGAGCCCATCAGATACACTATAAAAAATATTTTTTTGACCCAACAATAACTTAACAACAAAAATTAAAGCAACACTTTAAAAAAAAAAAAAAATCAATCTCCTAAACTGAAATTATGTTAAATCAACTAACTATATTTTGGTACAGGGGATAGAATTTCCTCTACAAATGAAAATATTGTAAATGACTTAACGATTGGTGACATAAACACAATAAGCTGATTATTCCTAAAAAATAAATTGTCCCAACTGGTATTTCTACCTTATCTAAAAAATAAAATCTTGCTGTGTTATATACTTAATTATCATAATTATGATGAAAACAAGTTCTAATTTGGGAAATTAATAAAATCAAGTCGTTCCAATGTTTAGTATGTTGAGAAGGAGACATGAAATCCTGCCCTCAAGGCAAAGAAAAATAAAGTTATAAAGCCAACTTCGTTAAATTATTTCAACCTCATACTTGTTTTGATTGAACTTATGCAGAAAATTGACTTGAATATTAAGTTGATGCAACATTATTATGTCATCAAAATAAGGTTGGTGACTTAAAGGGTTATCTTAATCAGCAAATTAAGCTTAATTAAAATGGATTTAGGTTCACATATCAATAAAAAAAAATTTCAATAAGCTAGTTTCTTACAGAATAAATGTTGTTTCAAAGCTGTTTATCCAGGAAACATCAAACATGTCATTTATTTTTCTTTTACAGATATTTATGTACATAAAATCTACTGATTTATGCCACAATATATGAGTTTTATTATCTCATTCTTCTTCTAAACAGTGATAGGAGATTCTAAGAAGCTGTAATAAATCCCCCACTGTTACTGTCACAGCAGATGTGTTAGGATTGCTTAGAGGTAATATATGATGATAATATCGACTGGTAGAGAAACAGCAAGAATCATGAATCCCAAGTGATGCTTTAATGGAATTATCAAGGAAAAATCCACATGACTCCAAGTCTTTGGTGCCAAAAATCAGTTTGTCCTCCATATATAGGAGAATAATACATTTTATAGATTATAAAAATGTAGGGTCTTAGCATTATCATTAAATTTGTTTGGTTATTTGACATGGTAACACCACTGTAGGGTCTCAGTCTTGCGTCATAGTCAAGCCAAGTTGTATTTCATACAATTATTGTTGGGTTTTATTCCATAATATGTAAATTACTCAGATAAAGTCACAACAAAAATAACAATATGTGGTTGTCTTAATTAGTGATTTAAACTGAATTAAAATGGATTTAATAAAGTGGTGGAAATAGGTCTACATTTCAATACAAAAAAAAATTAATAAGCTAATGTCTTACATAGTAATTGCTAAGCTGTTTTTACAGAAAACATCAAACATATCATTTATGTCTCTTTTCAGATACTTATGTACATACAATCTATTAATTTATCCCATAATATATGAGTCTTATGATCCCATACTTCCTCTAAATAGTGATATTAGACTGTAAGAAGCTGGAATGGATCCTTGTGGTTCCTCAGCAGCTCCGTTTCCCACCGTCCTTGAAGGCAGCACCGCCCCTCTCCGCCTCTGCGCTCCAACCGAGAGGCACCGACCGACTGACTGGCTGCGTGGGGAGCCGGTGTGGGCGCAGCGGAGGACTTTCCTATAAAAGCAGGGATCCCACGGCCAGACGTGCTCGTCTCTCCGCGTCAGTCAGCGGCTCACCGGATCCGCTCCTCCCCGCCGACAGCTGCCTCCATCCCCGCGTTCACAGTTCGGAACAAAAAAATCCTCCGGACCTCATCCAAAAAGGAAAACATTTTCGTCTATGGTTCTGACTGACGCTCCGACAAGGATGTCCCGGACCGACGAGGTGCACCGTATAACGGAGAATGTCTACAAGGTAAGACCGGGCTGTTCGGTAGTTTGTTCCCCCGCCGGTGACCGCGCGTCCTCGGCGCACCTGCTGCACCGGAGCTCGGCTTATTAGAGGACGCGGCAACGGATAACTTTGACTCAGTTAACCCGGCAGCTGTGTGAGGCGACGTTTGGCCACTTTGATGTCCAAAAAAGCCCCCCTTTTAAACGCTTCATTAAAAAAAAAAAAGAATCCATCTCCAGTCATCTGGAGACGATCAGGAGGTCCTTTTACGCGTAATTTTTCTGGAAAAGATTCTGGATAAGTCGATTAGTTTGGCTGTGTATGAGGTTCTTATGGACTGATTTAGTGTAGAAATGCTGAACGGGGATTCTGTTATAATGTTAATATATATAAAAAAGCCAGTTTTCTCACCAGCAAAGTCAAATTACAACAACAACTAATGGAGTTAATGACCTGTAATTGATTAATTGGTTGTGTTTGGACAGCTTGTTTGGTTGAGCTTCCTCTCTGTTACATCTGCAGTGATCATGAGTGAGTCAGTCATGTAGATTTCCTTGCTGAGCCTCCACGCTGGCAGTTTTGCCCCGGGGCAGTTGACTGGAACAGAGAGCTGTCACCACCGGAGCTCCATCCAGCCAGACGTTACCTGCTCCACTGATACCGATCATTAATTTATGGGGGCTCCAAGCTCTTCGTCTTCATCCGAGCCAGCTGTGCCTCCACTTTGGGCAGTTTTCAGAGAGGAAAGGACAAAGCCATTAAGAGCGTTTGTGAAGCAGCAGTTTTGCACTTGACCCTGTGCAGCTGGGCCTGATCAGATTTCTGTGTGAGAATAAGAATAAGGGTTTGTTTTGTGGCTCTTATCCAGGTTGTTTCCTCCTGAATAGATCCTGCTTGCGTTCTAGCTAGACTCAGATGTATCTGCTGAATGAAACTGTAGATCTGTAGAAGACGGGGAGAGAAGAGATTTCTTGGGGAAATCTCAGGTGTGACGGAGCCAAATCTCCCCTTTGCACTTGCTGAAAAGGTGACGAACACTCCTCAACTGTTATTGTCACAACAGATGCTTTATGATTACTTAAGGGTAATTTATCGGCTGGTTGAGAAACAGCAAGAATCATGAAGCCAAAGTGATGTTTTAATGGATTTAATAAGAAAAAAATCCACATGACTCCAAGTCTTTGGTGCCAAAAATCAGTTTGTCCTCCGAATATAGATGTATAAACTTTGAACTTTGGATAAAAGCATCTGATGAATGAAATTGTAGAATAATACCGTTGGGTTTTGACATGATAATACCACTGTAGGGTCTCAGCCTTGCATTATAGTCAAGTGAAGTTGTATTTTATATATTTACTGTTGGGTTTTATGCCATAATATGTAAGTTACTCGGATATAATCAAACCGATATAGAGCTTTGACCCCAGTATTTGAACTTGTTACGTTAATTTGTGACGCCAATCGTGTTATTTGGTGTTTTACTAGAAAGCACTCGGTAGTTTTAAATGCGTATAAACACATGAAAAACAGTGACTTAACATATAGCAAACAGTCTGATTGGTGCTCATTTAAGCGAAAGAACCTTGGTGTTGTTATTGTCACAGCAGAGCTCCTCTGTTGGGGGGCGGCCGAGGTGTTACTCTTGAGTTTCAGTGCACTCAGGGCAGCCCTCCAGGCGGGGAGGTAGATTTCACCGATGAAAACTCGACAAGGGCTTTCCTTTGTGCGAGGAAACTTGTAAAGTGCTCCACACGCCTCCGCGGAAAATCTCAGAGAGCCGGAGTGGCCTACAAGCTCCAGGAAGAGGTGCCGGCGGATGCGAGCTCACCGAGCCGGAGATGCCGGGTTCACCGATGGCGTGACGTCAGGGTTTAGGAGGAAAAAGGGGATTTGGGAATGTGGTCGACCTTAAGCGTCACGCGGAGATGCGCTGCAGGAAAAGGCTCTAATGAGGGATCAGGATGGTGCGACCTGTGGGAGGTTTCTTTGGATCTGTAATAGCTGGAAGAGGAGGAGGATAAAGAAGGAAGAGAGGCTAGGGGGCTGTTTTTTTGTGATGAGCTCATTCGTCACTTGACAGAAAATTTATTCTCATTTCAGTCATTTAGCAGCATTTTCTCTGTTTTGTGTCACTATGCATTAGGGTTGGCTTTTATTTTTGGGTCTGATGCTGATTATTTGTAATCAAGAACGACCGACAAGTGATATTTGTAATTGACATGTTTATGTAGATAGCAGAGAACCTGTGATTTATAAGTTAGCTTCTTCATTATAAGGGTGACTATAACCGAATATGCAAAATAGAAATAGGAGTGATTAAAACTTTTCTCTATTTTCTTAATATTTCACTGTTTTATCACTTGTATCGCCCACTAAGGTCCACATTTTCCAGACTCTGTTTTGTTTGTTGCTGCTTTCTACATTAGCCGTTAGCAATTAGCATAGCCTTTGCCGCTGTGAGACAAGCTAACTTCCTGGTTTGTGTTCAATTTTTGCTGCTTGAGAGACATTCCTGAGACCACAGACTGTTGTAATTTACCAATAATCAGTCAATAAAAATGAAGATATCAGTAAGCGGAAAAATGACAAATATCGGCCTCGATAATCAGTCAGACTGATAATCGGTCGATCGCGAATCAACAAGGACAACAGCATTAATTAGTAAATGCTTTCACACAATGAGCAATCAGTAATCAATAAAAAAAAACAGATAATTGGAAAAAAAATGCAGAAAATTGGCCACGGTAATCAGTCTGCTCCTACTGTGCATTCATCTCCAGTGGATTTTACAAAGTTGGCCTCTTGTCTTCACTATTTCCTGACATTTAACAGTTTAAAAATGCACATAACGGGACATTTTTTAATTATTTAAAAAAATATTTATAAGTTAATGATCATATGGAAGAAAGAAAGTCTCACCATCAGTTGCAGATTCACTGAAAATCCCTGCAGTGAAGGAAAATCTAAAGGGATGAGAGGCTTCAGAAACGCTCTGCTCAGGGGTCAAGTATGAAAATGCCACCGTGCAGAAATGTAGCGCCGGGGTTTCTTCCTCCCATCAGCAGGCTGCATCATTATGGAGTCAGCAGGAGAAGCTTTGACTCGGGGGCTGATTGTAGGAGACCGATGCTCGCTGGCGTGGCAGTCGGTGCGACAGCGGTGGGGCCGAGGGCTGAGCTGCCGAGGCTTCGTGTTGGGCTGTGTTTAGAGAAACTAACAGGTCTTTATTAATTCATTAAAGGCACGGAGGATGAAGAGGCCCGGAGGTGCCAGCTCCCATTAGATAACACTCCAGTCTGTTTCTCCGCCGAGGAGACGAAGGTAGAGACAGCAAATGTCAGCAATTAGATCTTGTAGCGTCGAGATAGGGATCAATTACAGAGCATCATAAGCGTCGAGTAGATTGTACTCGGAGAGGTCGTTCCTCTGTCGACCTTAATGCTCGGATAGATTTTTAATCTGCAGATCCAAATCTGCATCAAGATCGTAGCTCGGCTGATATGGTAGCCAAGTTCTGTGTGCAAAAATCCTGCAACCATTTTGAATAATAACCTTGGAGCAGCAGCACCTACAGCTGCAGGATTAATATGTGCACGTGTTGGAGGGAAATTGCACTGAATTGGTTGAAAAGTGCTTGTCGGAAAAAAAGAAATCTGTGATGGAGAAATTAGTGCAGACTGTACTTGAATATTAATGTTGAATGAAAAGACTCAGGACGAATAAATGTTTTGCTTTTGTGTAAGTGTTATTATTTTTTTTAAGCATTTTTGTGCATGTAAAAGGTTTGCAAAAGTTTCTTATGGAAATCTCTGCTACTTCCCTGCCTGAAACCCCTCATTTTATTTCTTATCTACATCAGGTAACATATTTGACCTTACTAGCAGCTTGTTTTAAAGTGAAGAATTACCATGGTTTCTTCATTTAAAGACACTTCTGCAAGGTTTATCTTTCTGCCTGTTTTCAGAGATCTGTTAATAATCGATAATCATTATTAATCATTGTCTGTTTCAGGCTAATCTACCTTCTTACTTAGCCGCTAGCCATTAGAGTAGCCTTAGCCGCTGTGGAAATAGCTCGTATTCAGTTTTTGCTGTTTGAGAGACATTTCTGAGACCAGAGTCCTGAGACCTGAAGTAGCACATTTATTTAATTAATAATCATTAATAATTATTGTCTGTTTCCATTAATCTACCTTCTAACTTAGCTGTTAGCGTAGCCGTAACCCCTGTGAAAGGAGCTAACTTCCTGGTTTGAGTTTGGTTTTTGCTGCTCGAGAGACATTTCTGAGACCACAGAGTCCTGAGACATGAAGTAGCACATTTAATTAATCAATAATCATTATTAATTATTGTCTGTTTCCATTAATCTACCCTCTAACTTAGCTGTTAGCGTAGCCGTAACTCCTGTGAGAGGCGCTAACTTCCTGGTTTGAGTTTGGTTTTTGCTGCTCGAGAGACATTTCTGAGACCACAGAGTCCTGAGACTCGAAGTAGCACATTTAATTAATCAATAATCATTATTAATTATTGTCTGTTTCAGTTAAATCTGCCGCTGCCTTCTAACTTAGCCGCTAGCCATTAGTGTAGCCTTAGCCGCTATGAAAGTAGCTAAACTTCCAAGTTTGTGTTCAGTTTTCGCTGCTTGAGACATTTCTGAGACCACAGTTTAATCTTATTTGACCTGATGAGCAGTTTGTTTAAAATAAAGAATTGCCATCATTTCTTCACTTAAAAACACTTCTGCAAGGTTTTTCTTTTTGCCTGTTCTCAGAGATCTGTGTTTATGACGCGTCACCGATGTATTCATGTGCTTTCTGAGCATTAAAAGCATGCAGACGTGTTCTACTAGACCTGTAGAAATTCACAATATGGGCTCTGTATTGAACTGTGAGTCACCTCTGCTCAACAAGAAGCTCAAACGTGAAGGTTTATGTGCAGAAATCTCTGAATAATTCTCCCCAGCATTGTGCAGCAGCAGCTGTGATTAGATGCTTACTTGAAATCTGAATTATTCCCATGTGTTTCTAACTACCCAAACGTTGCACGGTGACCCTTTGCAGGATGAACGGCGGTTTTGTTTTCGCGCCGCTCCGCTTGCTGTTTTGTTTCCTTTTGTTTGTTGGACTTTCTGCTGCCAGAATAAAATAACTCGGACTGAGCGGCAGAGGACCAAAGCCTTCACCTCACCGCCCTGCTGCTGACAACAAGAGATGCTGAATGTAATGTTTGGATGACTCACATTGGCGGATGCGAGTTTGTGTGTGTGGGCAGTTGTGTCTCACGACTGCATGTGTGTTGTGTTTGTCGGTGCTGCACTGTGAAGCGGCCGCCGCTGCTTCTGGCTCCGTAATGATATGCAATCTCGCATCAGAACATGCAAATTACAAAAGCGAGCGGAGTGGTGGATGCCAAGGTTGAAATGTCAAGTTTGTGGAAGTTTTTTCGAAGCTGCGGAGAGGCGTGTCGGGTTCCCACCAAGTGTGCTTCCTCAGGTTGTTGTGGTTTGCTGAACAAACACCATCTGTATGTTTGTTTGGGAGCGTATTCAGCGAGGCTTTTGTAGTCCCAACAGTACCGCAGGCGCAGTTTGTTGAATGAAGCTCGGGTGTCAGGGCGAGGCTGAAGAGAGATTGTTCGATACATTTGATGGGCGGAGGGGATTACCGAGAGATCAGCTGATTGATTTTTAGTGCTTTCTTTGTACTTGTGCATTCAACCATTTTCTAGCTGTCACATGTTCTAACAGCAGGTCCAGGTGTGGTGTAACAGCAGTGACAAATTATTAAAATTACCATCCATTTTTTGGTTAATTTAGTGGAAAAACTACCAAAAGAACGTTATCATATCAGTGCACCATTTGAACTGCAATAACATATTCATAGAATTACCATCCATTTTTGATTAATTTAATAGAAAAACTACCAAAATAACTCATCCATTCCATGGACCGTTTATGTTGCAATAGCGGTGCCATATTCATAGAATTACCAGCCATTTTGGGTTAATGTAATGGAAAAACTACCATAAAACCCCCCCCATCAAATCCCTGCACCATTTATGTTGCAATAGCAGTAATATTCGTAGAATTACCGTCCATTTTTGATTAATTTAGTGGAAAAACTACCATAAAAACCCCCCATCAAATCCCTGCACCATTTATGTTGCAATAGCAGTAGTACTGGTAGAATTACCGTCCATTTTTGATTAATTTAATGGATAAACTACCAAAAGAACCATATCAAACCTGTGCACCATTTATGTTCCGATAACAGTAACGTATTCATAGAATTACCATCCATTTTTGGTTAATTTGATGGAAAAACTACCAAATGAATACTCGTCAACTCCATACACCAATCATGTTGCAATAGCAGTAGTATATTAATAGAATTACCAGATAGAAACGTCCATTTTAATGGGAAAAACTACCACAAAAACATCATCCTACCTGTGCACCATTAATGTTGCAATAGCAGTAACATATTCTTTGAATTACAGTCCATTTTTGGTTAATTTAATGGAAAAACCACCAAGAAACCCATCAAATCGGTGCACCTTTGCATCATTGATTTATGATCTACCGATGATCTTTAAAGTCGAGCCTAAATGCCAAACCCTTGCTGAGTCAAGCTTCTAAAGATCGTCAACTCGCTGCTTTTTTCCCCAGTTTAAGGGCAGACGCTGAGGGTGAAAAGGGCAAAACTGAATTTTTATGGTTTTAATTATGCAAATGCGGTGTTAATGATCTAAATATGCACCAATTTGCATTAATTTCCAGAAACAAGAAGCTTAACACTGGATGATGTTGTTTGATATTTTGAAGTCAAAGGTTTTTACAGTGGAGATTTTGGATATTTCTTTTTTTTAATCACCCCATAAATCCATAAAATACTGTAAAGAACGAGAGAAGAATGCATTTTCGCCACGTTTTTGAGAATACAGTGTTCTATAAATCAGGCTATGAATGGATGCCTCTGTATAAACCTGCAGAATGTAGATGAAAGGAAAACTCTGAAGTTTGGTGAAAGTGCAACTGAAGTGGAGACTTCGGGCTTATTCTTTGTGTAACAAGTTGCGATTTTATGCTTAAATATGCAAAGAAGCTATTTTAGATATGGGCAAATTTGCCCAAATGTCCAACAAACAAAGTATAAATGTGTAAGTGTGCTAAAATAAGACATTTTATGCTAGCAAGATGGCACAAAATCTAAAAATTGACCATTGCTTGAATGATTTTGATGATGTCTGATGTTATTTATAATCTGTGCAGTTAACTTTAGGCTCTGGAAACACGAGGTTTTCGTCAAAATAGTGACAATCTGTAGCTGTATTTCTCGGAACGCTCGATATTTTCCTATTTTTTTTTGCTTAAAACATAATTTAAGTGCGTCTTTTTGTCTTTCCAATACAAATTATGTAAAAGAATGTAGTTTTGAAGAGATGGAGGATGTTATGTAGATGCAAACTCATGCGCTTCCCTGTGAGATGCTCAGTTGATGAAAGGGTCCATATAAATCTCAGCCCGTTATTGACTAAAGCCGTCAATTAAAGTGCATTACGTGTCGCTGTACAGCATCAATCTCCTGCTAACATGGCGTGTTTGTGTTGCCTGACTGTCACCAGGGAGCATCCTCCAGTGATTGCAGTCATCAATCGCCGCGTAAATATTGTCGTGTTGTCAAGTCCAACCTCCGCGAGACGAACGAGTCGCACATTGCTCATGCGAAAGCCAAAACTATTCGTTCTCCAGGGACACATTTTTATCCAATGTGTGTGCTTGTGTGGGGGGTTTGTGAGTAATGCTACCGAACACTTTATCCCCACAGCCACAAGTACAATCTGTTCAGGTTTTCTTCCCCGCTGGAGTCTTTTCATTTTGTAGCCCGGTGGATTAAGAAAAAAAAAAAGCAGCGAATTACTGTCAGCAGCAGTAGTTTTCCAGCTGTTTTCTCCTGCTGCAGAACTTACACGGTTTGTGCCATGGCCACGAGCGGCGTTCCTGTAGATTTCATTGGATTGCATCTGTGGTGTTGGTCTTTATCGGAGTTATTGTTGAGCGTGTTGTGAAGCAGACAGCTGTTGTTGGAGGCCGAGCGCTGCAGGTGAGAGGCAGGGCATCTGTTGGGGAAGTGATGAAGTGCAGCAGTGGATTGACCGAGGAAGGGAGGAGGTTTGTTTTGAAGAGGTGCCGTGGTGTCATGTCCAGCCCCGATGCCCGTCAGGCAGATTGAACCGCTCTGGTCCGGATTCTTTTTTTGTTCGAGGTCGTACGAGGTGAACCGAAGCCTGCAGCCTCGCCGCTCGTGTGCACAGAAACGCACCGAATCAAAACCGCTCTGCCAAAGCAGGATTTCTCCAGTGTAATTGTTTCAAACCCAGTGATTTTTCTACTGATTAGTCACAGCGCTTTCACCTCTGTAGTCTGGCTTCGTGCCTTTTGTCCCTGCAGAACTCCAGCTCCAGCGTTTGTTCCAGCTTTACTCATCTTTAGGCAGCAGCAGCAGCGTTTCGGCGTCACCGTGACGCTCTCTGACAGGGTTGTCGGCTATACGGTTGTGTTATGTAAGCAGTTTGTGATGCTGTATTTTAATATAAAGGTTTATCTCACTGCGCAGCTTATTAATGTTTGCACACCGACTTTGCCATTGAGGCTCTTTTGAGCAAATCCAGATACCCTACATCTGCATAGAAGAGTGTGACAAAGTTCCATCTAGCAACTGAAAAGCTGCATATTTTCCTGTCGACTCCTGGTGCTATTGTAGAGCTGCAACCTTTTGTTCGGTGTATAAAATGGGGGAAGAAATTGCTGTTTTGTTTGACCAAAAGCCCCCAGTATTCAGTTAATACCAATAAACGGTAAACACAAACATGTGATTGTAGCAGCTACTGTAGTAAATACAAAGGATTGTAAGCAATAAAAACTATTTTTGTGCAGGAATGTGCTGATGAATTGCCTGAGAATATGCAAGGTTACGCTGCATTCAAGGAAGACAACTTGAAATTTGTAAAATAATTCTTTGGAGGCACTGAAAATCTGCAGATGTTTGGCGTTCTTTCACTGTTTTTGCTTGAAAAATGAGTCACATCTGGGGCTCAACAAACCATCTGTCTGGATGTTTATCACATCGGATATTCAGCCTCCTTCCAGTTATCAATCATGCTATTTTTGGTGACATTAATTAATTAAAAAGTACACTTCTTGGGCTATCTATATCCATAGTTTGCACTCTGTAGCCTGGAGAAATGTCCTCCCCACAGCTGTCTGATGGTTGGATTTGCCACCTGTCGCAAGTAATAGCCGATCAAGACCGAAGGATAAATGTTGGAAAGTTTCATCAAAACGTATATAAAAAAGTGCACAAAAAGAAGCGTTTCAGCAAAGTTTTGTGTTGGAGCTTGTGTTTTTATTTTCAGTTTTCCTGCTCACATGTATTAGTTATGGGCCTCCTTGATGACTAATGATCATCTGCCGTGGAACAACACGTCTTGGTAGACCACTAATCAATTCTCAAAATAGCTGCAGACTATTTTTGTCAGTCTGTGATTCAGCTCATCATTTCTGCTCGATCGATTTGCATTAGTCAGATTTTTGCAAACACGTGTGTGTTTTTTCTAGGTTTCAGTCATTTTCAGCCATTTTGTACAAACTTTGAGTTCTTTTGGACCATAAAAAAAAAAAAAAAAAATGACACGTTTTGGGTGATTTATTTATTTTTAAGTCATTTTGACCATTTTTTTTTTTGGATTATGTATAATTTTAAGTCATGATGGACAAATTTTGAATAATTTGGGGCATTTTTTTCAGACATTCATACAAGTTTTAGTTATTTTGGAGAAATTTGAGCCATTTTTGGGAAAATTTTGAGGCAGTTTTAGCCAATTTTCTCAATTACTTTGGACATGTTTCTAGGTTTCCATTATTTTTGACAAATTTTGAGTCACTTTAATGATGAATATTTACATTTTTACAGCCTTGCCAGACTCTTCCTCTCTCCATTTACAATAGCCCAAAACTATTTGGAACTTGTCCAAAGTGACATTAAATTGTCCCAAATGACTCAATAATTGTCCAGATTAACTTACAATTGATCTAAAATCTCACAAAATGTCCAAAATGAGTCAAGAATTGTTCAAAATAACTCATAAACAGTCAAAACTACTTGAATGTAGATGAAAATATCTGGAAATTTGTCATTTTAAACAAGATTTGAGTCATTAAGGTAAATTTAAGTTGTTTTGGACGAGTTTTAAGCCACATTTCAGTTTCTACTCATCATCTGTAGAAAGATGTTTCACCATGCTGAATGTACCTCCAACAACTTGCTCCTCTGTTCACTGTTTTTGAGCCATGCTGCATTTATTTTAATCATCCAGTAGGTTCGATTTTCAAGCCATGATCACTTTTGACAGTCGGTGTCATGTTGGATCTATTTATTTTTAGTTTAGTCAGGTTAGTCATAGCTGCAGGAGCTAAGAATATCTTGGGACATCTGTGGTCAAAAATCACTCGAAATAATCGACCGCTGATGCTTCATTTGTGACGTTTAATGCACCATTTCGTGCTCCTACATCTGATACGTTTCCTGTCAAGCCTTTTTGCAACCCAAAAAGAATGTGCTCATGCATGCAAACACTGTAAAAGTGTCCATGTCATGAGCTGGTTAGTGAAAACATGTGTTAGTGTTCAGTTTTAGAGCTGACAGTCAGAAAACAGCTTCATGTCTGTGATGTGGTGGAGCTCTATCTGTCTGGCTGTTGTGAGTTTAGAAGGAAGATGTTGCTCTTTCACTGCATGTCTCAGATCTCCTGTGGCTAAAAATGTTCCTACATGATGTGATATTGTGCCCATTTGACCAGTTATCTTGTGCTGGATTCTGAGCAACCTCTGTGTGGCCGATTTTTGACATCAGTTCTACATATGAGCTGGATGCTTGCCTACAAACACAGGCTGGTCCCTAAATCAACATCCAGAAGGCTTCGGCGCAGTGCAGGTGCAGCGTGCCGTCGACGCTTTCACTTTTCATTATTTAGATTTCACCAACTGCTCCGTTCCGACGCTCCTTTCATGGCTGTCATGCAGCATAACCGTTGGCATCTGCTCTGTGTGTGTGTGCAGCCGTTAGCACATCAGTAAGTTATCTAACCGGAGCTGCAGGGAGATCGAGGAGGAGAGGTGGAGGCTGCCGGGTAGAGCAGGGGCTTGGCAGAGGATGAAAGGAAAGTTACTGGGACGGATCTCCAAAGAGAGACGGGAGGCGAGGGTGTGGATCCACTCTTGCGTCCTGACTCTAATTAGTAGACAGAAATTAAGCGGGAAAAGGCCTGAGAGGCGAGACAAAGCAGGGCTGCAGACAAAGTGTGCGCGTTTTAATTGGCGACGTAGCTCCGAGTGACATTTCTCTGTTATCTCGCATTTCTGCGCAGAAACGTCGCCAAAATGTTGCCTTTGTGCGAACATATGTGTTGATTCATTCACGTGGATCTCATGCGTCACTCGATGATGATGATGATCACCTCGGCTCACGTGGCGGCCGTGGAGACTCCCTCTTCTCGCCTCCCCCGTTAGCACGAACCGAACGTGAGGTGAATGGAAATGGGCTGCCCCCGTCACGGAGGGGGGGATTCCAGCGCCGCCTTATATGGTCGGTGCCGGAAGTGCCCCCCTTCCCTCCCGTCCTTCATCCCTTCCCTCCCCGTCGGCTTCTGGAAGCTGCGTCGCTGGAATAAGGGGGCGCTGACTCTCCCTCTGCACACAGATAAGAGCTCATCTGAAAGGGAAATTGGCCGACTTCACACACGGGGAGAGCAGATAGGCTCCGAATTTCCCATCTCCTGAGGGCGTTGAAGCGGTGCAGCTTTAGCGGCCGCGATTGTCACACCGGATGAGCACGAGCAAATAATGTCCGTTTTCCTCGAAGCAAAAATAATGAAGGACAGCCACAAAACACTAATGGACATAATGCATATATATCAGCTTATCCCTCCCACATACAGTATGCAACCCGGCGGGGGGCCCTAATGGCTTTTTTCACGTTGGCAGTAATTTCCTGCACAATGCGCCTCCTTATGTTTGTGAAATGGTCGGGGTTAAAAAACAGGAGACAAACCCTGCTCATATCAATCAGCATATATACTGTGACATAAGAGATTGGAGCACAACTTAATCACTATTTCCCTCTTTTTCCCCCATTTGCACCCCCTTCTCAACTGTTTATCTCTTTGTTGCATTTCAACAAGCATTTATTGACTTAAACTTCATGGTTTTAGGCACAAAATCAAACAGTGATTTGCTGCTGTGGGCACCGTAAAAGCAGATTTCTCAGATTTGCAACTTAAAAGGTGGAGGTTATAGCGCTAGTATCACTAGTCTAAAGCTAACAGATGCAGAAAATGACAATTAAATTGCAATTATTTGTATTTAAATTAACTAAAATTGTATGATTGGGACAGAACTAGTCTAAAAATGGAAGAAAATTCGGCAGTTCAACTCTGCATCGACCCCAGTCTGGTTTTATTTATGCTGTTTGGCCAAAAGTATTTGGACAATGCCGATCTACAGATGTTTCTTGTGTTAATTCTGCACAATACAATGATATATTACACAATGCAGTGCCACTAGAGCTGTGACAGTTTGCCAACTTTTGAAGTAATCACTAACCATTTTTAATATTCATTGGTTTGAGTAATTGTTTTTTAAGGAAATGACTCAATCCTTTGATTCCAGCTTATTGAATGTAAATATCTTTTCGTTTCTTCGGGTTGTGTATGAAACAAGACATTTGAGGTCATTGTTTTAGGCTTTGGGAAACACTTACATTTGAAAAAATGATTTTGTAGACAAACTCAACAGATTAATCAACAATGAAAATGATCGTTAGCAGTAGCTTTAATGCAAAAAGATAACGGTATGGTTTTTCCAGTCTGGTATGGAAGAATCTCAACCCATAAACCCCCATTAAAGGCTGTTAGAACTGCATATTAATACTCATAGGTTCATGGTGATGTGGTTTTTTAAATGCACACATGGCTGTAAGACTTATGTGTCCACAGATTAAATTAAAATATTTCCATATACACACTTTAAAAATAACTTAAGAGGCACAATATATAGACAGACAGATATTTTTTTTTCAAAAGAACTAAGCTAAATATAGAAGCTGTCATATGCAGCTGGCATCCCTGTAAAATTACTTTCAAGAAAGGATGCTATAACATCTATAAACAGCCTATTTTATGAATATGTGTTTATCTGTGTTTGCTTCAGCAATGCTAAGTGCACAACACTGTCACTTTTATACATGCTGCATCAAAAAACTTGGTTTCTAAATGGTGTTTCTCATTTTAAAATGCTTTTTAAATCTAGTAAGTAATAATAATGAATGTTTAGAAAATGGTTTATAAATCCTACATTTGTATCTGTTGAAATATGCTCATCCTGGGATACATAATGTGTATTTTAATCCTAATAGATGCGGTAGTTCATGTGAAAGATGGCAGAAATATTAAAATATGCCCTAATTTGAAACATTAAGTAACACTTCAATTATTTCTGGATTTGCAGCAAAAGCTTACTACTTGCCTCTCGGCCCGTGGCCTCATGCTCTGCTGGATTTGATTGAAATTTATGTTTTTTTCTTCTTCTGCTGCGGCTTCTACCTCAATATACAGACAAACAAACCAAACAAGAGCCCAAAATCTGAACCTCCTTCCTGCAATAAGTGGCAGTTTTCTTCATCGTGCACATAAAATATTGAGCATACGTCCACAGCGAACCGTATTCTTGGCAGTTAAACATTGTTTGATGATACTACCTCTGGAGGTAATGTTTGTAGGTTCCATGATGCGCCGTGGGGCTGCCTGCAGGCGACGACAATAACAAGCTGCTCTCCATAATAAGCTGAATGAGTGGCTGATGGGAAAACGTACGCAGTCATCCTACATTTTTATTACATCAGTTCGAACCTTCACAAAACTTCAGGAGCAGGTGTCATTTAGCAACTCTGAAAGGTTTCTGTCCTCATTTTTAAGGAGAGTTTTTGTAGCTTTAAATAGAGCTTGTTATCAGATACATTATTAAAATCATGAATGGAAAGACGGATGCTACTGTTGAAGTGCATCTGGCAACTAAAAAGCTGCATATTTTTCTCAGGAGATGGTAGAAACCCAATGACTGAGTTGACTCTAGTGTGATGAAGCTATTGTTTGGCTGCGACCCTTTTGGTGTTTGGTGTATAAAATGTGGAAAAAAAATGAAAAATGCAGTTTTCTTTAGATATTTTGGGGTTTTTTTTCATCAAAAGAACCAAATATCCATCCGGCAACTGAAAAGATGCATATTTTTGATATTGTTAGGCTGCAACCTTTTGTTGTTTGGTGTGTAAAATGGAAAAAAACGCTGTTTTGTTTGACCAAAAGCCCCAAATATTCAGTTAATACCAATAAGCAATAAACACAAACGTGGTTGTGACAGCTAGTGTAGTAAATACGAAGGATTATAAGAAATAAAACCTATTTTTGTGCAGGAATGTGCCAGTGATTCATCTGAGAATGTGCAAGGTTACGCAGTATTTAAGGAAAACGACTTGAAATGTGTAAAAGGATGAAAATAAAAAGCAAATATTCTTCTTCGGAGGCTCGGAAACTCTGCAGATGTTTGGTGTTCTTTCACAGTTGTTGCTTGAAAAACGAATGGTGTCTAGGTCTCAACTAAACATTTGTCTGAATCATTACCAGATCAGATATTCAGCATTTTTCCAACATGAATGAAAAGACGAATGCTATTGTTGAAGTGCATCCGGCAACAAAAAACTGCACATTTTCTCAGGAGATGGTAGAAACCCAATGACTGAGTCGGTACCAGTGTGATGCTGGTATTGTTGGCTGCGACCGGCTGGTATTCCGCATATAAAATGTAAAAAAGAATTGCTGTTTTCTTCAAATATCTTGTTTGCTTTTCTTTACGAAAAGCCCCACATATTCAGTTGATACCAATAAGTGACACAGAAAGGAATCAGAAGAAGTCTTTAAAACAGTTGAGGAATTTAACTTACATGGAATTGTAGCCACTAGCGTAGTAAATACAAGGGATTGTACGCAATACAAATTTGTAGGACTATATTTTCGTTGTAGAATATTATATTCTTCTTTGGAGGCTCTGAAAATCTGCAGATGTTTGGCGTTCTTTCACAGCTTTTGCACATCCAATATTCAGCATTTTCCCAACGTGCCTGAAAAGCCGTTCTCAGCGGTTTGCGGCGTCGGTGAAGTTTCCGCCAAGAGTTCATGAGAACAAAAACACCTCTGTGGCTATCAGCAGAGGTTTAGCGATAAAGCGGGAACAGCAGAACCTCTGGAATGTGGATTTAACCACAGAAGTACCTTTGTTGAACCAACATCCAGTGAGATAATGGAGCAAATAAACACACAGGTGGCAGCGGCAGCTTAGTATTAGCATCAAAATGCACTTTAAGTATGAAAAGTGAGAGCACAAGTTGAGCAGAAGACCACATTTTTATTCAATGTCTTTTAAAATATTGGCTTAAAATGAAGGAGCATAAACTATTATATCTGTGACACATGCTCACCTATTCATTAATATGTTGGGGTTAAAGAACATTTCTGACGAGTGGAAATGAATGAAGGGCTAGAGAGAGAATGATGGAGGCGTATTTGTCAGGTTCAGGACGTTACCTGATTGAAAACGTCGTGTGATGGATGTTTGAACATCAGCTCATTCTTGTAACGTCACGCGCTCTACACCTGCATAGTAAAACCTGATGACGGGAGGTCACCTTGACCGGCGAGCGGCGGCCAAAACGCACCGTGAGCCCTCGCCGTTTCCATGGCGACCCACGTAGACCGAGCGACCTTTCCCGTTTGTTTTTTCGTCTCAAATCTGGTTAACTTTCCCAAAGCCAGAAGTCACACAGCAGGAGGACAAAGAGGTGAACTGTACTTATCAAACACCGAAGCTGTTGACTCTCTGGTGAGTCCACTGATGTTTTATTTTTTTATATATTTTTTTTCTCAGTGGGAACTCAGAATTACTCAGAATCAGCTGTAATGGCCACAACATACAAGGGATTTGGTTTCAGCTGCTGGTGTCACTCTAAGAATAATGAAAATAGAATAATAAAATAGCAAAAAACAAGAAATGTATACATATATTTACACATCTAGAAAAATATACATAGTAATGCAAAATGACAATTGCTAAAGTGAGAATAGTACAAAAAAAGAGCATCATTCTCCTAAATTTTCCCACTTTATAGTTCATTTCTGATGATAGAGGTTCATCTTTGCAGGTTTGTATTGTTCAGAGAAGTGTAGTTAGCATTTGCAGTTTGCTTTCTAAAATCACAGCTGTTCTCAGGTTGTTCTTTATTTTCTTAATTAAATTTTTAAACTTCAGCCCAGTTTTAACTAATGTCTACAAGTATTCTGATTCACGATGAGCCAAGTCAGTGCTTCCCAGTAACTGAACTGAAAATGATAAGAAGCCAAAATAGTCTTACATAATAATAATCTTCACATTTAAAAACAGAACACTGCTGAGCAATGTTGTGCTGTGTTTAGGCTAATTGCGTCAAAATCAGATTACAATATTCATGTAATGGAAGCAAAATTTACACAGAATTGTACCAAAACTTTTATTTACACAAAATTTAATCAGCGATGCTGCTTTTAATTCCATGTTTTGTGATGTTGGATGATTCATTTATTACTCCGCTAAGGAATGGTGGAGTTATGTGACAATCGTTGGTTTGTCTGTCTGTCTGTCTGTCTGTCTGTCTGTCTGTTCGCAGCATTACTCCAAAACGGATTAACGGATTTGGATGAAATCTTTAGGGAAGGTCAGAAATGACACAAGGACCAAGTGATTAGATTTTGGCTGTGATGCGGCTTATAGTCTGGATCCACGGATTTGTTAAAGATTTCTGTATCATTGCGAGATAGCGGCATGGTGTCACTGTAACTATGACAACAAGTGAATGCTATGTCAGCTGCCTACTGATGATCACATGATTGCGATCCTACCACAGATCCACGGCTGTGGACCAGGAATTTTTTAAAGATTTCATTGGTTGGAAATGATACGACTGAGCAGCCTTGGCGGAGTACTGCGCTCTCTGGGTGCTTTTCTTGTTCTTTCTTGTGCTGCAGTTTGTGGCATTTTTTTAGTTGGTTGCTTTACAGCTCAGACACTCTTCGTATATGATTTGTTCTCCAAAATACTTCCAAAATAGGGGGCATCTCCTTCAGACGTTTCATTTTTGTCTTGCTTGTTTGCTTCCTGTTGTTTATTACAGCTGCAGCTCCAACATCTTGGATTTTTTTTTTTGCATGGGGTGAAACCAGAACATCTGGATCGCTTCCTGTCAGCTGCCTGTTGCTTTATGAAGTGCTTGATGTGATTTGTAGCACAGAACAGCGTGTTTCTGGGTTGTTTTTAGTTGTGACAAACCAAAAGAGTGCTGTTTTGTTATCTAAATGTTGATAACATATAAATGAATCGGTCTCCTGCAGCACGTTGTCTCCACTCGGTTATTTTTGCATGTTTTCGTCTCCTTGTTTTTGCCTCCACCTGCTTCGTCCCTGCCTCCTTGATGGGGTTGCCAGCTCCCCTCTCGCTGGTTAATCTGTTTGGCAGCGAGCGGCGCAGCAGGTTCTAATGGCGCCACATGGTTGGCTTGGCTTTACAGTAATTTGCGCCCCGACATGATACGAACCTGCTGCTGTTTGTGTAGGTTCTGACTCACCCCGCGCTCTCGACTCCCGCCGCCAGCCGACACGCTCGTACGTGCACACGGGTTTCTCAAACCAGCCGGGTCGCAATGTTCCCAACGCCGCTTGTTTTCTTACCTTTGTTCCCTCGAGTGTTTGGCTCTGAAGGTGCTTACCTGTGTGGGAAGTAGGTAATAGACGAGTTTAGTGAAGCACCACGCAGCTGTAGTTTATTTACATGTTTAAAAAAAACTTGTTTTTCAACGCTCAGTTTTGTTTTCACCTCTCATACTTCTTTTCTAGCTAATTTTGTAGTAAATTAGAGATTCCACTCAGTGTCTTTTATCTATTTGTCTGCACTTCAATGGATTTTAAAGGATTTACACTCGCAAGGTTTTGGATTCTCCACACTTTGTTCTTGAACACTCATTAACTTTTGCACTGGGAGTGTTTTTCAACTAATTAAAATTTAGTCGGGGATTTGAGTGCTCCTAATGCGCTTGTTAACCTTTTAATTCTTCACTTTGTTCGACTGCACCTCAGCTTGTAACAAACACTGCAAAGAGATGTCATATTTATCCGTTTCATGCCTCCTCTTGTTCTATTATTAATGCCTAGTATAACCTCTGGCTCTGTTCCACATCACTCATCTGTTATGGGACGTGGTGTCCATGCGCTGCCATGCTGCTCTGATGGATCTATTAACCTTGATGCTGAAGGCTACCTGCTACCTATTCAATCTCTCTCTCCTCGTATTCGCTATCTGTTATGACCGCTGCGGCACTAAAATTGAAATACTGCGGTAACGTTGGGGAAACGTAGCATCTTCTTTTGCGACCGCACATCGCGGAGTGTGATGTAAAACTGATGTGTCGACTAAACTGAGAAATTGGAGACACGAGACATGATAAAAACTATCAACGCCATGGTTTTCTTAAGATGTCTTGAGGCCATAAATTTAGAGGTCTGATGCGTAACATTGGAGAACCTTCATGGTTCATAAAATCACCTCAATTTGTGAACAACAGTTCGACGTTTCGCCAGAGTCTCTTAGAAAATGAAGTCGCACCTTTCACACAAGCAAGTACAAGATGTTTTCTTGAAAACGAAGTACGCAGATCGCACTTGAGCTGCATGTTTATGACACACAGTTCTACTTCCCATCTATGCTATCGAAAATATTAACACTGAATTTGTAGTTAAAAAAAAAAAAAAAAGCTTGAAAGTGGAACTCCTGGGTGGTGAACGTATTTTAGGTTGAACATCGAATCAGGATGAAGTGTTTTTAACTTATTTGCCAGTTTCTGTAGAGAATGGTCTGACTGCACCTCTTTATCATACCACTATAGAGGTAAAACAAAAAGTGCTTTATTTGGCTTGTTTGTATTTCACATTCATCTTGGTGCAGCAACAGTGTCTCTGTACAACAGTGCTGAGGGACCTTGTTTTGGTGAAACTTAGGTGAAAGTGCCAAAAGAACCAAGCGAGGCTGCCTTATTGCAGGAGAATTTTGAAAACTGTAACCTGCAAATAGCAACAGGGAAGAAGTACATGTGACTAAAATGGCATGCTTTTACCCACAGTCTGCATCCGGTTAATCGGACGAGTCTATCTTTGATTAAACAGAAGAAATGCTAAGCTAATGCTGCCAATAAGCAAATGTTGTAGTGGAAAATAAATATGGTCTTAGACAAAATCTGACAAAGTCTATCTAATTGGAAAAACATGATTGCGGAATACTGTGTTACCCTTTAGACAGACAAAACATTTTGAGAAGTAGCTGGGTTTACAAAACTTAATCTTCAGTCTTCATTCCAACTGATACCAGCATGTGACCTTGGTTCCTTCTACCCAACATCTTTTCCAGATGGTGGTTTTGCTTTCCTTAACCATCACCAAAGCTGAATCATCGAGCTGTCAGCTTAGAAAATGCTCATACGATGCTTGCACAGTTTAGTATTCTGGGCGTTGTATAGGTGTATGGTTATGAAGAGTGGTTAAGTGATGTGGTTTTTGTTTTTTGTGGTTGATGAGAATAAGAGCAGAATAGTTGATGTATAATGCTGATGTAATGTTGCTGCTGGTTTTTACTGATAAAACACAACCATACAGTCGTACAGGGGTCCTCGGTTTACGCCGTATGGCATTTTGTCGTTATGTGGAACTAGTTGATGAGCGGCGCAGACGAATACATCGTCATGCGGCGCTATACGACTGCTTTACTTACATTTGCCGGTTGTACGCCACCTTGAATTGTGCTACATTCGGTAACTTTCTGTCCTGCATTATGGTTCTCAAGCGTAAGTCAGACTCTTCTGATGCTTCGAAGAAAAGGAAAGCCGTCTCCATGGAAGCAAAATGTAATAAAAATATAATAAAATGCTTGGAACTTGACTTTTCTGAAGAACTGATCGATATCATTTTGCACGTAGCGGCTTGGCTTACATCTTAAGTCGAGGACCCCCTGTTATAATAACAAATGCGACAACATTTCTGAACTGAAATGGAGATTTTAATTTTTACTGCTGTTCCATAGTGTGCTTATTTTATATAAAACTAAATAAATGTTGACCAAAAAACTGAACTTTTGTGTGTTTAAAGCACTTAACAGTGGCTTTTACCAGCAGATAGAAGCATGTCCTACCACTGACGTAGCAGTGAGCAGGTGTGTCATGTAGAGTTGAGGCTTGTTGAATTAACACCCGTGAAAATATCACATTAGCTGTGGTGGCTGCTCAGGCCTCAGCAGCATCGTAGCCTCTGTTGGACGTCCTCCTGGTAACTGGCCAGTGCCGATTTATTTTAAACATGGCATCTAATCAGTCTGTCAATAGTTATGAAGTGACTCCTGTCAAACCTGATAAAATTAAATATATATAAAATGACAGACAGGTGCTTACTTTTAAACACAAAAGAATAATTCTCGCCAAAAAAGAACCCCCCACAGGTCCAGATCTCCGTGTCCCCTGCAGAAACTGATGCTACATGGCAGCTCGTCCTGCCTGCCAGCGTTCTGCACTGCAACTACAAACAACCGTGCACACACCGACCGACACACGGGTGCATTAAAGTGCCACAAATACAGCGTTACACAAGTGTAGCGCTTGTACACTCACACACACACGGTTTGTCACACCCGACTGCCTCCAGGACGAACATCTGCCCCGCAACCGCTGGTGGAGCAGCTTCTCCATGTGAAGATAAATATTTCAGACGCCGAACGCAACAGCAACGTGTCAGTGAGACGGATCTTAGTGCTGTGAAGTCATGCGGATGCTCACGTGCATCCAGAACCTGTTGTTTTATATCTATTAATAGATCTGCTTTTTGTCTTGCAGATGATTATACTACAACATTGCATAGTTTGAGTTACTTTGTACAATTTCGAGAGTCGTTTTGGACAAAAACTGATAAAGTTTCTGATCATTCTGGGGGAGTTTTGGGGTGATTTGGAAATCTTAGGAGTAATTTTGTAGATTTTGCGAGTTATTTTTTTCAATGTTTTTGTCATTTGGGGGGAAATTTTTTTTTGAGAAGTTTCTCGTCATTTTGTTTGAGTTTTAAGGTTATTTTGGATGGTCTTGAGTCATTTTGGAGAAGGTTTTGTCGCTTTGGACAAACAATTTGGCATTTTTGAGAAGTTTCTGATTATTTTGAGTTTTTTTGGACATATTTTGAGTAATTTTGCACCATTTTTCAATAATTTTAGGGAAGAATTTGTCATTTTGAAAAAAGTTTCTGATCATTTTGGGTGACTTTGGGAGTTTTTTTTGGACACATTTGAGTCATTTTGCCCATTTTTTTGGCCATTTTAGAGAAGTTTTGTCACTTTAAACAAAAATGAATTGTTCTGGAGAAGTTTCTGATCATTTTGGGGTGGTTTGGACATGTTTTGACTAATATTCTACAATTCATAAATGATTTTGGACAAAAATTGATAAAGTTTCTGATCATTTTACACATTTTTTTTGGTAATTTTAGAAAAGATTTTGTCATTTCGGACAAAAATTGGGTCCTTCAGAAGAGGTTTCTAACCACTTTGGATGAACTTTGGGGTTATTTTCGACATCTTATGAATTGTTTTGTACTTTGAGTCATTTTAGAAACGTTTTGTCCAACAATTGATTCATTGTGGAGAAGTTTCTGACCATTTTGGCCGAGTCTTGGGGTTGTTTTGGACATCTTTTGAGTCATTTTGCACAATTTTTATGCCATTCTGGACAAAAACTTAAATACAACCAGAAAATCAAAAGTGAAATTGACCAAATATTCAACATTTTGTTTGGAATTTCACAATAATCATCAGAAAATCCGCTCGGATCATGGCGCTGATTTCCATTTCCATCTGTCGAATGATATAAAAACTCATAAAAACAAAGCTTCAGCTTTGTTTTCTTCATGCATTGCATATTATTCAATTATTGCATGCAATTGAATCATGCTAGTATTTTGCATTTTAAAAGACATTGATTAATCTTCTGTTGGCTGAACAGTCAAATTAATTCTATTCATTTGAGCACTTTGTTGATTTGCTAAAATATGAAAAGAATTAAATCGACTTTTCCCATAATAGATGCTAAATTTGGATGATTTTACCATCTCTTGCTCTCCTAAAGGTTAATTCCGTTTTGCTCTTGACTCAGCTAATTATTTGCACAGCATTTCCGTCTCTGCTCCGGGATCAGTGATACACTTCACGGTAGATTTTTAAAGTATTCGGTGATTAGCTCCACTGTGGCATTTTAGTCTGTCACGGTGCCAGAATGTTAAAAAAAAAAAAATGCTGCCTCGGTGACACTGAAGATGCATAAAGGATTGATTTTTAAAAACAGTGCATCATCTTTTCAGTAGAATCACACAGATCACAGAAAAGTGTCTTCTGTCCGAGCGAGTTCCAGCAGACCAGTCGATGGCTCACAGTTTAGTGTTGTTTGGCTTCCAGATAACAGTTCGGTCGTGAGAGCAACGTGACGAGACAATCCGTGTATTGTTATTTGTTATTCCGGCATTTAATTGGCTATTAGCGAGTCGATTAAAACACATGACCGGAGTGAATGGGCAAAGTAAGACAAAGCGGCGTTTGCTCGGTAATCCCTCTCATTTCCCTCAAATGTGGTCTTTCATATGGGCGGAATGCTAATCAGCCTTCGGTCCCTGTTGCTGAAGGAACAAGCTCAGCTGATTGAGTGTGGATTAAGCAAGGTCCGGCCAAATTAATGATCCTATTAAACTATCCCTCATAAACCATGCGAGCGCGTTGTGTTGATGGGAGAACTCATGAATTAGAGAAGCACTGATGGTGACTGACGGCCGGTTTCTGACCAGGAGAGTCTCGGCCGTAGACGTTATTCACAGCTGGTTTATATGAGTGTGAAGGACAGTTATGCAGCTCCGACTAAACCGAGTCTGAGGAAGGTCAAGGACTTAAAGTTGGCACTGGATTGGTATTTAATGAACCGTGAAGACCTGGTTCGACTCCTTTGAGAACACACAGACTGCTGCAGATAATAAGATACTGTGAGGACTTGTTCAATACATATGCGGTAGATTGGCGTCTTTGTATTCCGGTGGATGCATACAATCACCTGGTACCCAGAAGACCTTCACATATTCACAAATGTGGAAAATATAACTAGAATTACTCTCTGCCCTGATTATTCTGACTGCTAGGGTTGCAAATAACAAGTATTTGCATTGTTGATTAATCTGTTGATTATTTTCCCGATGAATCGAACAGTTGTTTGGTCTTTAAAATGTCGGAAAATGATGAAATCTAAAATGACATGTCTTGCTTCATCTACAATCTGAATATACACATTTATGGTGAAAGAAGAGGTGAAAAAAATGAAAATATTTACATTTAGGGAGCTGGAATCGGAAAATGTAGACTTTTTCTTTCTTAATAGATTATGAAGATTGATTAAATAACTACCAAAATACTTAATTAGTTGTAGCTTTAGTGACTGCAACATTGCATTGTCGACACTAAGTCCTTTATGACATTAAAAATACGCTAAATGCATGTCAGAAAATGGTGAAGCCCAAGGTAACAAATGCCTTGTTTTGTCTACAATCCAAATGGAGGCAGTGCTGTCAACGAAGAGTGAAAAAACACTGAGAATATTCACATTTAGGAAGCTGGAATCAGAAAATGTAGGCTCTATCTTTCTTAATAGATACGCAGATTGATTAAATGTCTACCAAAATAGTTAACTGGTTGTAGATCTAGTGACTACAACATTGCATTGTCAACAGTAAGTCCTCCTTTATGAAATTAAAAATACACTAAATTCCAGTTTGTGGCTAGAAAACCACCAAAAGCAATCACTTTTTCAGTATTTTGCCCATTTTTAAACTAAAAGCAGATTAAACGTCACAGCTCCATGTAAATCTCAGAGTATTTCAGAGTATTCCAGGGTTTTCAATCCGGTTTCTGTGGCGTTATTTCCTTCCTTGTGCACCGGTAGTGATGCGTTTTAACATAAACAGGCAATGACTGCTTTGCCAGAGGTGGAAAAAGAAGTTGGCTACGAAAACACAGGAATAGTCCAAGAAAAGATCCGGATCCTGCAGATAACAGAAGAAACAGGATTACAGAAAACCATCAACAGTGAGGCATAACGGCACAAACATGCATCCTTAGTGTTCATGTAATTTGTGTCTGCTGGAAGCTTTAAACCGATCGTACACGGACATCAACTTTTACTAACACTCTGCAAAAAAAGTGAAAATGTTAAACTATTCCATTAATACACATTAAGCCTGCTAGGTAAATGAAAATCAGGCAGCAAATGGATGCAGAGAAGCTCCATTTAAGCTCCGCAGGGTAGATTTTTCCATATTCATGCCTGAACTAATGGGTCGACGAGGAAAAAGGTGTTGAAAACGGTGCATTTCATATTTCATCTTTCCGTTTTGGTGGAAACATGCATGTGAAACCCTGACAGCGTTTTAACGAGGGCCACCGCGCCAAGAATGCAACACATGAAGCCGGACCTGTCTGACAGCGATTACATAACCCGGCTCATCACTCACGGGCACGAAAACACACACACAAGCATGTACACACACCTCGTCGCATTCGTTCTCAGCCCTCCTTCTGTACATGTGTTTATTCAGACATGGGAACCGGGCCGCCTTCCATCTTCTATTTATATTCCTTTTGTTGATCGTTCCTTTTGTTCCTGCCAAGCGGCGGTACATCCACGGCGATGATTACCGCTGCTGGAGCTCTTCTGGGTTTGTTCAGCAGCCGACGCCTTACATAACGAAAGACGCGCCCCGAGATGGGAGAGAGGGGCGATGGGGGAATCGGGTGTATAAATAGGTTTGTTTGTCCCCCACAAATGCACAAAGAAACGCCGCTAACCTGTTTGTGCTCATAATGACGTCATTTTATGGCCGTGCAGGAATCCGCAGCAGGGAGCTTTTATCAGAACCGGTTTTTCATCCAGAAATTAAATAAATTACAGCCTTGCATTGCTCTAAAATCACTTCCTAACCTCACCTTATTCATACACCTTGAAGCTCTCTTCATTCGCCGGGCGCTCGGCCTGTTTTTCAGGCACCCCCATGTCGTCCTGTCCTACTTCCTGCCTGCCTGTTTTTTGAAGCGGTGGTGAAGTTTGTGCACCAAGGTGACTGCTGTGCGTCACCTGGCGGGCATTAGCAGGCGTCCCGTGTAGCGAGCAGCCATGAAAAGATGTCTGTCAGCCTCAGATGTGTCCCTGCTCTCCTCCCGCCTTATGCTCATTGTTCCGTCCTCTCTGCACTCCCACTCTAACACTCCACTTCGACTCGGAAACACAAGTTGTTGGTTTTTTTGCTGCCTTTTAACAGAAGTTGTACTGAATAAAGGCCTGGCGCTGAAAAATCCATAAGTATGTCTTCATTCTTTAGCGTGCAACTGAAAGATTCCAGAAAGACCTCTGAAGGTTCTTTGTTGTATCAGCCCCAAGGTACATGCAGAAAACTGTGAGTTGGAATCAGACTTGCTTTCATACATCTCTAGATACCACTGGTTCACTGTTTGACCCTCCTCAGACCACTGAAGGCAAAAATTCACCACTGCTATACTGCAGAAGTGCCTAAAACCTTGGCGTCATTCTTTGGTCGTTGTAAAGTGGCTCACAGTTGCAATCGAATTGTGTTTTGGGTTTTTTTTTGCTTAGGTGGGTTTATACTTAGTAAAATGGCCTGAAAGTATTTAAGTTGCAGCCATGATAAGCACTGATCAACCTCTCTAAATGCAAAGAAAAAGGGCTTTAGTGATTCTTTTTTAAAACCATCCGAAGCACTTCCACGTCGAAAACGGCGTGAGTATGTAGCCTTAGTGGAAATGCAGTCAGGTTCTTTACCACCTTAACTGTCTTTTCTAATGTTTTCATTAATTCTTCCTCATATCTGTCCTTGATTTATGGCGTTTGCCATCAGTCGAGGAAAAGTATCTAAAAAAAGTTGAAGGACGTTATTTCATTTGACTATTGAACCAAAAACGAGGTCTTAATTCTTTCTTCTTCAGCCAATATGTCAAATGCTCGTTTATCTTCTAAGTAGAGTTGCAACAATGAATCAATTAGTTGTCAACTGTTTTGAAAATCGATTCATCCGTTTGACTCCTTTTTATTAAGACAAAAAAAGGTCAAAATCCTGAAGTCAGTCAGGTTCCTTTAGCACCTTAGTGGTCTTTTCCTCTGTTCTTATGAATTCTTCCTTCTATCTGTCCATGATTTATGGCGTTTTCCATCAAAGTCAAGGAAAAGCATCGAGAAAAAGGTAAAGGAAGTCATTTTATTTGACTACTGGACCAAAACCAGGTCTTTACACCTGTCCAGTTCTTCTGAAGTCAACATGTTCACTGTTTACTTACCTTCTAACTAGCGCTGCAACAATTCTGTCAATTACTTTGAATTAGTTTGACTCATTAAGACAAAAAAGGTCAAAATCCTTCGATCAGTCAGGTTCTTTTAGCACCGAAATGATCTTTTCCTCTGTTTTCATGAATTCATTTTCATGTCTGTCCTTGATTTCATGATATTTTTCATTTTCAAATGAGGAAACTTATCTAGAAAAAGGTATAGGATGTCATTTATTTTGACTATTGGACCACAACCCAAGTCTTTACGTCTGTCCATGTCTTTTGAAACCAACATACCAACTTCAGAAACTGCTGGTTGCAGCCCCAGTTAGAAGGTAAATGGACAGTCATTTAGTTTCAGTACGAGTCATTTTTTTAAGACAAAAACAGGACAATATTCTCTGATTCCAACTTCTTAAATGTGAATGCATTCCGTTTTTCTCCTTCCGAACTGAATAATTTTGGCTTGTGTACAAATCGAGACATTTGTCATCTTGAGCTTTGAGAAAAATTAACATTTTTTTCACCATTTCCTGACATTTTATAGGCCAAACAACTCCATCGCTCGGCCGAGAAAACAATGACCAGATTAATCAGCAATGAAATGACAAGATAATCGTTTTTCACTTCATCTGTGAGTGTTTTGACTCATCAGAGTAGTGACTACTCACTACAACAACCAGCAAGCAGTGACTCAGACTCCCCAACAGTCTTTGTATCATCATGGTTGTGTGCCATGTCCTCATCCTGGGTGATATTTGCTTTAAAAACTTCACCGAATAGGAAGGAAAATGCTTTTTTTTTTTTTTTTTTGTAAAGTTCTTGCTGTTTGTTTAAGAAAGCGAGAGCAAGTGAAGACAGCCTTGGAGGGGACGTTTAGCCTGGAGTGGATCGACTAAATAATTCTTCAACTTTTGCAGTTTTAAATACTCTCTGTTTTTGAGCCTCAGGTCCTCATAGAGGATGGGCTTCTTCCTGGTCATGAAGTCTTGATTTTTAAGACTTCTCTATGCTAAATCACATCTTTTCTTCTACTGTGGACTGTGTTTTCTGCTCATCCCTCTCTCTTCACCTTCTCTCTCAGTCCTGCAAGTTCAGGAAGAAAGTCACAGAGAGAGAAAATTTGTGTTTTTTAAATTGCAGGGTTTTGCCAGCAGAAGTGAAAGGGCAGCTTGGACTGAGTGGGAGGCTGAGTCACTGCACAGACAGACAGACACAGTAAAACTCGTTACACATCTCTTCTTGACTTTTTCCTTTGTTCTTAACGAGGGCTCGCACCCCTGCTTGTTGTTTTGTTCTCGTCGTGGATCGACTCCACTGTGTGCTGACCGACACTCGGCCATCTGTCCTCAAAGAAAGAGATTTAGCTTTATATATTGCCTTTGAAAATGTGTCTTTACTTTTTAACCATCACTGTCTTCATCATCTGTCTTTGCTCTTCTTGATGGCTGACTTATTTAAATACAGGTCAGCTATTCACAGCAACAGAATTTAATGACGGTTCAGAATGTTTTTCTCTGATTAGTGGTTTACCGAGGAAGAGATTGGTGCAAAGGTGTAATTCTGTACAAGGAAAAGTTACCAGCAAAGTTTAAGATGTTTTGTAAAGCTATAATATTCCAACTAATCAGTATTTTAATTCATAATACTGCAAAAACGTACAATGTGCAGTGTGCACCTTTATTGTTTTGGTTATCATCGTCATCATTAATGTTGTTTTTAGCAAAAGAAGCTTGAATAAACCCTCTATAATCTGCATTATTAGTACGAGCATGAAGAGAACAGTGGAGTCTTTAGCAGCTAAAGAGCTAAAGATTATGTTCATTGTTAATTCATCTGTTATTTTCCCAATTAATCACTTAGTTGTTTGGTGTATAAAATGGTTTTAAAATAAAAAAAAGTTGATTGGTGGTTCCCAAAGCCAAAGAAGGCAAATGTTTGAAAGATATTCACTTTACTGTTGTAGCAGAAGAAAGAAACCAGAAAATCTTTATATTTAAGAAGCTGGAATCAGAGGATTTTGACCAATGACCCACATTTAATAGCTGGGAATGAATTAATCGATCAGTTAATGACTTTAACTCTAGCTGCAAGTGAATAAATATTGGACTTGAAGATTCAACTTCAAATGAGAAAAAACTCAACACGTGCATATTTTCAACAGCTCTTGGCTGCTCTTAATGGCCTCAATATTTCAAATTTACTTCATATTTATTTATTACAAACTGATATTGCAAGTTGCAATCCTGTTTTGCCCATTTAAAATCTGATTTTACTAGTTTTATCCTGTCTTGATGTTTTGCACATAATTTTGTTGTTGCCTGTCTAATAACGTTGCAGAACTTTGGTCAAATTTGGTTGTTTTAAACATGTTTTAAAACAAAAATTTGATTTGATGTATATATTGATCGTTTGCTAACTTGTTCACCGTAATGGCGTAAAATGACAGTTTGTCAGTTACAACTGTTTTAAAAAATGAAAATCCTATTTAAACAAACAAAAAACACCAATAAAAACAGGTGTGATTTTTGTATTTAAATACTTCTAATAGGAACCTATATTTTCATTGTTTTCCTATTTATGTTTGACCTTGTTGCTGAAAATACCTGAAACCTGTAGATGCGTACCCTTGTTTACTGCAATTAGCTTCATACAGGCTACAAAGTTTATTATTATCCTGTGTAGCTGACCATGCAGATATTCTCACTTTTGTCAGACTTTGAGATATCTGTCTCTGAGATTTGTTGACCGCCAGAGGGTGAGAAAATATTTTATTTATAATTTGGGCGAAGCGACCCTTTTGTGAAAAGTAATTAGCAGGAGCAGTGTGCCAGAGTTCACTGAGTGCTGGGAAACTGGGAGGACTGGTAAAGGGGCCAGATTTGCTGCTGAGCTGAAGGAGTCTGCAGCCAAAAGCAGGTTTTATTTTAATAAATGCAGCAGGGGAGGTGACACTCACACCAACATGTGCACGAGCCCCCCCAGTGAGTCGTTCTCTCTCTCTTTTTTAGTCCTTTCCCCTCTGTTTCATCCCTCTAGTCCTCGTTGAGAGGTTAGAAACGAGTCGTGGTGGTTGGCTCGGCTGTGTGTTCGTGCCCCAGTAAAGCTCCGTCGCTATCGCTCATGTCACTGTTTGCATCGCTGTCTTTTCGTTACTAACCCAACGTGCCTCTTTCCTCCTCTCTCCAGTCCATCATGGAGCAGTTCAACCCCTGCTTACGGAACTTCATAGCCATGGGGAAGAGCTACGAGAAGGCGCTCACCAGTGAGTACACCCGAACGTTTCCTTGCTTACTTTCCGTCTTCGTCCTTCTTTCATCCCTCCTGTCCGCCCAAACCGTCCAGGCAGAGGGCCAACTGACCCGACACTTGGCGCTGCTTTTATATCCTCTTGATTTATCTCGAGTAGGAATAAGGCATGATGACGACACAGATATTTAGTAGCTGATAGTGCTGTTGGTGTCGAGCCAGAGTCTCCTACAGAATCCTCAAACTTTGGCTCTGAGCTGCACTAGCTAGGTCGTTGCTCTATCAGTAAAGTTACAGCAGCGAAGTTGCAGCTGCAGATATATTGAACCTATTTAAGGAAGATCTGATGGCGATTGTTCCTCTGTCATGATGTCTACATGTCCTCGTCCCCACCCTCCAGCACCAGCCCATCGATCCTAAATGTCCGCCTCAACTGTTTGTCATTGCTTTTTTGTGGCTTGCACAGGTGCGTTTGCACAGTCATGTGTTTGCGTGAGAAAGAGCGAGAAAGAACGACGGAGAGACTGAGGTGTACATGCAGCAGTGGCTCAAGGTTAAAGACAAAGCAGCGGAAGTGTCTTGGGGGGGAACTAAGTGGAGCACGAGCCAATGGGAAGTGGAACAGGAGGAGGCGCGAGAATAACGAAACCCCTCATGGGGCTCAGGAAACCAGAGCGGGCCGAGCCGGTATCCAGGACAAGACAGGCTGGAAAATAAGAAACAGGAGGATTTAGAGGGAGATATTCATGAATAGAAATAGATTTTTGGAATGAATAGGTGACAGAAACACTCACAAAGCCTTCACCATCCTAAAGAACGTCACGCAGCTTATTTGATTAGAGTCGATTCTGATTTTTCACGCCTCCAGAATCAGAAACAGTCGTGTACATGTCTTTAGATAACGCCCACCTCTAGGCGTGTTGGGCTCATTTATTGATAAGAAAACCTTCCCCCTCTGCTCTCAGATGCCACTCTGAGGTAGGAGGAGGAGGTTATCGGGGTCGCACGATGTTTTCAGGGATGGTTTTGGTATTCTGTGTGCTCGGTGTGGAGCAGGGCTCTCCTTTGTGAGGGAAGACTCGACACCAATAAAGGAGGCCTCACTCCAGTCTGATAGATAAGGCTAAAAATAGCCCTGCGACTCCCCGAGTGGGGATTACACTTCATCAATGCCGGGCAGCGGCACGGAGGCAGAGTTTAGAGTAGAGCGGTGCAGAGCAGGGCCGGGCATCCAGCAAGCAGCTATTGTCGCTGGAAACACGCCAGAGCAGCCGCTGGGTTTTTAAGTAGATCTGGGGCGGCGGCTTCGCATCCCCCGGAGACCGCAAAGATCGGTGTGATGCAGGAAGGAGGCTTGACTTGTTTTGTTTGGGTCTAAAAGCATTTGGGCTCGGTGAGGGCGGCGTGGTTTGGGATGTGGTGCCGAGCCAGATTCTGTGTTTAGCAGAAGATGTGTTGGATGCTGTATATCTGTGGAGTAAAGAACACCTCACTGAGGGACTACATGTTTAAAAGCAAAGATCAGAAGACCTTTAGTCTGGGTTAAAACTGGGCTGCATTTGGCTGAGGCACGCTACCGTTGAAAAGTTTGGGGTCACCCAGACAATTCTATGTTTTCCATGAAAACTCTCACTTTTATTCATGTGCTGACATAACTGCACAAGGGTTGTCTAATCATCAATTAGCCTTTCAATACCATTAGCTAACACAATGTAGCATTAGAACACAGGAGTGATGGTTGCTGGAAATGTTCCTCTGTTCCCCTATGGAGATATTCCATTAAAAATCAGCCCTTTCCAGCTAGAATAGTCATTTATCCCATTAACACTGAATTTCTGATTCGTTTAATGTTATCTTCATTGAAAAAAATATGCTTTTCTTTCAGAAATAAGGACATTTCTAAGTGACCCCAAACTTTTGAACAGTAGTGTACATCTAGACTACATGTAGTTTAAACTGAATTTCAACAATTATATCTTCAGTCAGGCATAAGACGAATGATTATATTTTTTGTTGGACAATCTTTCAGCTATTTCTTCAATTAAAAATTTGGTTTAGTTGCTGCTGAACACTATTTCTGGCATCTTTAAATTGCTTATTTTGTTTAAATAACAGTGATACTAAATAAGTTTGGGACTGAACTGATTAAAGCTGCATATCCTCATGTTTCTGAAGCTGAAACAGGATATTTTGTCTTAATAAATGATAACACATAAACTTCAAAATATAAAACCGTAATGTGTCGAATTTGGCCGCCTTACATGTCGAAGTATTTTTGTTGTGTAGCGACACTCTGCTCCCAGTGCTCCTGCAACACTTGTAATGCTCCTTGGAAGTCCCATTATCTAAACATGTTGAGCACAAACTGTGACCAAACGGCAGAATTTCAATCTGAATTTCACGCAACTAAAGAAAACAACAAACATGCTCATGTTGCTCCTTAGCTAACGTTTCATGTCCAAATTTGGAATCTGCAGCTCTTTCACACCGTGAAAACTGCAGTTTCTTCTCTTGGTGGTAGCTGCAGACCCACTTTAAATATCCAATGATGATCCTCCACATGAAGGTTGGATCGTCCATCTTCTTTGGAGAAATTACTAATGTTGACCCACTGCTATTACTACTATCACGTCACCACGAACAGTCCCAGAACTTTTTGATCACCTCTCGTATGCATAATCAATTAATGTCGCTAAAAGAATAGACTTTTATTGGCATTTGCTGTAGTACGTTACAGTACAGGTACATTGCTTTTCTCAAGTCAGCTTTATATATGGGAAAAAATTGAATAAAGAAAAAGGTAAGAGCAGCAGCAACAATAATAAAAAATACAAATATATGTCAGAAGAATAAAATAAGTACAATTTTTATTTTTATTTTTTATTTTTTTAAAACAAAAAAACACTTTGTAAAAAAATGCGTTGCACCAAAATGACAGTTTGGTGCAGCTTCTAAATGTACTAGACTGAAATAATTGAGTCCAAAAAACTGACTTTTTTCCAAATGTAGCCCATTTGCAACCAGGCTGTTTACATGTGTTTTGAGCTAAACATCATCAGACACCATATGCCCACTGAAGAATAATGCGAGAGGGGATTTGATTGAGTTTGTGGAAAGCTTGATTTAGAGCGAAGACGTAAAGATGGGCAGCTTATCACCGATCTGGGCTGATTTAGGCCTCCTTCTTGTTTATGTTTCATTGACACTGACACTCTCTGGCTTTATGTCACTGTTCTAATCCTCTTTACAGGCAGACCCTCCTCCTCCTCCTTCTTCTTCCTTTTTCTTCTCCTTCTCTTCATCACTTTCCAGCTGACAGACAAGTAAAGCACCTCCTCAGGCTAATCCCACCTCACCTGGGCCTGCCTGAGATATCTCCGGACATCGATTAAATTAGCCTCGCTCACCCAGCCGTCTTAACCTCGCCTCTGTCACCCGCCTCACCCTCTCCCACACTCTCACATCCCACCTCGGCTTAACTCGAGCTGGAAAAAGGGTCTTGCCTCGTCTCTGTCGTAGCTTACCGAGAGGGGGGTGGAAAGGTTTACCGGCTTTTATCTCGACTTCGATAACAAAAGCGAGAGCGGGCCGGGTTGCTCCAGAAGTCACCTCAGAAGGGTTTTTATTGGAGAAATGAAATTGTTAAGTGTGTTTACCTACCGAGAAAGCCAGGCGCAGCTTTCATTTTCAGAACAATGACTTGCATAGCGGCGGGCTTTTCACTCGGCGTCTCTGCGGACTTTCACCCAGACAGCCGTGAACTTGGACTCAGAATAGATTTCCATTGTTTCGCAACGCTGCGATATGAATGCTTTGCCATTTTAGCCCTCTCTCTGGGATCCTGCATGGGCGTTCTCTGGCAGTTCAAAGCACAAACACCCATCAACATGACAGCGCTGTAATAAACTCAGCCCTCATCCATATGTATCTCTGGACTGGACATGTGTCCTCTGTCATCATGGCTGTCAGTCGCTGTGTAGCTAACCCCTGACCTGCTTTAATTCACCGTCGCTGCTGCTTGAGGCCATCTTGTCGCCATTTTTTTAAGGCCTGACTCACCGTTTCTGTCCCGGCTTGTGTGACAATGCACCGCAGAGAATAATGGCTGACTATTTGAATTGTGGAGTGCTTTTTTTTTTTTTCACATCGCTGCAGTGGAAAGTTTTGTCGGCATATTGTCATTCATGGGGTTGCTAAGATGTGAGGAGCTGTTGAGGATTTTGAGGATTTAGTTTTATCCAAATTACAAAATACCCCCCGTTGTATCCAGCCATGCAAATAGATGGAAATGTAGTTTTTGAAATTTTAAACTTATCAAATTCAGTTGATTTCTCAAGGCTTTTTTTTTTTTTAATCACAACTACATTGTTTGACTTGCAGCTTTCTCCTAAATACTGAAGGTTCTGGTATAGAACTATTAATGTACTGTACCTAAAAGATTAACTGAGAGACTCATGACTGAAGCATGATATTGGGCCATGTTCAGACAGACAAGCACTGCGTTGTCGACTTGAAATTACATGCACCTGTTGCATTATTTAAAGGCCTGTTTGCACCTTCATAATCACTGGACTCAAGTTATCCAAAGAAAATTTTGATAAACTAAAATCGTACGTTATGTCTAGATTATACATCAGTGCACTATACTTGCTAGTCTTATTAGCATAAATTAATTATAAATCAACATGAAAATCTGGTATTTGCAGCATATTAAATCATTTTAACCTGGTTATTTTAAACTGAAATTATCAGACGAGAGATGAGCTATTAAGGAATACAACAGACAAGATAGCTGCTGTTTTTAGATGATCTGCCATGCTGGTTACACTCGACTTTTTGTCCGTCAGTTTGAGCAAAATGCAGCTGCACCGACTTCTTTGCACATAAATTTGAAGTCTACTAAAAGTAAACCAACATTAAATGTTAAATAAATTGGATATAGCAGTCTCCATTATTAGGTTGGACCACTTTAAAGTTGTGAAAACGGATAGTTTGTTCCTTGTGCTACCAAAAATAATGGATTGATCCCTATGACAGTAACATAAGAGATTATTCAACCAATGAGAATTTGGTTAGATGCAGTCATATTGACCAGTCAGTTGCTTGGAGCACTCAATTCTTGATATTTCTTCCTCTAACAAACAGTTTTGTTGCACTGCGTACACAAGCGTACAGTAGTAGATTAACTAGACAGTGGTGTTAGGGAAGTTACTCACTGGTTCAACGTTCATTTGCCACAGCAGCTAATTAGTTGAGTTAATTTCAGGAGGTAAATAAATATGGACGCCTGCCCACTGAATACTTAGTACAGTGCAAAAAAAAAGTGTAAAATTTGTCATGTTTCGAGTCCTTGTAGTGGCATTTAGCGCAGCATCGACTGATAAAACCCGATCCGTAGAGAAACCAGAACACTGTTTGCATGACTAGACGCCAAGTAAGAGGATGGCTTTCAGTAATTTTGGTTAAACTCGCCCTTTTAAAAAGTAGCTTGTGCTGCAGACAGGGTTAGCCTCTACAGCTTTCTCTCTGTCTCCTATAGTTGCCTTCCATAGAGCTTTTTCTCTTCCTGCCTGGTCTCCATTTCCGCCTGTCGCTCTTTATTTCCCATGCCCAACCTTACCTCTCTGGGGGAAGGGGAGGGTTGCAGGGGAGGGTTGCAGAGCTGAAGAACGCATCATTTTCAACTCCGCAACCCCTGATCTGATGCCCAATGCTTCCATGTTTCCAGGTGTCACATACGCTGCAAAGGGCTACTTCGACGCTCTGGTGCGGATGGGCGAGATGGCCAGCGAAAGTCAAGGCTCTAAGGATCTCGGTGAGTCCTTGTAGTGGCAGTAGCGCCCCTGCTGGGGTGGAGGGGGGTTGCACAAAGCAGGTGGTGGATGGGATGGATCGAGCTCTGCAGCAGAAGCAGCTGATGACCGGCCTGAAACCGGACACACACGCATAAGCACACAAACAGCCATTTTTCCAAGCGATTGAGTAGAAAAAGTGAGCATTAATCTGCCTTTAACTGCACCTCAGAGCCGATTTGATGCATTATCACCCTCGATTCATATAGCGAGACACATTTTGATTGGAGTGGAATTAATTCTGCTTGATTGTCACAGCATGCCCATTTGGTTAATCCCTTGTTTCCGTCACATTCAGGGGAGATAAAGGCTCTCCAGTTGTGTGTGTGTGTGTGTTTTTATTTTCTTTAATTCACCACTAAATTCACAAATTTGTCTGGCACACACGACGAGGACGTGGATTTGCACCCCATTCGTTATAAGCCCTCAGTGTATTTACTGCGGTAATGAAAAACCTTCTCGTTTGAATGCCGCTTCCAGCAAGATGTGAAGGAACACATTTTTCCAGCTCGCTCGCGGTGTGTCGTCTGGTTCCGGTCGGATCAGCTCTGGTTCTGCTCATCATAGTTTTTAGCAACAGCTGGGCGAGATGCACAAGCAGGAACCTCAGTGTGAAGTTGTGTTCTAGAGCCACTCACATGGCGCAGGAGTGTGACGAATTTTTCCCGGATCACTGCAACGTCTTCGTTTCTTTTAGATATCAGCAGTGGGTGGAAACGGTAGAAAACAGAGGGACGATGGGGAGTGAAATGGGGATATCTGAGGCGAGCGGGGAGGATATAAAAGCTGCATTCATTATTCATGTGGAGAACTTTTTTTGGAGCTTCATCATTTCATTTTTTTTTTCTTCCTCTGTCTCTTTGAGTAAACACTCGGTTGAGCTTGCTGTAATTTTGAACCATGAAAAAGCTCGTCAACTTCTTCAGATGTCCCGTTCCAATCACTTTCAGGTCATGCCATTTTTAGGGGCCGAGCGGTCGAACATGCAAAACTGAACCATTAAAAACCACTTAAAAGAATGAGCAGCGGAGGCCTTTGAGCTCCAAGAAGGGAATTTAATTGAAAAATATTGGCATCTGGTTGGAATTCTGTTTCAAAAGTCTGCCAAATTGCTTTGCAGCATTAACTAACTTTACCTGTATGATAAAGTGCAGTCTGTAGTTATGCAGTTATTGCAAAGACTATATGCATGCGTATGACACATTTGAACCAAAAATGTTGACTTTGTGTATCCCATCATGCATCCATACATTCACATTTCCATCAGCTTGGTTACTTTCTGTCTTTCATGCTTCTGTAGTCTTTTGTCTGCATGCACGTTGGGGTTGCCTCTTTTTTTTGTGTGTGTGTGTTCCTTTTTTCTTTTTCTGGCAGCCTAACCATGACTCAGCAGCCCTTTAACTCGGCAGAACCTCCCTCCGCCTCCGGTGAAATGACAGACCAGCCTGAGCAGAATGGATTGATGCCGTCTCCACATATCGGTGGCGCTCAGAGCAGCCGTGGTTCTGCGCCGACCGAAGCAGGGTTGGATGAGGTTTATTGCTTTCGCGGATGCTTTAGCATATTCCATTACTCGTGCTGAGCCTCGCGGCCTCAGTAAATTACCTGGCAAAATGCAAATTACCTGCGACGAGAGTGAAAAATAGTAGTTCTGGGGAGGATTCAGGAGGTCTGGGTATAGAGCCCATCTGTAGACCTGTATGTCATGTGCAGCAGCAAATCCATAGATGACAATGTGTCCCATCAGTCACGACAAAAACACCCCTGAATGCATCTTTTATTGCATTGTTTCCCAGTTGAAAGTAATAATAACTAGAACAGCACTCAGAGAGTGCAGTTCTCCGCCAAGACTGTTCATTCCCCCATATGGCATTGTCAGAAATGCAGCATTTTTTTATTTTTTTTATTTTTTTTTTAAGGATTTATGTATTAGTTATTGATGATCAATAATCAAGGCAACAAAAAATGTGGTCTTTTAATATAGTTATGCCCACAAACAAAATGACCTTGCTCTGAGCACAGGCGTGTGTTATTCATGTGTACATTATGTACGGATACCGAATCGCGTGACCTAAATATGTAGCAGGTGGCGGGAATTGATGAGACACTTCCACAATTTAATCAGTTGTTTCTTGTATCATTTCTGATGGATCAGTCCTGATAAGTCCACAGCGGTGGATTTGTAGTAGGATCACAATCATGTGATCATCAGCAGGCAGCTGACATAGTGTTCACTTGTTGTCATGGTTACAGTTACGCTGTGCCGCTATCTCGCAATGATACAGAAATCTTTAACAAATCCGTGGATCCAGACTATAAGCTGCATCACTGCCAAAATCTAATCACTTGGTTCTTGTGTCATTTCTGACCTTCCCTGGGAATTTCATCCAAATCTGTTGGTCTTTTTTTGAGTAATGTTGCGAACAGACAGACGGACAGACAAACAGCCGAACAAATGTATGCTGATCGTCACATAACTCTGCTGCAATCTTTGGTGGAGTAATAATGGAGACATGAAGAGAATCCAATTAGACGGGAAGAGAATATTGGATGCGTATAAATAGAGAGGCAGGTAGGGCAGGCTGGTGGGAGATAATTTCCCGTTTTTGCTCATTAGGCTGTTTCAGTGATGTGTTATAAAGTAAACAGCCTGTTTCTTCTTAATGAGAGGCTCTGGAGGTGCTTTGCTAAAGGTTGGGTGTGTGTTTTTTGTTTTTGCTCCAGAAGAGGCCAGAGGAAACACTGAGCGCCATTGTTCTGGCAAAATGTGAGGAAAATTCCTCGAGCCTGCCAGCTTATTAATTAGCAGATAACAAGGATTGTGTGTATTGTGGTTGAAGTGTGTTTCCTCAGCTGGCACGTGTGTGTTGCTATGACCGGAGCTATGACCACAGATAAGGCAGTGTGTGTGTGTTTGTCAGGGATAATCACTCACCCAGGGCTTTACCTCGCACTTCATAATTGATGAAGGCTGAAGGCAGATTTGTAAAATTGGCCGGCTTGTAATCGTTCATTTAATTGGGTTTTGTTGGGGAGTGGCGGAGGAGGTGGCGGAGGGGAAATAACGGGGGCGGGCTCTAAACCGAGCAAATTCTTGCGGCCGCCTCGGCTGTACTCCCAGAAACACGGTAATTAATCAGAGCATTAGCATGAACGGCGACTAATGGCATTAGCGCGAGTGCAGGATGTGGAGCTGCATGTGACGGGGTGAAGTGAGGAGAGGAGGAGCTGAAAAAATGGATAAATTAGCTCAATTATTAACGTCAGTGATCACAGCCGGGCTTCATCACTGCAGCTCTTTAGAGGAAAGTCAGGCTGAAAGTTGAGAAGTCGCTTAGCTGTGTTTCCATCTTTTTTTTCAGGTATTGCAAGTATTGTAAATTTACGCTCACTTGAGGTGGTTTCTGACTTTTTTTTTTTTTTAAGAGAATAATGTCCATCCTGGTGCATGGAAACACTTTCTATAAATAAATTCTCAAATAGTGAACATCCAGTTGGCTGTTTCTTCTTCTTCTTGTTGGGATACCAGCTGACGTAACAGAATAATTACAACTTTCCTGAAGGTCTCGCTCCGTTTTTGTCTCGCGCAAATTTAGCCTCTTCACATTTTTTTTTTTTAGTTTTTGGCGAACATCGGTGTTTGTTTTTTACAAATTTTCTGGCTTCTTCTGCAACTGTGTCGCCTACAGCGCCACCTTCTGATGATACTGTGCGGCCTTGTTTATTCGCACCAAAGCCGTTAATGGAAACAAGCCTACTTTTAGTGACATTTCATAAATTTGCTTTATACTTCCTCGACACTTACATGAAAATGTGTAGTGCAGAGTATCAGATGTTAAATTTTGACGCTTAGTTTTGCACGGTATGAATTTTGGAGTCTTCAGTGGTTTTGGTTAAAGCAGAGCGGTACTGTTGTATGTGATTGATTTCAGTGCACATAGTGAACACAGCTGTGGAGGCACATGAAGCATCTGTTTGCTAACAGGTATGTGAGCCTGCAGGTGTAATATCAACGGAAAAACAACAGCACTGTTCGACTGTTTACAGCAGTTTAAATAACCAATAAGTATTTAGGCGAGGTGGTGCAGTCATGTGAATGAGTGGACGTAAAATCTAACTTTTCAGAAAGTCACGAGTTGCTGCTTGAGCCGGTGGTAACCGAATAAGTAGTTGCAGATTTGAAAGGGTTGACTTCAACCTGAACCTAATTAAGTTTAGTTGCTTAAACCACCTGAAAACAAAAAACTGAAAAGAAAAATATTAATGAAAAGTAAGAGTAATAAGTCAACTAAACATAGCACAAAAAGTAAGGAAATGTATGTTTGGTAGACTTTTTTTCTCTATTGTAACAATGCTTCTTGGCAATGAATGTTATACCGTTGGAAAGCCTGTTTATTTCCCTTTTAAATGGTGCCACGTTTGCAAGGAACATGCATTCGTTCGATGAGCCAAATCTTCTCTGCCAATGCCAAACGGCTTACTCTGCTATTGACTCTTGTTTGGTGGATTGGATGATTGAAGTGTGAAGGAACAAGACCTGAAACAGCACCTGCGGTACCAGGAGCTCTAAAGAAGAGTCAACAGAAGCAGCAAAGAAGTAATCTACCAAACACAAATCTCCTTACTTTTTGTACTATGTTTCTGTCAAAAACAAAGTCAGTTGCCAACACTCGAATGTTGTTCTCGGAGTCATTGGCAATCAAATTATTCCAGCTTTTAGATATAAAGACGTGCATATAATAAATCTGAGGATCCACTGAGTGTAGGATTTGGCGTTGTTTACATTTGAATGAGTCAGATTATTCTAATGGATTCTGGTTGTTATCGACTTATCTCGGTCCTTGTCGTGATGCTTGAGCGCAGGAAGCAAACGCAGGTTGCCGTTTATCATAAATCATGAGCTGAAAGCTTGATGCAAACGTTGCAACAGTTGAAATGTGCAAATGCTGCCGTTATGCAATTACAAAAGCAGTTAAATATTCTTCATCTCGTCACGAACCAGATTTACGCATGTTTTACTTGAGATTAAAGTCCTAGTTGTAGGTGGACTGCTGTTGTTCCTTCTCTGTTGTAAAGACGAGGCTCTGTGTGCTGGTTTAAACGTGGATATTTGATGCTGTGCAGATGGATTCTCCCACGAATAGCCGTTTTAAAAATTAAAAACCAGCTCAGTCTAAGTGCATGTTTCGTAACAGCTTTCTCGGTTGTCTGACGGTTCCATTCATATTCGGGCCCGACCCCCTTTTTTTGTGTTTCAGCTCCAGTTGTCGGTGTCACAATTATCTGAATGCGGCAAACTGCGAGAGAAGCGATTACACGCATATTTTAAAAGCTTGTAACTTTAACTCGGTCGACGTGTCGCTTTAGCAGAAACAGTTTGATGCACAAAAATACACATTTATTATAGAAACATTACATGATTATTATCCACTTTATAAATAAACGGGCTCCTCTCCTCATCTGCTGAGCTGCATCACTCTGAACAGCTGATACCCAGAAACCGGCACAGGAAGAGGACGCCTTTCATTCAGCTTTTTTTCACGCAGAGTTTTTGAACAAGCGCTCTGCTGCAGCCAAGATGCTCGGCGGCTGCAGAGCGCAGCGTCGTCCCACTCGTCCTCTCCTCTTCCACTACTCTCGGCGTCTGCGAACGCCCCCGCATTGATGTGGGAGCTCAGGCAGCCCCGGGAGAACACGCCGACTCTGCACACATTCTTCTAAAAATAGACCAAACGAAACGCCTCAGAAAGGAGGAGGAGAGACGGGAGCGCGACGCTCGATCCGCAGCCCAAAAATGGTTCGTCGCCGTGATGTCAGAGATTGTCTTTCTTCCGTAGACTAAATATGGGCATGGCTGCGAGGGAAAAAAGGAAAAAAAATAGGAAGCTCCTGCAGTTCCGGTTTCCCTCTCGGACCATATAAGGGCTCCAGCATTCAAATGCATGGCTGGGCAGAGGTGGTGTTCACTCAGCTCCCTGCTCTGAAGACAAGCATCCATTTGGCTCGTTGCTTTATATAATCTCTGCATTCAAACCGGCATGTATTCGCTTCACGTATCCTCCGAGTTCAAGGCTGTTGACTTTTATTCCTTACAAGGACTGTAAAGTCTCTGTGCAGTTGCAAAACAACGGCGGTTTCTATTCATGAGAGGGTTTTTCAAATTTAATTGAACCGTTTATCTAATCAAGGGAGCCTCACTGAGATTTTTCAAGTGTCCCAGATAGGCGGCAATAATTGCAAGTTGCGGAGAAACAGTGAGATTAGACGAAAAACAGACTTAAGCAAAATGAAAAGTGTTCACGATGTTAAAACCACTGACCGGTGAAGTGGATTGTCTCGTTACAAAGCAAAGGTGTCCTGTTATTATCGGTCCTGGCATTCATGTGGATGTTTCTGTGACACATCCCACCTAATTAAACCTTGTTGCAGACAAAAGCAAGGACTTTAGGACAAACACTCTGAACTAAGGAGCAGCTCGAGGAACACGACCAAGAGCTCCAGGTGTCCAAACTCTGCTAGATCCCCATGAAAGCCCCAATCCACAACCTATAGGACTTAAAGGATTAGCTGCCAGAGCTGATTTAGCAGCATTAAACACAATCTCAAGCAGGTGGTTTTAATATTGTAGCTGGTTGGCGTAAATAAAAATGGCAACAGTAGTCTTACAGAACACGCATCACATGAAAGATCCAAGAAATGTGATGACCGTGTCCACTTCTTTTTCATTTCGTACCTGTAAATCAAGACATGCAACATATTTTGAACTGTTCCTAATGCTAAAAGATCTTTTAAATCATGGCACACTGTGGGGAAAAAATCACTATTCTGTAAAAGAAACTGAAAGTTGGACATCTAAGGTGGTGAAAAAGTACATTTAAAAACATGGTGGAATATCACAATGTTAAAAAAACACTGGAAACTGTGAAAGTAACAGCAAGTTTCTGTAAATTCTATGTATTTTTAGATGGTTTATAAACAGAAGGAAATACTATTCATGAAAATTGAGTTAAATTAGTGATTTTCACTTGTAATTAAGGAAAATGGGGAGTAGAAAACCTTCAAAGTTACAGTAAACTGTTCAAAAAATCCAGCTAAACCTATATTTGTATTGTTTTGTTTATTACGTCAAATATCATAATTCGTAATAAGAAGAGACCAGTTTAAATGGATTTCAACTGAAATTTCTGTCCACAATCCTAAAGTAATCCATCAATGAAAGGTCCCAAAAGCTAAAATCTGATTTTAAATCAGCCTTTAAGCAACACTTTTGTAACCGTTGCTCATTAAAAATCACATTAACTGCCACTGGATTCTCAGATTATTATGATTTCTGAACTTTCTGCCTAATATTTCCCACCAGGAGTGAGCAAATTAGCATAGCCTATCTATGTATTTTTATTCTCCCGTTCATCTCACACTCATATATTCTCGTCGCCGTGGGCTGAACATGCTGTAGCATAACATCCCTCTCATTAAAACAATTTTAGGTTAATTTGGACAGCCAAATTTGAGGTCCGGGAAACAATTACCCTTTGGTTAATTAATTCAATGCAACACGATTTTAGAAGGAGCGTGTTGGCCTTGGAGGCATGTTCCTCCACTCCGTTTAAAGGATAGTCGGCTTTCACAAATGGGAACAAAGCTCAGATACGATCAGCGATATCACTGACTCGATTAGGAAGCGACAGGGGGAGGGTGTGATCTGACGGGTCAAAAAGCTAAAATTTCCTTCCTGCGGTTTCAATATTCATCAGCGAATTTTAGCGTGCAATTTTCTCCTCATTTGTCTCTCAAATAATTACCCTCCGTTCGAGAGCGAAGTGGTTTGAATCACCTCTCAGGCTGCACAGCTGGACGGCAGAAATATGAGCAGTGGCCCCTTGAAGCAGGAGCAAAGAAATGAAGAGGAGATGGAAGCAATAATGAAAAACAACACTGAGAAGATTCGCTGTTGTGTTGCTGAGTCACCGAGCATCTCTTAGGGAAATTCTTCCACGATATTGGCTCCCGTTGTCTCTGCAACGGCTCGAAATGTGCTCGGTTTAAGGAAGAAAGCTAGTGCCCTCGCCACAACCCTCGTTTTTCTGAGCCAGCACAGGCTGAATTTCCCCCGAGCTTCAACCCCAATCTAAATTCAGCCGGCGTTCGCTGTGCGTGGAGGGGAAACTGCAGTGGGAGCACTCTTTCAAAGCATTTTCTCTGCCTTGTCATCGCGCTATCTCACCATGCAAAAGTTGTCCCACTCCCACGCACATTATCCCGCCGGGGACGACTACCGGCGCTCGTGTCCGACTTTCAAAAGATTGATTGGTGCATTTTGAATCAACATGCAGAGTCAGAAGTGAGTGATGCTGCTAGAGTTTAGTCTGAACTGAGTTATATAACGATGTACAGCTCAGGATCGCTGAGCTTTTAGAGTCTTCATCTCCATGTTCACTTACTTGTCACTTGTGAAGGTTTGTGAGCTGCAGGGAAACTTTAAAATGAGTATTTCTGTGCAGAAGTGTACACACATTTTACAGGTAAAGCTGCAAAAAGACATGGCATTTTGTTCTGTGCAGGATTAGGATTCATATTTGCCTGAAGGTTGCAAAGCTGCAGTGCTTTATCAGTTAGTCTCAAGTGTTGAATTGACAACTCTTTATGAGTGCTTTTTAAGAAAAAAAAGCCTAAATTATAGGATTCCAGCTTCTTAAATGTGAATATTTTATGGTTTCTTTCCTCCTCTGTAGCAAAACGTGTTTGGCTTGTGGGCAAAACAAAGCATTGATTCATATTTTCACAATTTTTGTGACATTTTAGAGACCAAACGGGTGATTTAAAATGGATTAATCCAAAAAAAATGGTTAGTTGCAGACCTTGAATAAACCTTTATCAAACTCCATTCTAAAAAGTACCAGTTTAAATAAAGACAGATGAATTAAATTTAATTTTTAGCTCTGAGGATGAATTTCTGTCAGATTAATTGTGTTCAGTTGGAGGTTTTTCAATTGAACAGAGTGGAAACTATAAAATTCCAAATATTTTGAAAAACTATGAAGCAGTTTGATGATTTTTTTCATTAAAAGGTCTAAATTCTTGGATTGCACCTTCTTAAATTTTTATATTTTCTGGTTTATTTCCTTTTCTATGACAGTAAACTGATTATCTTTGAATTCTAGACAAAACAAGACCTCAGAGCATGTTTTTTTTGCTATTTTCTGATGTTTTATAAACCAAAGAAGACTCATTATCAATTTGAATAATCATACCTTGCAGCCCTAGTAGCTAATGAGGTAACCACGGGTATTTTTGGATGAATAAAAGCTTTGTACTAAAGCGACTTTAGGCAGCCAAAGGGGCAGCTGAATAACTTAGATGGGCAGTTTGGCCAACCACTCATCTACATTAATGTGTTTAAATTTTAAAGCAGCATTTTAAAATGAAAAAAGTCTCTGTCCTGACAAGTGTTTTAGCACCGTCTCAGAAATCTGGACAATCTGGTGGAGGTTTAAACATGAAGCAGGGGATTAGTTGGGTTAGTTGTTGAAAATACTACAGAGGAAGAACTTCAACGGTGCACAAGATATTTCATTAACTGCTAGCAGAGACAACAAGGTCCGCAACACCTATGAGATGCAAATGGCAGCAAGATACACAAAACAACCACACAGAGACAAAAAAAACACCATGGAAAGACACAAAATCATCACTAAGAGACACAAAACAACCACAAAGAGACATGAAACAATTACACTCAAAAATGACCACAAAGAAAAACAAAATGACCACAGTGATACTTTAAGGTAACCACAAAGAGACACAAAACCACCGCAAAGAGACACCAAACTACCACAAAGAGTCATTAAACCACCACAACAAGATACAAAACCTATACAATACAATTAAAGCTTGGACTTTCCAAACTAAAACCGGGTCAGCCACTTTTCCAATGTCGCCATTTTCAGGTCCTAAAACTCTTGAATAGTGTGGATGATTGGCGTAAATGTAGCAGAAGTTGTGCATTTTTAAATTAATGTAGATGGGGCTTTACTTGTGCAGAGGGGCATTTTTTACCCCTCAAGGGTCCTACTAGTGTGGCGATAGCCCGGAATTGAATCCTGTGTCTACCAGTCCCACTAGGACGCTGACCTTTTTTTTCCACCAACCTGTCGTGTATTTTAATTCCTGTCTTGGGTCAACTTACTATTTAATTACCAAAACCCAAGTGACCGATCAGTAACGGGGGAACAGAACCGTCCTTCGTCTGTTCGTACGTCACCGAGGCAGCGCCGTGCTACCAATTTAGCTTCCTCTTACCGTCTCTGCCCTTTAAGAAAGTCCTTGTCCTCGAGTCAACCCAGGTGGCAAGAAACGAGAGGAAGAGGTGCATAATGAAGCGAGAGAGAGGAAGAGGGGGAAGAGAGACGTGTTCCCGCCTCATTAGCAGCCTTCAGACGGTAGAAACCTCGCTGCCAACACGGGCCCGAGAAGTGAAGCTTTGATCGCCCCCAGCCGTCATTCATTACTACAACCTGCAGCACCTGTCTGGAGCGCCGCATCCATCAGCGCTTTCAAACAAGCCGCCCTGTCAACAGCGAGCCGCGACGTCTTCGAGTGCCAGTCAAGCTACAGAAAAGAGATTAGTGAGGGATTGTGCGGCATTTAATTCCCGATGTAGCTGGCCGGTAATGTGGCTGTAATAAGGAGCCGGACTCTGTGAAACGTCCTTGAGGCGTCGCATTGTCCTAGAGGTGGGGATTCAGCCAAACGGTGACTTAATGATGCTGATAATAATGTGAAGAATGCCGACTCTGATCGTCTGAGTCGGTGCGGAATTAAATTAGCTGACGTGCAACAAACTTTACACAAACTGGGCCTTTTTTTTATTTTAGAAGAAAAACTTTGAGTTGTCCCAGTTTCTGTGTGTTAAAACCGAACATAGTCTCACTATGTACTAAACTAGTGCTAGACTGGTACTATCTGGTGTTGTGCAAGACTTAGACAAATAAACCTTGTCCCAGAACAAGCACACTCCCTCATCGTCCAAGATGTTGATTTGACCTCCAAACTTCTTAGACCTCATTCTAATTGAACATCAACAGGAAGCAGTGGAACAAGTTTGATTCCCAGAAGCCCCACTGCACAACCCAGAGTACCCAAAGAATCCAACGTCCTGGTTCCAGAACCCCATGCCCCAGGACCTGAGAGGTCCTCTGGTCCAGGGCCCAATGGTTCAGGGCGTTTTTGACCACAAATATTACGCAGGTGGTCATAATGTTATGTCGGATCAGTGTATGTCTTTCCTATTTAAAACAGCGCCTCTTTTTGTGTTTCGTAAGCCTGAAATTCAAATTACAGCCGACTCCATAGAGACGAGCAGTGACAGGGAGGCACCAGGTGATGGATAGCTAGAAGAAAACCGTTTTTAAAAAAATCTTTACCCGCCGCTTTTTCCCGCCGTGGTACCCAATTAGAGGCCAGAAATGATGAGTTAGATGCCAGGGCTGGTATTGACCTGCGAGGGGTTTCTGTGTGTCAGAACATGAAAAGTGATCAGGTTCCGTCTCTGTCTGTCTCAGATAATCAGTCTTCATTCAGCCGCCATGTAATGATTATGTATAGTCAGTCATTCCCATCGATCTTCTGTTGCTTGATTCCTTCTCAGCACTGCCGAAGTAAAGATATCAGACATGACACATCTAGACTCGTGTCACCAGGCCTCAAGGATTATTGTCATCTAGAAGAAGGAGCGCAATGACAGGCTTGAATATATGAGCTTCTGTATTACTGCCAGTACAATTCAGGATTATTTCCCATCGTGCCAGACTGCAGATGCATCAAACGTTGATAAGCTGTTGACTAGTCGAGTAGATGCTTAACATGTAAATGCTAATGAGGCATTGTGTGTGTAAATTGTGCGTCCTCGAGGGTGTTTGTGTGCACACGGATGCCGTCGGTGTTTAGCGAAAATTAAAGACCCAGAAGAGCGCAACAATAATGGTGTCAATCATGCGGCTTTGAGGAGGACAAATCTCCCTGCAGCACCTTGTACTCCCTCCACTGCAGCTTTCTGGGGATTAGAGCCGCTTGTTTGCTTTCAGGCTTCCATAATACAGTCCCTGCAGAGACGCACACTACATAAAGCACCTTCCTTCATGTGGCCATTAACTGCGGCTCGCTCCCTCCTCCTCGCTCTCCTTTTGAGCCCAGGAGCTGCATGGAAAGTAGCTGGGTAATAAACCCAGATGTTAGCGCTGCCCTTTGGTTAGCCTCGCTGAATAATGGGCTCATTCCCGCCCTGCAGTCAGAACGTATACGCACATTCACACATGTACTGTACGTGTGGTTCATTGGGGTGTGAAGTGAACTGTGAGGGTTTTTCCTGGAATGAACTTTACCCTGCTTCGGTTTGTCATTAAATGTAATTCTGTGAGCTCTGTTTTGGAAGCCGCTCGTGCTCTTAGGTGCTTATTTCCTCCCCATGTGTGCTGTAAAACTCCGAAACAATGGATCTTTTGAGTATTACGCCAACAATAACTAGTTTACCAAATGAAATGGCCACGCATTCAATTAAAATCCCATCCAGTATTTGCATTTTTAAAGGTTTTTTTTGCATGAAATAGCGATGTCAGGCCATGAGAGGGGAATAATTCGAGTCTAACAGGGAGGTGCAGGGATGCTTTGACAAACAAAAGCAGCAATTGTGAGTTGTTTTAATTGATCCGGACCTGTGTGTGTGTGTGCACCGAGTGCGGACAACAATGTGCTTTGGTCCCCTTTAAGCCTCAGATGTTGTGATCTGCTGTGATTAACAGTAAGCTGCTTACCCCTGGCGGGTAGAAGTCCGACGTTTCACAATGCAAGGTGGGGAGATTTTGGATTAGGTGGGCGCAAATGAAACGAGAACATCCAGGAATTTGGGGATCTTCCAGGAGCAGGACAAAGTCATTCGCTCAGAAGATGCTGATATAGACGGGTCGTGGGAAACCTGTTGGATCTTTGCAACAGTTTGAATGGCAGTCATTGGGATTTTGAAGGATGATTCACCTTTTTTTAGAGCTTGGGTGTCATCTTTGTCCTTTGTGTTTATTGATAATAATAGAATTGTACTTCGTGGACAGAGCAGATGTGTTAAAGCAAGTTTTAAACTAACATGCACAAACATCGTAGCCTCCTGGCTGATTTTATTGTAGTTAAAGTAGATGTTCGTGCATAATATTGTATTTTGCACTGTCTAACGTCACTGTACCATCATATGTTAAGAAATATATTTCCAGCTATTTCAGGGAAAATACACTAAAAGGAGCCAAAATGAAAAAAACAAAACAAAATTAACACAAGTCAACAGATGAACAAAGAAAAATGTTAACTGCGACACCTCCAGCATGCATATTTTGCATATTTTGTAAGAATCTGGGAACTAACATCCTATTAATTCTCTCTTTAATGTGTCTTTATAAAATGCGGTGTTCTGGTTTCCCTCTGGCTGGGATCAGCATCACAAACATACATTATCTGTCATTAAAGTAGATGTGCATGCATAATAGTGTGTTTTTAACTGCCAAACTTCACTGTAGCAACATCTCAGTTTTAATCAGCTGCAATCAGCCAAACGACCAACTCTATATGTAGTATTTGGTATAAATTCTGAGATATTTAAGAGAAAATGCACTAAAAGGAGCCAAAATGAAAATAACACAAACCAAACTTCACCATGCTGATACTTTGTTGTAATCATGAAGCTATTAGCCTGTTAATTCTGCTTTCTGGTTTGGAAGTAGAATTAAAGTAGATGTCCATGCACAATAGTGTGTTTTGCACTGTGTAGCAGCGTCACTGATTTCCCATATTTCAGCAATTATTCTGAAGACTTTAAAAATAGGTTCCAAGTTGTAGTCAGCCAGAACTGCCCTTCAAAAAAAAAAAAATCAAAGCGGTATATTTTATTGGCTGCAGCAGCTGGTGGCAGGGTGACCTCTGATTCACCATCTGCTCAACTCAAGTGTGAAGTGAAGAGACTCTTCGAGTTGTTGTGGAGCTGAACTCCGACCTGCCCGAGGAGGAGAACAGGAGCGAAGGCTGCCTCCCCTCAGGATCAATGAAGTCTACCTTTAATTACTCTATAGATGAACACATCTGATGACCGGGGCTGCATTTTATGGATGCGAGCGCAGTGCGAGTTGCAGTTAATCCTGCGGCTATGTTTCATTCCCAGCTGAAAGGCTTTATATTGGCTGAGGAGGGATGAGTAAGTGGTGTGAAGACAGAGCAGGGATGAGAATTGATGTCTCTGTCTCGACTTCTTTCTTTCACTCTGTACAGTAACTGATTTGTGATGGGAGTGTAAGGTCACAAAAAAGGAGGACTTTGATCCGTTAGGGTCACCGTGTTTGTGTTTAAGGGCACAAGTCCAGTTTTAGAAGTTTCTTTAACTCTTAAACAGATAAAGGGGTGCTATTTCCCCACATTTATCTGCTGTTAAAAGCTAAACAAATAGCACAAATTTCTAAACAGTGGTACTAAACTTAAAAGTTAAAATTGTCGTTTTTGCATATTATTTATTGTTACACATATATTTAAAATTAGAACCCAACTGATACTGGAATTTTTGGGACCAATGGCAATTTTAAGGAGTAAAAACTAGTTAGCAGCTTACAGTAAAGACACTGATTGACTCCACACCACTGCATGCTCTTCTACATGTGCTGCAGGAAATCCTGAGAATATTATAAACAGTAAAGTCAGAGCTGCTATCATTTGGATAAAGTAAATCATCACAAGCTACTTTTCTGCATGATCTTCTGTTAATATCAGCATAAATTAGACAGCATTGATGAGGATTTTGATTTATCTTTTTAGGCTTGTATCTGCAGATAAAATAGTTTTTTAAATCAGCTTTAGATGGTATTAGTCTCCCCCAAAACATCCTACCAGGAGGTCAAAGCATTTCTTTCCTTCAATGAGGCTGCATGACCCCAACAAGCTCAAAAATGAGAGCATTTGGAGAACCTTTATGTAACCTGAGAGACGAAACCCAGGGAAGCACTCTATAAAACACTTGTTGCTGATTTCACCTTAATTAATTAAACAAATTATGAAACCCAATGAAACTTTACTTTCTCTAATCTGAATTATGGAAGTAGGATCGTAAGAAAATACAATTTTGCAAGATTTTAGTGAGTAAATCAAGCAAGTTGTAAAAAGAAGGGGTTGAAAAGTCACCTGTATACACCCCTCAGTCCCTGGCTGTAGATGTTTGTAGCGTAATTCAATTTTCACTATTTAATTTGCTCATATATTAGATTAGGCTTGATTGGATTTAGCTATATTGTCATTGCAGACAGCACAAGTGCTAAGACAACTAAATGCAGGTTAGCATGTACCTAGAGGTGCAAAAACAGCAGCAAAGTGCATTAAATACAGTATTTTACAATATAAACAGAATGAAAAGCCCCATGTATGTGAATCTAAAGCTGTGGATGCGATATAAAGTAGATAATCTAAGTCTACAAGTATAAAAGCAAATAGTATGGATCGTATAAACTGTATGAACATAATATATCTAATATATGGTTAGAAATAACAAATATATTTGAAAATATTTCAGGGAAAACACACAAAAAAGGGCTAAAATGAAAATAGTACACATAAAATTAACGGGAGTAAACAGATAAACAAAGCAAAACGTTTTCTGAAGTGCTTGCAGCCTGCTGATAGTTTGTTCTAATGTGGAAGCTAACAGCCTGTTAATGCTGCTCTCCGTTTAATGTGTTTTTTATAAGATGCAGCGTTCTGGTTTCCCTCCGGCTGGGATCAGCATCACTATAATTGTGTGTGAGAGAACGAGGTGCTTGAGTTCAGCCCAGTTGCCGGAGCTTGTCGATGGCCAGTGGCTGTTTATTAATGGATGGGATGGAAGTGTGTGTTGGGTGCCCTCCAAGAATCAAAGGAGAGCTTGAAAGTACACGCCGGTGCATTTATCTGCCTCGCTGCCCCTAATGCCCTGTCCTGCTGCAGTCAAACACTTCCGCGGCGTTACGGCCTGTCGATGCATTTTCATAAGTAGATGGGTGGTTGTAAAGTAGACTCGGGGCAAAAGCTGCTGTGGTTTTTCTGCATGCACAGGGCCTGTGTTGAGGTGGAAAGTTAAAGGGTGGCTAGCATGATCTCATGCAGCTAATGAAGTCGGATATCGAGAGAAGTGGAGTTTGCTGCAAGTAGGTCTAAAGAACAAAGAAAATATTGGTTGCGTGAAGTCATAGCTGCTTTTCAACCAATCGATAAGAAAATCTGCATGTTACCTATAAATAAACTAAATCTACCTGCAGCCTTATTAGCCTAAAACTGTTCCAGAAATAACGTAAAAAGCTATTATTGGCAGCATATTAAGTCATTTGAAGCAGGTTATTTCATACTGAAATGAACAGACCTGCCCATGTTTAATATAATCCCAGTTACACTGCGGACAAATTAGTGTCTGTTTTTAAAAGATCTAACATGTTAGTTGTTGGACCGTGATGCAAAACTCAACTTTTTGACCATCTATTTGAACGAAATGCAGCCATAAAGATGAATTCTTTGATGCTGTGTCTGCTAGTTTGGAGAGAAATCTGAGTAAACCTGCAGTAAACGGTACAAAAGTTAAACTTTGCAGTTTCCATTAGGTTGGACCAGTTCAAAGTTGTGGAAGAAAATCTGCACGTTACCTATAGATAAACTAAAAATGCACTCTACCTGCAGCCTTATTAGCCTTAACTGTTTCCAGAAATAGCATAAAAAGCTAGTATTTGCAGCATATTAAGTCATTTTAAGCTGATTATTTTGTACTGAAATGAACAGACCTGCTCATGTTTATATGATTTTTGAAAAACTGGAGATCCCTTTTAATAATGCAGACAAGTTAGCTGCTGTTTTTAGATGACCTGCCCTGTTGGTTGCTATGAAAACCCAACTTTTCAACCATCGGTTTGAACAAAGTGCAGCTAGTTTGGCGAGAACTCCGAGTAACCCTTCAGTAAATGTTAAAGAAGTTAAATCTTGAAAAATCGTGGGTGTTGACAGGTAGTCTGTTGCTTTGTTGCCAAAAATAATGGATCAATCTTCGAAGACAGTTGATGTAGAACCATCCTGCAAATTAGAGCGTATCGACCAACCAGTTGACCGGTGAACCTGAACACTACAGCGAGGAAGAACAGCTAACATCCATCAGTCTGACATGCATGTAAGGAGATGCTCAACTTAAGCACCAAGACTCCAGAACTGGACTTAAGTTCTCTCCCCGAGTAAATAAACGCTTACTTTTCCTTGCACCTCTGCCCCACCTCCTGCTCCGACCTTTTCCTAAATCCCTTCCTGCCTCCAGCTGAGTCTCATCTGCATGACCGCAGCACTTCCATTAAGCCCATTAATCCCGTTCAGGCAGCCCACTCCCAGCATCCCCACCGTCCGGCGTCCACGGGTCCACGGAACACTCGCCCACGCTCGCATTTCCTTCACGTCAGCACTGCGGCCGACGAACGTGCATTACCTGATGTCAGCATGCATTACACAGGAGGCTGATGAGTGTCGTTAATGTATATTAGCGGGCTCATTTGGAACAAACTGGGTCTGCAGCTGTAGAATCTGTTACTGGGGGCGTTCTCAGAGGTGTGCCGGGGCCTAGTTAACACTTTATTATGGGAATATTACTATTATTATGTCCTTATATAGGCTTACAACAAACATACTGCCAAATATAATGACAGATATGCAATAGAACATGACTTACAAGATGTTTTTTATTAGAGGTCGACCGATATATCGGCCGGCTGTTATTTTGGGCCTATATTTGGACTTTTTTCAATATCTGCCATCGGCCGATATTTACAAATAAAAAGCCGATCTGTGATCAGGCACCCGTACAGGCAGCTGCCGCGATTACCGTTGATGCCAATTTCATATTAAACTTTTGTGTTTTATTTTGTGGTTTATCTAAAGATTTGTAATGTTTAACTGCACTACGTTATTTAATTTAATTAGCATTTGTTACAGTTTTTATTTTGTGATCATGTTTATCTTTTATACTTGAACAAGCAATTGCACTTTCAGGTTACTTTTTAATTGTATTTTTTTGTAAACTTTAAGTATTTTTTTTATGTTATTGTACTTTTTCACTTTTTGTGTTCAATAAATGTTAGTTAAACTAGTGTGTTTAATTTGTAATATATACATGTATATACTTTAAGTGTTTAAATTGCCTTTTGTAATCAATGTGCTTTTTTAAAAAAAAAAAAAAAAAAAAAAAAGGATATCGGCCTTAAAAACCGGCTTCTACAATCGGCTTTAGATATCGGCCATCGGCTGAAAATTTTTTTAAAAATCGGTATCGGCCTTTGAAAATCCCATATCGGTCGACCTCTATTTTTTATACATAAATCACATTTGTTTAAATTAAGTGTAAATCAAGTTGTCAAAACTGTTGTAATGTAATAAGTCAAAGATTGGTTAAGTTATGTAATATTAGTATAATATCATGTATTCTTTGGTGAAGTTTGCATTTTTGAGCTTTAGAGTTCAGCTAATACTACATTTTTGAGGCTGACACTGAAATCAACATTTGAAAATTTAGATTTTTCATCATTTTTAAGCAAAATTCATCATAAAGAGTGCAAAAAATTAACTCAGAAATTGGACACAAAATGCCAGAAATGGTTGTACTGATGTTAAAAAATGTAAAAATACAGTATTAACTGAAATTGTTGATATAATTACAATTGTTTTTTAGTCAGTGTTCACACCAATAGGGAAAATCCAGTATTGTTTTGGTTCTCGTGTTCCATCGCAGCTCATAGATTTAGTGTAAACCAGTGGAGGGTCTGACTAACTTCCTGTCTGAGTGTTTTTCTGTGTGAAAACCTGTCGTGTGTCTCATCTTTCTTGGGGTAGTTTGATCTGTCACTGTCTCTCCAGGTCTCTCTCCCTCTGTTCTTTGCTCAAACTAGATCTTTTTGTTCCTTTTTTTACAATGCATTGCATATTCAGAAGAGGCAGCATGTAGGTATCTTAAAACAACACGCACCTCCCTGGCTGCATGAATCATCCTTTACTTTCTACTTATCTTTTGTGTTTTTTTCTTTTTTTTTTCTAGCTTCTGATTTTCTTTCTGGCTTTTTTTGGTGTTTCTCCCCTGTTATGCTGTAGTACAACGTATGTCTCAATGCAAAGTAGTGTTGCAAGCTCTTGGTTAAACCTCGGAGAACCTCTGAGTAGTTTTTTACAGTAGGATTCTTGAGTAACTCTTTGATTATTATTTTTTTTTCATTCATTAACTCTGTGCTGCATATTTCTGTAGTGTTTTTTTTTTGTTTGTTTATTTTGTTTGGGTCACCGGTTTGAGTTTCATCTGCAACGTTTCATCCTGTCCATCGCTCCCGTGGACACCATACCCCTGTCTCTCATGTGTTCCGTGTGGCTGCATGGTTTGTTTTTTTGTTGTTTTTTTTTGCACGATGTATGTAGCTGTCACAGATTTAATATCACTCTCTCTTCTCTCTCCCCTCCCTCTTTTTGTTTATTGTCTCTCTTCTTTTTGTCTCGTCTCTGCAGGGGAGGTGCTCTTTCAGATGGCTGAAGTGCACAGACAGATCCAGATCCAGCTTGAGGAGATGGTGAGCATGTGGTGGTGGTTGGTGGTTGGTGGTGGTGGTGTTGCTAAAATCAGCACTTCTTTTAAGCCGTGAGATGGGAACCAAACAGATTGCGGTGCCTTTTGTTTTGGGCTTCCCACATCAGATGCTATATTTTGCGTTTAATACTCAACAGGACACACTCTTTACTGTAGTTGAGTATCTTCTGGAGTACTCCCGTTTACCGAACACGGCGGCGGCGGCTCATCCTCACTTAAGTACGGTGTGTTTACTGAGCTGATTTGTAAATTACAGCCATTACAGACCAAGAAACATTTTCATTTCAGTTCTGCAAAGGTCCTTCTTTGAATCTGACAAAGAGAAAATTGGCCAATTGTGGCGACATTAGAAGAAAACGTTCAGTCAAGCGAGGAGAAAAAGTGAAGAGCAGCCGGGCTTTAATCTCTATGCAAATTATGTTAAAGGGTATTTTTGAAATTATTTGTCCTCGATCTTTTTGGATAATGGATGTCAAAGAACCACAGCGATGAAAACAGCACAATGTAGAAAGGAGGCAGTGAGCAGAAGCAGCAAACTATTATTGTCATATATACGACTGTTTATGTTTCTAGGTGCTGAAATAAATGTTCTTTGCAGACTAAAATGTGGAAGTCGATGCTTTTAAAGCTAATATATTGTTGATGCTAGTTTAGGAAAACATCATGTAGATAAGTGGGAAGGAAAGAGGATTTTTTTATCATTGGAAATACATTATGAGAACCCATCGGTTCTACATGTAAACGAACTGTGTTATTTCACCCCTGGTTCAACTTTGCTCTTTCAGTTTACATACAGATGAGTACATGCAAAGACAACCAATGCGCTCCACATGCCAAGCATCCTCCCATAATCCTTTGGGTGTGGCATTTCCGAAGGCAACACAAACACGAGTCTTGCGTCTTGCGCCACAACAGCCGAAACTATCTCCACATTCCTTGCTGTGAAAATGAGCCGCTGCGGTTGAGCATGTCGGACTAATTGAGGTTGCGTGTTTGTGTTGCATTGTTTTTGAGGTTTGTGTGTATGTGTGTGTGCTTCTTGCAGCTCAAGTCGTTCCACAACGAGCTGCTCACAGAGCTGGAGAAGAAGGTTGAGCTGGACGCCCGCTACCTGAATGTGAGTTGAGCTTCTTCAAACAGAGTCCACAGTGTTTTCTGAGACCACGGTTTGTTGCACAAGCCTCTGAGTTATGTGACAAATCCAGAGAATTACGCCACTAAACCTTACACTGAGCCCTTTAGCCTCTTTTAGCTCGTTGTTTCAGCTTTGCAGTGTATTTGCAGCCTCAGCACTCTGCTCAGCTTCGATTCCTGCAGCGGCAGGCAGCTATTTTGCTGATAACCCTGCTGAGCACCATCGACAAACAAATTTTAAAACCAGCTGCTGAAGGCAATGGAACATTTAGCGGCTAATTTTTCTCCGACGACTAAAGCAGAACTAAAAGGAAAGTGATATACAGCCAGTTAATGCTTTTATAGCATTTTGTAGCATTTTTTTTGTCCTTATCTTGTCAAAAAGATGAACAAATTCAGTTTAAAATACAAGAAAGATGTAGTTTTTTTTATTGTATTAAAGGCATTTTTCATTTGGATCTAGTAATTCTAGCTGGTGGAGGCAGTGGAAGATTTCGCAGCAAATTTTTTTAGAAGTTGGTGGAAACCAAAGCAGAGCTAAAAGACAGTCAATAACTGCCAATAATCACTTTTTATAGCATTTTGTAGCATTTTTCTGATCTTTTATTGCAAAAAAATGAACAAATTAAGTTTAAAATCCAAGAATATATATATTTTTTGTACTATTTGGTACATTTGCATCTAATAATACTAGCTGGTTGATGCAGTGGAACATTTAGCTGCTGATTTTTTTGGTTGGTGGAGTCCAAAGCGGAGCTAAAAGCTGACATTTTGCCAATCATCACTTTTTATTGCATTTTGTAACATTTTTCTGTCATTTTTTGCCAAGTAATGAATAAATTCAGTTTAAAATTCAAGTAAAATATTGAGTTTTTTGTAGTATTCAGCACTTTTGGCATTCTGATCAATTAATATCAATCATTTTGTGTCTTTATTTGAGTGCCAACATGCTAATACATAGCATTTATTATAAATCATTGGTAATGTTAACAGAATACCCCAGATGTCAGCTTTTCAGAAAGAATCATTGAGGAAATCTTATGAAAACCTGCGCTGAATATTGAAAGCTGGAGGCAGATTTCACTTATCACTTTCACTTAATATGTTAAATAGACATTTATAGGCAGTGATTCCTGGCAGTTTTTCCTCATAAATGTCCAGTCTTAAACTGCACCAACCCTGGAAATTATGTAATTGGAATTTATTTTAGGCCCCACTCCAGTTTTTTTCAATTTCAGCGAAGAAGATTGCAGCATTAATTATTAATCGAAAGGTTTTTTTTGAAATATTCTTCCGAGCTCCGATGTGAAGTATTACTACTAGAGGAGATTCGCATGGCGTCCTGTTATGTAACAGCATACCTGACCCACCACCAGCTTGAATAAAACATCACCTTTAACGTCAGCGAGGCCTCTCAGGGGAGCAGAGTGATGGGGAATACAGCGCTCATAAAACCACTGGCTTGGAGACAAAATGCACACTCTGTCCTTAATTTTTCCACTAGCTTTCATCCAAACCACTGCAGCAAGTTATATAAATTACTTCCTACTCTCAATTATGAGTCATTCTGTGAAAATGAGAAGTTTTGCAGGGGAAAAAAAAGAGAAGAAACAACTTATACGGACAAATTCATTTATGGCAGTTTGGAATAAGTCCCAAAAACATTTTATAATTTTAGACGGAGGACGTATCAGCATGTTTGGAGGCTCTTGGCTGAATGTCTTTTGGATATTAGAGTCAAAATCGATGATGTACTCAAATGCAAATGGACTTAGATTTAGAGGGATCTGCTGGCAGAAATGGAATGCAGTGTTCATAATAATGCTTTTATTATGTTTAATCACCTGAAGTTGACATGGAATCCACCATGTTGCACTGCTGTTGGTCTTCAGTAGGCTCTGCAGTCTGCACACTCACCACTAGATGGCACTTAATCATGTGCACTGCAGCTTTAAATTGGATTAGCATGCTCCTTTTAAGTTGGTTGCAGATTTTGCATAGCATAAGCATAAAAGCGTCACACAAACATGGTGTTGATGCAGATTAAGGTTTGATTTGGTCAGATTTTGGTAAAAAATAACAATTCGCAGATAGAAAATGCCGTTTTCTTTGTATTTCCATCTTGCCTTGTATTATAACGACGATAAAGCTTCTTTTTTGAAATTTTGACACATGCAGGCACTAATGAATTTGGAGATGAAGCAAATAGTGCTTTGATTCATGTGCATGGCACTGGATTTGGAGAATTTATTGAATGACCAAAATTTTGGGTTGTTAGAATGCACCTTTTAAATCAAATTAAAAGTTTCTTGTGGGTTTTTTTTTTTTTTGCAAATATAGGTTTGGTGCGGCTGTGCTACACTAACTTGCAAATGCACAGAAAAGAAAAATCAGCCAAGGCGGTAAAACAGAAGCTCATAAGGTCAACGAGAAACAAATGCACGCCGCCGTGACCCCGCTGACTTTGTGCTGCCCCCCGCAGGCGGCGCTGAAGAAGTACCAGATGGAGCACAAGAGCAAAGGGGAGAGTTTGGAGAAATGCCAGGCCGAGCTGAAGAAGCTGCGCAGGAAGAGTCAGGGCAGCAAACACCCGTCCAAGTATGGAGACAAGGAGATGCAGGTCAGTTCCAGTGTGTGTTTCTGTTGTGTGTTCATGAAGGCAGACACATGCAGGTGGCTCGTATTTTAAACTCTGCATCGGTCCAGCTACTCTAACGGATCACTGATCAATAACCTTCAGGTTAGCTGCATAAAAACGCCCGCCGACACGTTTACAACAGCCAGAGAAATGCGACCCTGTTGGGAAAACATTTATTCCTCCGTCTTAAACTGCAGCAAAGTCAGATTTGGAATCGCACACATTTGGTGAACTCGTGCTGACTCTTCAGTTGAACCTCTCAGACGCTCCTTCCCTCCTCCTGATGGGATTTGAGCTTCAGTGCGTCTGGTAATCCGTGACTGCCGCCGCCGGGGCTGATGGGATAGGACGTGCTGAGCTGAATGGCATGGGGCCCCCCGACCGGGCAGTTTGTGACGCTCTTCACGCTGAGAGAAGTGGAAATAGATATGCATTTGAGTGTTTTTTAATTGATTTATCTAGTGATTATCATGTAAATGCACGAAAACTTGTAGAACATATTGGACAAAGTGAAGTTTTCTTCATTTAAGACCCCAAACAACACCGGATCCTGATTAAAATTTGCATATAAATGATGCGTGTGCTTTTAGACCTAACACACTCAGTTTTTATTCTAATTTGGACTATTTCAGGTGTAGATAAAGTAGATTTTGAAATGCCTAACAGAAGGTTAGAATACTAAAAGAAACCTGCAAATAATATTAACCCTGACCCATTTTAAAGTTGAAAATGTTTTTAAAAAACCCAAAAAACATACAAAATGAAACAGAAGAAAAACATTCAAAATGTTAAATAAAAATTTTTAAAAAATCACTGTCATGTAAAACTATTGTATTTTGCATGTAGGTCTTTCCAATATATAGCATGCATTTTAAGGAAAAACTAGTGAATTATCCTCATTGAACAATGATCTTTGAGCAACCATTGCATTAATTATTGACTGAATGGAGTTGATAATGAAATCTAAACAATTTTTGGGTTTTCTGCCATTTTTGGATAATTAAACATCAAACTGATCCAGGAACATCATTGCTGTTCCTGTGAAATGAACCTAACAGGAGGGTTAACTGATAAAAATATACACAAACATCCCTTATTTACATGAAAAAGATGCCTTTTTATACAGTCTGTACACTTTTTAGTGGCTACAAAGTAAGTACAGGCCTATTAATACATCCATATCCCTTTTAAAAGACTTCACTATTCATTTATTTTCACTGGATTGTGTTGAAGTTGAAACTTTACACCCACAAACTTCGAAGGAAAATTTGCAGCTAAACACTTGTTGCATAATGCTTCTGCAAATTACTCAATTAATAATGAATTATTCTGCACCGGAACGAAGAATCGTCAAATAGTTTGCACTTTCTTGCAGCCAAATTTGGAATATCTCAAAGTTATTTGGTTCTACACCAGTAAATGTGTGCCTATATAGCTAGCTAAATGTAGCTTTGGAGCTTCAAAAGCACACTTTTTATGATAATTTTACAATTTCTTTCGTATAATTCCTTGAAACTTTTGAAAGTTTTAAAGCGTTTAATGTTGTATTCATTCATTTTTTATTATCATTTTTGATACTTTTCTTTGATTTTAATATAGCATTCAGTGGTCTTACTGCATAGTTGGGTTTTAGTCCTACCTGTCATTTTATTCTCTACACCTCTGATATATAATGAACGCACTTCATGCCAGTTTTCCGTGACTTTTTTTGATAGTAGTTTAGGTTTGATTTTGGTCCCAATATTGTGCGATATTATGTTTGACTTTTTTTAGGACCACTTTTCTACTCTTTCTCAAACTGATTTTGGTTTCGGACTGGTTTTATTCCTACTGGTTCTGACAGTTTTGGATAAATAAACATCAAACTGACCCAGGAACATCACTGTTATTCCTGAGAAATGAACCCAATAGGAGGGTTGAATACAAACACCTCCAGGCTAAACTATTCCTCTAAGTGTTATGAGAATATTCCAGTACTTTGACTTTGTATCTCTGCCAAAGTGCTTCCATAACTTTGTGTATTTATCTCCGTCATCAGCTGATGCACCTCTTTCTGTTGCGTAACATTTGTTTATGATATGCGGGGCAGGTGATTGGGGTTAAGTGAGGCGTATTTCCGCCGTGTTCAGGTAGCTGCCGCGGTGGAGGCGTGATTTCGACGCCGCTCGGTGTCCGTAGGCGTCGCGGTGACACATGGTGGGCGGTTCTCTTACACAACCTGGACAGGAGATGATGCTGTCCATCCACCGGGAGGTCGATGGAGGATAAGGAGATAACGGGAAGGACGGAGAAGAGTTTTCGTGTTTAGTAGCGGCCGCTGCAGGATTGTTTTCACCTTGTGCGTGTGCGTCATCGTTTCTAAAAGTGGCGTGGAGACACAAGCTGAAGTAGAAAATGCTATAAAGGCAGGTTTGAGTGCCGCTTCAAGTGTTTGTCAGATTTCTTACCTGCGATACAGAAAAATACAGTCAGAAAACTGTACAGGAGAGTAGCTGAGTTCAACCCACTAGTACTGGAGTAGTAACCAATGTAGTATATGTACTCTTTGGTCTGAACTTTAAGGGTCTTGGCTAGTTTTTTGAGTTTTCTTTTATGTTTATTAGGAGCTGCAGCCGCATATACACTGTAAAAATAGAAAAAAATTCATAAAATAGGGGAAATTTGGCAGCAAGAAGAGATGAACTTCTGCAAAAACGCTGAAAATGACGGCAAACATCTGTTAAATAACGACATTTTTAGTACATTTATATCAAGTTATACTCTGTAATTTCACACATTTTAAAAGAACAACTTTTGACATAGATGTCGTGTGCAATTTTTTGAAGTTCTTTGCATTAAGACTACTTCTAATGAAACTATGTTCAACTGACAACTACTGGGTTATTAGAATTAGCTTTTCCTCTTCAATCTAAAGTATTTTTTAATGTCTGAATCTGTTAAGAAGTAGAAAAAGACTTGAAACCCTGAACTCAAGATGACGAAAAATGTAAATATCAACCAAATTTCATTAAGTTACCTCAACTTCAATTAAGACATTTAATCAATGCACATAGAAATTTGACTTCAAATGATGCACAATATTGGGTTGATTATTATGTCCACCCAATCCATCATGTTTGCAGCTGAAACAATTTCTATACATCAGTGAGTTAGATTTTTGCTTTTAATTAAGTAGTGGGACTAGATCTGTTTCTAGAGCGTTTAATTTTACAGAAAACTGTATTAAAAGTGTCAAAAATGGAATCATTTTGAATGTTCAAGCACTCACAGAAGGTTTATGGAATGCACAGATTTGTTTGGAATCAGCACAGTTTGATTAATCTTCTAATAGTTGCAGAACTACTCACAGAACTTGCAGCGGACGCTATTTCACCTCATCATTACAGTGCAGAGGAAACATGGAGTGGGAGGTTAGGGGCTAATTGTGCAGCACTTCCAGAGGCCGGAGCAGTGCAGGGCGGCAGCGGCAGGGGAGGCAATTATTGTGTAATTGTTAGTGTTGTTGCGATGAATGGCTGCTGGAGCGTGAAAGGGCTGGTCGGGGCGGCCGCTCCAAAAAATCAATACAGGGGAAATGGCGGCGGCACGGGAACATCGAGACCCGAAGTCCTGCAGCTCCTCTGGGCTTTAGCGGCTTACTGGGTGTGAAAGCTCCAGTCTCAGCTGGGAGGCCTCTGCTGTCAACCCGGTTTTTCATCTCGAGGAGGAAATCCACAATCTAAAACCTCGATAGTTTGAATTTCAGACACCAGCATGTGTGTCTTTTTTAACCTCTTTGCTAGTTAGCAGGTTAAAAACTGATCAGAAACATGTTTGGATCAGAGAAGGTGAGGCCTTTAAACCCAAGAGCACCAAATCTGCTGTCAAGCACGGTGGTGGCAGTATCATACTCTGGGGCTTTCTGGAAGTGCTTTTGGACTGGTTTCAGACTGGATGTTGGACTGGTTCTGGACTGGTTTTGTACTGGTTTTTGACTTTTTCAGGACTGGTTTTGAACTGTATTCTGACTGGTTCTGAACATATTTGGACTGGTTTAGGTTTGATTTTGGTTCTGATTTTAGACCTTTTAAGGACTGGTTTAGGACTGTCTTTTTTTTTTTAAACCCCAAGAACACCAAACCTACCATCAAGCATGATAGAGGCAGTATTATGCTCTGTGGAACTGGAGCTTTATGCAAAATAAATAGAATAATGAAGGAGGAGGATTATCCTCATTCTTCAGGAAAACCTCAGATCACCAGCAGAAGGTTGATCTTGGACACAGTTGGATGTTTCAACAAGACAGTGAGCCCAAACACACATCAGACCTGATAAAGAAATGGTTCAATCAGGCTACAATGAAGGTTCTAGACTGGTCTCCACAAAGTCCTGACTTAAACCCATCAAGAATCTGAAGAAACAAATCAGAAAGACAACAAATTTAGTTGAACTGAACCAATTCTGTCCAGAGGAGTCAAAGATAAACCAGAAGCTTGTAGATGGAAACCAAAAATGACTGGTTGAGGTAAAAACCTATAATAAGTAGACAAGCTGTAATTAATATATGAAAGAACCAAAATAGATGATTAGTGTTTGTTTCAGTGGTTTCTTCCTAGAAAATTAGGAGTTATAGGACTCATTGGAACGCAGGACTGCCATGATGTACAGGATAACTTCAAATCCTACAAATTTCAGTGAAGTTTGAGGAACAGTGGATTCATTTTGATGTTTTTTTTAAACTGCAAGAGGTTTAAGTTGTTGAACTGCTGTTGAAGAGTGCTGTAGTCTGTGTTGCTTTCTGACAATGTTGGATTTTTAGTATTTTAAGGCTGCACAGTCAACTGAATACAATCACGTTTGTTTGTGCGTTGTGGACCATCTGAATAGCATTTTTACAGCATGTATTGAGGGACACGTGCCTTTAGTTGCCAGATTCCTGTTGTGCATCATGTGGGCCCTCGTGGGATTCAGGCTTTGGCACCAACAGGCGACGCAACTCAAAGGTGAAAGAACAGATTTGGCTCATTGAAGATGCAATATGGCGCCTATACAGTCTGAATCCGGGCGCTTATGGCAGACAGTATGTTTGTGCAAAGCTTGAAAGCTGTGAATGTGTTTGCTCACTTGCTTGTGCATAATGACGCCGTGTAAAGCGTTGTCCTCGCTGTCCGACTTTTAATTAAACCACGCCACAGCTCGCTGGAGCCTTTTGGAGCAGCAAGATGAAAAAGAAAGGGAGAAAAAAAAGAACAGCACAGATTAAAGTAATCGCTCCTCCTGCTCATGACTCATATTAATATGAAGTCCTCAGGAGCAATAAAACACTGAGATCCTGCCTGAGCTCAGAATACAGGCTGATAAATCTATTGGTGTATTTCTACTAGAATATGAGGGAGACAAAGGAAGTTAGTGGTTTTAGATGATGCGAATATAAAAAAACGCTCATCCTTCCTCACTGCATTGTGTCCTGCAGAAGTTTCTATTGTTTAATAAAGAAAGCAGTGACATTAGCTCTATTTACATGTAATTTTTTACAGTGAATTTAAAGCAAACTTTTGAAGTCGCAAAAAAATGAGACGAAAATGTGAATTTGTCTTTAGAACAACTTATCGAACTAGTGCTGTTACTAGTACCAGAAGGTGATAATAAAGAGAGTAGAAGAAGATGGACACAAAACCAGTAGTTTGGTCATCTACAAGAAAAAAACTGAGGAATGTCTAGAGATGGGACTAAACTTAAGAACTTTAGAAAAGGTGTTCCCATCTCGCATGAAGCTCATTAACACCTCAAATGCATATAAAAACATCTACTAGAAACAAAGCTGTTAGAACTTATTTAATAATTTAAAAATGTTCAACTTTCATGCCAACTTTGCTTCAAGGAACAATAAAAATAACCACCTCAAGTTCAAAAAAACTTAGGAAATTTTGCTGTTTCCATTAATCTTTTCTACTCAAATATGACAAAAATGTTTTCTCAGAAATGAAATTTCTTACAAAATGTCCTTTTGAAATATATAAAGATGGCCAGTGACACTGGTATTAGATCTGCTCTGTTATGTTGCACTACCTTTAATATCTCTTAATTATTCTTCTGAAACATGCTGCCTTGACTCTGTGGGAGGTGGAGTTGGCTAAAAGTGAAGGCCATTAAAGATGCTAAATATGTTTTCCTTCAATGTAAGTTGTATATTAAAATTACTATTGATAGATTTAACAAAATGCAAAACTAAAATGTGAGCTTCCATAACGGACTATTTTAAAAATGACTGACATTCCAAAGTAATACTCCATCTGTCATGAAAAACCCAAAAGCAGTCTTTAGGTGTTCGTAAATGCAAACTGAAAAAGTGCAGTGTGGTGTAGCTTCATGGTTTAGGTTCGATGGGTAGAAATTGTGGCTTTGTGTCTGGAAATGCTTCAAAAATCTAAAGGTTGCTTCAGTCCTTGATCTGAGTTTCCAACACATTTTAAAGCTCTGTGAAGTCAATGCAAATTTGTTGACTGACTTATCAAAAAGCATCAAAATATGGCATCTGTACCGTTACCTTACAGTCTGCAAGAGAAGTGGGTGGTTTAAGGTTCCCAGCAGGTCTTTATGTAGAACTGGTGGCACACCTGGGCGCCCTCATTTGTTGGTGTTTCGCTCCAAAAATCTAAAGGTTCCTTCAGTCTCTTCTGTCATTTTAAAGCCCTGTGAAGACTAAATGCAAATTTGTCGATTGACTTGTCAAAAGCCAATGGCGTCCTTGGAGTTACCTTTGTAGTCTGCAGTAGAAGTGGGTGGCTCAAGGTTCCCAGTAAGTCTTTATGGAGAATTGGTGGCGCACCTGGGCACCATCATTCGTTGGTGTTTCGCTGATGAGCCTTAAACACCTCCAGACTGTTCAGGAGTAAATCTTGGCATCCCACCACCCCCTAGATGCCACTGACTCACTTACAAACCTAGATGAAGTACTTTCTCTTCATCTAAAACCCCTGACTTCCCTCTTTAGCCGCTCAGAGCTACTGTTTGTAGTGGTGACGTGTCTACAAACCGTCTAAAACCAGTCTCAACGGGTTGCATCTTTGATTTCCAGCCTTGTTGTTTGCATCACCTGCAGGCTACCAGAGCTTCTCGTAAACCTCCTCCGCTGCATCCTCTTGGGGCACTTCAAGTTCCATGACGTAAATGAAACGTAGCGAGGCCGATCGCGGCACAATGTCTGGGCTGAGGTTTGTTGACGCATTTTCATTTGGGAAGCAGAGCCTCCGGCCTCCGATCGATGTTATGATTAATGCTGTAACGGTTAGTCAGTCCATTCACAGAATAGTAAACACCAGCGACCTTGGTTAATTAATCATCCGAGCCAGTGGTTCCCAAACTGTGGGTGTAAAGCCTCGCCGGAGGTCACGAGATGAATAGAAAGGGGTCCCAGGATGATGACTGGAGTAGACAATTACTCAGAATTATGTTTGTTGGTCATATTTTTCTTCAGATTTTTTTGGTCTAAATTTATTCGAGAATTTTTGATTTTACTCATTTTTCAAGCTTAAATCGCCAAACATTTCAAACTTCCAACTTCCCAAACATGAGGATTTTTACCCATCTCAGTTTTATACATTTGTAAACAGACAATTCTATATGCTGATGGTGTGCTTTCACTCATCTGACTTTTTATAGGCTAAACTAGTGATTGATAAATGGTTTATAATGGAGATTGATTTAAAAAGCCACTAGTTGCTGCCTTGATTGAGTTGCGTTGGCAATGACAGTGTAGGAGGAGACATTACATCAGGATTAAGAGGGTTTGAGTTGGAAAAAGCTGCTTCGTTGCCAAAAGAACTGACTTTTCTCTTGATACAGTGCAAGACACAGACTCTCTGAGAGTCTATGTTCCTCTGTCTCTTTTCTAAAGAAACCGAGCAGTGCTGTGGACACTTTTTAATGAGATGTTTCTTCACGGGAGGCAACGTTGTGAGTGATATTAACTGCAGTTCCCGACATGCGAGTGCAGAGTTGTAACACTGATCCGACGCGAAAGCTGTGAGGAGGGATGACGAGGAAGAGAGAATTACCTGCCTCATGTAAACACTTTCCACCTGCTTAGTTCCACTTTCTGACGTTTTCAATGGCTGGCTGGTTGATAGAAAGGAGAATAAGAGGAAGTATGTAAGTGTAAACCAGGAGGAGGAGAAGGAGGAGGATCTGCTGGAGGAGTCGCGCTGAGTTGCTCGACTCGGCCGTGATTAATGATCTTCTTCTGTCGCCTCTGTTCTTCTGTTTTCCTTTTGGAGGGCTGCATCAAACGCATTTCTGCCTCAAAGTTTCATGCAGACGTTGTCGAATCGGTTTGTGGATTTGAGAGAAATGTAGTTCTCGTCCATGTTTAGGAATTCATATCCTGACACTTTTGTTTTGATCATTACGCTGGGGAAAAATAGAATCTAGCTATGATGTGATTTCCTGTGATGTTCAAACTGTAAAGAATCTTTGAAACGTCGATGAAACCCGATTTGAAAACTAACACTCCAGTGACGATCCACAGCTAATTTCCACTAAAAGCTACACATAGCTATGAGTATATTTTCAGACGGCAATGAAACAAACATCTTCTGAAGACTCTCGAATATGCACGTCTTTTATCTCAAAACTAAAGCTGTGAATTAAAGTTTCCATCCGCTTGTGCATCATGGTGTCTGGTGCTGAAAGTTTGTTTTTTGGTTTAGATTTGATTTTGGTCCTGGTTTTAGACCTTTTTGGACTGGTTTCAGACTGTCTTGAGCAGGTCTTTTGTTAACTGCAGGAACACCAAACCCACCATCAAGCATAGTGGTGGCAGTATCATGCTCTGTGGACCTGGAGCTTTACACGAAGTAAACTGAATAATGCAGAAGGAAAATTACCTCCACTTTCTTCAGGCAAACCTAAAACCATCAGCAGAAGGTTGATCTTGGACACAGTTGGATGTTTCAACAAGACAATGAGCCCAGACACACATCAGACGTGGTAAAGAAATGGTTCCATCAGGCTAGAATGAAGGTTCTAGACTGGTCTCCCCAAAGTCCTGACTTAAACCCATCAAGAATATGAAGAAACAAATCTGAATCAGAAGGAAAACAAAATTAGTTGAATTGAGCCAACTCTGTCCAGAGGAGTCAAAGAGAAACCAGAACGTTGTGGATGGAACGGTGCCCAGTTGAGGTAAGAACCTCCAATAAGTAGACAACCTATAATGAATCTATGAAAGAACCAAAACAGATGATTATTGTTTGTGGCTGAGGCACATATGTGTATCAGTGATTGGTTCCTAGAAAATTAGGAGTTATAGGAGTCATTAGAAACTCGAGACTGCCATGATGTACATTGTCTTTACACAAGTGTTTTTTTTCACAACCGTACAAGTCACAGTTTGATTAATATATTAGGGTTTGCTTTGAAGACCATTTCAGAAATCCTGTATCTGATGTATTAAGCTAACATCAGCAGTAGTGGAGGGAGTATTTGCATTCTTTAATTGAGTAAAAGTGCAAATATCAAACTGTAGAAGTCCTGTAAAAGTTTTCAGAGTAACAGCGTGTTATTCCTCTGTCATCTTTCCACACATTTCCTGCCTCTCTTCACTGTAATTGTGCAAAACAGGTGGAAACGCCGAAGAAATAGCCTTTCAAAACCAACACTCTGTTTATTACTTTTAGCACTTTGGCAGTTTGTTTGCCTTCATCTCGGCGAGACACAAAAGAGGTTTGTTAGTTTCAAGGAACATCACAAGCCATTTGAGCGGCGCAGGTGTTCTTTTTACCTCCGCACTGCATGAATAAATCTGCATACAGCCTCGCAGTGCTTAACATCCCTCCCGTGAGATTAGTCTAATTTGAGGGAAAACATCTTTAAAACATCACATTTTCTCAGTGAGTGTAATTACTGATGATCTGTTTGACTCGCTGACATGTTCCATTACTCAGCAGAGTTTATGCACCACTGGTCCAGACTACCTTCAGCGGGAAGTAAGTCAATAAATGGCGGACTCCCTTCCAAGCACATGTCTTAAATGCTGATTGTGCTCGCTGTCAGCAGAAACCAGAAGCAGCTTTCGGTCAGATTTATACTTTGTGCATAGGAGCAGCTTCAGACGAAGAGCGGCTGATTGGCAGTGGCATGAAAGACCGGTTGGAATCTAATTAGGGCTCCATATCTGAGACTGATCACTCCATGCACTGCAGGCCCGATGCACTGAAGTTACATGAATAATGGAAAAGACTTGAACTGTGCTGAATTAATGTGCTTTAATGTACTTTAATGTGCAGCATATGAATTCTTCTGGGTCCGTAATAACCTATGCTGGGAGTTAAAAGCGCTCACGTCATATACACCATATGGGTTTCTTGCCCATACATGCATAATGTCAGTAAGAGGAGAAACATACAACAGGAGTCATGACAAAATATATGTGAGGATATTCTACAATATATGCAAATGCGGGATATAGTATGAAAAACATGGCAGGATGACCCTGTTTGGGGTCATTTGTATGTATTATGTTGCATTTCATCACCTATCAGTTGAATAATAGGTTTCCAAACTAAGTTAGGACACACGACATTATTATAAAACAGTTTAAGTCATGAATCCCAAACTGAATAATTAACACATTGTGCCCACATTCAAATTATTAACAAAGAAAAAGTCAATTAGTCCCTCATGAGAGAATTGATGATTATTATTTATCAAGTAAAGACGACAGGCTTCTGAAATGTGAGGATTCGCTGCTTTTCTCTGTTTTTATACCATCATAAATTAGATGTCCTGACTGTTGGTTGGACGTACAAACTCTTGGATTCATTATTCTGCTTTTTTGGTTTCCCAGTACATGACAAAATTCTGCAAATCTACAAAGCCCAAAGTCCAAAACCAACTGCAATTCCGTCCCCACAAACTGCACAACTAAACTACATTCTTAATGGAGTTTTCTGTCAGTTAACATTTGTTTGCAACGTGTCTTCATTTATTTTACTGCTTCATTCTCACCTCTTTTCAGCCAACCAATCATATATTAGATGGATTGTCACCTTGGTAACCCAGAAAATGGAGGAGATACTCCAGACATGTAGCAAAAGAATCATATTTTAACCCAAACCAAGTAATTTTGGTGGCTAAACATAACCAAGCTTCAAATATGTAAAAGTGTCTGACAAAACATGACATTTTCTTCAACATAACCATACAGTTTTGGTACCTAAATGTAAAGCCAGTGAAAGCTGAACATAAACTAACTTTCTTGTTTCCCGTGACGACTTGCATTCATTTCAAAAACAAACTTACATTATGTGGCAAGAAAGACTTTTTTGAACATGAAAGAATATGAGCTTACTCTAGTAGACCCCAAAATTACAATTAGAAACGTGAATGTGGGGAAACCAAGGTCTTTAATGAATGATAAAAAAAAGTTCACTTGGAAACGGGGCAGAATGATCACGTCAGATACCATCAAAAGTGTGACTTTTATGCAAGGATGGCTTAAACCGGTAAGTCCTCCTTTGAAACTCAGACAATGCCATTCAAATTTCCAGTTTTTAAACTACCAAAAACGTCACAATTTTCACAGATGAAGTGGTTCTCATGATACATAACTAGTACTTTTAGGTCAGACCAGTTATTATTTGACCTCATACACTTCTACAGTTTCACACCACCTGTTGTGTCCATCCCGTGCATGGATACTGTAGTAACTGATCCCAGGAGAGGAAGACTTTAAGCTCGAGGCGACAGGTCTGACGGCTTTTTACTGTCTAAACTACACAGTGTTTAGTTTCCTTATCGGAGTTGTGGGAAGGTCGTATAATCACAAGGAATTTAGCAGAGAAATGAACAAACAGCCTCCAGCGTAAACAGCCGATTGACTTCCTCCTCATGCCTCTTGACTAAATTGGTCTTAGGGCTGAAACCAGTCGACCAGCTTTAACCTCAACATGCCGGTCTGAAAGTGAAACCTGATCGCTGCTCCACCTCCACCATCCGTGTGATTCATAAGTGGCCTTCGTCCTCCTCCCTCTGCCTGTCACTGTTTCATGCCTCAGTGTGGGTGAATGTTCAGCTATTGTGCGCCCACATTAACGAGCATGTTTGGCTCTTGGAAACTGTTGTGTTCAAGTTTAAGTCATCAGCTCGTTGCGTTTTAATCCAAAGCTTCTACCTGGGAGGCGACCAGAGATTTCAACGGTTTGAGGTGTGACACTGTGGCTCCTCCATGTGGCACGAGAGCATGACTACAGGTTTACTTACCAGAGAAACCCACACTTTGTTTACAGTCATTGTCCGTCTTTCTGCTTAATTAATCTGAGCTTCTTTATTTCTTTTGCACTTCATTTCTGATGGTTAAAGGCTTAAATTGAAAAAAACTTGTTGATACCACTCTAGATCTCCAGTTGGCAGATAAAATCACCATTATCAGCAAAAATGTATGTTATTTTGGAGCACATTTTCCACTTTTAGTGCAAAACTGTCAGATAATTTATGCATATTGAACCTTGCATATGCATATTGTAACCTAAGGATCGATGGCTTAAATTGGGCAAAAACTACAATTATCAGCAAAAATTGATATCTTTTCCCTCCTTAAGCCCAATAACATCACGTAATTTATACATATCACGTTTTTTTTGTACAACTTCCGAGCATTTTTTTGCCTAAAAAATGTGAATAAAATCACATGAAAATAAATTCAAATGGACCGGTCTGCAGAAAAATCCTTAAAAAGGTGGCTGAGCTCCCCTCCCCTCCACCATGTGGGAGTAATGGAAGCCCCAGATAGAAGGGCTGGTCACAACATACAACAGTTGTGTCATTCACTAATTTATTCCTCTAATTTTTGATTTTCAAATAGTCAGAGTGTCCCGGCGCTTATTTTAATTTCAGCTGACGGAACTGTCGACGGCGTCACAGTAAATTAATACGATCATTATTTGGAAATGTGGCCTTTTCATGCCACTGCTCCACCTCGTCTCCGGCATTAATGTGTTTTTCTCCTCGTCTGGCTCCGGCAGAAGCGTGGAAAGACGAGATTAATCGCTGCAGCCTCGTTCTCCTCGTCAATCCCGAGTTATTAGACTCATTACGGAGACGGTCGGTGTCTGGAGGGGCGTCGTCCTCCTGAAAACCCACTAAATGAAAGCGTCATTCTGAGGGGAAGGTGATGCAGGGGTTTTTTCAGACAAGGAAAAGCGAGCAAAATCTCTTTCTCTGAGCACCTGAAGGGTTTTAAATAGTCTTAAAATAGTTCTCCAGGCTTTTTAACTACCGTATTTGCATAAAATCTCCATGAATCACACTGCACTCTACCTGCAGCCTCATTGATCCAGATCAATTATAAATAAGCATAAAAAGCTCGTATTTGCAGCATATTAAATCATTTGAACCTGTTTTTTCATAGTGAAACGAAAAGAGCAAACTGGGAGCAGAGCAGCTGCACATATTTATATGATTTCTGAAATATACACAATAACAACTGGTGATTTGGCATCTTTTGTTGTGATTTTGATCTTTTAGTTGTGAGTTTATGTCGTGTCATTGTGGTGTTGTTTCTCTTTGAGGTGATTTTCAATCAATTTTGCGTCTTTTTGTAATGATTTTGAATCTTTTTGTAGTGATTTGGCATCTTTTTCTGCTGATTTTGGTGTTTTTATAGTGATTTTTCATCTTTTTGGGGTGGTTTTGCATCTTTTTGTTTTGGTTTTGGTCTTTTAGTGGTACTTTTGCGTTGTCTGTGCCGGTTAGGTGTCTTTTTGTGGTGATTTTAAATCTTTTTGTGGTGATTTTGCATCTTTTTGTAGTATTTTTGCATCTTTTTATAGTGATTTGGCATTTTTTTCTGGTGATTTTGCTTATTTTTGTTCTGATTTTACGTTTGATTTTGCGACTTTCTGCAGTGATTTTGCATGTTTGTGGTGACTTTGAGCTTTTAGGGGTGATTTTGCATCTTTTTGTAGTGATTTTGGTTTGTTTGTAGTGATTTTGTGTCTTGGTGGTGATTTTCCATATTTTTGTAGTGATTTTGATCTTTTTGTGGTGATTTTGCATCTTGTCATTGTGGTTTTGCTTCTTGTCATGGTGATTTAGCATCTTTTTGTAGTGATTTAGGTCCTACTAATGATTTTGTGTCGTGCCATGGAGTTTTTTGCGTGTTTTGTGGTGATTGTCTTTTTTTTTCTAGAGATTTTGGTCTTTTACTGGGGATTTTGCATCTTGTCATTGTGGATTTGCTTCCTGTCTGACTTTCTATCTCTTAGTGGTGATTTTGCATGTTTTATGGTGGTTTTCTCATTTGTTTTGGGGGTGATATGGTGTTCTTTTTTTTGTGGTAACTTTGCTGTTTTTGTTGTGATTTACCATCTTTTTGTTGCGATTTCACACCTTTTCATTGTGATTCCGCATCTCGTTGTTGCGGTTTTGAGTGCTTTGTGGGGATTTCATACCTTTTTGTGGTGATCTTGGTCTTTTAGTGTTGATTTTGCATCTTGTTTTGGTGGTTTTGTGTGGATTTGCATCTTTTTGGTGATTTCACATCCTTCTGCGGTGATTTTACTCAATGATTAAAAGCTTGTATGACAACATTAGGGGGGAAAACAGTTTGGAGCCACACTGTTGTAGATCTCTTGAGATGTAAATAAAAATCTAATTGTTCTGAGACATTTGGTTCCATTCTGAACTACAACCCTAACAAACTCTTTCATTATCTAAATGAAAAGCCACGCTGCTGGTCTAATAACCTTTCATCTATATGTTTTATGATCAGTAAAATGAATCTCCAAGGCCACTACGTAGAGCTGCTGCCGTTCTATTCGCGTTAGATTACAGAGGATCAGAATTATATGGCTGTAGAAGTCAGAGATATTTTTGTGTCTCTGCATTTCCACCAATAGATGATCTTTTAATTAAATCTCTCAGCCTGCTCAGCACCATGGTTACATTTTAATTAGCATACTCGCTATATAAAGAACTGCTTTATGTGTGCGTCCAGCGCCCAAGTTTCTCTTTGCTTAGAGTCACTTAGTGTTCTGGCTCTGTTTTTACAGCACACTTCTTCAGAAAAATACATATCGGGAAGGAAGATCTTAAGATTAGAACCACTTTCTTTGATTTAAACTATCAGAAATTCCAATCTTTCTGCAGTGATTTATGGCCTTTTAGTTGTGATTTTGCATCTTGTCATTGTGTTTGGCTTCTCGTACTGGTGATTTTGTGTCTTGTAGCGGTGATTTTTCATCTTTTTGTGGTGATTTTGCATCTTTCTGTTTTGATTTTGGTCTTTTAGTGGTTCTTTTGCATTATTGCTGCTGGCTTTGCGCCTTTTTGTGGTGGTTTTGAATCTTTTTGTAGTGATGTGGTGTCTTTTTCTGGTGATTTTGCAGCTTTTTTGCAGTGATTTTGGTCTTTTGTGGTGATTTTGCGTATTTTTGTGGTCATTTTGGTGAATTTTTTTTCTTTTTGCAGTGATTTTGCTTCTTTTTGTTTTGATTTTGGTCTTTTAGTGGTGCTGTTGCATTGTTTTCCCCAGTTTTGCATCTTTTGTGGTGATTTTGTATCATTTTGTGGTGATTTTTTATCTTTCTGTAGTGATCTGGCATCTTTTTCTGGTGATCTTGAGTATTTTTGTGGTGATTTTGCACATTTTTGTCATGATTTTGTGTCTTTTTGTGGTGGTTTTGTGTCTTTTTCTAGTTATTTGGCATCTTTTTCTCGTGATTTTGTTTAGTTTTGTGGTGATTTTGCGTAATTTTGTGATGATTTTGCGTAATTTTGCAGTCTATCAGAAATCTCAATCTTCAAATACAAGGAATTCTTAATATTAATAATACTTAATTAAAATTTTCCCATCTGATGCTTCTTCTTTACTGCAAACTTCAAGCAAAATATCTGTTATTTATAGTCAGGAAATTGCAGATTGGCCCTTTAACGCAATCACTTCTTGAGGTATGATGTTGACACTTTTACTAATGAATGCAATAATTAGCCTGATTAATTGCCTAATTAGCACGTCTGCCGTTGTATAATGAGCGATTTTGATTATAGCACACTGTTAGGTAACTGTCTCTCAAAATCATCTCTCGGTTTGTTTTTTTTTTTTCTTCGTCTTCTTACATCTCAACTTCCTGCAGCCGATCTGGTGTTGTTTGGACCAGACAGCCACGTATGACAGCGCGTAGGCTGCTAAGTTTCTCTGCAAACAGCCGGGCATCGGTCATTAACACCTCATACCGGAGCTCAGCGCTGTCTGGCACATTACCCGACACCACGGGAATCTTTTTATTTCTGTCAGTTACATAAGTGGGCTTGCTGATAGAGTCGGGTTCGATGCGTTTTGCCTTCGACCTTTGTGTGCCTCGAGGTGATGCTGGTTGTATATGAATGGTTGAATTTAAAAGCTGGGTTTGCTCCAGTTCAGCTAATCTACAGGAAATACTCACCACCATAATAGATGAGTGATCAGACAGCCCGAGGGCCCCACTTCTTGTTCCTGTAATTCGTGGTTTTCAGGTCTGATGCGCTGTGACATTTCCGATATAATTTTCGAGGCGTCACATGAAGGAACAATTTGTCTGCTTTTTTATATGTCGTGACTGTGATGCCCGATCCATCAAAATTCTTATTTGCTGAAGAACTTGGTTATTAAAGGGCTGATTCACCCACTTCACACAATGAATTTTCACCCGCAGATGTAATTTCTGTGCTGTTGAATGCTTTAAATGTCAGCTCTAATGCTATTTTTTTGTTACCTGACGTGATTTCCTGTGTTCAAATTAGTTCTATTTGACGTAATTTTCAGCATATTAACACTCAAAAAACCTGCCGGTGGGTTTGACAGGCATGTTGTCTGCTATTTATCAGGCAGGAAATGTAAAAACAGGAAGAACTGTGCTTCAGTGTTCAACTTTCAGATGGTTCTTGATGTGTGGCGTACGATTCTGTAGGGGAAATTAAGCAAATCTGAGCTTATAAGTGGAATATTTTGTCAAAATTTGCCAATGGTAGACAGTTTGCACCAGATTCTGTGTTTGAAAAAGATAATACTGTGCTGCTTAGTGCAACCAAGAAGCAATGTGTGACCAACAGTCTTGTGATGACAATTCAGGCACTATTCGACTTACCCATAAACGTAATTTCTGTGCCGTCGAATCCTTTAAATGTCAGCTCTAATGCTTTTTTTTGTTACCTGATGTGATTTCTTGGGTTCAAATTAGTTCCATTTGACATAATTCTCGGCGTGTTAACACTCAAAAAAGGCACGTTGTCTACTATTTATCAGGCAGGAAATGTAAAAACAGGAAGAACTGTGCTTCAGTGTTCAACTTTCAGATGGTTCTTGATGTGTGGCGTACGATTCTGTAGGGGAAATTAAGCAAATCTGAGCTTATGTGGAATATTTTGTCAAAATTTGCCAAAAACAGACAGTTTGCACCAGATTCTGCATTTGAAAAAGATAATACTGTGCTGCTTAGTGCAACCAAGAAGCCATGTGCGACCAACAGTTTTTTGTGATGGCAATTCAGGAGTTATTCGATGGAACTGCAGGCAGTGTATGCAAAGCAGAGATAGGGCAATTGTGAGGAAAATAGAGCACATTTAAGTAAAAAAATAAATGCTGCAGCACTTAAAAATGGTATGAAGAGCAGCAATTTGTGAATAAGTTGTTGGAAGATACATTCAGTATGGTGAAACATTTTTCTAGAGTCAATTTTGTAGAGGTTGTAAGCATCTAAGAGGTTAAATATCCATAGTATGTAGAGCCACCATTTCTTTTTGTCATTGTTAGTAACTCCTGTGGACAGTTGGAAAAGTTTGTATACTCTTAAGTCTTGAACCTTTACCAGGACCGTGGAGAAAGCAGACATATTGACGACATGTTTTTTAACATCCTACCCCCTTCTTCCTCAGTATGTGGAGGCCATCAGCAACAAGCAGAGCGAGCTGGACAACTACATCGCCGAGGGCTACAAGAACGCTCTGTCCGAGGAGAGGAGGAGGTACTGCTTCCTGGTGGACCGTCAGTGCGCCGTGGCCAAGAACAGCAGCACCTACCATGGCAAGGTAAGAATAAACACCATCTGTCTACCTGCTCATGTGCCGGCAGTTCTTCTCAGATAACTGAGGAACAGCCTGTTAATAACCGACAATGATTTGTACATTTAAAGACGGTAAATTTGAGCTTAAACTTATTTTTTTTTTATGTCTAAGTTGTGTTTAAGCATCGTTTTGGCATTTCAATTTCATATTCCTTTGGGGTTTTCCATCACACCACTTCTTTGTATCTAAGCATCTTATGGCCTGAAATTGCCAAAATAGAGATTTCCAATGAGTTTCAGCTGCCCGGTGCATACATTTACTCTTTTGATTCCCTCTCATTGATTTCATAATGGCATTTTTTGATGTAACAGGCAGCTATTTTCAGCAACAAACAGTCAATCAACACAGTTAACGACAAGCTAGTGGAGCTTTTAGCTGATAAAGAACCAGATATTTCCCTCAGGAGTTGGTGGAGACCAAAAACGGAGCTAAAAGTGAGTGGAGTGTTTGTTTTATTTACTTCGTGAGGTCGCTTCCTGAATCAACTGCCCCCCTCCTGCTGGCTGTCACCCGCTCTGGGGTTAGCGACAGGTGGGGAGTCTGACCGTGGCGCTACACCTGTCAGAAGGTAACGCAGGGATCCTCAGGTGAAGTCAGGGAGGACGAAAACCTCCTGAGGAGCTGGAGGGCAAAAGCTGGCTTGATCTCGGTTTTTAAGTATAAATACAGAACATGCAAGCGACTCTTCATGATGCAACACCTGAATGTTGGACATGGCAGCACAGAGTTGCCCAATAGTATATAGTTTTATTTATCGTGATTGGTTTGGTTGAAACTTAGGCAGAAAGTCAAATGGAAAACTGCATGTTATTGAAGTTTGAATGCAGAATAGAATAGAAATTTGGTTGTTGCAGCAGAAAGAGTACAGTTCCCACCATTATATATACAGATAAATTAGCAAAAATGTGCAGTAAATAAAAATAAACAGTAAGAAAAATTTAAAATGCAAAAGATCCTAGGTAAGGTAGAGAATGTACAAATGTTAAAATGTGCAAACAGAGTGCAAGATTAAACAAAAAAAAGTTTATCAGAGTGAGATGTGACCCAATTACGAATAGAAGATATGCATTTAAAGTTTATTCTGTCATACAGAAAACATTAATGTAAATGTAGAACTGTAGGTCACATACATCACCCAGATTTAAAACCATTCCATTCAAAAACCCACCTTAAGGACATTCAGGAGTTCCACGTTTTTCGACTAAACCGACGAGAGAAAAGCTGGCGTCTGCCGTACCAGCTGGTTACATGTGAAGTGGCGAAAGGGAAGTGGAAGAGGACGTTAGACGTGGAGGGTGAGTGGGTGAGGAGCCGGGTGAAGAGTGGGGAGAGCGGATGACCTACTTCTGCAGGAACACTTGGTTCGGAGTTGCTGTGTGGGAGTGAAAGTGTCTGAATGAGTGATTGATAGACGGAGGAACACAAACTGCCGCTGTGGTGGTGATGATGATGATGCACACAAAGATTAAATTAGTCTTTGAAGAACCGGCAGCTGTTGAAAACACTTCTTTCCCCCCGAGCAAAAAGGCAGAATATTTTCTATTTTCAGCGTTTTTGTCGCGGTGATGGTTTGATGCTTGTCTTTACCTTGTAGGATGATAATAAACAGAATATATTAACAGTTTTAGATGTTAGATTGAATAAAACACACAGTCAGAAGATGGGATGTGGATTTTAAATACATTTTCTGACAATCAATCAATCAATCAAAATTAATTACAGACTCAGGGTCCAGATAAAAGACAACACTAAAGGACTTGAGGAAAAACAACAGCAGCTTAGTCTATTATGGAAACAATCATTAGTTGGAGCAGAAAAAAAGGTTTTATGCACAAGATTAAGCCTTAAAATAAGCAAAACAAGCTTTGATTAGATTTATTTAAGATATTAATGAATGTTGCCAGGTTATTGTTAGGTGGTATTAATAGGTAATTCCTGCAAACTATTGATGATGCCCACAGTTAATGATAAAAGTCAATTTTACCTCATCACTAGGTGAACTAAATGTGATACTGAGGTCAATCTGCAGCATTATTACCCTAAATATACCAAAAAAAACATAAAAACCTCGTATTTACGGCAAAATAAATGGTTATTTAATACTGAAATGATAGCAGCAGATAATTTTAGATGATATGATTTTTTAAACATACATTGCTTGACAATCAGTCAATCAATCAAACTTAATTACAGACTCCAGATAAAAGACAAGACTAAAGGATTTGAGGAAAAAACAATGGCAGCTTAGATTGTAATAGAAATAATCATTGGTTGGAGCAGAAACTGTGAATATAAAGGGTTTTATGTATAAAAAAGCCTTAAAATAAGTCTTTATGCAGCCTGAGTAAAACATGCTCGAGCTACATTTATCTAAGATGTTTAAAGAATGCTGTCAGGTTATTGTTAGATGGGATTCGTAGGTAATTCCTGCATACTATTCATGATGCCTGCATTACCTGATAAAATGTCTTGGTTGACTGAAATCAAACAGATTTTTACAGCCAATGGATTTTACTCCATCACTAGATGAACTAATGTGCCACGGAGGTCTGTCTGCAGCCTTATTACCCTAAATATTCAGAAAAACAACATAAAAAGCTTGTATCTACAGCAAAATAAATTATTTGAACCTGGTAATTTTGTACGAGAATGATAGCAGTAGGCAATTTAAGAAGATCTGCCATGTTGATTGTTTAGTTGTGATACAAAAACTGCTTTTTGCAAAGTTTACACTCCACTTTTTGGCACAAAATGCAGCCATATCAATATTCTTTTTAAATTATGGTTAGTTTGGTGCCGACTATGAGTAAATGTTCAGTAATTGTTAGAGAAGTCAGATTCAGCAGTCTACATTGAGTTGGACCAATCCAAAGTTGCGAAAACACGGGGGTGTTCACAGGTATTTTGCTCTTCCTGCACCAAAAATAATGGATCCATCCTGGAAGGCTGTTGATGTGGAGCTTTTGTCCTTATAAAAATAGAACCAGAAAACTAATTTGGTCAAATGTGAGCATATAAACCAACCCAATTACAAACAAGAAAAGCACTCGGAGAGCGCAGCACTCCGCCAAGGCTGCTCAGTCGTATCATTTCTGACGGATGAAATCTTGGAAAAAAATTTGTGGCGGAAATCATGGCGCCATAGAATGTGTACATTTAATATAGATGTACCCACAAACAAAATGATGTTACGCTGAGCACAGGCATGTTATGCATGTGTACGTTATGTACGGATACCGAATCACGTGACCTAAATATGTAGCGGGTGGCAGGATTTGATGGGACTCGGAAACACCTCACAATTTAATCAGTTGTTCCTTGGATCATTTCCGACATAAGTCCTGATAAGTCCTCAGTGGTGGATTTGTGGTAGGATCACAATCATGTGATCGTCAGCAGGTAGCTGACGTAGTGTTCGCTTGTTGTCATGGTTACAGTGCCGCTATCTGGCAATGATACAGAAATCTTTGACAAATCCGTGGATCCAGACTATAAGCTGCATCACTGCTAAAATCTAATCCCTTGGTCCTTGTGTCATTTCTGACCTTCCCTGAAAATTTCATCCAAATCTGTTGGTCTGTTTTTGAGTAATGTTTCTGACAGACAGACAGACAGACAGACAGACAGACAGACAGACAGACAGACAGACAGACAGACAGACAGACAGACAGACAGACAGACAGACAGACAGACAGACAGACAGACAGACAGACAGACAGACAGACAGACAGACAGACAGACAGACAGACAGACAGACACCAATCGTCACGTAACTGCTTGGCGGAGTAATTATAGACTTTGTACTGATGTTCAGGGAGGTAGCTGGCGTAGCTATTACAAATATTTGTGCTAAATATTAGCAGTCTTTAGGCATGGAGAAGACCAATGTTGACTCTGGTCTCTTTGCCTCCAGGATACTTTAACAAATTAGCAAATCTCCCATTTAAAAACACTCTGTAAGCTCTTGTGCTCCGGTTGATGAGAGGGAAAAGAAAAAGAGCCACCGTCTGCTAATCGATGTTTACCATGGCGTCGGTAAAGACGCCTACACGCCGCCTCAGTTATCTGAGAGGCTAACTGAGGTCGGAGTGACTCATCCGTCTCATCGGCAGCAAGACGCACCGAGAAAGACTCTTTCATTGATCGAGGTGTTCAGATTTGAGAACTGCTTACTTTTCCAGGATGGAGATTTTACATTCACACACAGAACCTTCCAGCTAATTCAGAGAGTATAAATATGCATGAATCCCCGCTTACGTGATGCTCACTTTGTTGGTAGGAATTTGTTGTTGCTGTACTTCTTTGTGTATGTGTTAATTTATTTGATGGTGCCGCCCACGCCCTGACACCTGACGCTGCAGCCCACATCCACTCAGACAACCTTGGATCCACGCTGTGTTTATCCTCCTCACCAGCCTGGCCCAGTTAGAGCCGTCGGAGAAGCAGATTCTCCTCCGTTTTTCATGCATCCAGGACTCCCTCATTTATTCTCCGTTGATGAATGCAAATGAGGAGGATCTTTATGTAAGCGGCCGGCTGGATGATGTATGTAGGAGATGCAGCTCGGCCGCTCACGCTCCAGCGGAAAGCTTCTCAAACGATTCCCAAAGATCCCTCGCTCTCCCGTCTCCTGTGGCCTTCAAATCATCATCTGCAGTTACATAAGAAACCACACATGAAAATCATGTGACTGTTGCTCAGAAAAAGTTCATTCACGATGCAGATTTACAGCAAATTTGCCTGCAGGTGTGTTTTTTTTTTTGTTTCTCGTTTCAGAGTTGAAACTTTTCAGTTATTTTTTCCCTCCTACTTACTTCTTGTTGTTCACATTATGTGAACATTATGTTGCCATATTACCACCCATAGGAGAACATTTATAGAAGCAGTTTAACCTCAGAAGGTTGCAAAGTATTAAAAATCATGCAGAGAAGAAAAAAAAGTGGTGCAAATTTGCATTTTATTTGCATTGTGGGTATGTTTTACTTTTTCTGAGCTGTTACAGTAACAAACTACCTTTTCATGATTGCTTTATTATGCAACTATCAAAGATTATATAAAATCAGTAGCTTATAAGGATTTCTGGTGTTCCATATATTAGAGTTTTTACCTCTTAAGGTTGCAAAATATTGAAAATCCTGCAGGAAAGTATGCGCGTTATTTGCATTGTGGATTTTTTAAAAACTTTTTTCCTGAGTTGTTACTGTTGCAAACGACTCATATCTTATCATGATTGTTTACTTATATAAATCTGGATTATTATGCAAAATTAGCAGCTCATAAGGGATTTCTGGTATTACATATATGAGAATTTTTGCCTCTGAAGGTTGCAAAACATTAAAAATCCTGCAGGAAAGATCGAACAAGTCACTGATTTGGTGCAAATGTGCAATTTATTTACGTTGTGAATATTTTTACCTTTTTTCTGAACTGTTATTCTCTTCAGAATAGGAAAACATGCAGATATGATTGTTTTCTTATGCAACGCCAGTTGCTTATATAAATTAGCAGCTCATGAGGGATTTCTTCCTCTGAAGAACATAAACTTGCTCTATTACTGGATTGATTTAGCGGATTGTGCAGGAAACCTTTCTGCTGGGCTTTCTCTGCTGAATTATTTACTGAATGTGCTAAAAATGAAGGATTCCTTTGCAGCTTTTCTGATGTTGTGGCCAGAATGCAGTGAAATCATTCTAAATAAAAGGGGTCAATATGTTGACAGAACAGTCTGATCCGAAGCTCTTCTCGTCTGTTTCTTTCAGGGTAAAGAGCTTTTAGTCCAGAAGATCCCGATGTGGCAGCAGGCCTGCGCCGAGCCCAACAAGCTGCCGGACCGAGCCATGTTTCTGGCCCAGCAGATGAGCGGCGCTGCAGGGACTCTGCCTCCCGGAGCTCACCACCCCGGCATGGCCATCTCCGAGCCCATCCCCGGTGCTAAACCTCTGCCGGTGCCTCCGGAGCTGGCGGCGCTCCGGGCCGGCGGGGCCATGGGGCAACAGGTCGGTTCCTCTACTGTCCTTTTTAAATTACAAGTAATCAAGGAGAAAATGAAAGTTTAGAATAAAACTCCATCATAGAACCTGTTTGAAAAGGATAAGTTGAGAATTAATTAGTCCCACAATGAGGAAATTTACAGCAGTAAAGGGAAATAGTGCAAATATGTAGGTAACATCAGCAGAAAAATAATAAATATTACCAAAAAATCTACATAAGTACTGTTGATATTGTACAGATTCTTCCATATATTGTGTGCAATATTAATAGTTCTCCATCAGTATGATCTGAGATAATACTTGTGTATATTTTTATGGTTTATTTTTTGTTTTTCTGAAGATATTTTTTCACATTTTTGCATTCTAGCCTTTGCTCTTGTAACATTAAAAATTTCCCTACTGTGGATTAATAAAGGCTTATTGTGTCATATCATATATGTGGAGATTAAGATATTGCACAGATATTACTAGATGTGGAAAAAAACATTTTGGCACATATCTACATTGCCGTTCAAAAGTTTGGGGTCACTTAGAAATGTCCTTATTTTTGAAAGAAAAGCAGTTTTTTCAATGAAGATACCATTGAATGAATGATAAATCCAGTCTAGACATTGTTAATGTGGTAAATGACTATTCTAGCTGGAAACAGCTGATTTTTAATGGAATATCTCCATAGAGGTACAGAGGAACATTTCCAGCAACCATCACTCCTGTGTTCTAATGCTACATTGTGTTAGCTAATGGTGTTGAAAGGCTCATTGATGATCAGAAAACTCTTGTGCAGTTATGTTAGCACATGAAAAGTACATGTTTTAAGAACATTCATCCTTCAGTGTTGATCGGCTGTTGAAGGCAGTAGATTGTGGATGCAAATAATCTGGAAATTGCTGAATATTTGATCCAATCCTCTGCCGAACAGATGATCGGTTAACCCCTACTTTAGATCGTTCTATTTCCCCCGAGACATGTGTGCTTTGGAAGACGGGACAGAGCAGACCTGAGAATGAAAATGATAGATGGACTAACATCATGGCTGCACTTGGAACCATCAACAGGCACAATTCAGAAAGCAAAAGATCGGATTAGATGGAGGGAAATGATCGCTGAATGGAATGGCACTTGATTGATTGTGTGCTTTTTCCGCTTTACTTCAGATTATTTGATGGAAAAGTGATTTTAAAAACAGCTGCTGAAGTGAAGGACATGTTCTATGGCCTGCTGCACTCTCTTTTTCTTGTTCGTAGTCTTTTTTTAAATTGAAATAAAATGCCACGACTGGGTGCTACCACTAAGCTTCAACTTCAACTCTATTATTTGTCCCTTGAAGGGCGATTTGTTATGCAGCAGCTACACAAGTGTTCACAATAAGCAAACAAAAACAATAAAACATCACCCAAAACATAAAATAGACAGCTAGGTCATTTAGTCACATGTAGTTCAGTTCAACAGCCGCTTACTCAGCAGCAGTAAATTACCTAAATGATAGCAAGACAGGATGAAATAAACTAAGCTTGCTCTCTAAAATGTCTTTACTTATGAAACTTTCGTCACTCCCAAGGTCGAAAAATCAATTTTTGTCCTCAGAAAGACGGACAAACATGCACACACAGGTAAATGAAGTCTAACGAGCCCCTTAATAATTTGTCAAGAAGCGTTGACCCCGATGCTGCTGGTGCATCATGGGAATCTCTTCAGAAAAACCCTGTCGAATGCAAATGAAATCATTAGCAAAGCATGCTAATTAGCTTGTTGCGGGCTTGAAATTCCTCCCATCCTCGGGCTCTTTTTATTCAGCCTCCGCATTTCAGACCTCGGTTCTGAATAAAAAATCTTTCAAGATTCACATGAAAGACGGCTTCAGTTTGGCCGGAGATGCTAATTAAAAACCGCGGCGCTCTTCAGCCAGCTCCCAGTTATTCCATGTGTTTATCTTTCAGCCGGCACACGCTCAGATATTGCATTTTTATTAATCAGCGTTCCCAGATCCACTCCATGCACCTTCATGATTATTAACCAGACGTTACGCAACGACTCTGGGCGACGTAAAGCGAGGAGAAGTTTGCGTTAATTGCCTGCATGCAAATGTGATGCCGCTGCAGAGGCTGATGGAGGGAGGGATGCCGGTGATGAACGGAACGGCCGGAGCCCACGGAGGGGACGACTACCAGCAGTGGATGGAGGGGAAGATCGCCCAGGGGAAGGCCTCGCCGCAGACCCAGAGGCACGGAGGGGAGGTTTACTCCAACACTCTGCCCGTCCGCAAGGTGGCGCCGGCCAAGGGCAAGACCCAGCTGAGTAAGACGAGCTCAAGTCCTGTAGACCTGCACAGAAAGGCTGCAGTTTCACACTTAGAAGCTGCATGTGGCACAGCTTTTTAGGCTCTTTAGAGCACATTTGCAGTTTGGTTTCCTATCAGGCCCGTTTCAGTCTCAGTTTGCACCAAACAGCAGAAAGGAAACCAGTGAAGAAGCTGGAAACACACAGCAGACACAGAGTTTTACCTTGTTTTTCTCTGGAGCTGGTGAAGACAGAGGTTAAAAGTGTAGAAAAAGTCACAGCTCATTTGGATTTTCTGGTATTCCCTCTGAAGGTTGGAAAATACCTAAAATCCTGCAGGAAAGAGTGCAAATGTGCAATTTGTTAAAACATTTTTTTGAGCCGTTACTGTTCCAAACAACTCTCTTACAGCTTTTTGTTTATACCTTTTTGAGACGTCACTGTAACAAACTTTCCTGCTGTACCTTATAATGATAATTTTTTGAAGTAATTCTTGATGATTCTATAAAATCAGTAGCTCATAAGGGATTTCTGGTGTTACATATATAGACATTTTTACCTCCAAAGATTGGAAGACAAAAAGTGCTGCACATTTGCAATCAGTTTGCATTACGATTATGTTTTTTTTTTTTTAAACTATAACAAAGTATTTTATCATGATAGTTTTCTTATGTAATTCTTGATGATTAGACAAAATCAGTAGCTCATAAGAGTTTTCTGGTGTTACATATATAAGCAAGTTTATCTCAGAAAGTTGCAAAATATTGAAAATCCTTCAGGAAAGAGTGCTAATGTGCAATTTATTTGCACTGTGTTTTGAGCTGTTACTGTTCCAAACAACTTTCTCATAGCTTATCATGACTATTTTCTTACGTAGCTCTAGATGATTATATAAAATCAATCGATTTCTGGTGATAAATACATAAGCAGTTTTACCTCCAAAGGTTGCAAAGTATAAAAAAACAAAAAAACAAGTTATTAATTCAGTGCAATTCTGCAATTTTTACCTGTTTTTCTGAACCGTTTCTCTCTTCAGAATGGGAAACATGCACGTTTCATAACTGTTTTCTTATGTAACTCCAGGTGATTCTATAAATTAGCATTATTAGCAACATTATTAGTGGAGTTGCTCTAAATGAACGTTCTTGTTGAGGCTTGTTGTAAAGTTGTTAAAGCTAGCAGATGATTGTGTTTTTACACATCCAGCTACCTGCTGGATGTGTAAAAACACAATCATCCGCTGGCTTTAACAACTTTACGAGCCAGTTTAAAGTCAGGGCTGAGCATACGCTGAGTGGCAGGAAAACATCCTTAAAAGCAGCTTTACCTTGGCATTCAATATGCTTTAGAACAGCACCTCGGATACTTTCACTCGCTGTTTTTGTTTCTTGAAAAAGTACAGAGCTGATGGGATGCATCCAGCAAGCTGTCGCACACAATGTGTGTAGTTTTTAATAAGAAATGGGCCAAAGCAAGTGGGAATAGAAGCAAATGTAATATTAAAACTGAGAAAGACAGACTCCAAGTAAAAATAGATACAGAGCGGGAGCACAGAAAGTTGAACCGTTTAGAATTTCAAAGGGGAGCTTTAAACATATGATGTCCCAAATGTTGTTTACATAAAGAGACGGAACATGAAATCTGACGGTCTTTTTTCCCGCCAGCGGAGACCCGTACGCTGCCCCGTTCCAGCTCCATGGCCGCAGGTCTGGAGAGAAACGGCCGAACTCGGGTCCAGGCGATCTTCTCCCATGCTGCCGGCGACAACAGCACCCTGCTCAGCTTCGCCGAGGGCGACGTGATCACCCTGCTGGTCCCCGAGGCTCGCGACGGCTGGCACTACGGCGAGAACGAGAAGACGAGGATGTGAGTGCAGCTCAAGCGTTCGAAGACGCAAGGATCGGGCCGTGTTTGTTTCGCTTCCTGAACCCCGAAACTCACTAGTGGGGTAGAAAAAAATCACCAAAGTGGCACCATCTGTCAGAACTGGACACTGTAAAATCAAAGTTTATTTGCATAGCTCTTTACAGCAGCCCAAACAAGAGAATAACTTAAAAACAATACAGTAGCTTAAAGCAGAGACAGCAGTAAAATATACAATAAAACTATTTAAAAAAAAAAAACCACTAAAATACACGTCTAATATATCTAAATGTTAGTACATAAAAAAACTAAATAAAATGTCACCATGCTGCTAGGTATTAAAAGCTATTTTAAACTGAAAGGTTTTAAGTGTTGATTTTTTATTTTTGGACAAATTTTTAAATCACTTTGGACAAACTTTGGAAATTCCTCTCTGTGCTTTGAGCAATTTTATCACATTTTGAGTCATTATGGACAACTTTCAAATCATTTTGAACACTTTTCAGGTCATTCTGGACAAAATTTGAGTCATTTTGGACAAAAGAACAGCAATAAGAAAACTAAATTAAAAAATTAAATGCAACCAGCAAATAACGTTTAACATTAACTCTGTGTTAAGCCTCTAAACCCCCAAAACCTGCCGGCAGGTTTGAAAAGCATGTTAGCTTTAAAAAAAACTTTTAAAATTACACCCTTAATCAGAGACAGAAACTGTAAGAATGGAAAAATTTGGTGGATTTTCAGGTTTCCAGCAGTACTTGAACTAATCATGTGTGCTGTGCAGTTGTATCAGGAAAATTTGCCAAATCTCACCTTTAAATTCTGATATTTCATTAAGATGACTTTATTTTATAAGTCTCATGAACAAAATCACCAAAAATAACTAGATTCTGTTCAAAAAATATAAAATTATGAGCTCCTCTGTACAAGAGAGAATCCATGACAGTCAGATGAACTGCAGGCAGTGTACACTCAAAGCAGTAGGAGACAAATTAAAGAACAAATTAAAAACATAAGTGGTAAAATATCTATAGTATGTTGAGCTGCCATGTTTTTTTCCAGTGTTTTCAACTCCTGTGGGCACATGGAAGAATATTGGTTCTAGTTTATCTCATATTTTTGTAAAATAATCATAAAAATCTTTCTTCTTTCTTTTTTTTTATGATTTATGGCACGATAACTGTGACAAGACATTTCTAAGATTTCTGTACTTCTAGTCCTGGTTGTTCTGTTTCCATAGAGATGCAGAACTTTATATTGCAGAGTCAACTGAACCTACAGTGAGGAAATATGTGACGGGAGCAAATAAAATGGCCAAAAACCGTAGCAAATATAGGTTCAGTGTAACCGATTAATTTGATTTCTGTGTGCTAATATCTGGTGCTCCTCTCTAGGCGTGGCTGGTTTCCATTCTCCTACACTCGGGTGATTTCTGACAACGAAGGCGACTCGAGGCAACTTCGAGTTCACAAGTAGGTATTGTTTTGTTTTTTTCCTGTCAAGTGCAGAAATTTCTACTGTTGTCCCAAATTAATGAACAAACTGGATGCTGGTAAACGCTACATAACTGTAATTGTGTTTTGAAGTGATGCCTGTTCGCTGTGTTTACCAGCATGTTGGGAAAAAGTGACATTAATTTCACGAGGTCATCGAATAATTAGGAGGAAAACAAAGTGCGGTACAGGCTCTGCATCCTTATTAGAAGATTCCTGTTGGAGTTAAAGTCACTTTTCGACCTCGTGACGTTCTTTAATGTGTAGGACATTAAGTACAGTTTGAAGGGTTCTTCTGGAAAACAAGAATCTGAATCACTGAACTGTTTCTGTGATAAAAGAGAAAGTTTGAGCTGCCATGTTAGTCCGATGCTTCTATCGGACTGAAGATCGGAAGTGCTGTCATGTGACCACCTAGTGGCCCACTAGTGACACGCCCACTAAGCAGACAATATTCAGATGTGCTTTCATGCGAGATAAAAGACGCTTGTGGACACCATGTGGTACCACAGTCAGCTGGGACAGACTCCAGCCCCCCCCCAGTGGTGTATAGATGATGGATGGATGGGCAACATGTTTATAGTTTTCTTTGATTTTCTGTGCATTTCTAGCCTCCACCACGGCAAAAGCAGCAGCACAGGCAACCTTCTAGAGCGGGAAGACATGTCTCTGCCCGGCCCCGACTACGGCGTCCACTCCCGTATGGCGGCTCAGAGCGCTGCAGCGCTGCACGGCAGACAACAACGCCCCTACAGCGTGGCGGTGCCGGGCTTCTCACAGGTGGGGGGACGTCTGCAAAAACAAGCACATGAAACACACACCGGCGTCAACCCACACTCGATTTCACACACGAGCCGTCGCCGAAAACCTGGCATCGATCGGCGCCAGTCGGCGTCAGAAACTTCGGAGGGAGCTCAGGATCGGCTCTGCTTTGACAGCCTGCCTCTTCCTCCTCGAGTTGGGCTCCTCCGCTACATTAGCTTACATAAACGCAGGAATCAGTTCGACTCGGCTTCACACGTCGAGGGTCGAGTGCGGCAGAAGTCTTCCTCTGCGCCTCGCTGCCTCCGTCTCCGAGGGAAGCGCTTCTGACAGCCGATAACGGAGGCAGCGCTCGCCCAGCCGACTGCAGGAAATAAAGTGAAAACAGGCAGCAGCGGTGGCGAGGGAGGTTAATTTTTCAGAAGTAGACTTATGCAACGCTAAACCCTTCTGTGTCAGCCCAGCTTCCCTCCTACGCCTCACCTGGAACATTACATGTGGGCGATGCCTAATTGCTCAGTAGTCATGTAACAACTTAAATTGTTCTTTCCGGTGTTTAAGGACGGAAGCATCTCTGGTGGCATTTAAGGAAAACTTCAACCAGGAAGCTCTGATTTGGTGATTTGTAGGTCGGAAGACCTCCACGATGAGACATTTACCTCTACAAGTGCACTTAAATGTGATTGAGAAGGGATTTTCTGTTCATTTAAATATATTTGACCCACAAATCACCAAATTAGACCACCAAGCTGTGAGAGAATAGCAAAAAAAAAAAAAGAATATTTCTCCATCTTTAACTTCAACATTTCCAAGCTGCTGCTGTGCATCTTCCACTGTGCTTCTCTGCTTCCACCTGCTGGTTGCTCTGCTCATTACAGCAGTCAAGTCTTATACAATAGAAGGTCGGAAACATAGATTTAGTTTGTCCAGTTGCATAGGATGTCGGATGCAGTTTGCCAGAAATACCAGATTGTCCGACTACGTCCAGCCAGCATGCGTTTGCTTTTCTTTGATTCAGATGTGGCTTTGCACTTGAGTTTTGTCCTGCTTATCTAAATTTTTGCGACCAAGTCTTCCTTTATTCCGTCTTTCTCTCCTGGTCCTCGCTTATTCGTCCGTGCACGTGTGAAGCCTGCATGTCGACAAACCCTGCATCTTTTAAATAAAATTTAAAATAAAACCATGTAGCCAAGACCTTTCTTGTAAATAAGTCCTAGAAAGTGATACAAAGCAGGCAATGAATGCCTAAAAAACGTTGCAACATGACCGAATGCTAAAGTTTACTTACTAAGTTAATGGACTTTATTGTCGAACAAACAAAATCATGTTGCATTGAAGTATAAATTAAAACCTCCTATACAACATGAAGGTGCGAAGATTAAAAAGCAAGTAAAAACATAAAAATAACTGATGTAATTGTAGCGCACAGAAAGATTACACCTCATTTCTTCAGCGAACTGCAAAAGTTGTATGCAGTGGGATCTCGATTTACGTTGGAAGTCCGTTCCTACGGCGCGACGTAAATCACAAACTTTACATAAGTACCTATGTCACGATGAATGTAAACAAAGCCGTCTTCCTCGTTAACTAGCTCCACTCGCCAACTAGTTCCCTTGCGAAATTTGTTTTAACATCGCAAATGGCATACATCGGAATGATGGAACAAGACTTTCTTATTAATTTATGGGAGATGGAGGCATAACCATGAAGCGCCGTCAGTCGAGGACGTCATAAATCGAGGACCTGCTGTACACACTGCATGCAGCAGACAGAAGACAAAAGACTGAAAAAACTGCACAACTCATTGTCTAAATCTCTCTTCATTTTTTGTTTTTACAGCCAGGAGTTGAAGAGTACGAACCACGCTTCCCCGCAAGGTAAGATCCCTTAAACTTGCTTTGAATAAGTGTTCAAATTTTCAGAATCCAGTGGAGTTATTTCGGTGTTCTGGGTGGGAAGCCAAAGAGGAGTTTTGTCCTCGGGGGAAGGGCTGGAAGACGAGAATTAGTCGACGAAACAGCCGACGGTGGAGAGACGAGGGATTGGGCTAATTCCTGGCACAGACCCGCAAACACGCAAGCAGCAGGACAGATTTGTGTTTTCGTTCTCTTTTGTGTTTCCATCCATACAGGACTAGTAGAGCCCTCTCTGTAAAGATTAGATTTAAGGCATGTTAAGTTGATTTTTAAGTTTTCTTTGGTTCACAAACATCCATGCTTCTCTGCTTCCGTCCGCTAACCGCACCCACCCAATCCCGACTTCCCTGCTTCTCATTCAGGGTTAAAACCAGACGGTTCAAGCTCAGTTTCAGGGCTGTTGGGTGGTTTTATTTCTGCCTCTCCGTGGTTGTGTTTTTGCTGCTGTTTCTTCCTGAGCCAGCCCACCTGGAAGCCTCTCCCTCTCTTTGTCCACAGTTCCACAGAGGGCAAATTGATTTCGACAGTGTGAGGACAGACAGACAAACAGACTGAGCCAGACGGTGCGATAGGACAGGAACCCTCAGCCATCCCTTCATCCCTTTTTCCACCCCACTTCCACTCTTTCCTGCCTTCCTATCTCCTGCTTTACGGCAATAAACTCTCCCAGAGCCGAGGAAGAGGAGGTTTGGGTGTATTTCTTGTCCTCCCCTCTCTGATCCGTCCAGTCTGTGCCGTCTAACCGGCCCCGGTGAAGCCTCGGTTCTCAGCCAACGCCAAGCCAAACCAGAACCAGAACGGGGACTTTTGCGCCATCACAATAACTCGCCGTGATGATGGACATTTTCTCTGAGGAAAATGTATCTTTTGCTTGTCTTTCATGCATGTACATTTCTTTTGTATATTGCCGGGTGGGCTGGGAGGGGATTTATTTACTTCCCCCACTGAAAGGAAACCTGATTTTTTTTCCACACAGTGTCAGTGCTCTCCTGTTTGGAATGACAATGTAAAGGATATATGTAAATCAGGGGTGTTTAAATTGAAGTTGTCGATCCCAAAGAGGATTTTCATAATGTAAAAAAAAACATTACAATCTATACTTTTACTGGATCTTTCAGTATTTAACAGTACTTTTACCTTTTCATGCTGTGAGGTTTTGTATTCCTCTGAGTTAAGAGGCCCTGTATCGCGAGTAGTGAGCAGCTTATGTAAGTGTTTTACCGTACGGAGGACATGTTTACTGTACATAAATGTGCCATACAGAAGTGCTCGTCATACAGTATCTATGAAAAAAACGCACCTTAATCCAAGTAATAGTCTATATTTCTGACTTTGTGCACACGAACTTACTGTTTCAGTATCAGCCTTTTTGCTCAGGCACACTATCGCAGGTGCTCGGGGGTCCTTTGACTTTCTATTGTGGTTGTGTGACTATCTTGTCAAGGCTGAATGGGGTCAACGAACCCTCGCCCCCCGATCAAACTGTTCCTTCGTCAGCTCAATGTCGTGGTAATTAAGTGTCTCGAGTGACTTATGGAGCGAGAACGCCAAACATTTACCGGCTTCGGCTTCTCGAATACAAATATTTGCTTTTTATATCGCTGTAAATTCGACATTTTCTGGGACATTTGGGCTGTTAGTTGGACGAGAAAATCAATTAGAAGACTTTTTTTTGGAGCGAATAGCTAATTTTTAGAGAGAGTCGCAGCCTTTTACTTTCTGTCGTTCATGCATGAAAGAAAACCAACTGGTACTGCTGTTTGGCTCGGTGACCTCACTACCATTTTATTGTTTTAATTATGTTTTTATGCTTTTTTTCTGTTTATTTTAAGATAATTTTCACATATGAAGCAGAGTCACTTCAGGAAAATTAGTAATTAGGAAAATGCAGATGTTGGCTAATAATCTCCTTTATTATCAATATTTAGTATCAATGTCATGTATGCCTACTACTAGGTGTCATCCAAAAATCCGTTTGGCTAATTATTGGACCCGATATTCAGCATTTTTCTAATTATTGACATCACTAATCTTTTAGATTTGTGATAAAATGTTCCAACCAGAACATTTGAGTTCAAAAACGTGAAAAACTAAGGCATTTCAGGCACTTTTCCTGTTTGAGTTGGAGCCTTTGTTGGTTTTTTTTTTTTTTGGTTTATTTTGACATCAAGATCTTATTTTTTTAATGCAGATGTTAGCTAATACTCTAATTTATTATCAATAATTAGTATCAATATCATGTATACCTACTACTAGGTGTCATCCAAATATCTGTTGGCCAATTATTGGACCCGATATTCAGAATTTTTCTAATTTCTGCCAATTTTCCTGACATTTTAAAAGACTTTTTTACATTCAAACCAGTGCTGAACAATTTTGAGAAAATATTGAAATGCGATTTTCCTGACAGATATTGGAAGTCAAGCTTCAGTTTAAGGATTTGAAACAGACAAAGTAGGACGACACGACTTGAAAGTTGCATAATTTATATTCACACTGCAGCTTTTTGCACTAATTGTTCAGCCCGGACTTCAGTCGTATTCAGATTTCGTGCCTCTACTAATCAATAATGTAGTTTTATAGCAACATGCTGATGAACTTCTGGATCCAGAGATTCAAATGAAGCACCAGCGGTCTTGTGATAATAAAAAAAACGGCATCTTCGGTGTTTTACGCAGCATTTATCCAGTGTACAGAGAAAAAAAAAAGCTCTGCAGCCTTGATGGGGAGAAGAGAAGTTAATTTGCAGTTGAAACCTCATTCAGCCTTCTGTTGTCTTTGCTACTAAATGCTTGACTTTCAAACCCGAGTGAGTAAAAAAAAACAACAAAGCATCGTGTTTTGGAGATAAAATTGTCTGATTCTCTGTGTGCTAATAAAGACGCTGGTCTGCTTGTCTGTATGTCAGCGCCTGTCTGTACTAACATCTGTCGGCTTTCTATGAGGTTTTTTAATGTCTGAGAGGAGGTGAAACTGTGCTCCTCTGCCGTGCCTCCTGCACTGCAAAAACATTCGTCTTTAGCTTTAAATATTTCTTCTCGAGGCAGGTGCTTTGACTTTTTCCTCCTGATCTGCCACTTTCTTTTTAAAAAAAGAAAACTATTTCTAGACTCCAGACGGACGTTTTTGCACTGCAGAACTGTTGCTGTCTCTTCTCCTGTGACCTAACACTCGTCTTTCCCCTCAGCTTTGCCAACCAGCCTTTGTTTGTTTGTTTTTTTGTTCCCATCTCTGTTTTGGTGAATTTAGAGACAAAAGTCGAGTGCAAACGACTGGAAGCTGCCAGTGTTTCTTCTTTCTCCACTAAAATAGTCCAAGGTATGACTGCAGCGATAGCACACCGATCACCTGTGGCTCAGTAACTCCTGCATCCACTGCTTTGACTGTGAGGGGTTCTGTTGTGAACGAACATCAAAATTATTGTGTAGAGAACTTATGGATAATGCATGCTTTGGGGGCACCAAAACGTGTACCATTGATGACCTCAAATGTATGGTGAATTTCTACTCTCAAAAAATATCAAATAAATTTATTCAGCTTCTCTTGTTTCCGCTCATTTATTTGGAAGGCCTTCGTAGCGTTTGAGTTTACAGGGGTCCTCGGTTTACGACGTCCTCGACCTACGGCGTTACAGCAGAACTGGTTACGGGCGGGTCCTCGGTTTATGACGTACGGCATTTTGTTATGTAACTGGTTACGTGGAACTAGTTGGCGAGGGGACGAATACAGTGGTCCCTTGTCTATCACGGGGGTTCCTTTCCGATCCACAAAGTAGCGACCATATTTTATTATTTATATATATATTTTAAGAATTTATAAACCCTCCCCACACTCTTATAAACGCTTCCTATGCTCTTAAACACTAACTACACTCTCTGAGAATGGACAAGGCAAGATGCTGAATGCTGCTATACATGAGAGACAGAGGAGACTGACGCTATGGTCGCTGAGCCAATCAGCACCCAGCACTGTATGCTGCACATGTTATTTTGATTTAATATTCTTTTAATAAGTTTTAATTGTAGTTTTTTATATAGTTTTAAATTTTTTAGGCTCGAACATGCTTATTGTACCGCAAAATTAATTAAAATAATATATAAAAATACCAATATACTGCAAAATCCTGCGATATAGCGCAAAATCTGCAATACCAAATACAATTTAAAAATCTGTATTACAGTGAGACCATGAAAAGTGAACCGCAGTATGGCGAGGGAGCACTGTATGTCGCTACGCAGCGAGCAGAGCGGACGAATACGTCGTCACGCAGCGCTATAAGACGGCTTTGTTTACATTCTCCAGTTTGTGCTACATTCACTAACCCTTTGCCCTTCATTATGGCTCCCAAGCATAAATCAGACTCTTCTGATGGCAGTTGTGTTCTATTATCTTCCTGTAAAATGATTCGTGGACACATGGATGGAAGTCATTGGTATTTATGACTTTTACAAAGAACTGATCAATCTCGTGATGCACATAACGGCTTTGTTTACATTTTCGCTGGAGTTCCAACTTATGGCAAAAAAACAACTTACGTCGGGCCGTAGGTGCAGAACTCTGACGTAAGTCGAGGACCCCCCGGTACTTTCTTTTTTGGTTCAATTTGTCTCAAAAATGAGGCTGAATGTATGTTTTCTTCCAGCTTGCGAAGCCAATTAAAACGCTCCTCTGAAAGTCTAACAGGAGAATCAGTCCTTTTGCTTTAGCGCATTAACCAGCCGTTTGATGTCACCGCTCATGTGGGCATTTCCGGATCTAAGACTCGTCATAACCTCCACCCGGCCTTGTTGCATGTTCAGTGTGTGTGTTCTGTAGTTTTTCCACTGCATCCCGACCCGCCATGCATCCACTGGCCTCCTGCTGCTCGCAAAGGTACCTTCTTCAACTCGACTGTGTGTGTCGTCGTCCTAATCACGGCATTTTCACTCTTTATTATTTCACTTTTTGCTCTTCTGGTTCACCGTGTTGTGGTTTATCTGCCTGATTGTGTTGTTTCGGGTTTTATTTGCGTTTCTTTTCATATATTTGGGTCATGATTTCCGTGTGAACACACAGCAGCGGTGCGTTCATGGAGCCCTGATCTGTTTGTGTTTCTGTACATGTGTTTGTGTTGTGGTTTAACCTCCTAATTAATCACAGTTAACTGCAGCTGCATCATTAGTAGTAGCAGCTACAAACAAACGAGGTCATCACCGAGTTTGACTGGGAGCCTCGACAAGAAAAGTAGTGATGATAGAAAGGAAAAATGCTCAGGAAATATAAATATTACATTTAATTTCAACTTCATGATCAATATGTTGAATTCAAAGGGATCTACTAGCATAAATAGAATATAATTCTCATAATTAGGTGTTTTTTTAAGCTTAAAATCACCTGAAAATAAGAGTTGTGTTTTCGATGTTATACAACTATCTTTCTACAGTAGCTCAGAATGGACAAGCCAAGCTCTGCTCTAAAGAAGACTTTTTGCATTTTCTCAATAGGTGTATTTCTGCAAAATGATGTGATAAAGTAGAATATTTGTAGTTTGCTTAATCTAGTTGAAATTCATACACATTTTTTAAGCACTACAGGATCCAGTCATCCTTAACAGTGTGTGTCAAGCAAGAGAGCCGATAAAAACAAATGAAAATCAGAGCTGTTGGATTGATGTTTAAATTGTTTTTAAAATAAATCATTCCACCTTAAAAGTTGCAGGTAATTCTGCAGCTTGCCTGGTTTTTAACTGTTGAGAATGAAAAGGCAGCAAAATATTCTTAGATTCTTTTTATTTATTAAATGGCTAAAAAATAAAAGAACTTTATATGAAGCTTTATGAGAAAAATCCACCAATGTTAAAGTCGACTTTATTTACTGAATTCTTTTACTAAAATGGCTTCAAATCAGTGACACAACCTGTAATTACAACCAGATAAAAGGAGTGTAGCGTCATTAAAAGTTCAGTGGTGGTGAAGTAGAAGCGCAGTACTGTATAAATGTATAAATACTTCAGAACTGCGCTTGAGTCAAGTACTTGAGAAACTTTAGGTGTATACATGCGACTCGCTGTCATCCAATCCAGCAGTGGTTTGACCAATTATTGGACCCAATATTCAGCATTTTTCTAATTACTGACATCATTAATGTTCCGACCAGAACTCTATTTTGTTTATTCACTCTATTAACACACAATTTTTTCTTAAAAAAAACTGTACAACGTTAAAAAATAATAAAAACTAAGCTGTTTTGGTCAAATTTTCTGTTTGAGTTGGAGTATTTGGGAGTTATTTTTCATTCATTTTGACACCAATATCTTAATTTTTCATGCAAATATTAGCAAATAACCTCCGTTATTAGCAATAATTAGCATCAGTATCATCTATACCTACTGCTACATGTCATCAAAATATCGGTTTGGCCAATTATTCTGCAATTACTGAAAATCTTTTTTTTTTTTTTTAGATTTGTGGTAAAATGTTCCAACCAGAACACTATTTGATTATTCAGCCTTTTAAGATGCAAGAGGAGAATTTGATAAAATATTTTAGCATAATAGTTCAGTTTCTGTGAAGTTTTCTGTTGGAGTTGGAGTCATTTTTTTGTTTATTTTGACACCAATATCTTAATTTTTTCACACAGATATTGGCTAATAATCTGCTTTATTACCTATAATAGGAATCGATATGAACCCTGGATGAAACCATAATGTCCAACCTGAACTTTCTGATTTAAGAAGTTTTAAATGGAGGCTTCCATTCTTCTCAGTCATGGCTTTGATTGTTTGCTCCTTTAATATTGATGGCTTGTCTTAATAATAACTAAATCTGCACTTTGTACTATAGTGAGGCTGTTAGAACTAGTTGTAATCAGTGTTTATTGCCTTGTACAGTAGCAGAATATAGAGTTTTAGCCTCTGTTGGATGCTGATGCGGACTGTTTGTTCCTTCCAGTACAGGGCCTGATTACGCCCGATTTTGAACGACCAAAAAATCCCATCGTAAGTCAACGAGCTTTGGATCATCCACCTCCTCTTTCATTTTTCATTTTTCATTATTGCTCAGAGCTCCTTTTGTTGTTGGCTTTGGGATTCGGCCTGTTTTTCCATCACTGCTGTTTGTTTGTTTCCGTGTGATGCGACCGCTGACCTCATCTGTGGGTGGTTTTTCCTCGAAATGTGTTTCTCAGTTTCCCCTCTTGTTTTTTTATTTTATTTTATTTTTTTGGTGCATGACTCATCAGACCTTTCATTTTCTTTCAGCTCCACCAAACAACCGTCCCTCCTGTGCTCTCTGTGACCATTTTTCCTCACATTATTCTCCACTTCCTGCATGGTTTTCGTAACATTTTGCCAGATAATAACAGGGAAGCTAAATGTTTTTTCTGCTGTTTTCTGTCTTTTTTCCCCAGAGCTGAGCTGCCCAGCGAGCCGGCCGTGGAGGCTCCGGCCAAACCGCCCCTTTCTGACGATGACGAGGAAGTCGAGGAGGAGGAGGAGGAGGAAGAGGAGGAAGAGCAGTTCAATGAAGCTCACTACGACTCTGTGGAGAAGGCTTCGATCCCTCCCGGAGATTTCTGATTCCTCCTTCAGTTTTAAACCAGCTGCAGGCGGATTTTCCCCCTCAGCTACAAGGCTCTCATTCAGCCACAGTATTACAATAAATAAACTAATTAACAGAATTAAATACAACCAGCAGATGAAGTGAACTCTGTATTAACCCTCTGAACCCCAAAACCTGCCAACGGGTTTGAAAATCTTTAAAAAACTGTCAAAATTACACCATTAATCAGAGACAGAAACTGTAAAAACAGAAAAATTTGCTGGATTTCCAACTTTCCAGAAGTACTTGAACTAATCTTTTGTGATGTGCAGTTTTATCAGGAAAATTAGCCAAATCTAAGCTCGAAATTCATTAAAATCGCTTTATTCTAAACATCTCATTTAAAAAAAAAAATCAAAAATAAACCAGATTCTGTCAATGAAACACAAAATTATCAGCTCCTCGGTACAAGAGACAGTCAGATGAACTGCAGGCAGTGTACATGCAAAGAGAGGAGACAAATTAAAAGCATAAATGGTAAAATATCTATAGTATGTAGAGCCACCATGTTTTTTCCAGTACTTTTAACTCCTGTGGGCTCATGGAAGAATACTGGTTCTAATTTATCTCATGTTTTTGTACAATAATCAATGAAATTCAACTTTTTTTTCCCTTTTTTGTTATGATTTATGGCACTGTTGTCTGTACTTCTACTCACGGTTGTTTAGAGGTGCAGGACTTTATATTGGAGTGAAAAAATGAACCTACAGTGAGGAAAAATGAGACGAGAACAAAATAAAGAAACACAACTCGGAGTTGAGAGGGTTAATTGAGACAGAGTGTAAATAAAAGCTGGAACTGATCTGATCTTCTCGCAGTGAAAAGCACATTAAAAAACAGAAGAACGTGAGAATTTGATCGAATTCCATGGAGTTGTTTTTGAAAGAGTTTTGCTACTTGGTGTTTGATAAATATAAGATAAGCTGCGGCTCATTGGGTTCATGAGCCTCTTAGAAAGACCAACGACTGGCTTCAGTCTGATGACGTCTCTGTGCGTTTAAAATCAGCTTCCTCCCCTCTGCCTTGTCAACTAAAGGGCTTTAATGTTGCTAAGCTGCACTTCCTGTCAGGTGTTTCACCTTTTAGCCTCACCTGGTAACAAACTGCCTCCTCACAGGGCAACAACGCAGAAAAACATCCAGTTTTATGCACCAAGGAAACAGTAAAGGTCTTCAAGATGGACCAACTAAAGTCTGATTATCAGCAAAAAAAAACCGTAGACTAGACGGAAAGATCAAACGGATAAGCACACTACTCATAGTACTGTATCTCCAACTAATTGTATACTCACAGGAAATCTTATATTCTGTAATAAATGCTAGTTAAAGCAGCTCTGCGGGTGTTTGTACCTACACTGATAATACACCGTACTCAGATTTCACTGATTCATGTTTGATTCTGTGGTCACTCCGTCTTGTTATGTACTTATACAGACAGTACTGGAACATAGATGGGCGTGAGAACTGATAAATGGTGGCTAAAGTTGTTGCTTTTTTTGCTTTTATTAGATAATTACAATTTAAATTAGATTTCAGATGACAGTCTTGGGTCGTAATTTGTGCTCAGGACACCAAACTAGTTCAGACATCTCACTGTGTTCATGCAGAAATTAGGTTCTTTACTTTAGCTGCAGATTTTCCATCAGTCTTGACGCATTGATCAGAAGTTTATTCCAGAGTTTGTAGCTTTAAATCTTAACTCTCCTGTTATGTTGTGTGTCAGATTGACCCATTTTAAAGTGGGAAAAAAAAGTAAAACAATTAAGAGTATTTTCTGTTGGCTTAAATAGTGTAATCAACATATAAAATTAAAACAGTTCATTTCACATATTTTTACCCTGAACAAAACAGGTGTCTAGTGTTAAATGATCGACTCCATGAAAAGAAAAAAAAAAGGATCAAAATATAACATAAAATTTTTAAAAAATTAATGTCATGTAAAACTATTGTGTTTTATATGTAGGTCTTTCGAATGTACATTTAAAAAAAATTTTAACATGCATTTTAACACAGTTGCACTAAATATTAATAGAAATGATTGGTAATGGGGTTAATAATGAGATCTAAACAATATTTATTGTTTTTTTTTTTGTTTCTCCCATTTTTGGATGATTAAACATCAAATTGACCCAGGAACATTGATAAAAAATGACAAAAAACGACAAAAATGAGACACAAAGCAGCAAAATCAACACAAAATGAAAAAAAGGAGACACAAAGTTGCAAAAACAAGACACAAAATGACAAAAATAAGACACAAAATGACAAAAACAAAACACAAACAGCAAAATCTATACACAAAATGACGAAAACGAGACACTAAACGGCATAAAGACTCTAGTATTTCATATATTTCCAACTTAAACCTGAAACAGACACGGACTTTTGAAAATATTTCAATTCTCTGTCTCACTGGCAGAAAATACAGAAAATACTCAAAAGCACCAACAAACCTAACAGGAGGGTTAACTGATAAAAATATGCAACAACCTTTATTTACATTTAAAAAAGAGGCATTTTTCTGCTGTCTGTACACATTTTAGTGGCTATAAAGTAAATCCAGTTCTATTAATACATGCCTTTTAAAAGGCTTCACATCATTTACTTTTGCTGGATTGTGTTGACATTTAAACTTAACAGCCACAAACTTCAAAGAAAAATTTGCAGCTAAACACTTGTTGCTTAATTGTTCTGCAATAATCCAATTAGTAATTAATTATTCTGCAACTGAACAAAGAATCTTCAAATAGTTTGTTTTCTTGCAGTCAGATTTGGAATGTCTAAAAGTCATTTGGTTCTACACCAGTAAATGAGTGCTTTAAAACTAGCTAAATGTGGCTTTGGAGCTTCAAAAACACACTTCTTTATGATATTTTTACCATTTTTTCCGTATAATTCCTTGAAACCTTTGAATGAGAAAGTTTAAAGCATTTAAAGTCATTGTTTTCTTCATTTTTTTTTCATTATTTTTGATAATGTTCTTTGATTTTAATATTGCATTGAGTGGTTTTATTGCATAGTGGAGTATTAGTCCTACCTGCCACTTTATTAAGTACATCTCTGACATATAATGAATGCACTTTATGCCTATAGCTCAGCTATGAATTCTACTTTTACAGAGGTTTCACATTTTCATTGTTAGAAAAGTGATAATCCTACTTTATATTGAGAAATTTGAAGTGGAGCTTTAGGATTTTAAATGATTTTTTTGCCAAGAAAATCCCGCCGTGAACTAGGAGGGTTTGGCGAGTTGCAGTGAAACGAGTCACAATCGACAGGAGATAAACTTAGAGATTGCATATCATCTTCTATCATGTTTTAGAAAACTGTGATGCAAAGAAACGAGCCATCAGGGTTACAGTGACGGAGGTTTTATTAGTTACGTCCGACTGATCGCTGCCGTTTCACTCAGATTATTTGGGTTTTTTTGTTTAGAAACTGAGATGTGTAAAATTTCTGCCTCCACCCCAGTTTAATGGATTAATGGAGTCGAGGTTTTGGTTGTTAAAGCTCTGAAAAATGTATTTGTTAATTCCATTTTGTATTATTTAACTAAATCTGCAGAGTTGTCGAATAAAACTAGTGGATTATACAATATTTGCTTCCAAATTATAGTGGAGTAAAAAGTAGCAGACAAGTACCTTAAAATTGTACTTGAACACAGCACTAGATATATTTGGTTGCTGTAAAAACCACAAATAAAACTCCATTTATTTGTGTTGTTTTGGCCGTGGAGGCAGAAAACAGCACATCTTAATCAAGATGAAACCAGAATGTTGTTGTTTTTTTGTCATAATCTGAGTAATTCTTAAACTTGTTGATAAATGAGGTGAATTCCACTTCACCTTTTATATAATTAAGACGATGTATTGGGAGGTGAAGAAACATTGTGATGATTTTCAAGCTGATTTGAACATTTTGAAGCAGGTTTTGAAAGTGTGAAGTGTTTGTTTGCGAAGGGATCTTCACCTCCTTATATTTTCTTACATTAACTGCAGAATATTTTAAAGAGCAGCTGCATTTTAAATCCTGTGAGGAGGAAAAAGCATCTGAAATCTATTGGTTAATGGGTTTAACAGATGTGACCAGATGTGGTCTTTTGCATCCAGCTGTGCAGAATTGCAAAATGAGGCACTACAGAACACGTACCACCCACTAGAGGGCAGTAAATCTGGAGTTTTCACGCTGGGTGCAGTTACTCTTTAAAATATCAGCTAAAAACTACAAAACTATTATTAAAAAACACTTTAACGGTCCTGTATTTCCCAGCTTATTTTCTAGAAACTTTTCACATAGTTTCCCAAAAATTAGCTGGTATTTAGCTGAATATTTACAAGGATATTATTAAGAAAGTCACACAGGGCATGAAAAACACTCCAGAAAGGTTTTCTTTGAAAAAAAAATCATCATGAATTTTGGCGCAAAAAAAAAACGCCTTACTATACTATGTGTTACGACAGCGGTCGTTTATATAGTTTCCTGTGCTGCGTGTGTCCTTTTAATGTCCCCATCACCTATGCAAACAGGGCTGCGCCACACCGCGGCCACGGTTGGTCGCCAGGATGACAGCTCGGCACTGGATTGGTTGGCTGTACCAGGAAGACCGCGATATAAAGGCGGAACCGTGATGTCGTCTCCGGGTCAGAGGGCCAGAGGGCGTGGCTACATCCTACCCTGCTTCCAACCTACACGTCAGCACACTTCGGTTCCAGTGATCAGCTGTGATTTAGAGATTTAATATTGAGTCATCGCAGTGAGCAGCCACCTTTTGTTTAACCGGCTTTTTCTCATGTTTAAGTTAGGATAGGGAGGTTAGACTTTGTTGTTCTTTTTACCTTTTGTTTTTGGCAGATCAGTTTTGGGTTAATAGTTTAGTGGCATTTTGTTTGTTGTTTTTGGTTTTGCTCACTGTCGCTTTCAGTTACCAGTCCCCATTGTTTCAGTTCTTAAAATTTGTTGATTAATAAATACCTAATCTTTTTGCGAAAACGTGTGTTGGAAATGCTTGGGAACAGGGGAAGGATGCCTCTTCGTGTTACGCACAGTGACCCCTAGGCTGGGCGTAACACATTTTTCAAACATGTTGTAAAAACGTGCCATATGATGAAATAATGTAAAGGAGGGTGTGAAAAACACTCCAGAAAGGTTTTCTTTGAAAAAAAAATCATCATGAATTTTGGCGCCAAAAAAACGCCTTACTATACTATGTCGAAAAAAAATGCCATTTCTCAAACATGTTGTAAAAACGTGCCATATGATGAAATAATGTAAAGGAGGGCGTGAAAAACACTCCAGAATGGTTTTCTTTGAAAAAAAAATCATGAATTTTGGCGCAAAAAAAACGCCTTACTATACTATGTCGAAAAAAAATGCCATTTTTCAAACATGTTGTAAAAACGTGCCATATGATGAAATAATGTAAAGGAGGGTGTGAAAAACACTCCAGAACGGTTTTCTTTGAAAAAAAAATCATCATGAATTTTGGCGCCACAAAAACGCCTTACTATACTATGTCGAAAAAAAATGCCATTTTTCAAACATATTGTAAAAACGCGCCATATGATGAAATAATGTAAAGGAGGGTGTGACAAAAACTCCAGAACGGTTTTCTTTGAAAAAAAAATCATCATGAATTTTGGCGCAAAAAAAACGCCTTACTATACTATGTCGCAAAAAAAATGTGATTTTTGAAACATATTGTAAAAACGCGCCATATGATGAAATAATGTAAAGGAGGGCGTGAAAAACACTCCAGAACGGTTTTCTTTGAAAAAAAAATCATCATGAATTTTGGCGCCAAAAAAACGCCTTACTATACTATGTCGAAAAAAAATGCCAGTTTTCAAACATGTTGTAAAAACGTGCCATATGATGAAATAATGTAAACGAGGGTGTGAAAAACACTCCAGAACGGTTTTCTTTGAAAAAAAAATCATGATGAATTTTGGCGCCAAAAAAACGCCTTACTATACTATGTGTTACGACAGCGGTCGTTTATATAGTTTCCTGTGCTGCGTGTGTCCTTTTAATGTCCCCATCACCTATGCAAACAGGGCTGCGCCACACCGCGGCCACGGTTGGTCGCCAGGATGACAGCTCGGCACTGGATTGGTTGGCTGTACCAGGAAGACCGCGATATAAAGGCGGAACCGTGATGTCGTCTCCGGGTCAGAGGGCCAGAGGGCGTGGCTACATCCTACCCTGCTTCCAACCTACACGTCAGCACACTTCGGTTCCAGTGATCAGCTGTGATTTAGAGATTTAATATTGAGTCATCGCAGTGAGCAGCCACCTTTTGTTTAACCGGCTTTTTCTCATGTTTAAGTTAGGATAGGGAGGTTAGACTTTGTTGTTCTTTTTACCTTTTGTTTTTGGCAGATCAGTTTTGGGTTAATAGTTTAGTGGCATTTTGTTTGTTGTTTTTGGTTTTGCTCACTGTCGCTTTCAGTTACCAGTCCCCATTGTTTCAGTTCTTAAAATTTGTTGATTAATAAATACCTAAATTTTATGCGAAAACGTGTGTTGGAAATGCTTGGGAACAGGGGAAGGATGCCTCTTCGTGTTACGCACAGTAACCCCTAGGCTGGGCGTAACACTCCTTTTATTCCTTTTCAAACATGTTGTAAAAACGTGCCATATGATGAAATAATGTAAAGGAGGGTGTGAAAAACACTCCAGAAAGGTTTTCTTTGAAAAAAAAATCATCATGAATTTTGGCGCCAAAAAAACGCCTTACTATACTATGTCGAAAAAAAATGCCATTTCTCAAACATGTTGTAAAAACGTGCCATATGATGAAATAATGTAAAGGAGGGCGTGAAAAACACTCCAGAATGGTTTTCTTTGAAAAAAAAATCATGAATTTTGGCGCAAAAAAAACGCCTTACTATACTATGTCGAAAAAAAATGCCATTTTTCAAACATGTTGTAAAAACGTGCCATATGATGAAATAATGTAAAGGAGGGTGTGAAAAACACTCCAGAACGGTTTTCTTTGAAAAAAAAATCATCATGAATTTTGGCGCCACAAAAACGCCTTACTATACTATGTCGAAAAAAAATGCCAGTTTTCAAACATATTGTAAAAACGGGCCATATGATGAAATAATGTAAAGGAGGGTGTGACAAAAACTCCAGAACGGTTTTCTTTGAAAAAAAAATCATCATGAATTTTGGCGCAAAAAAAACGCCTTACTATACTATGTCGCAAAAAAAATGTGATTTTTCAAACATGTTGTAAAAACGTGCCATATGATGAAATAATGTAAAGGAGGGCGTGAAAAACACTCCAGAACGGTTTTCTTTGAAAAAAAAATCATCATGAATTTTGGCGCCAAAAAAACGCCTTACTATACTATGTCGAAAAAAAATGCCATTTTTCAAACATGTTGTAAAAACGTGCCATATGATGAAATAATGTAAAGGAGGGCGTGAAAAACACTCCAGAACGGTTTTCTTTGAAAAAAAAATCATGATGAATTTTGGCGCCAAAAAAACGCCTTACTATACTATGTCGAAAAAAAATGCCATTTTTCAAACATGTTGTAAAAACGTGCCATATGATGAAATAATGTAAAGGAGGGCGTGAAAAACACTCCAGAAAGGTTTTCTTTGAAAAAAAAATCATCATGAATTTTGGCGCAAAAAAAACGCCTTACTATACTATGTCGAAAAAAAATGCCATTTTTCAGACATGTTGTAAAAACGTGCCATATGATGAAATAATGTAAAGGAGGGCGTGAAAAACACTCCAGAAAGGTTTTCTTTGAAAAAAAAATCATGATGAATTTTGGCGCCAAAAAAACGCCTTACTATACTATGTCGAAAAAAAATGCCAGTTTTCAAACATGTTGTAAAAACGTGCCATATGATGAAATAATGTAAAGGAGGGTGTGAAAAACACTCCAGAACGGTTTTCTTTGAAAAAAAAATCATCATGAATTTTGGCGCAAAAAAAACGCCTTACTATACTATGTCGAAAAAAAATGCCATTTTTCAAACATGTTGTAAAAACGTGCCATATGATGAAATAATGTAAAGGAGGGCGTGAAAAACACTCCAGAACGGTTTTCTTTGAAAAAAAATCATCATGAATTTTGGCGCCAAAAAAACGCCTTACTATACTATGTCGAAAAAAAATGCCATTTTTCAAACATGTTGTAAAAACGTGCCATATGATGAAATAATGTAAAGGCGGGCGTGAAAAACACTCCAGAAAGGTTTTCTTTGAAAAAAAAATCATCATGAATTTTGGCGCAAAAAAACGCCTTACTATACTATGTCGAAAAAAAATGCCATTTTTCAAACATGTTGTAAAAACGTGCCATATGATGAAATAATGTAAAGGAGGCCGTGAAAAACACTCCAGAAAGGTTTTCTTTGAAAAAAAAATCATCATGAATTTTGGCGCAAAAAAAACACCTTACTATACTATGCGTTACGACAGCGGTCGTTTATATAGTTTCCTGTGCTGCGTGTGTCCTTTTAATGTCCCCATCACCTATGCAAACAGGGCTGCGCCACACCACGGCCACGGTTGGTCGCCAGGATGATGGCTCGGCACTGGATTGGTTGGCTGTACCAGGAAGACCGCGATATAAAGGCGGAACCGTGATGTCGTCTCCGGGTCAGAGGGCCAGAGGGCGTGGCTACATCCTACCCTGCTTCCAACCTACACGTCAGCACACTTCGGTTCCAGTGATCAGCTGTGATTTAGAGATTTAATATTGAGTAATCGCAGTGAGCAGCCACCTTTTGTTTAACCGGCTTTTTCTCATGTTTAAGTTAGGATAGGGAGGTTAGACCTTGTTGTTCTTTTTACCTTTTGTTTTTGGCAGATCAGTTTTGGGTTAATAGTTTAGTGGCGTTTTGTTTGTTGTTTTTGGTTTTGCTCACTGTCGCTTTCAGTTACCAGTCCCCATTGTTTCAGTTCTTAAAATTTGTTGACTAATAAATACCTAAATTTTATGCGAAAACGTGTGTTGGAAATGCTTGGGAGCAGGGGAAGGATGCCTCTTCGTGTTACGCACAGTGACCCCTAGGCTGGGCGTAACACATTTTTCAAACATATTGTAAAAACGTGCCATATGATGAAATAATGTAAAGGAGGGCGTGACAAACACTCCAGAAAGGTTTTCTTTGAAAAAAAAATCATCATGAATTTTGGCGCCAAAAAAACGCCTTACTATACTATGTCGAAAAAAAATGCCATTTTTCAGACATGTTGTAAAAACGTGCCATATGATGAAATAATGTAAAGGAGGGCGTGAAAAACACTCCAGAAAGGTTTTCTTTGAAAAAAAAATCATCATGAATTTTGGCGCAAAAAAACGCCTTACTATACTATGTCGAAAAAAAATGCCATTTTTCAAACATGTTGTAAAAACGTGCCATATGATGAAATAATGTAAAGGAGGCCGTGAAAAACACTCCAGAAAGGTTTTCTTTGAAAAAAAAATCATCATGAATTTTGGCGCAAAAAAAACACCTTACTATACTATGCGTTACGACAGCGGTCGTTTATATAGTTTCCTGTGCTGCGTGTGTCCTTTTAATGTCCCCATCACCTATGCAAGCAGGGCTGCGCCACACCACGGCCACGGTTGGTCGCCAGGATGATGGCTCGGCACTGGATTGGTTGGCCGTACCAGGAAGACCACAATATAAAGGCGGAACCGTGACGTCGTCTCCGGGTCAGAGGGCCAGAGGGCGTGGCTACATCCTACCCTGCTTCCAACCGACACGTCAGCACACTTCGGTTCGAGTGATCAGCTGTGATTTAGAGATTTAATATTGAGTAATCGCAGTGAGCAGCCATCTTTTGTTCAACCGGCTTTTTCTCATGTTTAAGTTAGGATAGGGAGGTTAGACTTTGTTGTTCTTTTTACCTTTTGTTTGTGGCAGATCAGTTTTGGGTTAATAGTTTAGTGGCGTTTTGTTTGTTGTTTTTGGTTTTGCTCACTGCCGCTTTCAGTTACTAGTCCCCATTGTTTCAGTTCTTAAAATTTGTTGAGTAATAAATACCTAAATTTTATGCGAAAACGTGTGTTGGAAATGCTTGGGAACGGGAAGGATGCCTCTTCGTGTTACGCACAGTAACCCCTAGGCTGGGCGTAACACTCCTTTTATTCCTTTTCTCTCTGCAGCAGATAATTTAATGAAATACTGGAAAAAAAGATCCACAGAACAAAAGAAAATGACCCTAAAAACTGTGTTAAAACCCCTACTAGAAACCAAACAGATACCACAGGAAGCATAAAACCATCTGAGACCCACAGAAAGGTTTTCTTTGAAAAAAAAATCATGATGAATTTTGGCGCCAAAAAAACGCCTTACTATACTATGTCGAAAAAAAATGCCATTTTTCAGACATGTTGTAAAAACGTGCCATATGATGAAATAATGTAAAGGAGGGCGTGAAAAACACTCCAGAAAGGTTTTCTTTGAAAAAAAAATCATCATGAATTTTGGCGCAAAAAAACGCCTTACTATACTATGTCGAAAAAAAATGCCATTTTTCAAACATGTTGTAAAAACGTGCCATATGATGAAATAATGTAAAGGAGGGCGTGAAAAACACTCCAGAAAGGTTTTCTTTGAAAAAAAAATCATCATGAATTTTGGCGCAAAAAAAACGCCTTACTATACTATGTCGAAAAAAAATGCCATTTTTCAAACATGTTGTAAAAACGTGCCATATGATGAAATAATGTAAAGGAGGGCGTGAAAAACACTCCAGAAAGGTTTTCTTTGAAAAAAAAATCATGATGAATTTTGGCGCCAAAAAAACGCCTTACTATACTATGTCGAAAAAAAATGCCATTTTTCAAACATGTTGTAAAAACGTGCCATATGATGAAATAATGTAAAGGAGGGCGTGAAAAACACTCCAGAATGGTTTTCTTTGAAAAAAAAATCATCATGAATTTTGGCGCCAAAAAAAACGCCTTACTATACTATGTCGAAAAAAAATGCCATTTTTCAAACATGTTGTAAAAACGTGCCATATGATGAAATAATGTAAAGGAGGGCGTGAAAAACACTCCAGAAAGGTTTTCTTTGAAAAAAAAATCATCATGAATTTTGGCGCAAAAAAACGCCTTACTATACTATGTCGAAAAAAAATGCCATTTTTCAAACATGTTGTAAAAACGTGCCATATGATGAAATAATGTAAAGGAGGGCGTGAAAAACACTCCAGAAAGGTTTTCTTTGAAAAAAAAATCATCATGAATTTTGGCGCAAAAAAAACGCCTTACTATACTATGTCGAAAAAAAATGCCATTTTTCAAACATGTTGTAAAAACGTGCCATATGATGAAATAATGTAAAGGAGGGCGTGAAAAACACTCCAGAAAGGTTTTCTTTGAAAAAAAAATCATCATGAATTTTGGCGCAAAAAAACGCCTTACTATACTATGTCGAAAAAAAATGCCATTTTTCAAACATGTTGTAAAAACGTGCCATATGATGAAATAATGTAAAGGAGGCCGTGAAAAACACTCCAGAAAGGTTTTCTTTGAAAAAAAAATCATCATGAATTTTGGCGCAAAAAAAACACCTTACTATACTATGCGTTACGACAGCGGTCGTTTATATAGTTTCCTGTGCTGCGTGTGTCCTTTTAATGTCCCCATCACCTATGCAAACAGGGCTGCGCCACACCACGGCCACGGTTGGTCGCCAGGATGATGGCTCGGCACTGGATTGGTTGGCTGTACCAGGAAGACCGCGATATAAAGGCGGAACCGTGATGTCGTCTCCGGGTCAGAGGGCCAGAGGGCGTGGCTACATCCTACCCTGCTTCCAACCTACACGTCAGTACACTTCGGTTCCAGTGATCAGCTGTGATTTAGAGATTTAATATTGAGTAATCGCAGTGAGCAGCCACCTTTTGTTTAACCGGCTTTTTCTCATGTTTAAGTTAGGATAGGGAGGTTAGACTTTGTTGTTCTTTTTACCTTTTGTTTGTGGCAGATCAGTTTTGGGTTAATAGTTTAGTGGCGTTTTGTTTGTTGTTTTTGGTTTTGCTCACTGCCGCTTTCAGTTACTAGTCCCCATTGTTTCAGTTCTTAAAATTTGTTGAGTAATAAATACCTAAATTTTATGCGAAAACGTGTGTTGGAAATGCTTGGGAACAGGGGAAGGATGCCTCTTCGTGTTACGCACAGTGACCCCTAGGCTGGGCGTAACACATTTTTCAAACATATTGTAAAAACGTGCCATATGATGAAATAATGTAAAGGAGGGCGTGACAAACACTCCAGAAAGGTTTTCTTTGAAAAAAAAATCATGATGAATTTTGGCGCCAAAAAAACGCCTTACTATACTATGTCGAAAAAAAATGCCATTTTTCAGACATGTTGTAAAAACGTGCCATATGATGAAATAATGTAAAGGAGGGCGTGAAAAACACTCCAGAAAGGTTTTCTTTGAAAAAAAAATCATCATGAATTTTGGCGCAAAAAAACGCCTTACTATACTATGTCGAAAAAAAATGCCATTTTTCAAACATGTTGTAAAAACGTGCCATATGATGAAATAATGTAAAGGAGGCCGTGAAAAACACTCCAGAAAGGTTTTCTTTGAAAAAAAAATCATCATGAATTTTGGCGCAAAAAAAACACCTTACTATACTATGCGTTACGACAGCGGTCGTTTATATAGTTTCCTGTGCTGCGTGTGTCCTTTTAATGTCCCCATCACCTATGCAAGCAGGGCTGCGCCACACCACGGCCACGGTTGGTCGCCAGGATGATGGCTCGGCACTGGATTGGTTGGCTGTACCAGGAAGACCGCGATATAAAGGCGGAACCGTGATGTCGTCTCCGGGTCAGAGGGCCAGAGGGCGTGGCTACATCCTACCCTGCTTCCAACCTACACGTCAGCACACTTCGGTTCCAGTGATCAGCTGTGATTTAGAGATTTAATATTGAGTAATCGCAGTGAGCAGCCACCTTTTGTTTAACCGGCTTTTTCTCATGTTTAAGTTAGGATAGGGAGGTTAGACTTTGTTGTTCTTTTTACCTTTTGTTTGTGGCAGATCAGTTTTGGGTTAATAGTTTAGTGGCGTTTTGTTTGTTGTTTTTGGTTTTGCTCACTGCCGCTTTCAGTTACTAGTCCCCATTGTTTCAGTTCTTAAAATTTGTTGAGTAATAAATACCTAAATTTTATGCGAAAACGTGTGTTGGAAATGCTTGGGAGCAGGGGAAGGATGCCTCTTCGTGTTACGCACAGTGACCCCTAGGCTGGGCGTAACACATTTTTCAAACATATTGTAAAAACGTGCCATATGATGAAATAATGTAAAGGAGGGCGTGACAAACACTCCAGAAAGGTTTTCTTTGAAAAAAAAATCATGATGAATTTTGGCGCCAAAAAAACGCCTTACTATACTATGTCGAAAAAAAATGCCATTTTTCAGACATGTTGTAAAAACGTGCCATATGATGAAATAATGTAAAGGAGGGCGTGAAAAACACTCCAGAAAGGTTTTCTTTGAAAAAAAAATCATCATGAATTTTGGCGCCAAAAAAACGCCTTACTATACTATGTCGAAAAAAAATGCCATTTTTCAAACATGTTGTAAAAACGTGCCATATGATGAAATAATGTAAAGGAGGGCGTGAAAAACACTCCAGAAAGGTTTTCTTTGAAAAAAAAATCATCATGAATTTTGGCGCAAAAAAAACGCCTTACTATACTATGTCGAAAAAAAATGCCATTTTTCAAACATGTTGTAAAAACGTGCCATATGATGAAATAATGTAAAGGAGGGCGTGAAAAACACTCCAGAAAGGTTTTCTTTGAAAAAAAAATCATGATGAATTTTGGCGCCAAAAAAACGCCTTACTATACTATGTCGAAAAAAAATGCGATTTTTCAAACATGTTGTAAAAACGTGCCATATGATGAAATAATGTAAAGGAGGGCGTGAAAAACACTCCAGAATGGTTTTCTTTGAAAAAAAAATCATCATGAATTTTGGCGCCAAAAAAAACGCCTTACTATACTATGTCGAAAAAAAATGCCATTTTTCAAACATGTTGTAAAAACGTGCCATATGATGAAATAATGTAAAGGAGGGCGTGAAAAACACTCCAGAACGGTTTTCTTTGAAAAAAAAATCATCATGAATTTTGGCGCCAAAAAAACGCCTTACTATACTATGTCGAAAAAAAATGCCATTTTTCAAACATGTTGTAAAAACGTGCCATATGATGAAATAATGTAAAGGAGGGCGTGAAAAACACTCCAGAAAGGTTTTCTTTGAAAAAAAATCATCATGAATTTTGGCGCCAAAAAAACGCCTTACTATACTATGTCGAAAAAAAATGCCATTTTTCAAACATGTTGTAAAAACGTGCCATATGATGAAATAATGTAAAGGAGGGCGTGAAAAACACTCCAGAAAGGTTTTCTTTGAAAAAAAAATCATCATGAATTTTGGCGCAAAAAAACGCCTTACTATACTATGTCGAAAAAAAATGCCATTTTTCAAACATGTTGTAAAAACGTGCCATATGATGAAATAATGTAAAGGAGGCCGTGAAAAACACTCCAGAAAGGTTTTCTTTGAAAAAAAAATCATCATGAATTTTGGCGCAAAAAAAACACCTTACTATACTATGCGTTACGACAGCGGTCGTTTATATAGTTTCCTGTGCTGCGTGTGTCCTTTTAATGTCCCCATCACCTATGCAAACAGGGCTGCGCCACACCACGGCCACGGTTGGTCGCCAGGATGATGGCTCGGCACTGGATTGGTTGGCTGTACCAGGAAGACCGCGATATAAAGGCGGAACCGTGATGTCGTCTCCGGGTCAGAGGGCCAGAGGGCGTGGCTACATCCTACCCTGCTTCCAACCTACACGTCAGCACACTTCGGTTCCAGTGATCAGCTGTGATTTAGAGATTTAATATTGAGTAATCGCAGTGAGCAGCCACCTTTTGTTTAACCGGCTTTTTCTCATGTTTAAGTTAGGATAGGGAGGTTAGACTTTGTTGTTCTTTTTACCTTTTGTTTTTGGCAGATCAGTTTTGGGTTAATAGTTTAGTGGCGTTTTGTTTGTTGTTTTTGGTTTTGCTCACTGTCGCTTTCAGTTACCAGTCCCCATTGTTTCAGTTCTTAAAATTTGTTGACTAATAAATACCTAAATTTTATGCGAAAACGTGTGTTGGAAATGCTTGGGAGCAGGGGAAGGATGCCTCTTCGTGTTACGCACAGTGACCCCTAGGCTGGGCGTAACACATTTTTCAAACATATTGTAAAAACGTGCCATATGATGAAATAATGTAAAGTAGGGCGTGACAAACACTCCAGAAAGGTTTTCTTTGAAAAAAAAATCATGATGAATTTTGGCGCCAAAAAAACGCCTTACTATACTATGTCGAAAAAAAATGCCATTTTTCAAACATGTTGTAAAAACGTGCCATATGATGAAATAATGTAAAGGAGGGCGTGAAAAACACTCCAGAAAGGTTTTCTTTGAAAAAAAAATCATCATGAATTTTGGCGCAAAAAAAACGCCTTACTATACTATGTCGAAAAAAAATGCCATTTTTCAAACATGTTGTAAAAACGTGCCATATGATGAAATAATGTAAAGGAGGGCGTGAAAAACACTCCAGAAAGGTTTTCTTTGAAAAAAAATCATCATGAATTTTGGCGCAAAAAAAACGCCTTACTATACTATGTCGAAAAAAAATGCCATTTTTCAAACATGTTGTAAAAACGTGCCATATGATGAAATAATGTAAAGGAGGGCGTGAAAAACACTCCAGAAAGGTTTTCTTTGAAAAAAAAATCATCATGAATTTTGGCGCAAAAAAAACGCCTTACTATACTATGTCGAAAAAAAATGCCATTTTTCAAACATGTTGTAAAAACGTGCCATATGATGAAATAATGTAAAGGAGGGCGTGAAAAACACTCCAGAAAGGTTTTCTTTGAAAAAAAAATCATCATGAATTTTGGCGCAAAAAAAACGCCTTACTATACTATGTCGAAAAAAAATGCCATTTTTCAAACATGTTGTAAAAACGTGCCATATGATGAAATAATGTAAAGGAGGGCGTGAAAAACACTCCAGAAAGGTTTTCTTTGAAAAAAAAATCATCATGAATTTTGGCGCAAAAAAAACGCCTTACTATACTATGTCGAAAAAAAATGCCATTTTTCAAACATGTTGTAAAAACGTGCCATATGATGAAATAATGTAAAGGAGGGCGTGAAAAACACTCCAGAAAGGTTTTCTTTGAAAAAAAATCATCATGAATTTTGGCGCAAAAAAAACGCCTTACTATACTATGTCGAAAAAAAATGCCATTTTTCAAACATGTTGTAAAAACGTGCCATATGATGAAATAATGTAAAGGAGGGCGTGAAAAACACTCCAGAAAGGTTTTCTTTGAAAAAAAAATCATCATGAATTTTGGCGCAAAAAAAACGCCTTACTATACTATGTCGAAAAAAAATGCCATTTTTCAAACATGTTGTAAAAACGTGCCATATGATGAAATAATGTAAAGGAGGGCGTGAAAAACACTCCAGAAAGGTTTTCTTTGAAAAAAAAATCATCATGAATTTTGGCGCAAAAAAAACGCCTTACTATACTATGTCGAAAAAAAATGCCATTTTTCAAACATGTTGTAAAAACGTGCCATATGATGAAATAATGTAAAGGAGGGCGTGAAAAACACTCCAGAAAGGTTTTCTTTGAAAAAAAAATCATCATGAATTTTGGCGCAAAAAAAACGCCTTACTATACTATGTCGAAAAAAAATGCCATTTTTCAAACATGTTGTAAAAACGTGCCATATGATGAAATAATGTAAAGGAGGGCGTGAAAAACACTCCAGAAAGGTTTTCTTTGAAAAAAAAATCATCATGAATTTTGGCGCAAAAAAAACGCCTTACTATACTATGTCGAAAAAAAATGCCATTTTTCAAACATGTTGTAAAAACGTGCCATATGATGAAATAATGTAAAGGAGGGCGTGAAAAACACTCCAGAAAGGTTTTCTTTGAAAAAAAAATCATCATGAATTTTGGCGCAAAAAAAACGCCTTACTATACTATGTCGAAAAAAAATGCCATTTTTCAAACATGTTGTAAAAACGTGCCATATGATGAAATAATGTAAAGGAGGGCGTGAAAAACACTCCAGAAAGGTTTTCTTTGAAAAAAAAATCATCATGAATTTTGGCGCAAAAAAAACGCCTTACTATACTATGTCGAAAAAAAATGCCATTTTTCAAACATGTTGTAAAAACGTGCCATATGATGAAATAATGTAAAGGAGGGCGTGAAAAACACTCCAGAAAGGTTTTCTTTGAAAAAAAAATCATCATGAATTTTGGCGCAAAAAAAACGCCTTACTATACTATGTCGAAAAAAAATGCCATTTTTCAAACATGTTGTAAAAACGTGCCATATGATGAAATAATGTAAAGGAGGGCGTGAAAAACACTCCAGAAAGGTTTTCTTTGAAAAAAAAATCATCATGAATTTTGGCGCAAAAAAAACGCCTTACTATACTATGTCGAAAAAAAATGCCATTTTTCAAACATGTTGTAAAAACGTGCCATATGATGAAATAATGTAAAGGAGGGCGTGAAAAACACTCCAGAAAGGTTTTCTTTGAAAAAAAAATCATCATGAATTTTGGCGCAAAAAAAACGCCTTACTATACTATGTCGAAAAAAAATGCCATTTTTCAAACATGTTGTAAAAACGTGCCATATGATGAAATAATGTAAAGGAGGGCGTGAAAAACACTCCAGAAAGGTTTTCTTTGAAAAAAAAATCATCATGAATTTTGGCGCAAAAAAAACGCCTTACTATACTATGTCGAAAAAAAATGCCATTTTTCAAACATGTTGTAAAAACGTGCCATATGATGAAATAATGTAAAGGAGGGCGTGAAAAACACTCCAGAAAGGTTTTCTTTGAAAAAAAAATCATCATGAATTTTGGCGCAAAAAAAACGCCTTACTATACTATGTCGAAAAAAAATGCCATTTTTCAAACATGTTGTAAAAACGTGCCATATGATGAAATAATGTAAAGGAGGGCGTGAAAAACACTCCAGAAAGGTTTTCTTTGAAAAAAAAATCATCATGAATTTTGGCGCAAAAAAAACGCCTTACTATACTATGTCGAAAAAAAATGCCATTTTTCAAACATGTTGTAAAAACGTGCCATATGATGAAATAATGTAAAGGAGGGCGTGAAAAACACTCCAGAAAGGTTTTCTTTGAAAAAAAAATCATCATGAATTTTGGCGCAAAAAAAACGCCTTACTATACTATGTCGAAAAAAAATGCCATTTTTCAAACATGTTGTAAAAACGTGCCATATGATGAAATAATGTAAAGGAGGGCGTGAAAAACACTCCAGAAAGGTTTTCTTTGAAAAAAAAATCATCATGAATTTTGGCGCAAAAAAAACGCCTTACTATACTATGTCGAAAAAAAATGCCATTTTTCAAACATGTTGTAAAAACGTGCCATATGATGAAATAATGTAAAGGAGGGCGTGAAAAACACTCCAGAAAGGTTTTCTTTGAAAAAAAAATCATCATGAATTTTGGCGCAAAAAAACGCCTTACTATACTATGTCGAAAAAAAATGCCATTTTTCAAACATGTTGTAAAAACGTGCCATATGATGAAATAATGTAAAGGAGGGCGTGAAAAACACTCCAGAAAGGTTTTCTTTGAAAAAAAAATCATCATGAATTTTGGCGCAAAAAAAACGCCTTACTATACTATGTCGAAAAAAAATGCCATTTTTCAAACATGTTGTAAAAACGTGCCATATGATGAAATAATGTAAAGGAGGGCGTGAAAAACACTCCAGAAAGGTTTTCTTTGAAAAAAAAATCATCATGAATTTTGGCGCAAAAAAAACGCCTTACTATACTATGTCGAAAAAAAAATGCCATTTTTCAAACATGTTGTAAAAACGTGCCATATGATGAAATAATGTAAAGGAGGGCGTGAAAAACACTCCAGAAAGGTTTTCTTTGAAAAAAAATCATCATGAATTTTGGCGCAAAAAAAACGCCTTACTATACTATGTCGAAAAAAAATGCCATTTTTCAAACATGTTGTAAAAACGTGCCATATGATGAAATAATGTAAAGGAGGGCGTGAAAAACACTCCAGAAAGGTTTTCTTTGAAAAAAAAATCATCATGAATTTTGGCGCAAAAAAAACGCCTTACTATACTATGTCGAAAAAAAATGCCATTTTTCAAACATGTTGTAAAAACGTGCCATATGATGAAATAATGTAAAGGAGGGCGTGAAAAACACTCCAGAAAGGTTTTCTTTGAAAAAAAAATCATCATGAATTTTGGCGCAAAAAAAACGCCTTACTATACTATGTCGAAAAAAAATGCCATTTTTCAAACATGTTGTAAAAACGTGCCATATGATGAAATAATGTAAAGGAGGGCGTGAAAAACACTCCAGAAAGGTTTTCTTTGAAAAAAAAATCATCATGAATTTTGGCGCAAAAAAACGCCTTACTATACTATGTCGAAAAAAAATGCCATTTTTCAAACATGTTGTAAAAACGTGCCATATGATGAAATAATGTAAAGGAGGGCGTGAAAAACACTCCAGAAAGGTTTTCTTTGAAAAAAAAATCATCATGAATTTTGGCGCAAAAAAAACGCCTTACTATACTATGTCGAAAAAAAATGCCATTTTTCAAACATGTTGTAAAAACGTGCCATATGATGAAATAATGTAAAGGAGGGCGTGAAAAACACTCCAGAAAGGTTTTCTTTGAAAAAAAAATCATCATGAATTTTGGCGCAAAAAAAACGCCTTACTATACTATGTCGAAAAAAAATGCCATTTTTCAAACATGTTGTAAAAACGTGCCATATGATGAAATAATGTAAAGGAGGGCGTGAAAAACACTCCAGAAAGGTTTTCTTTGAAAAAAAAATCATCATGAATTTTGGCGCAAAAAAAACGCCTTACTATACTATGTCGAAAAAAAATGCCATTTTTCAAACATGTTGTAAAAACGTGCCATATGATGAAATAATGTAAAGGAGGGCGTGAAAAACACTCCAGAAAGGTTTTCTTTGAAAAAAAAATCATCATGAATTTTGGCGCAAAAAAAACGCCTTACTATACTATGTCGAAAAAAAATGCCATTTTTCAAACATGTTGTAAAAACGTGCCATATGATGAAATAATGTAAAGGAGGCCGTGAAAAACACTCCAGAAAGGTTTTCTTTGAAAAAAAAATCATCATGAATTTTGGCGCAAAAAAAACGCCTTACTATACTATGCGTTACGACAGCGGTCGTTTATATAGTTTCCTGTGCTGCGTGTGTCCTTTTAATGTCCCCATCACCTATGCAAGCAGGGCTGCGCCACACCACGGCCACGGTTGGTCGCCAGGATGATGGCTCGGCACTGGATTGGTTGGCTGTACCAGGAAGACCGCGATATAAAGGCGGAACCGTGATGTCGTCTCCGGGTCAGAGGGCCAGAGGGCGTGGCTACATCCTACCCTGCTTCCAACCGACACGTCAGCACACTTCGGTTCGAGTGATCAGCTGTGATTTAGAGATTTAATATTGAGTAATCGCAGTGAGCAGCCATCTTTTGTTCAACCGGCTTTTTCTCATGTTTAAGTTAGGATAGGGAGGTTAGACTTTGTTGTTCTTTTTACCTTTTGTTTGTGGCAGATCAGTTTTGGGTTAATAGTTTAGTGGCGTTTTGTTTGTTGTTTTTGGTTTTGCTCACTGCCGCTTTCAGTTACTAGTCCCCATTGTTTCAGTTCTTAAAATTTGTTGAGTAATAAATACCTAAATTTTATGCGAAAACGTGTGTTGGAAATGCTTGGGAACAGGGGAAGGATGCCTCTTCGTGTTACGCACAGTAACCCCTAGGCTGGGCGTAACACATTTTTCAAACATATTGTAAAAACGTGCCATATGATGAAATAATGTAAAGGAGGGCGTGAAAAACACTCCAGAAAGGTTTTCTTTGAAAAAAAAATCATCATGAATTTTGGCGCAAAAAAAACGCCTTACTATACTATGTCGAAAAAAAATGCCATTTTTCAAACATGTTGTAAAAACGTGCCATATGATGAAATAATGTAAAGGAGGGCGTGAAAAACACTCCAGAAAGGTTTTCTTTGAAAAAAAAATCATCATGAATTTTGGCGCAAAAAAAACGCCTTACTATACTATGTCGAAAAAAAATGCCATTTTTCAAACATGTTGTAAAAACGTGCCATATGATGAAATAATGTAAAGGAGGGCGTGAAAAACACTCCAGAAAGGTTTTCTTTGAAAAAAAATCATCATGAATTTTGGCGCAAAAAAAACGCCTTACTATACTATGTCGAAAAAAAATGCCATTTTTCAAACATGTTGTAAAAACGTGCCATATGATGAAATAATGTAAAGGAGGGCGTGAAAAACACTCCAGAAAGGTTTTCTTTGAAAAAAAAATCATCATGAATTTTGGCGCAAAAAAAACGCCTTACTATACTATGTCGAAAAAAAATGCCATTTTTCAAACATGTTGTAAAAACGTGCCATATGATGAAATAATGTAAAGGAGGGCGTGAAAAACACTCCAGAAAGGTTTTCTTTGAAAAAAAAATCATCATGAATTTTGGCGCAAAAAAAACGCCTTACTATACTATGTCGAAAAAAAATGCCATTTTTCAAACATGTTGTAAAAACGTGCCATATGATGAAATAATGTAAAGGAGGGCGTGAAAAACACTCCAGAAAGGTTTTCTTTGAAAAAAAAATCATCATGAATTTTGGCGCAAAAAAAACGCCTTACTATACTATGTCGAAAAAAAATGCCATTTTTCAAACATGTTGTAAAAACGTGCCATATGATGAAATAATGTAAAGGAGGGCGTGAAAAACACTCCAGAAAGGTTTTCTTTGAAAAAAAAATCATCATGAATTTTGGCGCAAAAAAAACGCCTTACTATACTATGTCGAAAAAAAATGCCATTTTTCAAACATGTTGTAAAAACGTGCCATATGATGAAATAATGTAAAGGAGGGCGTGAAAAACACTCCAGAAAGGTTTTCTTTGAAAAAAAAATCATCATGAATTTTGGCGCAAAAAAAACGCCTTACTATACTATGTCGAAAAAAAATGCCATTTTTCAAACATGTTGTAAAAACGTGCCATATGATGAAATAATGTAAAGGAGGGCGTGAAAAACACTCCAGAAAGGTTTTCTTTGAAAAAAAATCATCATGAATTTTGGCGCAAAAAAAACGCCTTACTATACTATGTCGAAAAAAAATGCCATTTTTCAAACATGTTGTAAAAACGTGCCATATGATGAAATAATGTAAAGGAGGGCGTGAAAAACACTCCAGAAAGGTTTTCTTTGAAAAAAAAATCATCATGAATTTTGGCGCAAAAAAACGCCTTACTATACTATGTCGAAAAAAAATGCCATTTTTCAAACATGTTGTAAAAACGTGCCATATGATGAAATAATGTAAAGGAGGGCGTGAAAAACACTCCAGAAAGGTTTTCTTTGAAAAAAAAATCATCATGAATTTTGGCGCAAAAAAAACGCCTTACTATACTATGTCGAAAAAAAATGCCATTTTTCAAACATGTTGTAAAAACGTGCCATATGATGAAATAATGTAAAGGAGGGCGTGAAAAACACTCCAGAAAGGTTTTCTTTGAAAAAAAAATCATCATGAATTTTGGCGCAAAAAAAACGCCTTACTATACTATGTCGAAAAAAAATGCCATTTTTCAAACATGTTGTAAAAACGTGCCATATGATGAAATAATGTAAAGGAGGGCGTGAAAAACACTCCAGAAAGGTTTTCTTTGAAAAAAAAATCATCATGAATTTTGGCGCAAAAAAAACGCCTTACTATACTATGTCGAAAAAAAATGCCATTTTTCAAACATGTTGTAAAAACGTGCCATATGATGAAATAATGTAAAGGAGGGCGTGAAAAACACTCCAGAAGGTTTTCTTTGAAAAAAAAATCATCATGAATTTTGGCGCAAAAAAAACGCCTTACTATACTATGTCGAAAAAAAATGCCATTTTTCAAACATGTTGTAAAAACGTGCCATATGATGAAATAATGTAAAGGAGGGCGTGAAAAACACTCCAGAAAGGTTTTCTTTGAAAAAAAATCATCATGAATTTTGGCGCAAAAAAAACGCCTTACTATACTATGTCGAAAAAAAATGCCATTTTTCAAACATGTTGTAAAAACGTGCCATATGATGAAATAATGTAAAGGAGGGCGTGAAAAACACTCCAGAAAGGTTTTCTTTGAAAAAAAAATCATCATGAATTTTGGCGCAAAAAAAACGCCTTACTATACTATGTCGAAAAAAAATGCCATTTTTCAAACATGTTGTAAAAACGTGCCATATGATGAAATAATGTAAAGGAGGGCGTGAAAAACACTCCAGAAAGGTTTTCTTTGAAAAAAAAATCATCATGAATTTTGGCGCAAAAAAAACGCCTTACTATACTATGTCGAAAAAAAATGCCATTTTTCAAACATGTTGTAAAAACGTGCCATATGATGAAATAATGTAAAGGAGGGCGTGAAAAACACTCCAGAAAGGTTTTCTTTGAAAAAAAAATCATCATGAATTTTGGCGCAAAAAAAACGCCTTACTATACTATGTCGAAAAAAAATGCCATTTTTCAAACATGTTGTAAAAACGTGCCATATGATGAAATAATGTAAAGGAGGGCGTGAAAAACACTCCAGAAAGGTTTTCTTTGAAAAAAAAATCATCATGAATTTTGGCGCAAAAAAAACGCCTTACTATACTATGTCGAAAAAAAATGCCATTTTTCAAACATGTTGTAAAAACGTGCCATATGATGAAATAATGTAAAGGAGGGCGTGAAAAACACTCCAGAAAGGTTTTCTTTGAAAAAAAAATCATCATGAATTTTGGCGCAAAAAAACGCCTTACTATACTATGTCGAAAAAAAATGCCATTTTTCAAACATGTTGTAAAAACGTGCCATATGATGAAATAATGTAAAGGAGGGCGTGAAAAACACTCCAGAAAGGTTTTCTTTGAAAAAAAAATCATCATGAATTTTGGCGCAAAAAAAACGCCTTACTATACTATGTCGAAAAAAAATGCCATTTTTCAAACATGTTGTAAAAACGTGCCATATGATGAAATAATGTAAAGGAGGGCGTGAAAAACACTCCAGAAAGGTTTTCTTTGAAAAAAAAATCATCATGAATTTTGGCGCAAAAAAACGCCTTACTATACTATGTCGAAAAAAAATGCCATTTTTCAAACATGTTGTAAAAACGTGCCATATGATGAAATAATGTAAAGGAGGGCGTGAAAAACACTCCAGAAAGGTTTTCTTTGAAAAAAAAATCATCATGAATTTTGGCGCAAAAAAAACGCCTTACTATACTATGTCGAAAAAAAATGCCATTTTTCAAACATGTTGTAAAAACGTGCCATATGATGAAATAATGTAAAGGAGGGCGTGAAAAACACTCCAGAAAGGTTTTCTTTGAAAAAAAAATCATCATGAATTTTGGCGCAAAAAAAACGCCTTACTATACTATGTCGAAAAAAAATGCCATTTTTCAAACATGTTGTAAAAACGTGCCATATGATGAAATAATGTAAAGGAGGGCGTGAAAAACACTCCAGAAAGGTTTTCTTTGAAAAAAAAATCATCATGAATTTTGGCGCAAAAAAAACGCCTTACTATACTATGTCGAAAAAAAATGCGATTTTTCAAACATGTTGTAAAAACGTGCCATATGATGAAATAATGTAAAGGAGGGCGTGAAAAACACTCCAGAACGGTTTTCTTTGAAAAAAAAATCATCATGAATTTTGGCGCAAAAAAAACGCCTTACTATACTATGTCGAAAAAAAATGCCATTTTTCAAACATGTTGTAAAAACGTGCCATATGATGAAATAATGTAAAGGAGGGCGTGAAAAACACTCCAGAAAGGTTTTCTTTGAAAAAAAATTCATCATGAATTTTGGCGCAAAAAAAACGCCTTACTATACTATGTCGAAAAAAAATGCCATTTTTCAAACATGTTGTAAAAACGTGCCATATGATGAAATAATGTAAAGGAGGGCGTGAAAAACACTCCAGAAAGGTTTTCTTTGAAAAAAAAATCATCATGAATTTTGGCGCAAAAAAAACGCCTTACTATACTATGTCGAAAAAAAATGCCATTTTTCAAACATGTTGTAAAAACGTGCCATATGATGAAATAATGTAAAGGAGGGCGTGAAAAACACTCCAGAAAGGTTTTCTTTGAAAAAAAAATCATCATGAATTTTGGCGCAAAAAAAACGCCTTACTATACTATGTCGAAAAAAAATGCCATTTTTCAAACATGTTGTAAAAACGTGCCATATGATGAAATAATGTAAAGGAGGGCGTGAAAAACACTCCAGAAAGGTTTTCTTTGAAAAAAAAATCATCATGAATTTTGGCGCAAAAAAAACGCCTTACTATACTATGTCGAAAAAAAATGCCATTTTTCAAACATGTTGTAAAAACGTGCCATATGATGAAATAATGTAAAGGAGGGCGTGAAAAACACTCCAGAAAGGTTTTCTTTGAAAAAAAAATCATCATGAATTTTGGCGCAAAAAAAACGCCTTACTATACTATGTCGAAAAAAAATGCCATTTTTCAAACATGTTGTAAAAACGTGCCATATGATGAAATAATGTAAAGGAGGGCGTGAAAAACACTCCAGAAAGGTTTTCTTTGAAAAAAAAATCATCATGAATTTTGGCGCAAAAAAAACGCCTTACTATACTATGTCGAAAAAAAATGCCATTTTTCAAACATGTTGTAAAAACGTGCCATATGATGAAATAATGTAAAGGAGGGCGTGAAAAACACTCCAGAAAGGTTTTCTTTGAAAAAAAAATCATCATGAATTTTGGCGCAAAAAAAACGCCTTACTATACTATGTCGAAAAAAAATGCCATTTTTCAAACATGTTGTAAAAACGTGCCATATGATGAAATAATGTAAAGGAGGGCGTGAAAAACACTCCAGAAAGGTTTTCTTTGAAAAAAAAATCATCATGAATTTTGGCGCAAAAAAAACGCCTTACTATACTATGTCGAAAAAAAATGCCATTTTTCAAACATGTTGTAAAAACGTGCCATATGATGAAATAATGTAAAGGAGGGCGTGAAAAACACTCCAGAAAGGTTTTCTTTGAAAAAAAAATCATCATGAATTTTGGCGCAAAAAAAACGCCTTACTATACTATGTCGAAAAAAAATGCCATTTTTCAAACATGTTGTAAAAACGTGCCATATGATGAAATAATGTAAAGGAGGGCGTGAAAAACACTCCAGAAAGGTTTTCTTTGAAAAAAAAATCATCATGAATTTTGGCGCAAAAAAAACGCCTTACTATACTATGTCGAAAAAAAATGCCATTTTTCAAACATGTTGTAAAAACGTGCCATATGATGAAATAATGTAAAGGAGGGCGTGAAAAACACTCCAGAAAGGTTTTCTTTGAAAAAAAAATCATCATGAATTTTGGCGCAAAAAAAACGCCTTACTATACTATGTCGAAAAAAAATGCATTTTTCAAACATGTTGTAAAAACGTGCCATATGATGAAATAATGTAAAGGAGGGCGTGAAAAACACTCCAGAAAGGTTTTCTTTGAAAAAAAAATCATCATGAATTTTGGCGCAAAAAAAACGCCTTACTATACTATGTCGAAAAAAAATGCCATTTTTCAAACATGTTGTAAAAACGTGCCATATGATGAAATAATGTAAAGGAGGGCGTGAAAAACACTCCAGAAAGGTTTTCTTTGAAAAAAAAATCATCATGAATTTTGGCGCAAAAAAAACGCCTTACTATACTATGTCGAAAAAAAATGCCATTTTTCAAACATGTTGTAAAAACGTGCCATATGATGAAATAATGTAAAGGAGGGCGTGAAAAACACTCCAGAAAGGTTTTCTTTGAAAAAAAAATCATCATGAATTTTGGCGCAAAAAAAACGCCTTACTATACTATGTCGAAAAAAAATGCCATTTTTCAAACATGTTGTAAAAACGTGCCATATGATGAAATAATGTAAAGGAGGGCGTGAAAAACACTCCAGAAAGGTTTTCTTTGAAAAAAAAATCATCATGAATTTTGGCGCAAAAAAACGCCTTACTATACTATGTCGAAAAAAAATGCGATTTTTCAAACATGTTGTAAAAACGTGCCATATGATGAAATAATGTAAAGGAGGGCGTGAAAAACACTCCAGAAAGGTTTTCTTTGAAAAAAAAATCATCATGAATTTTGGCGCAAAAAAAACGCCTTACTATACTATGTCGAAAAAAAATGCCATTTTTCAAACATGTTGTAAAAACGTGCCATATGATGAAATAATGTAAAGGAGGGCGTGAAAAACACTCCAGAAAGGTTTTCTTTGAAAAAAAAATCATCATGAATTTTGGCGCAAAAAAAACGCCTTACTATACTATGTCGAAAAAAAATGCCATTTTTCAAACATGTTGTAAAAACGTGCCATATGATGAAATAATGTAAAGGAGGGCGTGAAAAACACTCCAGAAAGGTTTTCTTTGAAAAAAAAATCATCATGAATTTTGGCGCAAAAAAAACGCCTTACTATACTATGTCGAAAAAAAATGCCATTTTTCAAACATGTTGTAAAAACGTGCCATATGATGAAATAATGTAAAGGAGGGCGTGAAAAACACTCCAGAACGGTTTTCTTTGAAAAAAAAATCATCATGAATTTTGGCGCAAAAAAAACGCCTTACTATACTATGTCGAAAAAAAAATGCCATTTTTCAAACATGTTGTAAAAACGTGCCATATGATGAAATAATGTAAAGGAGGGCGTGAAAAACACTCCAGAAGGTTTTCTTTGAAAAAAAAATCATCATGAATTTTGGCGCAAAAAAAACGCCTTACTATACTATGTCGAAAAAAAATGCCATTTTTCAAACATGTTGTAAAAACGTGCCATATGATGAAATAATGTAAAGGAGGGCGTGAAAAACACTCCAGAAAGGTTTTCTTTGAAAAAAAAATCATCATGAATTTTGGCGCAAAAAAAACGCCTTACTATACTATGTCGAAAAAAAATGCGATTTTTCAAACATGTTGTAAAAACGTGCCATATGATGAAATAATGTAAAGGAGGGCGTGAAAAACACTCCAGAAAGGTTTTCTTTGAAAAAAAAATCATCATGAATTTTGGCGCAAAAAAAACGCCTTACTATACTATGTCGAAAAAAAATGCCATTTTTCAAACATGTTGTAAAAACGTGCCATATGATGAAATAATGTAAAGGAGGGCGTGAAAAACACTCCAGAACGGTTTTCTTTGAAAAAAAAATCATCATGAATTTTGGCGCCAAAAAAACGCCTTACTATACTATGTCGAAAAAAAATGCCATTTTTCAAACATGTTGTAAAAACGTGCCATATGATGAAATAATGTAAAGGAGGGCGTGAAAAACACTCCAGAAAGGTTTTCTTTGAAAAAAAATCATCATGAATTTTGGCGCAAAAAAAACGCCTTACTATACTATGTCGAAAAAAAATGCCATTTTTCAAACATGTTGTAAAAACGTGCCATATGATGAAATAATGTAAAGGAGGGCGTGAAAAACACTCCAGAACGGTTTTCTTTGAAAAAAAATCATCATGAATTTTGGCGCAAAAAAAACGCCTTACTATACTATGTCGAAAAAAAAATGCGATTTTTCAAACATGTTGTAAAAACGTGCCATATGATGAAATAATGTAAAGGAGGGCGTGAAAAACACTCCAGAACGGTTTTCTTTGAAAAAAAAATCATCATGAATTTTGGCGCAAAAAAAACGCCTTACTATACTATGTCGAAAAAAAATGCCATTTTTCAAACATGTTGTAAAAACGTGCCATATGATGAAATAATGTAAAGGAGGGCGTGAAAAACACTCCAGAAAGGTTTTCTTTGAAAAAAAAATCATCATGAATTTTGGCGCAAAAAAAAACGCCTTACTATACTATGTCGAAAAAAATGCGATTTTTCAAACATGTTGTAAAAACGTGCCATATGATGAAATAATGTAAAGGAGGGCGTGAAAAACACTCCAGAACGGTTTTCTTTGAAAAAAAAATCATCATGAATTTTGGCGCAAAAAAAACGCCTTACTATACTATGTCGAAAAAAAATGCCATTTTTCAAACATGTTGTAAAAACGTGCCATATGATGAAATAATGTAAAGGAGGGCGTGAAAAACACTCCAGAACGGTTTTCTTTGAAAAAAAAATCATCATGAATTTTGGCGCAAAAAAAACGCCTTACTATACTATGTCGAAAAAAAATGCCATTTTTCAAACATGTTGTAAAAACGTGCCATATGATGAAATAATGTAAAGGAGGGCGTGAAAAACACTCCAGAACGGTTTTCTTTGAAAAAAAATCATCATGAATTTTGGCGCAAAAAAAACCGCCTTACTATACTATGTCGCAAAAAAAATGCGATTTTTCAAACATGTTGTAAAAACGTGCCATATGATGAAATAATGTAAAGGAGGGCGTGAAAAACACTCCAGAACGGTTTTCTTTGAAAAAAAAATCATCATGAATTTTGGCGCAAAAAAAACGCCTTACTATACTATGTCGAAAAAAAATGCCATTTTTCAAACATGTTGTAAAAACGTGCCATATGATGAAATAATGTAAAGGAGGGCGTGAAAAACACTCCAGAACGGTTTTCTTTGAAAAAAAAATCATCATGAATTTTGGCGCAAAAAAAACGCCTTACTATACTATGTCGAAAAAAAATGCGATTTTTCAAACATATTGTAAAAACGTGCGTGCCATATGATGAAATAATGTAAAGGAGGGCGTGAAAAACACTCCAGAACGGTTTTCTTTGAAAAAAAATCATCATGAATTTTGGCGCAAAAAAAACGCCTTACTATACTATGTCGAAAAAAAATGCCATTTTTCAAACATGTTGTAAAAACGTGCCATATGATGAAATAATGTAAAGGAGGCCGTGAAAAACACTCCAGAACGGTTTTCTTTGAAAAAAAAATCATCATGAATTTTGGCGCAAAAAAAACGCCCTTACTATACTATGTCGAAAAAAAATGCGATTTTTCAAACATGTTGTAAAAACGTGCCATATGATGAAATAATGTAAAGGAGGGCGTGAAAAACACTCCAGAACGGTTTTCTTTGAAAAAAAATCATCATGAATTTTGGCACAAAAAAACGCCTTACTATACTATGTCGAAAAAAAATGCCATTTTTCAAACATGTTGTAAAAACGTGCCATATGATGAAATAATGTAAAGGAGGGCGTGAAAAACACTCCAGAACGGTTTTCTTTGAAAAAAAAATCATCATGAATTTTGGCGCAAAAAAAACGCCTTACTATACTATGTCGAAAAAAAATGCCATTTTTCAAACATGTTGTAAAAACGTGCCATATGATGAAATAATGTAAAGGAGGGCGTGAAAAACACTCCAGAAAGGTTTTCTTTGAAAAAAAAATCATCATGAATTTTGGCGCAAAAAAAACGCCTTACTATACTATGTCGAAAAAAAATGCCATTTTTCAAACATGTTGTAAAAACGTGCCATATGATGAAATAATGTAAAGGAGGGCGTGAAAAACACTCCAGAACGGTTTTCTTTGAAAAAAAAATCATCATGAATTTTGGCGCAAAAAAACGCCTTACTATACTATGTCGAAAAAAAATGCGATTTTTCAAACATGTTGTAAAAACGTGCCATATGATGAAATAATGTAAAGGAGGGCGTGAAAAACACTCCAGAAAGGTTTTCTTTGAAAAAAAAATCATCATGAATTTTGGCGCAAAAAAAACGCCTTACTATACTATGTCGAAAAAAAATGCCATTTTTCAAACATGTTGTAAAAACGTGCCATATGATGAAATAATGTAAAGGAGCGCGTGAAAAACACTCCAGAAAGGTTTTCTTTGAAAAAAAAATCATCATGAATTTTGGCGCAAAAAAACGCCTTACTATACTATGTCGAAAAAAAATGCCATTTTTCAAACATGTTGTAAAAACGTGCCATATGATGAAATAATGTAAAGGAGGGTGTGAAAAACACTCCAGAATGGTTTTCTTTGAAAAAAAAATCATCATGAATTTTGGCGCCAAAAAAACGCCTTACTATACTATGTCGAAAAAAAATGCCATTTTTCAAACATGTTGTACAAACGTGCCATATGATGAAATAATGTAAAGGAGGGTGTGACAAACACTCCAGAAAGGTTTTCTTTGAAAAAAAAATCATCATGAATTTTGGCGCAAAAAAAACGCCTTACTATACTATGTCGAAAAAAAATGCCATTTTTCAAACATGTTGTAAAAACGTGCCATATGATGAAATAATGTAAAGGAGGGCGTGAAAAACACTCCAGAAAGGTTTTCTTTGACAAAAAAAACATGAATTTTGGCACAAAAAAACCCGCCTTACTATACTATGTCGCAAAAAAAATGCGATTTTTCAAACATATTGTAAAAACATGCGTGCCATATGATGAAATAATGTAAAGGAGGGCGTGAAAAACACTCCAGAAAGGTTTTCTTTGAAAAAAAAATCATCATGAATTTTGGCGCAAAAAAACGCCTTACTATACTATGTCGAAAAAAAATGCCAGTTTTCAAACATGTTGTAAAAACGTGCCATATGATGAAATAATGTAAAGGAGGGCGTGAAAAACACTCCAGAAAGGTTTTCTTTGAAAAAAAAATCATCATGAATTTTGGCGCAAAAAAAATGCCTTACTATACCATGTCGAAAAAAAAATGCCATTTGTTACGACTACGGTCTTTTATGCAGTTTCCTGTGCTGCGTGTGTCTTTTTATGTCCCCATCACCTATGCAAATAGGGCTGCGCCGAACAACAGGCCGCGGTTGGTCGCCAGGATGACAGCTCGGCACTGGATTGGTTGGCTGTACCAGGAAGACCGCGATATAAAGGCAGAACCGTGACGTCGTCTCCGGGTCAGAGGGCCAGAGGGCGTGGCTACATCCTACCCTGCTTCCAACCTACACGTCAGCACACTTCGGTTCCAGTGATTAGCTGTGATTTAGGGATTTCATATTGAGTAATCGCAGTGAGCAGCCACCTTTTGTTTAACCGGCTTTTTCTCATGTTTAAGTTAGGATAGGGAGGTTAGACGTTGTTGTTCTTTTTACCTTTTGTTTGTGGCAGATCAGTTTTGGGTTAATAGTTTAGTGGCGTTTTGTTTGTTGTTTTTGGTTTTGCTCACTGTCGCTTTCAGTTACCAGTCCCCATTGTTTCAGTTCTTAAAATTTGTTGACTAATAAATACCTAAATTTTATGCAAAAACGTGTGTTGGAAATGCTTGGGAACAGGGGAAGGATGCCTCCTCGTGTTACGCACAGTGACCCCTAGGCTGGGCGTAACACATTTTTCAAACATATTGTAAAAACGTGCCATATGATGAAATAATGTAAAGGAGGGTGTGAAAAACACTCCAGAACGGTTTTCTTTGAAAAAAAAATCATCATGAATTTTGGCGCAAAAAAAACACCTTATTATACTATGTCAAAAAAAAATGCCAGTTTTCAAACATGTTGTAAAAAAGTGCCATATGATGAAATAATGTAAAGGAGGGTGTGAAAAACACTCCAGAACGGTTTTCTTCTAAAAAAAAAATCATCATGAATTTTGGCGCAAAAAAAACGCCTTACTATACTATGTCGAAAAAAAATGCCATTTTTCAAACATGTTGTAAAAACGTGCCATATGATGAAATAATGTAAAGGAGGGTGTGAAAAACACTCCAGAACAGTTTTGTTTGAAAAAAAAATCATCATGAATTTTGGCACAAAAAAAACGCCTTACTATACTGTGTCGAAAAAAATGCCATTTTTCAAACATGTTGTAAAAATGCGCCATATGATGAAATAATGTAAAGGAGGGTGTGAAAAACACTCCAGAAAGGTTTTCTTTGACAAAAAAAACATGAATTTTGGCACAAAAAAAACCGCCTTACTATACTATGTCGCAAAAACAAATGCGATTTTTCAAATATATTACAAAAACGTGCGTGCCATATGATGAAATAATGTAAAGGAGGGCGTGAAAAACACTCCAGAAAGGTTTTCTTTGAAAAAAAAATCATCATGAATTTTGGTGCCAAAAAAACGCCTTACTATACTATGTCGAAAAAAAATGCCATTTTTCAAACATGTTGTAAAAACGTGCCATATGATGAAATAATGTAAAGGAGGGCGTGAAATACCCTCCAGAAAGGTTTTCTTTGAAAAAAAAATCATCATGAATTTTGGCACAAAAAAACGCCTTACTATACTATGTCGAAAAAAAATGCCATTTTTCAAACATGTTGTAAAAACGTGCCATATGATGAAATAATGTAAAGGAGGGTGTGAAAAACACTCCAGAAAGGTTTTCTTTGAAAAAAAAATCATCATGAATTTTGGTGCAAAAAAAACACCTTACTATACTATGCGTTACGACAGCGGTCGTTTATATAGTTTCCTGTGCTGCGTGTGTCCTTTTAATGTCCCCATCACCTATGCAAATAGGGCTGCGCCACACCACGGCCGCGGTTGGTTGCCAGGATGATGGCTCGGCACTGGATTGGTTGGCTGTACCAGGAAGACCGCGATATAAAGGCGGAACCGTGACGTCGTCTCCGGGTCAGAGGGCCAGAGGGCGTGGCTACATCCTACCCTGCTTCCAACCTACACGTCAGCACACTTCGGTTCCAGTGATCAGCTGTGATTGAGAGATTTAATATTGAGTAATCGCAGTGAGCAGCCACCTTTTGTTTAACCGGCTTTTTCTCATGTTTAAGTTAGGATAGGGAGGTTAGACTTTGTTGTTCTTTTTACCTTTTGTTTTTGGCAGATCAGTTTTGGGTTAATAGTTTAGTGGCGTTTTGTTTGTTGTTTTCGGTTTTGCTCACTGTCGCTTTCAGTTACCAGTCCCCATTGTTTCAGTTCTTAAAATTTGTTGACTAATAAATACCTAAATTTTATGCGAAAACGTGTGTTGGAAATGCTTGGGAACAGGGGAAGGATGCCTCTTCGTGTTACGCACAGTGACCCCGAGGCTGGGCCTAACACATTTTTCAAACATGTTGTAAAAACGTGCCATATGATGAAATAATGTAAAGGAGGGCGTGAAAAACACTCCAGAAAGGTTTTCTTTGAAAAAAAAATCATCATGAATTTTGGCGCCAAAAAAACGCCTTACTATACTATGTCGAGAAAAAATGCGATTTTTCAAACATGTTGTAAAAACGTGCCATATGATGAAATAATGTAAAGGAGGGTGTGAAAAACACTCCAGAAAGGTTTTCTTTAAAAAAAAAAATCATCATGAATTTTGGCGCCAAAAAAACGCCTTACTATACTATGTCGAAAAAAAATGCGATTTTTCAAACATGTTGTAAAAACGTGCCATATGATGAAATAATGTAAACGAGGGCATGAAAAACACTCCAGAAAGGTTTTCTTTGAAAAAAAAATCATCATGAATTTTGGTGCAAAAAAAAACACCTTACTATACTATGCGTTACGACAGCGGTCGTTTATATAGTTTCCTGTGCTGCGTGTGTCCTTTTAATGTCCCCATCACCTATGCAAATAGGGCTGCGCCACACCACGGCCGCGGTTGGTTGCCAGGATGATGGCTCGGCACTGGATTGGTTGGCTGTACCAGGAAGACCGCGATATAAAGGCGGAACCGTGACGTCGTCTCCGGGTCAGAGGGCCAGAGGGCGTGGCTACATCCTACCCTGCTTCCAACCTACACGTCAGCACACTTCGGTTCCAGTGATCAGCTGTGATTGAGAGATTTAATATTGAGTAATCGCAGTGAGCAGCCACCTTTTGTTTAACCGGCTTTTTCTCATGTTTAAGTTAGGATAGGGAGGTTAGACTTTGTTGTTCTTTTTACCTTTTGTTTTTGGCAGATCAGTTTTGGGTTAATAGTTTAGTGGCGTTTTGTTTGTTGTTTTCGGTTTTGCTCACTGTCGCTTTCAGTTACCAGTCCCCATTGTTTCAGTTCTTAAAATTTGTTGACTAATAAATACCTAAATTTTATGCGAAAACGTGTGTTGGAAATGCTTGGGAACAGGGGAAGGATGCCTCTTCGTGTTACGCACAGTGACCCCGAGGCTGGGCGTAACACATTTTTCAAACATATTGTAAAAACGTGCCATATGATGAAATAATGTAAAGGAGGGTGTGAAAAACACTCCAGAACGGTTTTCTTTGAAAAAAAAATCATCATGAATTTTGGCGCAAAAAAAACGCCTTACTATACTATGTCGAAAAAAAATGCCAGTTTTCAAACATGTTGTAAAAACGTGCCATATGATGAAATAATGTAAAGGAGGGTGTGAAAAACACTCCAGAACGGTTTTCTTTGAAAAAAAAATCATCATGAATTTTGGCGCAAAAAAAACGCCTTACTATACTATGTCGAAAAAAAATGCCATTTTTCAAACATGTTGTAAAAACGTGCCATATGATGAAATAATGTAAAGGAGGGTGTGAAAAACACTCCAGAACAGGTTTTCTTTGAAAAAAAAATCATCATGAATTTTGGCACAAAAAAACGCCTTACTATACTATGTCGAAAAAAAATGCCATTTTTCAAACATGTTGTAAAAACGTGCCATATGATGAAATAATGTAAAGGAGGGTGTGAAAAACACTCCAGAAAGGTTTTCTTTGAAAAAAAAATCATCATGAATTTTGGCGCAAAAAAAACGCCTTACTATACTATGTCGCAAAAAAAATGCGATTTTTCAAACATGTTGTAAAAAACGTGCCATATGATGAAATAATGTAAAGGAGGGCGTGAAAAACACTCCAGAAAGGTTTTCTTTGAAAAAAAAATCATCATGAATTTTGGCGCCAAAAAAACGCCTTACTATACTATGTCGAAAAAAAATGCCATTTTTCAAACATGTTGTAAAAACGTGCCATATGATGAAATAATGTAAAGGAGGGCGTGAAAAACACTCCAGAAAGGTTTTCTTTGAAAAAAAAATCATCATGAATTTTGGCACAAAAAAACGCCTTACTATACTATGTCGAAAAAAAATGCCATTTTTCAAACATGTTGTAAAAACGTGCCATATGATGAAATAATGTAAAGGAGGGTGTGAAAAACACTCCAGAAAGGTTTTCTTTGACAAAAAAATCATCATGAATTTTGGCACAAAAAAAACGCCTTACTATACTATGTCGCAAAAACAAATGCGATTTTTCAAACATGTTTACAAAAACGTGCGCCATATGATGAAATAATGTAAAGGAGGGCGTGAAAAACACTCCAGAAAGGTTTTCTTTGAAAAAAAAATCATCATGAATTTTGGTGCCAAAAAAACGCCTTACTATACTATGTCGAAAAAAAATGCCATTTTTCAAACATGTTGTAAAAACGTGCCATATGATGAAATAATGTAAAGGAGGGCGTGAAAAACACTCCAGAAAGGTTTTCTTTGAAAAAAAAATCATCATGAATTTTGGCACAAAAAAACGCCTTACTATACTATGTCGAAAAAAAATGCCATTTTTCAAACATGTTGTAAAAACGTGCCATATGATGAAATAATGTAAAGGAGGGTGTGAAAAACACTCCAGAAAGGTTTTCTTTGAAAAAAAAATCATCATGAATTTTGGTGCAAAAAAAACACCTTACTATACTATGCGTTACGACAGCGGTCGTTTATATAGTTTCCTGTGCTGCGTGTGTCCTTTTAATGTCCCCATCACCTATGCAAACAGAGCTGCGCCACACCACGGCCACGGTTGGTCGTCAGGATGATGGCTCAGCACTGGATTGGTTGGCTGTACCAGGAAGACCGCGATATAAAGGCGGAACCGTGACGTCGTCTCCGGGTCAGAGGGCCAGAGGGCGTGGCTACATCCTACCCTGCTTCCAACCTACACGTCAGCACACTTCGGTTCCAGTGATCAGCTGTGATTTAGAGATTTAATATTGAGTAATCGCAGTGAGCAGCCACCTTTTGTTTAACCGGCTTTTTCTCATGTTTAAGTTAGGATAGGGAGGTTAGACTTTGTTGTTCTTTTTACCTTTTGTTTTTGGCAGATCAGTTTTGGGTTAATAGTTTAGTGGCGTTTTGTTTGTTGTTTTCGGTTTTGCTCACTGTCGCTTTCAGTTACCAGTCCCCATTGTTTCAGTTCTTAAAATTTGTTGACTAATAAATACCTAAATTTTATGCGAAAACGTGTGTTGGAAATGCTTGGGAACAGGGGAAGGATGCCTCTTCGTGTTACGCACAGTGACCCCGAGGCTGGGCCTAACACATTTTTCAAACATGTTGTAAAAACGTGCCATATGATGAAATAATGTAAAGGAGGGCGTGAAAAACACTCCAGAAAGGTTTTCTTTGAAAAAAAAATCATCATGAATTTTGGCGCAAAAAAAACGCCTTACTATACTATGTCGAAAAAAAATGCGATTTTTCAAACATGTTGTAAAAACGTGCCATATGATGAAATAATGTAAAGGAGGGTGTGAAAAACACTCCAGAAAGGTTTTCTTTAAAAAAAAAATCATCATGAATTTTGGCGCCAAAAAAACGCCTTACTATACTATGTCGAAAAAAAATGCGATTTTTCAAACATGTTGTAAAAACGTGCCATATGATGAAATAATGTAAAGGAGGGTGTGAAAAACACTCCAGAAAGGTTTTCTTTGAAAAAAAAATCATCATGAATTTTGGCGCAAAAAAAACGCCTTACTATACTATGTCGAAAAAAAATGCCATTTTTCAAACATGTTGTAAAAACGTGCCATATGATGAAATAATGTAAAGGAGGGCGTGAAAAACACTCCAGAAAGGTTTTCTTTGAAAAAAAAAATCATCATGAATTTTGGCGCCAAAAAAACGCCTTACTATACTATGTCGAAAAAAAATGCCATTTTTCAAACATGTTGTAAAAACGTGCCATATGATGAAATAATGTAAAGGAGGGCGTGAAAAACACTCCAGAACGGTTTTCTTTGAAAAAAAAATCATCATGAATTTTGGCGCAAAAAAACGCCTTACTATACTATGTCGAAAAAAAATGCATTTTTCAAACATGTTGTAAAAACGTGCCATATGATGAAATAATGTAAAGGAGGCTGTGAAAAACACTCCAGAAAGGTTTTCTTTGAAAAAAAAACATCATGAATTTTGGTGCAAAAAAAACACCTTACTATACTATGCGTTACGACAGCGGTCGTTTATATAGTTTCCTGTGCTGCGTGTGTCCTTTTAATGTCCCCATCACCTATGCAAATAGGGCTGCGCCACACCACGGCCGCGGTTGGTTGCCAGGATGATGGCTCGGCACTGGATTGGTTGGCTGTACCAGGAAGACCGCGATATAAAGGCGGAACCGTGACGTCGTCTCCGGGTCAGAGGGCCAGAGGGCGTGGCTACATCCTACCCTGCTTCCAACCTACACGTCAGCACACTTCGGTTCCAGTGATCAGCTGTGATTGAGAGATTTAATATTGAGTAATCGCAGTGAGCAGCCACCTTTTGTTTAACCGGCTTTTTCTCATGTTTAAGTTAGGATAGGGAGGTTAGACTTTGTTGTTCTTTTTACCTTTTGTTTTTGGCAGATCAGTTTTGGGTTAATAGTTTAGTGGCGTTTTGTTTGTTGTTTTCGGTTTTGCTCACTGTCGCTTTCAGTTACCAGTCCCCATTGTTTCAGTTCTTAAAATTTGTTGACTAATAAATACCTAAATTTTATGCGAAAACGTGTGTTGGAAATGCTTGGGAACAGGGGAAGGATGCCTCTTCGTGTTACGCACAGTGACCCCGAGGCTGGGCGTAACACATTTTTCAAACATGTTGTAAAAACGTGCCATATGATGAAATAATGTAAAGGAGGGCGTGAAAAACACTCCAGAAAGGTTTTCTTTGAAAAAAAATCATCATGAATTTTGGCGCCAAAAAAACGCCTTACTATACTATGTCGAGAAAAAATGCGATTTTTCAAACATGTTGTAAAAACGTGCCATATGATGAAATAATGTAAAGGAGGGTGTGAAAAACACTCCAGAAAGGTTTTCTTTAAAAAAAAAAATCATCATGAATTTTGGCGCCAAAAAAACGCCTTACTATACTATGTCGAAAAAAAATGCGATTTTTCAAACATGTTGTAAAAACGTGCCATATGATGAAATAATGTAAACGAGGGTGTGAAAAACACTCCAGAAAGGTTTTCTTTGAAAAAAAAATCATCATGAATTTTGGCGCAAAAAAAAAACGCCTTACTATACTATGTCGAAAAAAAATGCCATTTTTCAAACATGTTGTAAAAACGTGCCATATGATGAAATAATGTAAACGAGGGCGTGAAAAACACTCCAGAAAGGTTTTCTTTAAAAAAAAAATCATCATGAATTTTGGCGCCAAAAAAACGCCTTACTATACTATGTCGAAAAAAAGTGCCATTTTTCAAACATGTTGTAAAAACGTGCCATATGATGAAATAATGTAAAGGAGGGCGTGAAAAACACTCCAGAACGGTTTTCTTTGAAAAAAAAAACATCATGAATTTTTTAAACTATGTCGAAAAATGTAATTTTTCAACATGTTGTGAAAACGTGCCATATGATGAAATAATGTAAAGCAGGCTGCGAAAAACACTCCAGAACGGTTTTCTTTGAAAAAAAAATCATCATGAATTTTGGCGCAAAAAAAACGCCATTGTATACTATGTCAAAAAATGTCATTTTTCAACATGTTGTGAAAACATCCCATGTGATGAAATAATGTAAAAGAGGCCGTGAAAAACACTCCAGAAAGGTTTTCTTTCAAAATAAAAAAATCATAAATTTTGGCGCAAAAAAATGCCATAGTATACTATGCCAAAAAATGGGTCTCTTATGACCCACGTTGTGCATCAAAAGGTTAATAAATGCAACAATAGCTGACTAGACACATGCCGCTTGGATGTAGGAACTGCGAACATAGTTAATCCCAACTTCATTTAACATAAATGCAGTAGTCAGAGGTCATTAAGCATCACTGGAGACTTTGTCATGGTGCTCTTATTTTACCTAAACTCCCACAATGCTCTCTGCTTGATAACACAACACTGCCTGCCTCCTCTGGACACTATATTATTTAACAATACAAACGGCACACCCACATGCTACAGCTAATCTGAAATGCTTGAAGTGTATTATGTACGAAAATGATGTCAGATTGGGATTTGATACGGGGAGATACTCAGTAATAAACTAGTCTGATTAAACTGGAGGCTAAGAAAGTTAATCTGGATTTCTCTCGTTTTGGGTGTTTTATGTGTTTTCTACTACTGTGTTGCAGGTCTCGTCTTTTTCTTTCACTTCTGCTTCCTCAAGTGTGGAAACAGACATAAAGATCAAGACTAAGTTGGAATGAAGGGACTGTACCTAAATTAGGCACATAACATAAATACAATACTTTTGTGTGTTTTGTTTTATTGGGCATTGGGTGAACATTGGACTGTACTTTTTGGTGTGGTCAGATTCAGTGGGAGGGATTCACATGCACACAAAATGTTGCTGGAATCACAACACTCACAGAGGAAGTGTGGCTTTGTTTTTTTGCTAAAGATACTAATACTTCTCTATTGCTTTACATAGAAATTAGCTGCTTTATACATGTTCAAAATCTGGCCTTGAAAGCTGCACCAGGCAGTGGTTCTATGCAATAAAATAAAGCCCACATTTGAATAAAACACAGTGTCCTGTTCAGCCAGCTGAGATGCTGTAGATCTTTGCTGCTGGAATCAAATTAAAAAGACAGCTGTGGCCACTGGCAGGATTATCCGCCCACAGGAAGTGATAAATCAAATTAAGGGGCGAAATATAAAACTGTCTCTTTAACACCTGCTAGTGGTTGCTTTGCTTTAGTAAGAAGCTCTAAATTTCTGTTGTCAGTGAAGCCTCCCTGGTTAAATACAGCTCAACCTGAACAACAAATGTGTTCCCAGAGCAGCCGCTGCTCACTGAGCAAGATGATGACGCAAAGCAAAATGGCCACCAGGGTTCCGGTGCTGAGTCCTGCCCTCGCCGTCAGCGCCTCAGCGTTGCACAGCTTCATGTTGCCTTCGCGGTCGCAGGTGCAAACCCTGATGGTCAGCGTGTTGGTGCTGCTCTGCATGGGGAACTCTCCGTCAGAAATGACCACGGGGACGTGGTAGACACTCTTCTGGAGGCTGCTGTAGCTGTTCCTCCGTGTGAGGAGCCCGGCCGTGTTGTCTGACAACAACACAATATCCGGTTACTAAGCAGCGATCAATAACCTGCATGAAAATTTTACAGTCTACATGTGCCATGTGAGATATCCATAAAACATCTGCATATGCAGTTCTAACAGTTTGTCACCATGTATACATGCCTCATGGGCAATGTTCCCTCTAATTTTTCATGAGTCTGAGCAAACACACAAACTCCCTGAGCGTCCCTTGGACCACTGTGAGCAACATCAGACGTGTGCACTGTGGTCACACCAGCATCGCATCCATTCAAGTTACATGGTTCATTAAAAGAATCAAATTACAGCATTTACATTTCTGTTAAAACACTTTGTCAACAGGAGCCAGTTGAAGGCTGCAGTGACTTTAGTGACACTACAATGTATAAGAGTGAAGTTATTGAATATTTGTCTCTCTTTACTGTTGCAGCGGTTTTGCAAATTGCAGACAGACCCTGTTCACTCCATAGACACCAATGTTATTCCTGTAGCTTGAAAGACAGCTACTTTTGATAAAACTGGGCTTGTAGCACATTGTGTGCCTTGCAACAATGGGAAAGAGGCACCGTTTATGTTTTCACAACCTATATCTAATGAGTTATTGATGCTGGAAGTCCGAATCTGTGAATATCTTTCCAACTTTACTGAACTTGGGGCCACTATCACCTAAGGAGTGATATATTTAATTTTGAAAAAAGCATTTAGCCATGGGCTGTACAGTGGCGTAGTGGTTAGCACTTTCGCCTTGCAGCGAGAAGGTCCCTGGTTCGCGTCCCGGCTTTCCCGGGATCTTTCTGCATGGAGTTTGCATGTTCTCCCTGTGCATGCGTGGGTTTTCTCCGGGTACTCCGGCTTCCTCCCACAGTCCAAAAACATGCTGAGGTTAATTGATTATTCTAAATTGCCCGTAGGTGTGAATGTGATGTGTGTGATTGTGTGTCTTTCTATGTAGCCCTGCGACAGACTGGCGACCTGTCTAGGGTGTCCCCTGCCTTCGCCCGAGTCAGCTGGGATAGGCTCCAGCACCCCCCCCGCGACCCTAGTGAGGATTAAGCGGTGTATAGATAATGGATGGATGGATGGCATTTAGCCATACTTAAAGCTTTAAGTGCTTTATTAACACGGAACTAAAAATTTTGTATTGTTTTATTATCACAGGTTCTGTCTGAAAAGAGGTGGCATCATTTTAAACAGTGAAATCAAACTAACAAAATGTAATGACCAACCAGTGAGCAATACTGGATTCTGCAAAAACATAAACAACTTTTTTAAAAATCTAAATCTTATCTTAACACAGTTAATGTATTAACTTATTTTTGTGTGTATGCATGTATTTATTGATTTATTTAGTACTGTTAACATATCAGAGTTCTGAGTGAATTTTTCTTAAGATAGGCAAAGGCCATTTATTGATTACATATAGGCTATTAAATGTTTGTTAAAAACTAAAAAGCATTTTTAAAAAAACAACTTAGGCATTTATTGTGTCACTAAAATACTGTAGAGTACAGACCACATCAGCATGATTATAAGCATCCTCTGGTAAATTAACAACCAGATACTGATGTCTCTCACCATATGGACTTCAGGAGATGACTGGGGGATGATAAACTGTGACCTACTGGTTGGGTTCTCTCTGTTCTCATGTTTCTTACATGTTTGTCCCCTGACAGCCGGGTCATAATGTTTTTTGAGCAACACACCATACTATGACATTTTTACAATGATGGTTCTACTATGGAACCAGTTTGACATATTAAGGCGTTCTTTGTGTGAAAAAATTTCAGGGATCAGAAGGTGGTTTTCAACTTTCTTTATTAACTTTCTGCCTCAACTTTAAACTAAATTTCCTTGACTAACCCAGCCCTCTGGACTTCCAGGAAGCTGTGTTCCTATTGGCTGTCCAGGTGGCTGCTTGGTGTTATCAGGAACACCTGAGCAGCTCAGTGTCTTCCTGCTTTATTTAGCTGCAGACAAACATTTCCTCTGCTTTTCTTCACCAGTGAACCGGGTTTGGCTCCGTTGCTTTAGTTTGTTCTTTAGGTGTTGGCTTGCAGCTTCCAGCAGTAAAATCGTCTTTAATGTGTTTCTTGGTGTGTTTTAGGGCTTTGTACTGGATAGTTGTCTTGGTAAATGAGGTTCTTTAGCCACAGTTAGCACATGGTGCTAATGTCTGCAGTGATTAGTGGATTTGATGCAGCTGAGTTGTGTCTTTATCTTGGCTGTAGTGAGTCTTCAGAGGTTTTTGGTCAGACACATTCTGTATTCTTGTTTGAGAACCAACGTTGGTTGTCCAGAAGGTAAGAGTTCCTGTCCTGATTCTCTGTTCTCAGAGGTTCTCTGGTAGGCTGCAGGAGACTTTAGCGTTTGGGTTGTGCTAGTTTGGTTTTTGTACGGTTTCATTTGGACGACTATCTTGAGGCCCCTCCATGTGGTTTAGTGAGGTTTTCTGGAACAGGTCTACAAAGCAACCTGCAGCAGAAGAGACTTTGAGAGTTTTTAGGAAGTTCTGGAGACCAGACTTTAGAGCAGCAGAAACATTTGTCAGCAGTTTGAGCAGGAGAAGGTGAGCTTCAGAGTAGAAATGAAGAGATGGAAACCTTCTTGACCCATGTGGTGAGGTCCTGTACCAAGAGTTTGAGCAGGTTGTGAAGAGTCTGTAGTTCTTTGGTCTGAAAGCACAAGAAGAGTCGACTCATTAAAGGAGAAATCAGGAGATATTGTTGGTTCTTCTGTCGCTCTGCAGTTTCTAGTTTCCTTAGACTGAATATCAAGTTTATATTTTAAATGATTTCCCATGTGAGCCCAAGAAGACTTCAATAAACTCCCTCCATCCCCTGGACACAGCATATTTTATTACCATGTTAAATCTTTTTTTTAAATTTTTTTTTTAATTCAAAATATGATTTTGAGTTTTAATCATAGTTTTAGCATAGTTTTTTCTCTTTGCTTGTTTAGTTACGTCATCTGTGTGAAAGGTGGTAAACAAATAAAGTTGAATTGATAAAGTGAATAACTGACTAACTCATGATTGTGACAACAGAAGTATTTTCATTGTGATTTAAAGGTTGGGGTTAAAATCTTGACAAAAAAAGATTAAAGAAATAAATTGCATTTAAAAAAGCAATTAAATCAAAGGAAAACACATTTACTTCAAAAAAGCTTTTAACAAGAAAATTAAACATTAAATACAATTAAATTATATTAAAGAGACAAAATATTTAATTAGATAATTAAATGGAAGATACAAAACATGTAATTATGAAATTAAACAAATGTTTTTAAACAAAAATATTAAACATTAAAGATGAAATATTTTAGATCATTAAACATTTTAAAAATACAATTAAACAAAAAGAATATTAAACATTTAAAAAAAATACTAAACATTTAATTAGATTATTAAACCTTTAAAAAGACAAAACATTTAATTAAAAAATAAATCTTTAATTTGAAAATTACATCTTAAAGACAATAAAACTTTAAATAGGAATTAAACAGAGAATACAATGAAGCATTAAAAAAGAATATGAAACATTAAAAGGTGGTAAAACATTTAAAAAGAAAAACCTTAACAAAGATTTAATCAAAAAATTAAACATTGGGAAAAGAAAAAGGAATTTTTCAAACAAACCAATAAAACATTTGAAAAAACAACAATTAAACATTAAATAGACAAAGCATTTCAAAATCAAATCAGACATTAGAAAAGAATAAAAGGTGAGAAAAGAGAAAAACTAAACATTTAAGAAGAATCAAACTAAAGACAAAACATTTGAAAAGACACCAGTTAAACTTTAGAAGATCAAATTAAACAGAAGAGACAATAAAAGGATGAAAAAGAGCAAAAACAGATAACTGTCTTAAAGCATTTTCTAGTCTGAAATGAAAACATCAAGTTGTTTCTTCAAGCATTTCCTCTTTCTATGTTCTTGTTTGATTGTGGACAGATTTACTAAGAACTCATTTCAGAAAACTGTTTTCCAGATAAAGTCTACTAGTAGTTGAAGGCATTTATCAAACTAATGGTATCTTCTGATTTCCACAAACTTTACTGTTCAGTGAAGAGAATCAAAGTTTGTTAAGGATTTCTAAAAAACCCACAGGTGAAGGTCTGAGAAGAATTCAGATCCATGGTGTAAATGTGAAATCAAGACTCATGGTCACAAGTTTTAAGGCTTCTGTTAACGAGAAAGTTCAAACTAACAGAGAAGTAGTGAGAAACTTTTAAAACTTCAGTCCTCACAGTGTCTGAAGGTTCAAACTAACAGAGAAGTACTGAGAAACTTTTAAAATTTCAGTCCTCAGACTGTCTGAAGGTTCAAACTAACAGAGAAGTACTGAGAAACTTTTAAGATTTCAGTCCTTGGACTGTCTAAAGGTTCAAACTAACAGAGAACTACTCAGGAACTTAGAGGATTTCAGTCCTTGGACTGTCTGAAGGTTCAAACTAACAGAGAACTACTCAGGAACTTAGAAGATTTCAGTCCTTGGACTGTCTGAAGGTTCAAACTAACAGAGAACTACTGTGGGACTTAGAAAATTTCAGCCCTCAGACTGTGTGAAAGCTCAGGTCCTAAGGACTCGGGAGGTGTGGAGGCTTTGGAAAGTCTTGGAACTGAGGGTTCCACCCTCCAGCACAAAGGCTGAAGTCCAACCTCCTGAGAAAAACGGGCGAGAAAAGAGAAAGTTAAAAAAAAAACTCGAAAACGACAAAAAATAGATGATAAATGCGCAAAAAAAACTAAAATTAGTATCTGAGCGAGTAGCTCAGGAGGATAAGAAGAGGACTACCAAGCGGAAGGTCGCAGGTTCAAGACCTGCCAGTGGCAGTTTTCTTTCTTTGTCTTTGTCAGAATTTTGAGAAAATTTAAGAAGTGTCTGGTCTTGAACCAGCGACCTGCAGCTCCATAGGCAAATCCTTAACTCACTGAGCTACAGATCATATAAAAATAAATAAATTCGTCGTCCCTTTGACATCGTAGTTGCTGATGTCACCACATGGGCGGAGCCAAGGCGGAGTCTGGGTGGAGTCAGGGCGGAGAGTAGGCGGGGAGGTGGGTGGCGGCCTCCCACCCCTCTACTCCACCCACCTCCCCGCCTACTCTCCGCCCTGACTCCACCCAGACTCCCCCACCACACCTTCCCCCGCCCGACGAGTTTTTCGAGTCTCCACGAGTTCTTCGAGTCGCCACGGGTTTTCCCGAGTTTCTGGAGTTTCCACCAGGTCGGAGGCAGAACAAGTTCTCATGAAGAGGTGTTGAAGTCGGCCAGGACTGACTTTTTACAGCAACTAGAAGGAAGACCACTCGAAGAGCAGGTCTTTAACCACCATCCATAAAATTCATGGAGTCGCTCCAGAGAAATGAAAGGAGGCCAACTTTTATCAACCTCCATCCACATGTTCAACTTCATATCTTTACCTGGACATTTTTAGCACCACAAACCTTTAGTGTCACACTTTATTATCATTTATTAGGACTTTAATGAAATCCACCAGCAGATTTAGTTTTTGCTGACAAACTTTATTCTTGTCGTCGCGGGACTGCAGTATTTAAAACTCTTCCTTCTATTTGACCTCATGTTTATTAGTTTTAGTGGAGAAAGTTATTTTTTTAATTGTCGATTAATCTCTTAAAAACCAAATAATAAATTGGGTTAGTCAAGAGCTTTAAATTTCTTACTTTGTCATATTTTAAGTATGACAAAAAAATATAAAAAATAAAGCATCTTGAGACAATTTGACCTGTAACTGGCGTTATATAAATAAAATAGAATTTAAATTGTATGTATCTTGTAATGTTGGAGTAATTCAGCTATATATGTTGGAAAACACATTTTCTTTGTCCATTAATCTGTCGTTTTCTCCAGTAATTCATTTCTTGTTTTGGTTGATAAAATGTCAAGCCCAAATATATTCAGTTTACGGTCATAAAAACCAAAAAGATTTACATTCATGATGCAGGAATCAGGCAGTTTTTCCACTTTTTATCTTAGTTTAGTCAGAAAGTTGATAATGTGTGAATTGTTGCAGCTTGTGAGCCGTAGAAGGTTTTAATCTTTGGGGCTGAATGTCAAAAAACATTTAGACAACAAAGGGAAATCCAACTTTTGCATGACAATGTCTAATTAAAGGACATTTATTTCCAACGCAAATGTGTGATATTCATCCTCTGGAGCTTTCTCTTCACATTGTCTTCCACCTGGACTGGTTTGGTCGGGAGCATGTGCAACAAACATTTGAAAAACTGCACTTTAACATCAATTAATGACACTGAAGTTTAATCTCTACATAAATGAGACTGAGTCTGGATGTGCTGCTCTGTCATTAACTCCTAAGTTTAGGGAAAGTTAAAACAAAAGAGGACAGTTCAGAGAAGAGAATGAGCTTATTTTAAACAAACATCTCAGACTTTCTGAGCTTCAGCACCTCTAGCAAGATATTTTAACAACAAGCAACTCAAGAGATCCACAAGTTGGAGAGAGTTAGCTTTAGCTGAGCCAAAGAACATGTGGGATGCTAACCTAGCAAAAATTTGAGACTTTTCTCTGTGAATTCCGAGAAATAATTTACTATTTAATGACAGAGCTACACATCTTAACTCAGTCTCATGAAAACAGACTCTAATTCAGTGTCATCCATTCATATTAAAGTGCAGTTACCCAAAATGTTTGTTGCATGTGCTCCAACAAAACCTGTCCAGGTAGAAAGCCACTTTGACAAACAGGAAGTGGACGATTCCAAGCGGATTTATAGAAGGGGGAACCAGACTGTACTAAGTGTGGTGGAGTATAGAGGGGTGTTTAGTGGGTTTATAAGACTGATAATGATTACTAGTGAGACATTTGGAGTATATATTCATTTGCAGTAAATGAAAGTATTTAAAATCTTGAGTTAAACTTAGAAGAACACAAACTCTAACAGAAAACTTTCTTGATACGTTTTTGTTTTGTTTACAGATGTTAAGTTAAAGGAGTTTTATTCGTTACGTATAACCAATCAAATCACTCCAGAGCGAATTAGAGCGGACCACAGGTAGATAAAGGTTCAGAGCCAAAGTAGCACCATTTTTAAATGTATTTATTACCGTAAATCAGTAAAAAATAAAATACTGATAATCAGTAAATCAGTCAGCCCACAATTACTACAATTCTACAATGTATGTCTCTTTGCTTTGACTTGTTATTTGTACAATATACGATGTATATGATGGCATTTTTTCATACCAAAGGCTATACTATGATGTTTTCTAAGAGACTTACTCTGGTTGTTCTGGCCCTGGGCCGCTGCACTCCTCCTCTGTTGTATTCTGGATTGTACTCAGCTGCATGTCTTCGTCCACCCGGCATCCGTTGACTCGTCCCGCCTGCCGTCTCTGGAGCTGAAGCTGGATTGGAACAGACCAAAGTCCAGTCCAATCACGATGCCAGCTGCCTCTCAAAAGGCTCCTTCATCTGGCAGGTGGCGGCACTTCTTCTGAGGGGAAGCTGAGCTGGCCCGGCAGAACTTTGGAGATGTGTTCCAGTGGTTGGTGGATGTGTGGGGAGATAGAGAGGGACCTTTGAATTGTTCAGAAAGGAAAACGTTTTTAACCCCCTCACATGTTGTGTTGTTGTAAACTTACTCTTTCAAATAAATTCTCGTCTAACCCTCTGGAAACCAGCGTTTGGACTGTTTTTGTGTTGCTCCTCACCTACTGACAGCTGTGGACTAAAGGCTATACTGTGACATTTTTAGAGCAACATGCTATGCTATGATGTTTGTTGGGCGACACGCTATACTATAGGCTTTTTTAATTGACATATTACTGTGAGGTTTTTTTGTTTTTTTTTAGCAACATATAAGAATTCGAACAGTTTTAAAACTTACTATACTTGTACTTGTGCAATGAAATATTATTCTATGGCATTTTTTAGATGACATACTCTGATGTTTTCTTGAATTACATACTATTTTGACAATATACTGCACTATGACATTTTTTGAACCACATATCATACATGACAATTTTACGCAACATCCTATCATTTTGCGCTTTTTGAACCACATAATAATCGATGTTTTTTTTTTTTCTTGCCAACATGCTGTACTATGAACTACAGGCCATACTATGTTATTCTTGAGTAAAGCATACTATACTTTGCCATTTTCTGAACTACATCCTATACTATGGCGTTACACACAGAGTGCTTTGGTTACATGTTGATTTATAATCTAGATTTTTTTCTGTTTTGTTTTTTGACAGGATTACCACAGACCTGACTGTGAACACCATCGACACCCACCTCAGGGAGACGCTGCCTAAGATCTCAAGGCTGCTTGGTCGTGGTCTTTCTGGCACGTACTCTTCCAAGATGAGCCGGGAAGTTTAACACTGATGGAATGACACCAGGTCTAAGCCGACAAACTTCCAATTCCTCCTCAACCCATAGTCTCTGGGAAACCTACATGGAGTAAGAAAAGTAGACAGAGAAGTAATTAAGTCTGTACACAACATATTAAAAAGAAATCATGCTAATAAATTAAGTACAAAGAACCGAATTCGACACTATACCGGAGACCAGAGCTATTTAAGTCCCTCTTCTCAACTGTCAATAAACTCCTTGCCCCCCCGGATACCGTGTCAAACTCGTTCACCGCTGACAAGTGCAACCTTTTCCTCTCTTTTTTCCATAACAAAATCATCTCCATCCACAGCAGCCTAGTCGCCTCTCCCACTTCACTTGATCCCCCCTCTCCTCCACCAAACCCTCTGAACTTTCCCCCCCTGGCCCACTTCTCGCCCGTTTCCCCCCTGGACCTGCCCAAATTCATCACCGGAACTAAAAACTCCACATCCTGCCTGGACCCCATCCCCACTGCCCTCCTCAAAAACTGCCTCCCTGTTATCTCCCCTCTCATCTCTAACATCATCAACACTTCCCTCAGTACTGGCTGTGTCCCCTCACCCCTCAAGCTCACCTCTGTCTCCCCCATCCTCAAAAAACCTGGTTTGGATCCAACCTCCCCGCACAACTTCCGGCCCATCTCCAACCTCCCCTTCATATCCAAAACATTAGAACGTGTCGTCGCTGCCCAGTTGAAAACTCATCTCACTTCCAACAACCTGTATGAAACCTTTCAATCCGGATTCCGCTCTCATCACAGCACTGAAACTGCTCTCCTAAAGGTCACCAACGATCTCCTCCTCTCCTCAGACTCTGGACAAGTCACCATCCTCATTCTTCTCGACCTCTCTGCAGCATTTGACACAATAAATCACTCCATCCTCCTGTCCCGCCTTCAATCCTCCATTAACATCACCGGCACCGCCCTCACCTGGTTCACATCATATCTCACTAATCGACGACAATTCATCAAGGTCAACAACTGCACATCCCCCACCGCCCCCCTGTCCCATGGTGTCCCTCAAGGATCAGTCCTTGGCCCCCTCCTCTTTATCCTGTACCTCCTCCCCCTCGGCAACATCATCCGCCGCCACAACCTACACTTCCATTGCTACGCCGACGATATCCAACTCTACATCTCCACCAACACCACCGCCACCACCACCCTCCCCTCTCTCTCCAGCTGCTTGGCCGACATTAAATCCTGGATGAGGAAAAATTTTCTCCTGTTAAACTGCGACAAGACTGATCTCATCTTTATTGGACCCAAATCACTCACACCATTTCCCCACTCCCGCATTACCATTGATAACACCACCCTATCTCCGTCCGCTCACATCCGCAACCTTGGTGTGATATTTGACAGCAACCTCACTTTTGAACCCCACATTAATCAGATCACTAAAACTGCCTATTTCCATCTCCGCAACATCGCCCGTCTCCGCCCCTTCCTCTCCTTCTCAGCCGCTGAAACCCTCATTCATGCCTTCGTCACTTCCCGCCTTGACTACTGCAATAGCATTCTCTTCGGCTCCACCTCCAAAGTTCTCAATAAACTTCAACACATTCAAAACTCTGCTGCCCGACTCCTCACCCGAACCTGTTCTCATGACCATATCACCCCCGTCCTGCAAAACCTCCATTGGCTCCCCATTTCACACCGCATCCAGTACAAACTGCTTCTCCTCACCTTCAAGTCCATCCATAATCTTGCCCCCTCTTACCTTACCGACTTGCTCCTCCCTTACACCCCCCCCCAGGAATCTCCGTTCATCCCACGCAAACCTCCTTTCCATCCCGCACAGGACCAGCCGGCGACATTGGGGGGACAGAGCCTTCGCCATTGCCGCCCCCACACTCTGGAACTCACTCCCCCATGACCTCCGTGACTGCACCAAGCTCACCACATTTAAATCCCTTTTAAAGACTCACCTTTTTAGAACCGCTTTCCTTAAGTGATTCTATATTTTATCTTGAACTTGTTTTACCATTTATTGATTTTAATTAACTGTTTTGTTTTATCTTGTTGTTTTTTTATGTACAGCGTCTTTGAGTTATTGGAAAAGCGCTTTATAAATTAAATTTATTATTATTATTATTATTATTATTAATTTGATAAGTATAACCTTGTTCAGTAACATTTCAATTATTTGAGAGCAGTCCTAAAGAACTGCCTGTAATCCCAATCATAAAATGGGTTTGGAGGAAGAACATAGATGGTGATCGGGATATACATGAGTTAGGCTTTATAACTACTGTACTATTACAAATGCTGATACTACTTCTACGACTCTAACAGCTGTTTATACTACTACTGCTGCTTGTACTTTTAGTATTACTACTACTGCTTGTACAACTATACTACAGCTACTATTAATTGTCTGGTATTTGCTTGTCAAGCTGCTAGCTCGCCTTAGCGTTTTGCTAGTTGCTAACTAGTTAGCTCTCATAGACTGGAAGCTCTCAACAAGATTTCATAATGAAAAAAAGAGCCAAAAACTATTCTTACCTATGAAAAGTCATTCCAAGTTTCCTTGTCTCAATCGTACGACGCAGTGTGTAATTGTATGCAGCACAGTGAGACGGCATACTTGTTTCCGTTTTCACGCCGTCTACATCAATGGAATGTACTGAAACTTTGCCCCCACTAGCTTAGCCTCGCTGTAGCCGCAGCTCAAAGGGGCGTGTCCTATCTACTCATTCATGTCTATGAGAACAACGGTGGCTGCACATAAGGATGCCTGACGTTGATTAGCTGCGTAAATACCATTATATACAGTCTATGGTAAATACGTATGTGAATCGCATCATTGGCTGCAGCAGCCAGTCACCGGTCACTCACTGACTCACATTGAAAAATAGCACAGAATGAATTGTTACGTATTTATTTTATTTACAATTTAGGTTGGATTTTTTTTTTTTGTGCGCAGCGCAGATTTTCTGTGTGCGGAGACCGTGTCAGCAGTGCGCAATTGCGCACGCGCGCAGTTTAGCGGGAACAGTGGTGACATCCCATTCCTAATCCATAGGGTTCAATATGACTCGGTCCACCCTTTGCAGCTATAACAGCTTCAACTCTTCTGGGAAGGCTGTCCACAAGGTTTAGGAGTGTGTTTATGGTAATTTTTGACCATTCTTCCAGAAGCGCATTTGTGAGGTCACACACTGATGTTGGATGAGAAAGCCTGGCTCTCAGTCTCCGCTCTAATTCATCCCAAAGGTGTTCTATCGGGTTGAGGTCAGGACTCTGTGCAGGCCAGTCAAGTTCATTCACACCAGACTCTGTTATCCATGTCTTTATGGACCTTGCTTTCTGCACTGGTGCACAGTCATGTTGCAACTGCCAAACCCAGACTCATCCATCAGATTGCCAGATGGAGAAGCGTGATTGGTCACTCCAGAGAACGCGTCTCCACTGCTCTAGAGTCCAGTGGCGTGCTTTACACCACTGCATCCCACGCTTTGCATTGCACTTGGTGATGTATGGCTTGGATGCAGCTGCTCGGCCATGGAAAACCATTCCATGAAGCTCTCTGCTGAAGCACTGTTCTTGAGCTAATCTGAAGGCCACATGAAGTTTGAAGGTCTGTAGTGATTGACTCTGCAGAAAGTTGGCCACCTCTTGGCACTATGCACCTCAGCATCCGCTGACCCCGCTCCGTCAGTTTACGTGGCCTACCACTTGGTGGCTGAGTTGCTGTCGTTCCCAGACACTTCCACTTTCTTATAATACAGCTGACAGTTGACTGTGGAATATTTAGGAGTGAGGAAATGTCACGACTGGATTTGTTGCACAGGTGGCATCCTTTCACAGTTCCACGCTGGAATTCACTGAGCTCCTGAGAGCGACCCATTCTTTCACAAATGTTTGTAAAAGCAGTCTGCATGCCTAGGTGCTTGATTTTATACACCTGTGGCCATGGAAGTGATTGGAACACCTGATTCTGATTATTTGGATGGGTGAGCGAAAAGTATTGCCAAAAGTATTCACTTTTGGCAATATAGTGTATTCACTGACCTTAAAATATCTTTGTTTCACTAATGTTACGACTTCCAGCACCAACTGGCTACATATGAGTTCAATTACTTAGTTGACCTTTTCTGTTTTTAATTAATTGAAGTTTTCATTTTGACATTAAAGACTCTTTTTTTGGTAAATTCTTGCCAAATTATATTCACCACGATTTAATAAACTTCCAAAGGGGGTTAATACTTTTTTTAATGGGCGGTGTTCCACCCGACAACATAATTTCTCTGAATGCACATCTTTTTGCTGGGATATCTGGAATTCTAGTACATTTGGTAAATCTGAATAATTTAGGAGGCAAAATTATGTAAAAAAAAAAAAGTGATTTCTGCAGTTGTGAACTCATAATAGTCTTTGTTAAAGCCTGAATGTGGGACTTTCACATATCAATGAATGAATGGCCGCTACATTCAAGCCTAACAAGTTCATTAAATGCTGATTAACCCCACCAGCTCCAGGTAAATCTGGTGTCCTTCTTGCACTTCGTCAACCACCAGTAATCGGTTTTCCAGAGCCGCCTCGTTGAAAAGTAAATTAACAAACGGCCGAAAGACACCTTAACATGTGTAAACCAAGAGTTTATTTATATTTGATAGAAGGTACAGAAAGTAATGATGTGACCAGCGGCCTGTGCTACAAAGCAGGTTGTCCAGGAAATGATGTCTGCCTTCTACAAACCCAACAGTCAAGCTAATCTGGTTAACGACTAAACCCAGGGTTCCTGAACCTAGCAAAAAGTGCGTTTACATGAAAGGTGTTGGCACCAATCGCGAAAAAGAATTTTACTGTGCAATACGGGTGTGAACTTGCAAGTTTATAGGCTTATTAATATCACTGCCCAGTCTTTAAGGCACGAGTAGATCTGACTGTTATTACAGCTGTGTATTCCATGAAATTAATGCGTCCTTTCAATGTATTGTTATGGCGTGTAAGACAATTTTAACTGTTTTTTCAGCAACCTCGGCTGTGTTGGGGGAAGTAAAGAACAAATACGAAAACATCAAACTGGTAAGTTGTCTCACTGATAATCATCTAAGGTGAACAAATGCAAGGCTTCAGTGCGATTTCTTTGTATATTGCTATACAAAAGCCTGCAGAGCAAGAAAATGGCTTTGAAATTGCTTGCAGTCAACAAGAGAATCTACTATATGTTTCTAAAAACCTATGCTCAGGGAAAGAAAAGGGGTTTGATCAACTCTGAAAAGCCAAAAGTGTCAGAAATCGTCACGTCTTTAACATCTTTGTTGAGAAAAAAAAAAAAAAACCCACCAGATTAAAATGTGGCGTTCAAACTATCAGAACTTGGTTTTTATGTCGGGAATGTTTGCAATAGATTAGATTCCACTTTTTCTTTGCACAAAGTCCAACGAAATGAACTACAAGTGCCAAAAACTACACTTTGTGTCAACAACCAAAGTGACATGTTTCACTTTTTCACAGTGGAAAAAAAGCAAAGATTTGATCGCCTAGCTGTAAAAAGTGGTGTTATTTCAGCATTAGAAGCAACGCTCCACTAGAAATGCTTTAAAAAGCAGGGTTTTAAATGCCAAAATGTAAAATGGCAGCTTTAGACACTGCAAAAAGCGGCATTTTCAGTGGAGCGCCATAAAAAGCAGCATTTTTTGCAGTTTCGGGGTGTAAAAAGCAGCGTTTTGAAAGGAGCGCTATAAAGAGCACAGTTTTTTTTTTTTTTTTTTTTTAGCAAAATAGCAACTTTTTAATTGGAACACCATTAAAAGATTTTGGGGGGGCTGTCAGCAGCATTAAAAGCAGCTGTTTTCACTGGAACACTCGGAAAAACCATCTTACAATTGGCACGCTGTAAAATATCTAAAGCTGTTCTGGCAGCTTTGATGGCATAAAAAGCAGCGTTTAAACTGGAATACCGTTAGATGCAGTGCTGTAATTGGCACGTCATAAAAAGTGACATTATTTCGGCTTCTTTTGATGGTTTTCATTGGAGTGTCGTAATTGGAACGCCATACAAAACAATATTTTAATCAGCAAGCTGTAAAATGTAAAACAGTGTTTAAAAAATGCCGTTTTGTCTGGAGTTCCATTAAAAGCTCCCTTTTTTTAAGCGCGATAACGCCTTTTTTCACATTTGACTGAAATTCTGCAATTTATTTGGAGTGCCTTAAAAACTGTGTTTTTCCAGCTTTGTAAGGCGTTTTAACAACCAAACAAAGGCGATTTTTTGGCACTTTATGCTTTATGTGCTCATTACTCATGAAATCTTTTACAGATGGCGATGCAATTTTTCCCAAAAAAACTGGTTAGTGGGCAATGTTTTATACGTGTTTATCTGTTATCTTGAACACTGGCATTGTACCCAAGTAAGAAGTGAACCGCCATTTTTACCCTGAAAACCTGAAGTTCCCTCGTTAACCTTTACTCCTGCTTCACAGCACAGGTCCCTGGTCAGTGTGGGGCCACATATTACTGACAGTATCCCAAACCAGAACTCGTCCTGCACATTTGTACGATCAGTTCAAGGCCAAAGCTGCTGTCGTGTTCCTCCAACACAGCATCTCTTTGGCAACAATAAACAGAAGAGATATCTTTTTTCACCCCAAACCTTCCCTCCTGCACAGGTACAGTACATCAATACTCCTCAAAGTGTTTTTCGTCGAGATACAAAAATATTACGGACAGCCATCGAGATGGTTCTATGCTAAACTGTTACAGAATATTAAAGCCTCGGGAGGCAAACGAACACTTTGAAGACACTACATGTCAACCGTTGGGTGTTTTAAAAGGTGGAATCCGTCTTTTTCGAGGCTCTGGAGTCTGTTTAGAAACCGCAGACTGGCCAGCTTTCCTTACATTTACACACACAGAAAAACAAAGCGTTGTAGCATTTCATGACCTACCCTCCGTCTCCTTTCACAGAAATCAGACTTAACACTGAACGGATGGTGCCCAACCTAAAAGCAATGCAATAAGATTCAGTTTTAAGTGCTATAAAAACTCGTTTTCTGTTTCAGTGTGGAGCTCAGATTTGTCCTCCTTTATAAATAATCCAAATTATGTTGAATTAAATCCTTGAATCTGAAAAACTTCAGCGTCTCGTAGTACAAGTCTGCTCCAAACAAGCTGAGAATATACAGCGAGTGACGGTAACAGTAAAGTCAGGCAGTAGTTCCGATCTCTTACAAACATGGTAGAAATGAACAGAAGCAGGGAAACAGCGGGTATACGGTAGAATGTGGCAATTTACAAACACAAAAAGCACATTGAGACAAAACTCCATGTGAACAAAAATAGAACAGCCTTTTTTAATACTGTTCTGCCAGTGTGTGTGTGTTTGATGTATTCACCTTTAGGTTTAGGCAATATGACGACATACCGACAAAGAAAAGTGTTTCTACCAAGGCTGATCTGTCCCTTTTGGTTGCCACACAGGATCAAGTTGCAAATCAGTGAGCTCGATTGCTGCCTGGTGATACTGGATTTACAGGATCTTTGCATCAATGTGATGAAGCACCTCGATTTTTCAGGTATGTAACTTCACTGGATTAACCAAAAACAGACAATCCCAGCACGTCTACCGATCGAGATTACAGAAAATGTGCAATATTATACAAGTGCCCACTCAGATTGGCTTATATCCTGATTATGGAACTGGTGTTTTCATGTGCAGTTAAACCCCAAATTATTCACATCCATGCTAAACATGGATTTATAGGGAATTTTAATTTGATCATTAGGTTTCTTCTTTTACATGTTTTGATCCATCATCATGAGAATAATCTGCTCTGGAACAAGTGAGTTTTTGTAAAGACAACACAAACTTTGTGTGTTTGTTTTGGAGATGTGGACTCCATCTTGCTTTGACATGTTGTTACCAGAACCGTTCAGATTCAGGGAGGTCTTGGTGATGGTCCTTTGACTCTTTTTGGCTTTTACCATTCTTACCAGTGCAGGGATCACTTTTGTCTTCCTACTTTGCTTTTTGCAGTGTGGAAATTCTTGAACTTAAAAACGTTTGAAAATGGCTTTGTAGTCTTGTCCCATCACGTGAGCAGCAGCTCTCTCTCAATGATAGACTCCAATAGAAGTAAGTCACTGAGTTTTGACCATAACTTGCAACTTACTAGAGAACTACTACATCAACTGTTTTCAATGTATAATGTCTTTGAACACTCCAGAACACAGTACAAACTACCGGGACTGTTTGGAATGATATGCAAGCTGATTTTTCTCAAAATTTGGCTACAGTTTCTCGGGATTTGAATAATCATTAACAATATTATGTAGTAAACATTTAAAAAAAATAGACATAGAAATGGTTAAAATTCATTATAAACATCTTTAACACAAAGTCTTGCTGTCTTTTGTCACTTGTTCATGTAATTTTTACTCAGAAGAAACCAACTGGTGAAATAAAAAACCACTGCTAATCAAAATTTGGCATCAGTATGAATAATTTGGGGCTTAACTGTAGCAGCTCAAGTCCTGAATATTTCCACTCGATGCCAGTTTCTTTTGGATAAGTAGCATTAAAATGGATTTCCATGACCATGTGTGCCTGTCTCTATGCCAAAACCCTTCCTTTCTGTCTCTTAGCAATAAATTCTTATAGATACTGTTTTCTAGTTACTTCAAACCATGCATTGCTATATTGAAAAGGAGGGAAAAAACCTTTAATAAGAGTTAAATCTGAAATTACTTCTGTCACTCCTTGTCACATCGTTGTGTCTGATGCGTACAGTAAAGAGGGGTTTGTTTGTGATGGCGGTGCTGGCACTCAGTTTGCTAGAGAGAATGATATTTATGTAAAACAGTACAGTAGTGGTCCTGGTGCAACAAGGAAAGAAAAAAAGCCACAAATTATTAGGTTGTCGAGGTTTGCTCACCTGTTTCCTCAAAAAAAGGAAAACATTCTGTAACCAGACAGCCAGTAAGATTCCCTTTGCTTTCTTCTTTCACACCATTGTGTCCTTTTGTCTCCAAATATTAACATTATATTACTTGTGATACCTCAAGGATTCTTGTTGATCTTCATGAATGCAAGTAAAACCATTTCCTAAAAAGTACAAAGTCTGTGGAGTCTGTACAGTCTTGTTCAAAGTGCTGATCCTTTGTTGAAAAGTTGGTGGCGGTTTTGCGCAACAGTTTAAATTATCCAGTTGGCTCCACAGTCTTATGGGTTCTCCCCAACGTAAATGAAAAAGTGAAAGAGGTGGCAAAAATGTGATGCTTTTCAAAGGTCTGTCCTTCCACTTAGTCTCTTTGATTCAGAAAAATATGCAGAATTCAACATACAAGCGTCCCCTGGTTTCATAAATTCATCATACATACAGTATATATTACTCTGGAAACGTTATATATTAACCATTCTCTTTTCTAAAGAGCTTTAGCCGGTCCTACGTCGTGGTAAGACGGACCTTTCAAAAGTGTCCACAGGAGGTAAGAGGCACTGTCTTGTGTTTCTAAAACCTGATGTTGAAAATGAAATCAGAAGTCATGCTAGTAGGCCAAGTTGTTTTCATAGAGAGGCAGTAGATATCCGCAGCTCCTTATTCTTTGTCTCCATCTTCGCTGCTTCCTGTAAAAAAAAAAAAAAAAACACACACAAAGAGGCAGAAAGGATTGATGCATGTTGGTACTTTTCACAGGCCGCTGGGCATCTTTTCCTCCAAATGTTGGCAGATTTCTGAGTAATTTGGCGAGAAAGTATGTTGTCTCATTAGTGTTGTAAATCAGTCTGTGGCAACATGGTACGGCCAACAACAGCTGATCCCAGACTGGGATTAACTCTAATACGAGACGAAAGTAGCCTTTTAATTAGTTACTAGATTTATGTCCGAGTTGTTCCAAGTGTCGAGGTTTTAACTAAACCTCAGAGAAGTTCAACTTGGATACAAACTCTTTAAACATAACATTTGGAGACTTTAAAAGATGAGTAAAGTAGTCTTGATGTAAAACGTGAAGATCCAGAGGAGTTCCACAGGTCACCGAATGAGTGAAACTTCTCTGGAGCTTCACGTTTTACATCAAAATTACTTTATCTTTTAAATTCTCCAAATGCTATGTTTAAAGAGATCGTATCCAACTTGAACAGGTAACTGAGTTTGACTCCAAGCAATTTCTAGGCATTTGTTTGCTCCTGTCACATTTTTACTCACTATAATTTCATTTTTCACTGCATTATAAAATCTTGCTACTCTGTGAAAACAGCAAAACCATGACTGCAAGGAGAGAGAACTTAAAAATGTCATCTGTGCAGTATGACACAGTTAGAACATTATAAATCATACAAAAAAGGAGAAAAAAAACGAATGCTGAATGTCTTGAATTATTTGTTTTACAAAACTTCTAAGTGCCCATGCATGATTCCAATATTAGGAAAAGCTAGTGGGTCTATATGCTCTAGATAGTTAATTATTTGCATTTTTACAACCTCCACAAACTTTTTCTGACTCCTATAAAGAAATTTCACCATGCTAAATGTATCTTTAAAGAAGGTGATAAAACTGCTTCAGTTCCCCACTAGAAAGAACCGTCTGACAGTAACGCTAAACAGTAAAAGTACGGTGTATAGTTAAACTGACACTGATGTTTTAGATGGTTACAATACTTTTTAACGTCTTCTTCTACATACTGGGGATTTACCAACTGTTTTCTACTAGAAGTAATACACTGACTATTGATAAATAGTTCATACAATCCCACTGCAAAAAACTAGCCCTAATTTAAATCGATTTGTCCAAGACTCCAAAGACGAAGCATCTCCAACAAAATTTAAAAAGCGTTTCAGAAAGCTAGAATGAACTGTTTTACTTTGTGAACTATTCTTGGATTAATTGAGCGGGTTAGAAGCGGAGTGGTTTAATCCACAAAAAAATCTGAACTGAGTTTCATATAATTTCTGTAATATTTTATGGTTTAGATTTTAGTGCCAATGTGGTCTAACCCACAACCCAAATATAGCATTACAGTGGTGGTTCCAATGTTAGACCATCCATCCATCCATTATCTATACACCGCTTAATCCTCACTAGGGTCGCGGGGGGGTGCTGGAGCCTATCCCAGCTGACTCGGGCGAAGGCAGGGGACACCCTGGACAGGTCGCCAGTCTGTCGCAGGGCCACACACAAAGACAAACAAGCACTCTCACACTCATACCTACGGGCAATTTAGAATCATCAATTAACCTCAGCATATTTTTGGACTGTGGGAGGAAGCCGGAGTACCCGGAGAAAACCCACGCATGCACAGGGAGAACATGCAAACTCCATGCAGAAAGATCCCAGGTCCGAGCTGGGACGTGAACCAGGGATCTTCTCGCTGCAAGGTGAAAGTGCTAACCACTACGCCACTGTGCAGCCCCAATGTTAGACCATTCTTGAAAACACAAAACTTTGAACCCATTTTTCTTAAAAACTGCAGAAAGTGAGTTAGACCACTCTGCTTCCAAACCCTTCAGTTCATACCTTGTTGCAGTATGTGTATTCCTATTTTGTGCTCCCAGTTAAGGCTAACTTCCTGTCAAACAGATGCTTTAACCTTGCTGTCATATTTTAGAAATGTTGACCAGGTTTTTTCATCCCGAACTGAAAAACGATGTGTGGTGTGGTGTTGACTCACCTCCTGCAGAGTCCATATCGGAGTCAGAGATGTGGGTGATGGAGAACCGGGAAACGTTGGAGGGGGAGACGGTGAAGCGGGAGAACTGCACGGCCGGTTTGGGCTCTGGGGTTTTGGTGACGGTGCGAGGTGGAGGGGAGTCGGACGTTGACGAGGACGTTGGCAGAGGGAGCAGAGGAAAGTCGTCCTCCCACTCGTACCCTGCACCTGAAGGAAGACAGTAAGCAACGGTTTGATATCTATTAAATGCTGATGCTAATACAGGCAAAAATATCACATAATTAACAGGACTTACTCTATATTTAAACAACTGCAAAGACTGGGGCCAGTCAAGGCATTCTTTAACTGATCGATAACGGCTTTAATCTGAATTTTTGTTTACATCCGCCGACATGAAGGGAAGAGTGAAATTTGTGCCAAGATGCTAGTGATGCCAATTTTGAATAATTTCCTAAATCTTTAACTGGCAATGTTATCAGCTAGTAACTGAAGAAATTATTTGCAAATTAATTTGCCTTGTGCTGATATTGCTGTTTTATTTAACACAATATAGAAAGACTGTCCTTGTTCATCTCTGTTTGTCTTAGACACATGAGCTCTGGCTTGAGGTCATTAAGCATCACAGAAGTCTTTGTCATGGTGCCCGTCGTTAGCTAAACCCCCCACAAATCCTCTGGTTTCTACAGTATTAAACAGTTAGAGGCTCCACCTAGTGAGCAAATTAGGTACTACAGCTAATCTACAGTACATTTTCCAATATGCATGTGGAGAATACAGGTCCTCTTCATCTTGTGGAGCTTGTGGAACCACAATACACTCTACCCTCTTCACATTACATTTCAAACAGTGTCCTAGCAGAGCTGTACAAGAAGTTTTGTGACAACTTACCCATTAAGGAACAGTTTGAATGCAGAAATACACCTTTTTTTCTTAATGTAATCAGTTGTCATGCATATACTCTGGAATGATTTTAAGAACATTAATGTATTTGAAGTGTGCATTATCTAGGAAACAAACAAAACTATAGAAACATCTCAAACTAAAAAATATACTTACTCTCCTCTGAGATGTTCCCATCTGAGGAGTCATCAGAGGCGCTAACCCTCTCTTGGGATTTGCTTCGTGAGCTCTGACCTTCTGCTCCTAAAGGGAAGCCATGCTCAGCCAGCTCTTTAGTCGGGCTTTCCTGTTGGTCGTGACGTTAGAGGAAGAAAAACAGTAAGTTAATGCTCTGTTAATTGATTTTAGTCACCAGAGGAGCAGAAACACATTTATACAAGCTGACAGATGCAAAGCCACTGACATATAACTGATTATTATGGCTAACTATTGACTGCTTACACAAACATAGCAAAAGTAGCAATAACTGTGTCGCATCTGTCCACCTTATAATCTTAGTCCAGTATTCATTTCTCCTTTTGGTTCTTCTACACATAGTGTAATTTGCAAAAATGCATTTATCTGCAACATTTTGGTGCTAAGCCTGCCTCAGACAAATGAGTTTTTTTCTTAAATAGGGAATGACTGTAAAGCTCAATTTATTCTTCCGCATTGCTAAATGTAATGGTCCAAACATAAAAGAAAATGTTTGTTTGACAAAATATCCATATCAGTGTGAACAAAGCCTTAGACACGTCTGTGTAGATTCTCAGTCAACCAAGTTATGGTATCTGAAGAGCTTCTGTAAACATCAACTGGACTTCTCTTTTAGGTTCTTACGAAGATCCTAGGCTTCTTTTTGCCCAGTGAAGGTCTAGCATTGAAAACATCACAAACAAATGTATTTTTATAAGTTAGACATTGTGCGGGAGTCTGAAATTTTGAGTATTAAAAAATGCAAAAACATTTTAACAAATTTGAAAATTCAGATTTTTCCACTCACCTGATCAAACAAATAGACGGTAACATCGTCAAAAAATGACACAGTCTTCTTCTTGCGTTCCAACTCCTCCTCCAGGCTCTCCACAGTGAGCAGCTTCGGCATCTTGAGTAGGCTTCTCAGTTTGTGGGCTTCGCTGTCGTCGCTCACCACGATGGGCACCGGGTGGCACTCGTCCTCGCTCTCCTCCCCGCCACTCTGTTCTTGGACGTTGTAGCTTCGCAGCTCCTCGTCCGACTCGTCGCTGTCATCTGTGTCGCCGTCCTCCTCATCGGCCTCCTCCCCATCAGCTGGAGATGCTCGGCCCTCTGCTGCAGGGAGTGGTGGTGGAGGTGTGGACGGAGGTGGAGGTGAGGAGGAAGAAAACCGCCTGGTGTTTGCCGTATGCTGCAAAGCCACCTCATCTTTGGGTAAAGTGTGAGGGATTTCACTGGATATCCCTGATGGCCGGTTTTGAATTGTCTTGATCACCGGCTCCTCTCCAGCTGGAGTGGAGTCTTTTATTTCTTCTGCTTCCTCTTCTTCCACCTTAATGTTCGAGGCACAATCTCCATTCAGGGCGCCAAGAGCTTCCTCCATGGCTCCCACCACCTCGGCTGCCCAGTCTCCCAAGGATGAGTTCTCTTCCTGGGATGGCCACTCGTCCAGTCCTCCCTCGGTTATTGAGGCGGTGTCAGAGGGCCCCAGAGCCTCATCCTGGCAACACTCATCTGTCAAGAACTCCTCCATGTCTGGTGGAGATGAGGACTCTGTTAATGTGTGTTTCATTTCAAGTTTTATGTCTTTGTTTGCCACGCCATCCTCTTCTTCGTTCTTCCTCTTCTCAGCCTTCTTTTCTCCGATGTGGTGGTTCTTCTCGACACTCTGTTCATCTATGGCTCTCGGCTGGAGTTCCTCTCCTTCATCCCGACTCTGCCTTTCATTCTCATAGTCTGAGAAGTAGGCCGAGTCTCTGTATGGAGTCTTGTCACTCAGCGGTAACAGAATGTGGTCACCTGTCTGTGAGGCCAAATCCTCACCCAGTGATGGTTCACCCTCTGCAGGCACCACTTCAGCCTCGAGTCCATGTTCCTCCAGCTCCTCGTCCTCCTCCAGGCTTGCATCAAGGGTAGGTTTTCCCAGAGGCTGTTCGCGGGGCTCGTGAGGCTCTTTGGGGACAAACTCAGGGCTCTCATTATTCTCTGTGTCGTAGCCACTGTCCATAGCTTTAGGTGAGCTGGACGGGTGGGAGGAAGCAGGGCTGAAGCCTTCGCAAGACCCGGCTACAGATGGCAGGTCCATGGAGTCCATGGAATCAGGAGTTCCTACCTGCTTCTGCAGCGACTTGAAGGCCGGAGAAGCGTTTAGCTCGCAGGACTCATCAGCAAAGATGCCCGAGGTGACATCGGTGATATCGTCTGTGATGTCTTCCTCTTCATCACCGTCGCTGCAGTCAAGGATGTCAGCGAGGCTCACGGTGGAGCCGTCACGATCGACGCCACTATCGCCAGTTTGACTCAGCTCTGACTGTGGATCTGTGATGGCTACCATGACATGCATGTTGTCAGCTGGAGGTGGGGGTGTGGCTTTAGTCATCGTCAGGGTAACCTCTTCTTTTCTAGGCTCCAGTGGTTTTTGCATGATTGGATTTTTCTTGATTACATCCTCCTTCTTCTCTTTAAATGGGGTAACATCAGTTGTAAGATCAACATACTGCTCTCCACAGTCCTCAGTCTTCATCAGGGCAGGTTTGGCGATAATGGGACCACCTGGGGCTGGAGACAGATCAATCATCTCTTCATTGCTTGGGATGTCAATTACTTTATCTCTGATGTAGTTGCTGTGACTGTAGCTGTGACAATAGCTGTTGTTTCGGACCAGCAAGCCAGTGAGCGGATCAACAAAATGCGAGTGGCAGCACTCTCCAGATACTGGCACCTGAGTCTCACCTTCATGGCACAGGTAGATGTAGGCATTGCAGTTGTCTGAGGGCACCATTGCATGATGTTTGCTCAGACTGAGGCAGGCACTGTTATCTTTGGCCTGGTGTGGCTCAAGGTAGTCGATGGGTTTGGGTAGAGAGTGGTAGGCCAGGCTGTGGTCTTCAGGCCAGGAGTCTTCGATGTCCGTACTCGGCATTGTGTAGTGGAAATCAGCGTATGTGTCCTGTCTGCAGCTGTGGCTCGCCCGTCTGTGGTGACCAACACTGCTGTGGCGATGCTTCGAAGGCCAGGTGTTGCAGGTGTGTCTCTCAACAAATATGTCCTCTTCCTCCTCTGAATCGCTGTCTCTGTGTCCAATGAATAGAGCCCCTTCGGTCTCCATGTTGATGCTGACAGAGTGGCTGTTGTGTCTGGTGTGGCTGGGCATCGTCTTCCTCAGGGAACCCATCATGTCATAGTAGCCTCCAGTCACGTTCTTTCCAATGATGGAGGTTTGACTTGTGTCCAGGTACGTGTCTCGGTAGGCTTGTTGAGGTGGACTGTTCACAGATGGGGATATACCGAGGGGGTTCTCCAACTCACCCAAAGCCTGACGCAAGCTTCTTGACCCCCAGCTTTCCTGATGGTGCATTCTGGAGGGCTCTCTTCCAATCAGATAGTGATCTAACCCCAAAGGAGGTGAGTGCTCATAGTAGTAACCCCCGTCCCGGTCTTTGTAGGACACATAGTGACTCGACTCCCAGGGTCGCAGGGGGCTGCTGTCCGACACTTGGCCTAAAAGGGGCTCCATTGTCAGGGAGATGGCTGGACTTGAGTCATTGGAGTCATATATGTCAGTTTTATGGAGGTCTGCTGACCAATAGGGAGCCATGTTTTTAGCCTGTGATGGGCAGGCCATGCACTCACCCGAGTCGGCGCTCCCGGTCAAGAAGCTGCCGCTGCTGCCCTGGTAGTCTGGGCTGTAGGAGCACATGGTGTAGTCTGGGTCAATGTTACAGTCTACTGGCTCCTCAATCCGGATGAAGTATTCACTGCTTACCGAGGGGCTATGAGCACTGAGGACGGGCAGCACACCTGGAGCATGTAGGTGTTTTGGTTGATAGTAAGAAGGAGAAACCCCATGGCTGAGGCTCTCCATGGGGCAGCCTCCCACAATGCCCCCAGGTGGGTAAAAAGCTTCCTGACAGTGATGGCTGACCTGACCCAAGGTACTGGAGGAGTCCGGGCTCTGTATGACTGGTCCGCCCTGGCTTGCTCCCATTTGTATTCGAAGTTCAGGCCATGGCTTGTCTCGGTGACTGTTAGTATGTCGTCTCCGGACTCTGAGTGATAGCCATCGCCGGTTGAAAACTGCTCGAGGAGAGGGAAAGAGGAGGAGGATGATGAGGGGTGGTCTCGTGACATCGTCGAGGCACCACGGTGGCTGTTGAATCCGGTGTTGGGTCGCAGGGAGTTCCAGCGCCTCTCGAAGTCCTCCTCAGCCTCGCTGGCCCCCTTTGCACACAGGTAGCTGAGCAGCAGGTGGACTTCTTCTGCATTGGGTCTCTGATCGGGTTGGAGCCAGCAGAACTGCATCACCTCATACCTGAGGACCCCCAAAAATGACACAAACAGAAAAACAGACAAGTGGAGCAGCTGATTATTAACATAGAGGTGTGTAGATTTGGTTTCCTACTCATAGTACCACAACCAATAAGCATGTTTGGTGACACTTTACATCAAGATACACATATGTACCAATAACTAGTTGCTTATTAGCATGGATATTAGTAGCATATTACGTCTTTGTTAGTCGGTATATAACAGTTATTAATGGCTTATTCTGTCGGACCATATTTTACAACCATCAGACTATGAACTAACAGTTTCCCCTCAAAAACTTCCAACATCAGAACTCCAAGCAGTTTCTGGGTGTTTTTTTGTTCCCGTCATATTTTACTCACTGTATGCTCATTTTTCACTGCAATATAAAGTCCTGCATTTCTATAGAAACAGCACAACCATGACTGGAGGGTGGTAACGCTCAAAAAAGTAAACTAAAAACAAAAAAAAAGGTTTGTTTCTTTCATCATTTATTTTACAAAAATTTAAAAAACATGAAATCAACATGTTAAATATTTTAGAAGAGCCCACAGGTGGGGAAAAGTGGCTTTGCACACTATAGATGTTGAACAATTTACATTTTTAATTAATTTCCATACTGCTTTATGTAAACGCATAATGTGTCATTTTTGACTGTTGGTTGCAGCTAAGTCAGTCGTGGCTTTTCAGTTGTACCAAGGAGTGCATGATGTTTTTTATATATATTTTCTGGCACAAATGGTTCAAACAAAGCAGGTTTGATAAAATATTATGAATTTAGGCTTAGGTTTGGTTAATATTCCAGGAATGTTGCAAAGTTTAAAATCCAACAATTCTGTCGTTTTACAGTTTCTGCCTGACAAATGTTGTAATTTTGAAGTTTTTTTTTGTTTGTTCTGTTTTTAAACATTTCTTTCAAGCCCACTGGCAAGTTTTAGTGTTTTGAAAGTTAGTGCTTATTGATAGTAAAGTGCTGTACATGAATATAAGTCCTAATATGCTTTGCCCAGTATCGGCCCCAAGTGGTGACAGTACCACATCAATAGTCCTTTCTTAATAGTGCTTAATAAATAAATTCCATTGTTATATAGCAAAAACTGAAATTGTAAGTGTTATTCATGCACAAATAACTTTAAATGAACTAATATTTTCCCCATTCTAAAGTGAAGTTTTACTTATAACTAGTTTGCATAGTCATAGTTTGATGCTTGCCTCCCCTTCACACTTTGTAAATCCAATATAGCACATCAATGCTACAACTACTAGAGAGAGTTCTTAAGTGTGGGCTATACTCATAGACATTCATAGGTTCTATTCTATCCCACTTAGAACAAACTGAGATTAAGTGGAAATATCTCCTTTGCCAATAGACCACTTAATGGATTTTCAAACATACCTAAGGCTAAAAACAAACATATTCCCAAAAAATGCTGTATAGTTTTTAGCTGATAGAATTTTTTGTGGTGTAAAGTATCACAATTTTTCAACTATATCTCCATGCACTTTTTTTTCTTTTTTTTGAAAAAATTAAACTCTATCCTTAATGTAGAGTTAAATGGACACTGTTAACACTTGTACTTTTGTTACATAAAGCCCACGAGGACACGAACCACTGGATGTATTTCAGGAACAAACATTTTCTTTGTTTTAAGCCCTATAATTAGAATCTGCGCGAGAAATGGAAATCCACTCGACCTGTAAGCGATGTAACTGTGTCGATCTCACTGTTGTGTTTTTTTCTGCATTCGTCCTTTTCCCAGCGGCACGTTTAATATTTTACCAGTTTGTGACTCACCAGCGCTCAGCCAGGGGCACTTTGAGCAGCGGTTTCGGAAGTCGCAGCTGCTGCTCCCTCACAGCGTAGGTCAGCACCTGTCTGTCGGAATAATGTCTGTACGGCTGGTTTCCCAACTCGAAGAGCTCCCAGATAGTGACTCCTAGAGACCTGAGACACGGGACGACATGGACCTTCGACGATGAGTCAATGTGAAACAGTAATCAGGACAAGTATGTGTCATCCCCCCATGTGTAACCCTGAAATAACACTTTTGTTTTCATCTGCTGTTGAGGCTTTATGACTGTACATGCTGCGATGACGTTTTTTGAGAGTTCACGGAGAGCATCACTCAGGCAACATGTGCGATTTCTAACTGTCATGATTAAGGATGCTGAGTTGGGGAGAGTGGGGTAAAATGAGCCACTTTTTACTTGAGGTGTCGTTACACTGGAGGCATGACTGTAATATCTAAAATTAAAACATGTACATGTACTTCAGGATGTAGGGCATCCCTGGGAAAAATTGGTTTGGATCTGTGAAGGAAAAAGTACTTTTCCTCTTTCTAAGGTATTTCCTTGCAGGTGTTAGATGACGTCACCCCAAATTATCTTCCGACAGGCAGACGATGTAGGAACAAGATATGTTCGGACTCTCTGCTCTGGTCAAGATCAGATACTCTGACGTGACTAAGCACACGAGTTGTCTCCATATTTGTCTGTAATGTAAAATGTGACTTTCTCCCAACTGCAATATACACCTAAAGATCAGAGAGAATCCTCAGAACTGATGCTGGCATGAACTGCTGCTCGGTCGGTGTCACTTCTCCTAATACATCAGTAAACATTGCTCTCAACCTAAGTCCTCTGAGTCTCCAGTGTGTCTCTCTGTATCTGCCTCCTCATCTTATCTCGACGTCGCTGAACTTCCGCAACAGGATCTAACATAAAAAAATTTTTAAATATGGCTTTGCATAAATAAAGAGTTTTCTTGTCTCAACTTGCCCCCGGCAAGGGGTAAATTGAGCCTTCGGAGAAAATATGCCGGGGTACATTGTGCCATCAATTATGCTGAAGTAAAACTGAAAATTGTTTCCCTCATTTAATGCTATATCAAAGCAAGACAAAGTCAACACCAAATGACCTCTTCGAAGTTGTATTTAAAGATAAAATGTACAATTTTAAGGTCAATTTCCTTCAATAAGGAAAATGGAAAACACAGAATTTGATGTTTGCTTTCAGCACAGATTTGAGATTTGGACAAATTTTGACATTTTGGCCACGTGTTAGGCAGTTAAATACAGATTTCAGGTCATTTTGAGCTGGTTTTGTGAAATTGTGGCCACTATTTAAGCTGTTTTAGACAAGATTTGTGACATTTTGGCTGCATTTTAAGTTATTTTACACAGATTTTGGGACAGACTCCAAGTCATTTTGGACGCAATTGGTCATAAAAGGACTGCCAGGGACTGTTTCAGGTGTTGCAGGAGCACTGGGAGCAGAGTAGAGTTGTACAAGGAGACTATATTAAAGGCGATGACAGTGTTGTATACCTAGTGTCAAGCATCATGCAAATCAGATTTTCCCTTATTTGCAGCACACATTTAAAGAGCTGTTTGGGGGTTCAGACTTAATTTCAGAATAAGACTGATGTTAAGTTTCAGCTTAGGGGTGGGGTAAGGTATTTATTTGTGATGGTTAAGGTTGGGGAAAGAGTTAACGAGGGTCCCCACAAATACAAAAAGCAGAAATGTGTGTGTGCACGTGCTGATGTTACCAGATGTTGCTCGGTTGGGTCTGGTCGGCCACCAGCAGGTTTCCATGCACCTCGTCCACCAGCTCCGGAGCGATCCAGCGTAAGGGAACGTACATCTGATCCGATGTCACGTAGTAATCATCCTAATAAGAATAATACACTGAGTTATTTCCTGGGTTGTTAATCACATGTCCTTGTTTGATAAAATGTCGTGAATAAAGGAAATGAGCTCTGGAGAAAGTGTTGCATGTAATCTGTTTGTTTTTCACATTCAGACCAGCAAATCAAGTTATTTTCAAATTAGCTTCCACACTTGTTTCCTTTCCACTGAGAAAAATGAAAAATGTATTTTGCACGCTATAAAAACTTGAATTTCTTTTATTTTTTTATTTTTTATTTCTTTTATTTTCATTTTTATCTTTTGTTTGATTTTTTTTTATATGTAATGTGTTTCCACAATTGTTTCTTTGAGAAGAGAGAAAATCAAAATGTCTTTTGCATACTATAAAAACTTGAATTTCTTCTTCTATTATTATTATTATTATTATTATTATTATTATTATTATTATTATTATTATTATTATTATTATTATTATTATTATTATTACTATGTTTAATTGAATAGCTGTTTAACTTTTTATTTTAAATTTACATTTTTATTTTTAATTTGTTTCCACAATTGTTTCTTTCAGCTGAGAGAAAATCAAAAATGTCTTTTGCACACTATAAAACTTGAATTCCTCATATTATTGTTATTATTTTTAAATAAATAGATGTTGAATGTTTTTTTATTTTAAATTTACATTTTTATCTTAATTTTATTTTATTTTTAATTTGTTTCCACACCTGCTTCCTTTCACCTGAGAGACATTAAAACATATTTTGTGCAGTATGACAGTTATAATGATAAATTTAAGAAAAGGGAAATAAAATATTCTCATTTTCACATTTTCCTCATTTGCACATTTCTGTATACTCTTTCAAAAAATACTTTCATTCTCGTATATTCTGTTGATTTTTTTCTAGGTTTTCGAGGTTAATTTGTAGTCGGAGCATCAAAATGCATGAAACAGTCATAAAATATTAATTTTATTTAAATTCAGTCCTTGTTTTCTCCACATCTACAAATGACTCAGCAGTTCTGGGAAAGGGAACTGCTGAGTCATAATTCAAACCACTGAAAGTCACTTTTTCTGCAGTTTGTGCACAAGAAAATTTTGCATTAACTCTGTAAACGTGTAAAGGTTTCCGGTGTTTTTATTTACTGCTGTCTCATTTTTCACTGCAGTATGCAACATTAAGCCCTGCACCTCTATGGAAACAATCACTTTTTTAATTTACAAGATTGAATATAGCTGGAATTAACATTTACTGGGGGAAAAAGAGTGACTCAGCTTTGGATATTTTATTTTTACAACTTTAAGTTGTTTTTATCTCCTCTCTGCTCTGTGGAAACACTGCCTGCAGTTCATCGGAAAACAAACATGACTTCACAGTGGAGCAAAGGAAGCCCAGAATTATTCTTTTGTTTTAAATAGTGGTTTGCATTTTTTTTTAATTATCAATTATTTTATTATATTTTATGATATTCTACCTTTTTACTTTCACTTTATACCCTAACATTCTGTGCTGTCTTGTTGTTTTTCTTTATTAAATATCCATGCTGCAAATTACTTTCTTGAAACCTACAGGGCTCATAGTTGCTTGTTTCTCTGATGTACCTTGTACTTGTTGTGGGACAGTCCATAATCTCCGATCTTCACCGAGACATCCGCAGTCAACAAGCAGTTCCTCAGAGCCAGGTCACTGATGACGGAGGGGGGCATTTAGAGAGGAGGATGGAGGTAAAAACAACCGTTACACCTCCTTGCTATTTATATACACACTAAAGAAGACCAGAACATTGTGGGAGGCTCGTGATTCTGAAGGAACAAAACAATTACAAGGCCCGCCTCATGTTATTTCTGCAGTAATATCCTGAAATGAGGGAGAACATTCGCCATAAACAACTTTGCGACTAAGCCGTGTGTCCGGTAACAGTGGTGTTATCATGTACATGTGTTGGTTTTTTTTTTGTCCACAGCAGCACAACTATCCCTCTTAACCCGCCCTGCTCATTAGATTTCACCCCTTTCCTCGACTCCTACGTGAAACTCAAGAGGATGTGGTTGCCCATCATCATTACACAACGGGACCTCCAGGGAGCATTACAAGTGTTGCAGGAGCACTGGGAGCAGAGTAGCGCTACACAAGGAGACTACTTGCTTTTTTGTCAGCACAGTCTCATAATTGAGGAGTTACTAGTGGCACTGGTGGAGATATGCTCTTTTCAAAGATAACTAATTTCTTCATCTTTAAAAACTTAATCTTACTTGAAACCAATGAAAAAAATCACAATTTGCTGCAAGTTGACAAATAAAGTGAATCAATTTGTTGTATTTCTGAAGACACTGAAGTAAAATAATGGACTGAGACTAGCTGATTATTATCATAGAGGTGTTTTGAGTTGGTTTTCTACTTGTAGTAGCACAGTTAACACTAATGATCATGTTTGGTGACACTTTATATCATGATACATACACCACCATTCAGAAGTTTGGGGTCACCCAGATAATTTCATGTTTTCCATGAAAACTCACATTTTTTTCATGTGCTAACATAACTGCACAAGCGTTTTCTAATCATCAATGAGCCTTTCAACATCATTAGCTAACACAATGTAGCATTAGAACACAGGAGTAATGGTTGCTGGAAATGTTCCTCTGTACCCCTATGGAGATATTCCATTATCTATAGGTTTGATTTTCCATCTAAAATTGTCCAAAACTATTTGGGATTTGTTCAAAATAACAAAAAAATGTCCAAAATGAGTCAAGAATTGTTCAAAGTAACTCAAAAACAGTCCAAAGTACCTGAAAATATCTGGAAATGTGTCATTTTAAACTAGATTTAAGTCATTAAGGTGAATTTAAGTCATTTTGGACAAGTTTTAAGCCACATTTCAGTCTCTGCTCATCAGCTGTAGAAAGATGTTTCCCCATGCTGAATGTATCTCCAACAACTTTCTCCTCTGTTCACTGTTTCTGAGCCATGCTGCATTTTTTTTTCTATTTATCCAGTAACTTTTATTTTTTGAATTGCCCAAATTGACACAAAATTGGTCCCAAGTAACAAAAACTGACTGAAAAACTTCTGAAAATCATTTGAAGCATGTTCAAAATGGTCCTCTTTACTCTGCTTTCCTTCCTGAAAAAACACTGACTGACAGCGTGATGCAATAATAATTATCTTGGCCCCGGTTTAACACTTCTACCCGTGGAAACAACAAATCATGTCGACATGCACTTTCACTGCAGACCGAGGAGTGGACATTCGTTCTGGAGAGGAGAAGTCGCCGCCTGCAACAAAATCACTGATGCTGGAGTCGATAAGGAGCACTCAGGCAGCACCAGGATATTGTTTCAGGAAGCAACCGGGGAGCAGTTCTCTTCACGGTTTGATGTAACTGCTGGGCTTGGAGCTGTAATTTTTACACGTGTGTGATATCTAGGAGCAGAAATAGCTGCTCACCTGTGTATGAAGCTGTGTTTGTGCAGGTGCAGGAGTCCCGAGGCGATGTCGCAGGCCATCCGCTGGAGGATCAGGGGCTCGGGGGTCATGGTTTCGGCGGTCCTGCAGCTCCGGAGGTAACCTTTCACATCGCCCTGAACACAGCAGAGAAACCAAACAGATGCACGTTAGAACCTCCGACCACTGGAGGGCAGCATTGGACTTGTGCGGGGAGTCGCTGGTGCATTATCTGAAATGCTGCATGGGAAAAACAGTAGATTAACTCGTAAAAATTTCTCAATTTTATATACATATATATAAATCTGGATTATTAGAAATTTAGAGACAAATGCATCCATCTGGCTTAGGATGTTCAGCCTCAGATGCCTCAGGACATTGATGTCTTCTTCTGGGGAATAAAACATGGTGCACAACCACGAGAATGTGGGAGAAAACACCTTAAATGTACTTAGTTGGACCTGATACACCTTCTACAGTCTTGTAGACCCGACTCCCTTCACCTGTAATGTTCTTTAGCATGCAGGTTGAATTAGTTTGAGAGAATTTCTGACAGGCAGACACTGTAGGAGGAAGATATGCCAGCACTCTCTGCTCTGGTCAAGGTTAGATATTGTCTATTCTGATGTGACTAAGCAGATGAGTTGTCTCGGTAATCTAAATCTGACCTTCTCCCAACTACAGTATAAACCCAAAGATCAGAGAGAATCCTCAGAACTGATGCTGGCATGAACTGCTGCTCTGTCGATGTCACTCCTCCTGATATATCAGTAAACCTTTCTCTCAACTAAAGTCCTCTGAGTCTCCAGTGTGTCTCTCTGAGTCTGCCTCCTCATCCTCTCTCAACCTCACTGAACTTCCACAACAGGATCTAAAACTAACTGCTTTTAAAATATGGCTTTCAAAATAAAAAAAGTGTTTTTTGTCTCATCTTACCCCGGCATGTTTTATGCAGTTTTATGCAGATTTCGAGTCATTTTGAGCAGGTTTTGTAACATTCTGGCCACTATCTAAGTTAGTTATCTAAGTGTTGTAGGAGCACTGGGAGCAGAGTAATGCTGCACAAGGAGACTACATTGGAGGACAGCCAAATTCAAAAAAAAGTCTGTTTTTTTTTTCTTTTTATAAAAATGCAGACTGAACTTTTTGACTACACCTCACCAATTTTCCTCGTCGGTAGAGGCATTATCTAACCTTCCCTTGCATACTGTTTGGATTTTTCACACTATTTCTTTTTTATAAAATTAAAGCAAAATTTAACCGTGAAGCCACATTTCATCAGCTAACACCAAATTACTTCACTTATACTGCAGAGAATAAAAAAATGCTAAGAATTGGCGGGAAGGCGGCGCTCGCTTCTGCTGTTATTTACTCTAAATATCGGTGTTTATCCCACAAAACTAATCAATCCTGTGCAGAGGATGATGGATTTTTGGGCTGCTGCTGCCTGTACAAGTGTAAGCTTGACTTATTTGTAATGCGGAGCTCGTCTGCCAAATGTTTGCAGCAGCTGCCAAGGAGGATTTGGGTGCCAAAGGTAGTAAACATAAAAAATAAATTAATAACATTTTTTTTTTTTTTTTTAAAAAGTCCCCGCAGCTCGACATTATAAAACGTTTTCAATCAGTTTAATGCACGGAATGAGTTACAGGACAGAAGGTCAAACTACAGTGTATATTATTTTACGCACTTAATCTTGTGTAGCACATTTAATGCATAGTGATTTAATAAAATACCAAAACTCTAAATGAAATGGAGGTTGTGGTTTCTTCTCTGATTATAAACATATAGTGTTTGCATTCACTCAAGATGTTATTTTATCTTTTTTTTTTTTTTTTTATTGTTCTATAGACCTGTCCTGTGCATTTTTGTACTCACCAGTGGACAAAACTCCATCACCAGCAGGTATGGAGTGACTTCAGTGCACTGGGCCAAACAGTGCAGCAGAGCCGGATGCTGGAGGGCGCTAGAGAGCAAAACAGAAGAGATGTTAGCACTGTAAGTTAAGACATATATTAAATCAAAATGCATTGCACTGAAAAACACACACATTATGCTCATTTGCAGGTTTGTTCTTTCATCTCTGGAGTCTATGATGAAATTTTCGCATGCTTTAATGTTCAAAAATCAATTTTTTTTCTAATGTTCTTCCCAAATTTTGTCAGTTTAAGCCCTTTGTTCTCAGAATAAATCCCTTTGTTGTGGGAAAAAGCAGCTATATGACACTCTAAAGGTACAGAAAAAATCCAAAAAGCAGAATATGGGCTCTTTAAAAGTGGTTCTAATATTTCGTCCCCCTCATGTGAGGTATAAAGCATTTATGGCAGAATTTTTATATTTGACTCCACACAGTAATCAGAATTCATAGGTCTCTATAGTAAAGTTAAAGGAAACAAATGATTTTCTAATCAGTTAATTACAATTTCAATTATTTCATAATTTATTGGTTAATTTCTCAATCAAATGATGTCAAAAGCCAAAGTCCAAAATAACGAAGGTCTTGTTTTGTCCAAACATATTCAGTTTATTGTCACAGAGGAGGAAAGAAACCAGAAAATATTTGCATTTAAGAAGAATTTAGACTTTTTTTCTTCACAAAAAGTCTAAATAATTGGCAGTTCAGTTAATAGACGTTGACAGCTAATCAAATAATTGATAAATTCCTGCAGCTCTGGTGACAAGTGTTCTGTTCTTACAGTTTCTAGCAGATCAACAGTGTAAATTTTGTGATTCGTTTTGTTGCTGTTTGGTCATAGTGTGTATCTTTCTGTTGTTTCTTGTCTTGGTTGGCCATTTGTTGTGTCTCTTTTTTCATTTCTTGCCACTTTTTCTTCATACTTCTTCTGTTTATTGTGATATTTTATATCTTTTTATTCATTCATTGTCACTTTTTGGTCACATTTTGTCTCTTTTTTGGGATTTTTTGTCTTCACAAATCACCAAATGCAGTCAGAACAGTACCGGTATGGCTGTGCTTCCTCCAGGAAGTGCATCTGGTCCTGCACGCTGGCGCTGGCTTTCAGCTCCTTCACCACCACCTGGGTGGTGTTCAAGCCGGCGTTCACCTCCCCGAGCAGCACCTGGAGCCACACAGGTAGACACACAGATACATACAGAGGAAACACACAAAACAAACAAACAAACAAACGCATGGGGTGCAGGAGACAGACACACACACAGATGGACGTACCCGGACGGGGACGGAGGGGACGGATGGATGTTCATGAAAAGGAGGCGACAGACAAAGAGACAGGAGAGAGAACGACAGCATGTTATCTGCTTGTAGGAACACGCCTCGCTGCAGACGGCCACGTTACCGTGAAAGAAGGATTTAAAGTCTGACATCAAAGGCAGCGAGGTTCAGGCGGAGTTACACTGAGACGTTACAGGCAGCAGAGATCACAGCCAGGACTAACAGCCGTGACTCAGCGCCGCCTTTCATCCTCTGAGGGTTTCTGAGGTGTTCTTACCTTCCCGAACCAGCCATTCCCGATCTCCTTCAGGTACAGGAGGCTGTGGCGGCCCAGATCTGACGACTTCAGGAGCTGGACTGAGGAAGAAACAGACAGAGGAGAAGATGTTAAAGAGAATTAACAGCTAACTGTTCTGCAAAAAAGACGAAATGTAAATCCATTAGTGGCCCCCAATTTCTATATGATATGGCAATCTGCTCTTTAACTCGCAAATGTTTTATTGCAATATAAAGTTCTGTACTCATGGAAACAGGACAACCAGGACTAGAAAGAGCCAAAAAGTTAAAAGAAAAAAAAAAAAAAGTCTTTTGCACACTATAAAAACTTAAATTTCTTGGATTGTTATTGTTATTGATGTTGAACATCTATTTTATTTTTTTTAAATCATTTTTATCTTATTTTTTCTGTATTTTAAATGTGTATCCACTCTTGTATCCTGTCAGCTGAGAAAAATTTTAAAATGTCTTTTGCACAGTTTAAAAATCTGAATTTCTTAGATTTTTTTAAAAAGGAAAAGATGTTAACTTTAAAAAAAAATCTTATCTGTTTATTTTTAATTTGTTTCCAAAATTGTTTCTTGCAGTGAGAAACAATAAAAACTGTCTTTTTCCACACTATAAAATCTTGAACTTTGATGATGATTATTATTATTTGCAATTGAATAGATGTTTAACATCTATTTTTTATTTTTTATTTTAAATTTGCTTCCACGCTTGTTTTCATGTAGTTGAGAGAAAATTAAAAAAGCCTTTTGTGCACTATAAATGAATTTCCTCTCAGTCTCTCCCAAAGTAACATAAAATTGCCCAAATTGACTCAAAATTGGTCCAAAGTAACAAAAAATGTCAAAGAAAGACTGAAAAACTGTTTGAAATTAATTATTTGAAACGTGTTCAAAATGGCCCAATACTGGTTCAAAATGACGATATTTGAGTCCAATTTTAACTCTGCTCATCAGCTGTAGAGAGATGTTTCCCCATGCTGAATGTATCTTCTAATAACTTGTTCCTCTGTTCACTGTTTCTGAACCGTGCTGCATTTATTTCATTGATCCATTTTGCTCTCAGTCTCTCAGATTTTGTTAATTTTCTCGATCCAATCTGACAATTCTTTCTGTTTTCTTTCAGCTTGCGGCTCTGATAAATGGCTTGATTTAGGAGATTTTTGCCTTTCAAACAGACATTTAGCATCTAATGCATTCATTTCAGGTATAATCTGAGGTATAATATCATATGGGTGCATTCTGGTTGCATTATCACAACAACAACACAATATTAATCCAAGAAAATGCAGAAGATTAATGCATTAACTGATTAAAGCACGGTCGACCATCTCCCTGATGGATTACACTGCTCGGCCATTTGCGACACTAGGATGAAAACGGGGGGAAACAAATTAGTGACGCACCGATTAATCAATTAAATGCCATTTTGAGATAATTGCCTCAGACTAATTCCCAGGTGAACCGCTAACGGAGGCAACGTGGGGTCAGTCTGCAGCGGCTAATGGGATGTTTTCCACAAATGATTCATTCAGCCTCAACTCTGAACACATTGATTAGAAATATCACTCAAGCTAAAGGAGGCAAAGGACAAAACTAAACGTGACACAGCAGCAGGAGCAGGAGAGGGACAGAAGCTATCAGCTAAGCTAACGGACAATAACAGCGTTAAATGTTGATCTAAGAAGACTTTAGGAAGATTTTATCAGCTGCACGAACAAGTTTTAATGAAAACCATCCCATAATCCCATAAATATCAGTGTCGAGACGTGAAAAATCCACATCAGACAACAAAATTATACAATTTAGTCAATAGTCAGCAAAAAAATATGAAGAGTACATGAGTTAAATGTTCTTGTCAGCTATTTTCACTTTTAAAAAGCTATTTCAAAGGTGAGAAAAACACATTTTCTTCCTTAAAAATATGGCTTATAATATAAAAAGCAGCATTAAAAGGCTGCTCAGCACTACATTTATTAAACTTTTTTCTACACGTGAAAATGCAAAAATAAAATTAAGATAGATGAAGATAGAAAAGTACCAAGAGAGAAAACACCACATCCAGGTTGTTAAGTGGTTTCTGCAGAATCCCATTAAAGGCCATAAACCCTCTCCAAAATTATTTATTGGTTCATTATTGATGTTGTTGGTACCGGTGTAAGGTTTTTTTTCTTCTTTTACATTTTAATTAACTTTTGCTTGTTTTTCAGGACAGATTCCCCAACAGATGATTAACACGGCTTGATTTCGACAGTCAGATTTGATTTCCTGTTGCATTCTGTTGGGTTTTTACCATTTTAAGTCATAAAATGTAGTTAAATTCTGAAAATATTTTGAAAATAACTTTTTCAAAAAATCACATGAAATGGATTAACTCATGAATTTATATGAAATTAATCTTTACTTTCGAATAGAATGGCCAATATATATCAAACTTGAAAAAGTAATGATCGATAGCCATTAACTCTCTCCAAAATGTTATATTTATTGGTTTATTGTTGATCTTTTTGATGGAAATGTAAGTTTGTTTTACATTTTGATTACATTTTAAGTTAAGTGGCTTCTGCAGAATCCATCGTTAGTCCACTCGATGAACCTTTGTTGATCTTTTGGTAGAAATGTTAGCTTTTTTACATTTTAATTAACATTTGTTTTAAAGTTGATTCACAGGACAGTTTCCCCAACAGATGATAAAATAGACTTGATTTTGGTAGTCAGATTTGGTTTCCTGTTGCATTCTGTTGGGTTTTTTAGTCATAAAATATAGCTAAATTCTGAAAATGTTTTGAGAATAACTCAAAAGAATCACAGGAAATAGATTTACTTGTGTATTTACATGAAACGAACCTTTACTTTTGAATAGAATGGCCAACATATACCTAACTTGTCAAAGTAAGAATTGATGGCCATTATTAACCCTCTCCAAAATTTAACATTACATATTGGTTCATTGTTGATCTTTTTAATATTTTTTACATTTTAATCTACATTTGCTTGATTAAAGTTGATTTGCAGGACAGCTTTCCCAACTGATGACAAAATATTCTTTGATTTTGACGGTCAGATTTGCTTTCCTGTTGCATTCTGTTGGGTTTTTGTCATTTTAAGTCATAAAATATAGTTGAAATCTGAAAATGTTTTGAGAATAACTCCAAAGAATTACAGGAAATAGATGAACTTAGAATAAATAATATTTTTTTTTTAAATAGAATGATGGGCCCAGTGGTTTTTAAAGAGATGATGCACATGGGCACATCCTCAGTTACATAAATAATACAATATATATGTAGAGGAAGGCCAGTATATATATATATATATATATATATATCTCCAAGTTGTAAAAGTACCATGAGAGAACACACCACATCCAGGTTGTTAAGTGGCTTCTGCAGAATCCATCGTCCGTCCGATCGAAGGCCATTAACCCTCTCCAAAACGAAGCATCCCAACACGCCCGTGGACGCTGCCCATCGTCCTCCAGTAAACAAACCGACTCCTCTTCGCTGTTATTCTACACCGGCACCGACCCGTCTGCATCTCCGAGTCCTGACATGCCGTCCCGACCCGACTCGTCCAAATGAAACGGTCTGACGGCCGGCCTCCGCTCCTCTCCCACCCCTTGCCAGCGATGCCTTTGTCTCCCTCCCCGACTCCCACGATGACACTGGGATTCTGGACCCGGACAGGCTCATCTTTGTGGTGCCGTCTTCCCCCCCCTCCAGACGGCCACACAGTCCCGTCACTGTGTGGAGGCCATATTGGACGCCCCAGTCCCCGTCCCCACGCTGGTCATTCCTGACACCCACTCACGCTCCCTCTGGCCCACAGCAGAATGGCCGCCATTGTCCGGCCGCTCAGGGCAGCATGGCACCAGTTAGGACCAGTTAGCGAACACACTGGGGCTATTATCCAGCAGCTCCATGACAGAGGAATGGACTGGGATTGGTGATAACAGCGGCAGGCAACGGCTCCCACCCACCCCACCATGTTTACCACAAATATTCATAACGCTGGTGGAACAATGAGACCAACATGATACATTATTGGAGGAAAAAAAAACAAAATAGGGTAATATTTGTTGTATTTGACAAGGAGATTGTGTTTATGCGTCCAAAACAGTTTACAGATTGATTATAAAGTGGTAAAAGAGGGTGTTTTCAACATTTCTATACTTTTTCCTGACTATTTCACTTACATAAATCTACCAAATCCTTACTTCTGGTGGAACAATGAGGCCCACATGATAAATTATTGGACAAAAAAATGGCAAAAATAGAGTAATATTTGTTGAATTTGACAAAGGGATTATGTTTATGTGTCCAAAAGATTGTTTTTAACATTAAACATCAACATTTCCACACTTTTTCATGACTATTTCACTGGCGTAAATCTACAAAAATCCTTACTTGTGGTGGAACAATGAGGCCAACATGATACACTATTGGAGAAAACAACGCAAAGAGTACGATGTGTTGAATTTGACAAGAAGATTGTGTTTATGCATCTAAAAGATAGTTTTTAACATTGTAATATCAACATTTCTACACTTTTTCATGACTATTTCACTTGCATAAATCTACTAAATGCTTACTTCTAGTGGAACAATGAGGCCAACATGAGACATTATTGGACCAAAAAAATCAAGTAATATTTGTTGAATTTGACAGGAGATTGTGTTTATGCGTCTAAAAGATTGTTTTTAACATTTAATGTCAACATTTCCACACTTTTTCATGACTGTTTCACTAGAAAATCCTTCACATCTACTGTTTGTCTCTCACTGACTATCTGCTCCATTACGACCGACACTGAATGCATTGTAATCTAAGCCGAAAATACCCAGAATCCCCCCCTGTTAAGATGTCTTCACAGCCAATACACTAACTCAATTCTGTCTGGGATCCTCTGAGCTTTATGCCGCCGAGCGTCTCGCAGAAGAGCACGTCCAGATTTAGCGCTGCGGTTGCCAGGAAGTCTTTAGCGAGATGCACAACGGCTAAATCACTCAGAGGCAAATGGAATTCCCATTATCCCCTCCGAGCCCAGTGCATCATGGTCCATCTCTGCTCAGGTGATGGACACTCGGACCTCCATGTAAACTTGTGCGTTACATTTTCCCATCCCTTGTTACATAACTCAGAAATAATAGCGAGGTGGAGGCGAGCTCGTTGTGGGATTTAATCAATAAATTTAACAGCAATTGTAGATATATGCAGAAAATAACACGTCTTAATTGGTTTGAAGTCAACAGACATCTTCATAATGTAGTTTTTGATGGCAGTTCTAATTAAAAAATGTCTACAATTCATTTCTGACTGGTCATAATGTTCATTCAGAGGTGGAGGTCAGCCCATTTTAAGATTTAATCAATAAATGTAATAACAATTGTAGATATATGAAGAAAAAATGCTTCTTAATTGGTTTTAAGTTAAGATACATTTTCATAATGTAGTTTTTGCTGGCAATTCTAATTAAAAATATCATAAATTAATTTATGAAACATCCAATGCAGATACCAGCTTTTACTATTGACTTCTATTCAAACTCAATTACTCAATATAATTATTTCTATAATTTGACGTGTTGTAATTCCAAATATCAATAGTGTATTTTTACTGGAAGAAATTCTAATTAATTATACGTACAGTTCATTTCTAATTTGTCAAAATGCTAATCACTGATATCAACAATTCAGTTCTCACTGGTGGAAATGTCAATTCTAAGTTATCTTTTCTTGTTCTAAAAATGTTCTTAGATAGTTCTAGTGAAGTTTTCATGGTGAGTTATTTGTTCTTTTCCTTTTTGTAAAGCTGCAATTCCCTAAAGGCATTTTTGCTGATAACATTCTTAGACCATTACTCCGTAACATTCTTAAAATGTTTTCTGATTAATCGTTGTTTTTACTAGTAAGAAAGCTATTAAGTGGCATCTTTAATTAAAAAAAGATATCTGTAAATCAGAAAATGTGAAAATATAGATTGTAACATGTCAAACTAGTTGTACAAATCTGTTAAATGAACATTTTGACGTGAATCAGGAGTGAAAATTATCATCAGTGCAGCTAATTAAATGATAAATATTCACCACAGTTCACAAGAACATGAGAACTGGACTCGTTTTGCTGCTGCGACTCCTCGTTTTTTGGGTTTTTTTTGTGTGTTCTCGTGTCTCCTCTGAGTGGGTGTGATCCCCATTAGTCTTTACTGTGCAGCCTGCAGCGCTGAACAGCTGCATCGGGGCGGCTCCTGCAGGAACCGGGCCTCCGACTGGAGCCAAACCCCTGCAGCACTAGAGTCCCATCAGAGCTCCACCTATCCTCACGGTCCATCGACGGCCTCGGAGCTCAGCAGGACGATGCCAGAGATGGAAAACATTGGCTGGAAGCAACCGCATTTACTCACAGGTTCTACTCCAGCTGCTAATCTGCGTCCAAACGTCGCCTCCAGGTCTTTTCATTCTCATAAAATAAAGTATGTTTTGTTTTACGGGTCATTCCAGAATTGGAGGACATTTTACGTCCCACCCATCAAATTTCAAATAATGTTCTTGTTCTGAGACCAAATCTAAAAAAATCTAAGAGAAAAGAATGTTTGAAAGTACTTTTAAAAATACCAAATAAGTACCTAAAATACCATTTTTCTCTTGCCCCACCCCCACTGATGACCAAATTAAATCTCAAATAAAACAGCTAAAATTAAATTTAAATCTCCTTTTTTTGCTTTATTTTATCATTAATGTCTCTTGTAATTGCTGGAACACTTTTTAATCAACATAATATTTGAAATAATAATTAGTATGCATGGAACATGTCCCACAACAACCTTGTTAGCATAACCTTTTAGCTGGTAGAGCAAGAAAAAGTGAATCACATGAAACACTGGAATTAACATCATTAAACACTTTTCCAAAAGAATGGGTAGAGCAAAGCTATGTCCTCTCTTCTATTTTTCATATTTTCATCCCATTATCAGCCTTGATTGAGTGTCTCACTCTACCTCATATTATCAGGATCAGACTAATTCTTTTGACTGTTTTCCATCAGTCAGTTTGTCCTCTTGGTCAACAGTAACAGCTAGCTACACACGGACACACGGCTTTACTGTGATTAGAGCAAGGTTAGCAAACAACAAATAAAATGTGGAATAAAAGTGGTTCCATTGATGTGTGAGCTGAGCCAATCAAGCCTTTGATAGTTTATTATCTATTACTGATGATTATGGAGCAGAAAATTCTACAAGAGAAGGTTTATTTTTCCAACATTTTGAAGGCCAAATGTCCTCCAATTCTGGAATGAGCCTCAGAGCTTTGGTTCTCCGTGTTATTCTTTCCTCCACTCTGTTGCAGAACGTTACGTTTTGCAGTTTTAATATTTTATCATCTTGTTGAAGCACTTTAAGCTGCATTTGAGTGAAGGTATACAAATAAACTTGAGCTTGACAAGGTCGCAGGATAAACAAGAAGAAAACGGACAAGATTCTGAGAAAAGACGTTTCTCTTTAAACTCAAGAATCAATATCCTCTCATGATGTCAGCGGGCGAGGCCGTCCTGAAGGTGCAGTAATGAATCCCTGAACGCCGCTACACCAGCAGCCATATGGTTTCTATTATCCACAGACGACAACACGTGTGTTAAAGGGTCAGCTCACCCAAATCACACGATAACGAGAAAATATTTTCCCACTTATCCCGAGTGGTGAACACAGACAGACTGAGGAACAATGCAGACAAAAATGTGCAACAGCGACACAAAATGTATTTGTTTCACACAAAAAAAGGCTGTATAGTTGTGAGATTTTCCTCCATGGAAACAATACAACCACTGCCAGAAGCAGAGAGAATTTAGAATCACAGAAATCATACAAAAGTTGGATTTCTTTAAATATTTATTTTGCAAAGATTTAAAAAAAAAAAAAAAAAAAAAAAAACACTGGACAGATGCTACCAATACCAGAAGAAAACATACTTTTTTCTATGGATTTTCTTCTGCTTACATTTATAATTTGTTTTCTGTCCATTTATCAGTGATTACACAGCCTCCAGTTCATCTGAATAGTTTCAATTTTTTGTCAGTTGCAGCTGAGTACAGAATTTTTTTTGTTTTTAACACAATCTGGCGCAAATTGTTTATTTTTGATGAATTTTTAATTCAGTTATGTAAAATAAAATGACATTTTAAAGCTTAGATTTCACGTAAGATTAGTTCAACGACCATGGGAAAATTGAAAATCTGACATTTCACTGTGTTTTTACAGTTTCTGTCTCCGAAAAATGGTGTAATCTTGGCGATTTTTGAATGACTTTCAAACCTACTGGCAGCTTTTGTGGTTCGGAGACTTTATATATGTGCAATTTTTCCATATTCTGTAAACTCTGGTTAAAACTTGTATATACTATTAAGAAATCTGTCCCACTGTTATTCTTTATTTTCCTACTTCATCTTTAAATTTGTTCTTTTTCTTGCTTTTTTTTTTTCAAGTTTGAGTGCTACCATGCACCTTTAGGCAGCTTTTTCTTCCATTTTAAACACTAATTTCATTTTCACAGCAATTAGGACTGCATTTGTGCATAAAATGTGATATATGAAATAAACTTGCCTTTATTCGCCTGCATCCACACTGCGTAACTTGCAAGTTTGCTTTGTTGTTGGCATGAAAACAGGAACAATAAGGAGGTGTTGGTGGGATTAACCGAACTCCAAGGAGGCTGGAGTTGTAATCCAGTGTGGGTCCTTTTGATTTTACACTTTGCGGTGTTTTCTGTCACATTTTGCTTTTACTTGTGCTACAACACTCCCTGGTTAAGTTTAAGAAAAGATCTTGGTTTTGGTTAACAAACCCCCGTGTGAATTCTAAAGGGCCCGGTTGTTTTCTGGGCTGACTCACAAGAAAAGCCTCTAAAAAAACTATTTTACAGCCTTCTTTGTGAAATAATACTTTTTTTGGTGTGAAACTTCTCCCACCAGAAACTATTTTGTTGGTTTTTCCAACACATGTAGCACCACAAATGAAAGTCTAGTAACATTCCTCACATTGACCTCCTTTAGTTTTTATCTTTGAGCAAATAAAAGCAATCTGCAAGGGATAAGACAAAGAGCATGTTCTTTGTGACTTTGGTGAAAGAGCCCTTTAAGTTTTGCACATTTGCATCTGTTTGAGCGGGTCACATCCATTATGTCTCACCACACTCCGGTGTCGTAAGTTTATCGGGCAGCATCGGATCCATTAACACACAACGAGGACTATTGTCACACGGCAGCAGATGCTACAGAAAGAAAGAGCGAAGCAGGGATACTCTCACTGGGGTTTTGTGCTCCCGCATGCCTCGCATACCGACAAACAGCAGCGTAGGCCGGCCGCCTGGACGCGATTACGCAACGGGCAGATGTTTGTGGGAGAAAGTTAAAGAGTTCATTCTGCTGGGACCTGCAGCGAGGGATTGTGGGATAGGTGGAGGCCCGGCTGACCGAGGCCAGTTGTCAGGGCGGCGATCACTCCAGGGACACACAACTCTCCGCACTCTTACTTTTACTCTCACACCCTGCAAACGTAACACTCTGGCACTTCTGCAAAGCTTCAGCGAGGTTTGCATCAGTGAAGAACAACGCGTGTGAGTTAGAAGGCACGAACGAAGCCGTCACAAGTGATAACATCACTAATAAATGAAGAATTATCGATGTGTGTGTGTGTCTGTTCTTTGGTTTTCTTGACAACTGTTCATTCGATCGACCTCAAACTTGGTAGGACCATTACCATGGAACCGTGAAAATGCAGTGTAGATTCTGAAGTCATTCAGATAAAATGTTCCCAAGAAACACAAAAATAAAAACATTAAACTACAGTAGGTGACTATGGTAAAGAAGGGGCGAGTCGGTGACATAATGATGTAATTAATGATGACTATGGTGTGTTGCAAAGAAGAAAAAACTCACCTATCTGATTATTGAAAGTGTGGGAGTATTTTAGACTGAAATCAACAATTTGGTACTCTGTATTCACTGTAAAAGACTGCTATGGACAAAACAAAAGCAGCTTGGTCAAGACTGTAGCGAGGAACAGCTCCACCCTGTGGCCAAGACATCGGCAGAGTTCCAACAGATACATTTGTAACAGGGACTAAACGAGTATTAATAAAAATCGTGAATAAGAATAGCGAGATCTTGCAAGTTTTCTTAATTTCAGTTTATATAACTTTACGATTTTAACATTACATATTTTTACGCACATTTTTTATTGGAAAATTTAAAAAACAAAACAAAGCTGATCCTCAATTTTGCAAAAAAAAAGGCTGCATTGGTTCTGTACTGTAACACCAGATCTGTGAGTATAAAGATGTAGCTTTTAATTTAAGGACCAAACAAACTGCTAGTTATGCAAATGAGCTACACAATGACATCGATAAGTCACGGAGGTAAAACCTAGGTGTTTTAAACTAGGTGTTTCAGGCAGGTAAACAGCAGGATTTCGAATATGAGAAAAAAACTCTTTTTGGTCTAAGTTTGCATTTACATGCACAAAGAGCAGTTATAAATCCCACTTAAGGAACTGAAAAACCTCCAAAAGCAGAAAAAAGAAGCTCTTTAAAAGTCCCTGTATGATTCTTAGCATACATTATTCTAACACTGCAGCACTGAAAATAAGGAAACATCATCTACATTTGAGTCATCCTCTGCAAACTTTCAAGTTAAATTAGAACTTCCCATTTGTGTGATGTTGAGAGTGGAGGACTTCCCTACATAACAAAACTCTACTGGCTGCAGTAGATGAATCCGTAAGAAGAACAAACAGAATTCATGAAGTCAAACTCACCTGATCGAGCTGGTTGCTTGGCGACCGGCAGGGAAACCTCGGTGAGCGGCAGGATGTAGACGTCCGGGCTGCCCTGGGAGGCCGGCGAGGCCAAGGTGGACATGTCTGCGTGGTACTCCTCCCCGTCCACATTCTTGAATTCCTGCAACACAAACAAACAAAGAGGTCATGGAACGGAAAAGGCTGCTTGTGTTAGACTGACAGCTGGTTTGGTAACTCTGCAAAAATAAGCATTAAAAGAAGCTTTTACTCGTTCTCCTCCATCTAATTTGAGGTGTTTCGACTTGAACGTACAGCTGAGAGTTCACTCAACTCTTAGAAAACAAAACTACCATTTTAGCAGACTTTCCCAGCATGCATTACAGCGCATTAGAGCGAAACCTCTTCAGAGACTCCCTTGTGTTTTGTAATGTGAAGAAAATATTCATGATGGAAATTTGCCGTGCGCTAATGCATGTAAATTAAATCATGGCGGTTTCTTTTCATAATAATGAAAACAAAGCTAACAGTGATGAAGGTCAGCGCTGAATTCAGTCCATACATTATAATATTACACCAGCTGCTTTGTCTTTGTGCTGACTTTGGGACAAAACGTCTCTAACAGAAGCGATCGTATGAGTTATTCATGGTTCAACTTAATATCTAATGTTTATTTATTCTGGTATATACACTATATGTAGTGTTCATGATGACGCAAAAACTACCAGGCTGAAATTCGTGAAACTTGATGGAAAAGTAGAGCAAAGAACTCCTTAAACTTTCCCCATGTCACTAATAAATGATGAATTATGTGTGTGTGTCTGTTCTTTAGTTTTCTTGACAACTGTTCATCCAATCAACCTCAAACTTGGTGGAACCATCGCTGTGGAACCTCGAAAATGCAGTGTCAGTTTTGAAGTCATTCAGATAAAGTGTTCCCTACAAACACAAAAACAAAAACACTAAACTACAGTTGGTGGCTATGGTAAAGATGGGGTGACTTAGTGGCGCAATGGCGTATTTAATGGTAACTATGGCGTGTTGTAAAGAATAAAAATACCTCACCGGTATGATTATCTAAAGTGTGCGAGTATTTTAGACTGAGACAAACAATTTGGTACTCTGTAGACACTGAAAAAGACTGCTACGGACAAAACAAAAGCATGTGTTTGTCTGTTCTTTAGTTTTCTTGACAAATGTTCATGTGATCGACTTCAAACTTGGTGAGACCATTGCTGTGGAACCGTGAAAATGCAACGCAGATTTTGAAGTAATCCAGATTAAATGTTCCCAAGAAACACAAAAGCAAAAACATTAAACTACAGTTGGTGACTATGGTAAAGATGGGGTGACTCAGTGACATAATGATGTAATTAAGGATGACTATAGTGTGTTGCAAAGAAGAAAAAAACTCACCTATTCAAACATCTAAAGTGTGGGAGTATTTTAAACTGAAATCAACAATTTGGTATTCTGTATTCACTGGTAATGACTGTTATGGACAAAACAAAAGCAGCTTGGTCAAGACTTTAGTGAGGAACAGCTCCACCCTGTGGCCAAGACATCGGCAAGGTTCCAACAGATACATCTGTAACAGGGACTAAACAAGTATCAATAAAAATTGCAAGTTAAGAATTGCAAGTTTTCTTAATTTCAGTTAATAAAACTCAGCTGGTTTTCCGATTTTATTAATATTAATAATAATAATAATAATAATAATAATAATAATAATAATAATAATAATAATAATAATAATAATAATAATAATAATAATAATAATAATAATAATAATAATAATAATGTATACAATCAAATATAATAATCAGATATTAGATATTATTTGATGAATATATTTATTGGTTACTCATTCGAAACAAATAGAAGAAATCTAAAATGCCAGCCCAACCAAAGCTCAGGCCTTAGGAAGCTACTGTATCTAGTTTTTTTTTTTTTAGATTGTTCTATTTATTAGGTCTTCATATTTATATTTTATATCTATTACTTACCAACCCTGTTGCTATCATGTCGTCTAACTAACTTTCCGTAAGTTTCAGTTACCAAGACAAATTCCTTGTGAGCTCACCTGGCAATAAAGCTTTTTCTGATTTTGATTCTTTAGTTTTTAGCTTAAAATGATTAAACTTCTCAGTCTAATGTCTTTCCAGTATTGATTTACACGCCTGTACCTCCTCGATTCATAGTGTTACTTTCTGTTTTCTGAACATTCAGCAGCAGATCACTGTAATTTGTGTGTAATATTTAACAGCGCCGCATAATAAAAGGCAGAAAGCTGATGATATTTTGAAGCAAGCTGTCCTGGCTCGGCTGAGCTGTTTGTGAGACTGTTGGAGAGTCACAGTGTAAACAAAGCCGGTCTGTCATGTCCAGAGATTATTAGCTCTGAGATTACATGAAACTCAATCCTGTGTTTCACAGATAAGCCTGCTGGTGTTGGAAACAGGGAAGAGCTCCTTTTAACTCACAGACAATGTCCTCTTTTTGAAATATTTTCACACGAAATCGACAACGAGCACATTCATAAGACAGCAGACGGAGGGGAAGGAGGCGATTTACTGCAACTTGATCCAATCGCTCAGCTTCACAGGCCCTGAGTGGCACCGGCGATCAATAAGTCCTCACAACTCTGAGTGGATTAGAAGGATCGGTGTCACACTCACGTCTCCGCCAGGGAAGATCTCCTATTGTGTGTTAATTAGATTGTGCTTCAAAAGGAACTGAACAGAAAGGAGGAATATTAAGAGCGACTTCTTTCAATTTAATTAGTCAGAAGTGGCTGCCGGAGCAAGTTGACATCTGTCAGAGTGGAGGGAAAAGGCAGGAAGGATCCCACAAAGGGAAGAAATAACACCCCGCAGCCAAAAAATAAGCAAAGAAGTGTGAAACAAGTATGAAAAGCAAACGTGCAGAGGTAGAAAGTAATTCAAATACTATCCTTGAGTGCATTCCAGTGAGAAATACACTGTCTGTCCAAAAAAAAGCCACCTCTTGGATTTAACTAAACAAATAGGTAAGAGCCTTCCATTGGATAATTACTGCAGTGATGAATACGTTTCAGCAGCAACAACTCATTTAACCCCAGCTGATGCAGTGAGGAGCTTCTCATTTCTTAAACAACCATGTCAGAAAACACATCCTGTGGTCATGGAAAGGATGTTGATCTGTCTCAGAAGGGTCAAATTATTGGCCCGCATCAAGCAAAGAAAACAACTAAGGAGATTTCTGAAACTACTAAAATCAGCACATTATTAAAACCTGAAGGATAGTGGTGAACCATCATCTTCAAGGAGGAAATGTGGTCGGAAAAAACTCTAAGATGATGGTAGGAAATCAACAGTAGAATTCACGGCTGTGTTTAATTGCAAAAGTAAGCCCATTTCCACACACACAATGTGAAGGGAACTCAAAAGATTGGGACTAAACAGCTGTAGCTCAAAGAAAACCACTGATCAGTGAGGCTAATCAGAAAAAAGGCTTCAGTTTGCTAGGTAGCATAAAGATTGGACTCTGGGGCAATGGAAGAAGGTCATGTGGTCTGATGAGTCCAGATTTACCCTGTTCAAGAGTGATGGGGGCATCAGGGTAAGAAGAGAGGTGGATGAAGTGATGCCCTCATCATGTCTAGTTCCTACCAGCCTGTGGGGGTTTGGGTTATGATCTGGGGTTGGTCAGGTTTGGCAACGTTATGTTCCCAAAGAATGAGGTCAGCTGACTACCTGAAGATACTGAATGACCAAGTCTTTCCATCAGTGGAGTTTTTCTTCCTGATGGCATGGACATGTTCCAAGATGACAACGCCAGGATTCATGGGGTCACATTGAGAATGAGTGGATCAGGGAGCATGAGATGGATTGTCCTCCACAGAGTCCAAATCTCAGCCCCACTGAGAATCTTTGGGATGTTGTGGAGCGGTCCGACTCTCCCATCATCAATATAAGATCTTGGTAGAAAATGAATGCAACTCTGGACTGTTGTGACATTGCAGAAGCTTATCGAAACGATGCCACGGCGAATGTGTGTCGTTCTCAGAGCTAAAGGGGGTCCAATGAAATATTAGAGTGTGCTACTTTTTTTTGGACAGGCAGCGTATTATACTTTCTACTCTCCTACATTTATCTTAACAACTGAAACTACCTTTAAGATGATGGAAAGATTACATAAAAAGCTGTTAAAATGCAACACATATTAAAGATTAAACCACGGTTTTCCAGGCCTGGTTTCTTTCACAATGCTGATCCACATTTCAGCTCCACCAAAAAGTGATTTTTTTTTCCCTCGAAATTTCACACATGGTTTCATTTCGATAAACGCTTGAATGATCCAACATCCAAGTCCAAAAACTGGGAACAGATTTGTGCATCAGAGCTTTTCTTCTTCTTCTTCTTTCTCTTCCCATGACTCATGTTTCGAGTCGCTGGATTTATCTTCTGTCCCTGAATATAAAAACTGGATATAAACTATTTCAAACGTGCAACAGCTGCAAAAATAAAATGCTGCTGACATACTGATGCACTTATTAATAATCAAACATATGAAAATATTAGTCAGAGGGACAACTACTTTTTTGTACTTTTACTTCTCATGCAGTACTTTTTCGTATAATGGAGATATATTTTGCTGTAGTGGTACTTTTACTGAAGCTTGGGGCCAAAAAAATAAGACTTAATCCCAACATTAACTGTTAAAACGTTGCTTGGAATAACAAAAAGTTTCTTAATATGAACCATATATCAATATTATGGATGTTTCTTATCAACACAAAGTTTTGTTGTTGGTTTCCCAGTAAGTTTACAAAAAGAACAATATATATACAGAATTACAGGACATGAACAAATGTGTAATTTGCACTTTTAATGAGGGGATGTTCACCAATTAAAAAACATATTTAAGGACAAATTAGCAGCTTATCACTTTTGGTGAGGGGGAAAAAAAGGTTTATAGTGTTGTACTATAATTAAAAATGTTAATTTAGTTTAAATTAAATGAAACTCTGAATGAAAAACTGAACTAAAACTGCAAATGAGAATAGTGGGGATGTCCCAGTTTGATATTAATGATCAACACTGATCCAGGCTTCACAAGGAGCATGGATTTAAAAAATTCTAAATGATTATTTTGAACTGTTATTTTGCAGATTATTTCTGTTTGACACCATATAGGTTACAGTTTTTTTGTCTTAATGCATTGCAGAGCTACTCAGTTGTCAAGTACATACTGTATATTGGATTGATTTTAGTAATTATAATGTACTTGAAGTGCGTTATGTAGGGAAAATGGTATCGGTAGATACTAAATACCAAATGACCGGCATCGGACTGGAAGACAGAAACTTAATTGGACATCTCCAGAGAACACAGTAATGCTAGGTGCTAATACTGTAAATAAAAATCCAGTAATGACACTGTAAATAGTTTCAAGCTGCCTTTAAGTTAGGACAAACTTTACTTTTTTTTTTTTTTTTAACAGTTTATCAGTGTCAGGTTTAACAGTTTTGCTTTTAACTTTCTTGTTTTTTTTAAAATCACCTTGAAGCTCAGGTTCAGGTGCATTTTTATGTGTTATTCTGTTTGTATCAGGGTTTTTTTGGGGGGGGGGTTTCTTTCATGTTACATTGATGAGCTCCTCAAAGATTCTCTCTGTCTGCCTAACGACGACGACAACAGCGAGGAGAGATCTGGCTTCGTCCACCGACCGGATGTCAGAATAAGAGCGTCTTAGATGGGAGCTGGAGAGCAGAAGAGTCCCATCGCTGGAAAAATGTGACCTGCAGCAGCCCTCTGTAGCACCCACACAAACACATGCACACATAAACACCTCCATGTCACGCTTCATCCTGTCCACACGCTAACGCACACACTAACACACACGCACACACACACACACACACACACACTAACACCCGCCCTCTGCTGCAGATCCAAACCTTCACACGGCCCTGCTCGCCCTCCCATTCAACATGTGGTTTCACTCTCACACACTCTGTCACTCACACACTTACACCATACACACAGTCACTACACACAATACTGTTCAAAAGTTTGGGGTCACTTAGAAATGTCCTTATTTCTGAAAGACAAGCTTTTTTTTCAATGAAGATAACAGTAAATGAATCATAAATCCAGTCTAGACATGGATAATGTGGTAAATGACCATTCTAGCTGGAAACAGCTGATTTTTAATGGAATATCTACATAGAGGTACAGAGGAACATTTCCAGCAACCATCACTCCTGTGTTCTAATGCTACATTGTGTTAGCTAATGGTGTTGAAAGGCTAATTGATGATTAGAAAACTCTTGTGCAGTTATGTTAGCACATGAATAAAAGTGTGAGTTTTCATGGAAAACATGAAACTGTCTGAGTGACTCCAAACTTTTGAATGGTAGCGTAGGTCAACTTTAACTCATTTAGAGTAACTAGAGCAACTTTAACTAATAATACCAATTTTGGCTAAAATTAGCCAACTTTAGCTAATATAGAGCAACTTTGAAAATTATAAGCAACTTTAACTCATTTAGAGCAACTATATCATAGAGCAACTTCAAAAAATAATATCCATTTTGACTAAGATAGGGCAACTTTAACTAATGTAGAGCAACTTTAACTCATTTAAAGCAGCATTAACTAATATAGAGCAACTTTAATTCATGTACACTACCTTTTCCTTTCCTTTCCTTTCATAGAAAACATGAAATTTTCTGGGTGACCCCAAGCTTTTTAGTGTAAATCCTGCAGCAAAATTTACCAAACCTGAGCTGCAAATAATGAATATTTGATGCCACTTCAATTGACTGATGTTCCTCTTGGTCCAAAAATCTGCCTTTCCAGAATCCAAAGTGACATTTTCAAGCTGTTCTTTCCTGCAAACAGTCCAAAACTCAACAATATGGAAATGATATAAAACAGACAAGAAGCAAATCATCTGATCTGAGATGCATTCTTGATGATTCTGCTTCTGCTCCTTGTCTTGGTTGTTTGCAGCCTCAACCAGAGCTGCTGCTGCTGCAGGAATCAAATTATTGATGTGTTTCCCTCTGAAGGAATCTTTTGAGAAATACTTTCATGCAATAGTCAGACAAGAGGAGCGATGCAGCTCTCTTACCTGTGGATTTAAGGCTGCAAACTAGCAAAATTTCATCATCGTTTTATGTTCCATTGTGGTCATTTTGTCTCATCTTTTTGTCTCCCTGCTCTCATTTTGTGTCTAATCTGTCCAGTTTATCGTTGTTTTGTCTAAAACTTACTGTGGATATTTAACTATTTCCATGTTTCCACCCTCTCCAGACTTCTTCTCTCTACTCTGCTCATCAGCTGTAGAAAGATGTTTCACCATGCTGAATGTATCTTCCAACAACTTGCCCCTTTCTGAGCCATGCTGCATTTATTTTATTGATCCGGAATGTTTTATTTTCCACCAAAGAGCTTAGATTCTTTTGGTTTTTCACAAGATCTGGTGCAAACAGTTTATTTTTTGGTGAATTGTTAAATGAAACATGTAGAATGTAGTGATTTTCACAATTTTGAGCTTAGATTTGGTTATTTTTCCCAGTGGAGCTGCACATCACGGATAATTAGTTCAAGGACTGTTGAAAAGAGATTTTTTTCATTTTTTACAGTTTCTGGGTCTGATAAATGGTTTAATTTTGGTGATTTAAAAAAAAATAGTACAAAAATATGCTCTTCAAACCTGCTGGTGGGTTTTAGCATTTAAAGAGTTAATAATTGAAGGTTTAAGGTTAATTTAAGTGTCGCTCTTATCTTGCAAATGAAGAAAAATCAGAGGAATCAAATGAAGAAGTTTAAGAGACAGAGATAATTTTGAATGATGTGTGCAAATTATGCATGAATAGAATAGCTCTTGCTCCATGTCTTCTGCAGCCACATCTAGAGCTGCTGCTTTACTGCTGCAGAAACTTAATCATCTATACATTTTTGCTTTAAAGGAATCTTTGGGGTTATTTGTTAGGTAGATAAAAGCAGCGAGGCAGCTCTCTAATCTGTGACCTGAAGGCAACCAGCCAGATGGATATACTAGCAAAACTAATTTTCACCAATGAAAAATCTCCCAAATCACATTTTCATACAGTCCTCATCTTTCTGTCCTGAAACACTGATGTTCTGTCCTTAAAAAAACAGTCCAAAACTCACCAATATGGAAATGATATCAAACAGAAAAGAAGCAAATCGTCAAATTTGAGATGCATTCTTGATGATTTTGCTCCTGCAGAAATAAAATAATCTGTGTAGTATTTTCTTAAAGGAATATGTGGGTCATTCCAGAATTGGAGGACATTTTATGTCCCAGCCATCAAATTTCAAATCATCCATGTACAAAATCCTAATAAAGTATCAAATTTTGTCTAAAATGACAAAAACATCTCTAAAATTACTAAAATTGTATCCAAAATGATCAAGAACTTTTCTAAAATGACTCAAGTGAAGAGAAGGCAAGTTTTCCCTCAACTAAATTTGTCCAAAATGACCCAATTCTTGTCTAAAATGACAAAAACATCTCTAAAATGACTCCCAATTTGTCCAAAATGGACCAAAACCTGTCAAAACTGACTCAATTTTTGTCCTAAATTACTCAAAATTTGTCTAAAATGACTAAAAATGTATCCAAAGCAATCAAAAAGTTCTCCAAAACGACTCAAGTAAAGAGAAGGCTTCAAGAAAATATACATATTGGAAAATTATTTCAGTTTTCCTGAGAAAAAGCTAACATTAGCATGGATTAGCAACCCTGTTACTGTGATTAGAGTAGGGTTAGCAAACAACAAAGAAAACATGGAATAAAAATGGTACCACTGATGAGTAAGCTGAGCTAATCAAGCCTTTGATAGTTTATTACCTATTATTGATGAATATGGAGCAGAAACCTGTAAAAGAGAAGGTTTATTTTCAAAAATTTTGGAGCCCAAATGTCCTCCAGTTCTGGGATGACCAGTAGACGTTTATCTGACCGTGATGCAGCTCTCTTATCTGTGGATTTAATGCTGCAAACTCACAAAATTTCATCACCAGTGAAAAAAAGTTCCAACCTGGCCTCTCCCACAATCCTGATCTTTCTGTTCCTGAAAGACAGCAAGCTTTTCAAGATGTTCTGTCCTAAAAACAGTCAAATACTTCGATAAATACAAGATATTCCAATTCCAACAAAACCGACAAATCATCAAATTTGACATGAATACATGTTTTGGTTGTTGCTGCTCCACTGCTGTAAATTTATTCCTCTTTGGGAGATCCGTTTATTTGTTAGTCAAATAAGAAGATCTGTGGATTTAACTAAAAAAAAATATCGTCACCAGTGAACTAAATCCCAACTAGCCGCTCCCACATCTTTCTGTTGGGAGCTTTTCAAGATGTTCTGTCCTAAAAACAGTCCAAAACTCACACGAAAATTAAATCTTGTAGCAGCTTCTTGATTCATTTTCAATTAATTCAATTTAAAAGAGCAACTCAGGACTTATGAAAGCAGGAAAACAAAGATGAAACGTGTTTAAGCCCACTACAGATCATCCAGTGAACTTCACCACAGCATCTCCTTACCTTTCCACAGATGCCATCTCAAACCAACTCGAGCTTCGGCTGCAGCGCCTCAACATCTTCCTCACAAACACTCATCCAAACTCACAAACACTCGGCGACCCCACAGAGCTCCCACCGGGTGGAAGAGAGTCTTCATCACTACTGCAGGGAACGATCCCGAGAAGAGGAGGAGGAGGAGGAAGGATGGAGGGAGAGGAAACCAGATGGGAGGAGGAAGAGCAAAAAAAATAAAAAATAAAGCGAAGACCGAACCTCTGGTCATCTCACGAGGGAGACGAGGGAAATCGAGCCCCCACAAAAATGTGAGAGAGGAAAAAAAAATCGGAGTGGGAGGAGGGTGAGGAGGGTGGGTGGGATTCACATACTATACATGTGACATCACTCTCTCCCTTCCTCTCTTTCCCAAAAGCTGAAGAACATCTGCAGGGCATTCCCCCTCCTAAACAGAGCAGGAAAACACCCAAACACTCGTCCGTTCACACCAGTCTAGTGAGGACCGTCTGCTGACCTCTGACCTCTGACCCCCACATCCAAACGCTGCCATTTTATCGAAACTTTAAACTCTTGTTGTCGTGTAGATTAAAATTTAGACCAAATATTTGATTGTAGCCTTTTCTTCACTGTGGGTTCGTTTTTCACTGCAATCTAAAGTCCTGCACCTCTATGGAAACAGAAAGAACTCAGAGAGCTTCGGTGTTTGTTTTTTTTGTATAAAAATTAAAAAACCTCACATCAAATCAATCACAATTAAATCAACTGTTCCTTGTATCATTTTCGACAGATAAGTCCCGATAAGTCCGCAGCGGTGGATTTGTAGTAGAATCGCAATCATGTGATTGTCAGCAGGCAGCTGATGTAGTGTTCACTTGTTGTTATGGTTACAGAGACGCCGAGCCACTATCTTGCAATGATACAGAAATCTTAAATAAATCCGTGGATCCAGACTATAAGCTGAATCACTGCCAAAATGTAATCACTTGGTCCTTGTGTCATTTCTGACTTTCCCTGAAAATCTCATCCAAATCCGTTGGTCGGTTTTTGAGTAATGTTGCTAACAGACAGACAGACAGACAGACCAACGGCGATCATCACATAACTCCGCCTGTTCCTTGGCGGAGTAAAAATGTTCTTTTATTATGAATCTTTCTACTGAGACTGGTTCTTAACTAAGACAAAAACAATGTACAGGAATATTAGCTGTGTTGTGCTCCTTGTTTTGGTACATTTATTTTAAGACTTTAAGAAATAAGTATGAAAAGACTGATGCAGCTTTCGTATCTTTGGATTGAAGACTGGAAACAGTCATGGACGAGTAAATTTGCCCTCCAGAGCTTCGAAACTTCACCACTGAACAAAACCCCAGATCAAAATCCTAAAATCCCGAACTAGACTCCAGGAGAGAACTAGTCCTCATCTTTCTGCTCCTAAAACACAGACAGCTTTTCTCTCTCATCCCCTCTGGAAGGTTTTTTTCTTCTCTGGGAGAGGCTCTGTCTAATTCCAGATGGGGCCCCAAGGCCGGATGCTCTGCGGGCTCACGGGTAAGGCCTTCCTCACGCCCTCTGGCCCTCTCACTTCCCCCTTTTTCCCACCCCTTCCCCGGACACACCCCGACAGGTTCCAGCTGGGTGGTCAAATCGTCTGTCTTCACTGCATCAGTATTCCTCACATACAGCCGAACAACAACTGGACGTGCATCTATAAACACATGCAGCGTCCAGCAGAGAGAACAGGATATTATGTAACACAGACGACATGAAGAGAAGATGGAGACGCACCCAGAGGCTAAAATACCTCATTATTGGAACAATCTTTCATGTCCCAGAGTGGTGAGAAAAATCATCTGACAAGATTTAATCACGTGGATTCAGCTCAGCCTCGCAGCGACATAAATGTTTCTGCAATTTCCGCTGAAGTGACTTGAGTTATGCTAATTGCTTACATAATGTTGCGACATAAATTAGTGAGCCGAGGAATAAATCCTGCATTAATATGAATCGCAGCTGAGGCTGCGTGTGGAGGATGATAGTATCTTTTCTAATTATTCATTTGGTCTCAGGGTTGGATGTTTTGTTTTGTTTTGGCCCAACCAGCCGACCAAAACACAAATATATTTAATTAACCCGGCTGGAGTAAAAGGAAGCTGGAGTCATGTAAAACAAAAGCTGATTTTCATGTTTGCAGACCTTTAAAAAAAAAAAAGCTGGAAAGAGGATATTTGCATTTTTAGGCATAGAAATTTAGGGCTAATTAGCTAATGCTAACATGCTATGCTAACTATGTTGACGTCAGGATGTAGGATGCATCTTGATGAGAGAGTTAAATGCAGTGTTAGAGGGAAAATGCAGTGATAGAGTGTAAATGTAGCATTAGAGGGTAGGTGTAGTGATAGAGGGTAAATGTAGTGTTAGAGGGTAAATGTAGTATTAGAGGGTAAATGAAGTGTTAGAAGGTAAATGTACTGTTAGAGGGTAAATGTAGTGTTAGAGGGTAAATGTAATATTAGAGGGTAAATGTAGTGTTTGAAGGTAAGTGTAGTGTTAGAGTGTAAATGTAATGTTAGAGTGCAAATGTAGCATTAGAGGGTAGGTGTAGTGATAGAGGGTAAATGTAGTGTTAGAGGGTAAATGTACTGTTAGAGGGTAAATGTAGTGTTAGAAGGTAAATGTACTGTTAGAGGGTAAATGTAGTGTTAGAGGGTAAATGTAATATTAGAGGGTAAATGTAGTGTTTGAAGGTAAGTGTAGTGTTAGAGTGTAAATGTAATGTTAGAGTGCAAATGTAGTATTAGAGGGTAAATGTAGTGTTAGAGTGTAAATGTAGTATGAGAGGGTAAATGTAGTATGAGAGGGTAAATGTAGTATTAGAGGGTAAATGTAGTATTAGAGGGTAAATGTAGTGTCAGAAGGTAAATGCACTGTTAGAGGGTAAATGTAGCATTAGAGGGTAAATGTAGTGTTAGAAGGTAAATGTACTGTTAGAGGGTAAATGTAGTGTTAGAAGGTAAATGTACTGTTAGAGGGTAAATGTAGTGTTAGAGGGTAAATGTAATATTAGAGGGTAAATGTAGTGTTTGAAGGTAAGTGTAGTGTTAGAGTGTAAATGTAATGTTAGAGTGTAAATGTAGTATTAGAGGGTAAATGTAGTGTTAGAGTGTAAATGTAGTATTAGAGGGTAAATGTAGTGTCAGAAGGTAAATGTAGTGTTAGAGGATAAATGTAGCTTTAGAGGGTAAACGTAGTGTTAGAGGATAGATATAGTGTTAGATAAATCTAGCGTTAGAGGGTAAATGTAGTGTTAGAATTTAGGATGCATTTTGACTCTTTTTGCTTGATAAATGAACATGTGTTACATTCAAATCAAACAAGTTTTTAAAAATGTGGTTTATGAGGCGACATTCAATTCCTGGTGCACTGGTAGAGAAGCATTTTACATCATTTGGCCTAGAACTAGAAAAGAAAGCATAAATGGAGCTCTTCTAAAGCTCGAAATTAAAAAGAAACTGTAGAAGAAGAAAACTTCATGAAACAGGTTTAAATAACCACATAATTATCAGCAGTGTTATTCAGGTTTCTTTTGATGAACTAGCTGTTTTAGTGCCATATCTTGTTTTACTGGTGTGTTTCTAGTGACCAGGAGTTGAATGGAATTTTTGACGCAGTGATGCTGTGGAGCAGCATTTTGATGAGCAGAAATAGACTGTATATAAAAGATGGATGTGGCCTCCGAGTCTGAAAAGGGAAACCAGTGCTGAACTGCCTTAAAAATGCATTGTGTTGAATGTACTAATGTTGCAATCAAGTATTTTTTTGCACTGATCCAATCCGGTAATTAAACATTTAGCATATGCCAATACAGAGTCCCAACCTTAAACCATTTTCCTACCTAACACACACTTAAAGTACATTAAAGTTATTAAAATCAATCCAGTGTATCTGCTTGACAATAGCTCTGCAATGCATTAAGGGGAAAAAAAGCATTTCTGCATCCAAGCAGTTTCTTAATGTGATGTCAGGAACCTTGTTGTTAGGCTGAAATGTAGTGTTATAAGGTAAATGTCATATTAGAGGATAGATGTAGTGTGCGAAGGTAAATGTAGTGTTAGATGGTAAATGTAGTGTTAGATGGTAAATGTAGTGTTAGAGGGTAAATGTAGTGTTAGATGGTAAATGTAGTGTTAGTGGGCAAATGTAGTGTTAGAGGATAAATGTCGTATTAGAGGACAGATGTAGTGTTAAAGGGTAAATGTAGCATTAGAGGGTAAATGTAAAGTTAGATGGTAAATGTAGTGTTAGAGGATAAATGTAGTATTAGAGGATAAATGTAGTATCACAGGGTAAATGTAGTGTTAGAGGGTAAATGTAGTGTTAGAGGATAAATGTAGTGTTAGAGGGTAAATGTGTTCGAGGTTAAATGTAGTGTTAAAACACAAATGTAGCATTAGAGGGTAAATGTAGTGTTGAAGGGTAAATATAGTACTAGAGAGTAAATGTAGTGTTAGAGGTTAGGATGTACATGCATGTCAGTAAATGTATTGTAGATTAGCTGTAGTACCTGGTTGCTCTACCAGGTGGAACCTCTTTTTCTTTATTGCTAAAGTGACCAGAGGAGACAGTCACTTGGACTATTGGCAGTTCATGCTGGAAAGCAGAGAGCATTGTGGGAGTTTAGCTAGCAAAGGGTACCATGACAATGACTTTGTGTAGGATAAGGACTTCTGGACAGAGCTAACATGTTTAAAGCAAGTTGGGATCAACTTGGGCAATGTTTCTGTGTTTCAGTAGCAACGGGCACCATCACAATGACTTTTGTGAAGGGTAATGACCTCCGAACGGAGCTAACATGTTTAAAACAGGCTGGGATCAACTAGGACAATGTTTCTATGTTTCATTAACTGACTTTGCAACTCAAATCATGGAACTGCCGAATTAAACAGCAATATCAGCACAGGACAGGCACCGACTGCATCCAATTTGTGTTATTTTTGTTAATTGATAATGCTCCTGATTCTTGATTGAGAATTATTTCAAAAATTAGTGACCCTAACACTGCTACAAGTTATGGTCTCCTTTTATGACACATAAAGAACTGGCCTTAAGTCTGTGCCAATATCAATCACCTAAATAATGTCCTGATTGGCCCTGATTAAGATTTTTGCAATTTGACTGAGACGTCCCCAGTCTAACAGGAAACTAAGGACAACTCCTCTGGTTGTAGAAATATGTCTGCTTGTATAGAAATCTGTAAGAAAAAATACCCTACTTCTTTATTTGTTATCTCTGTAAACATTCCCCTAATGGTCTCAGTTGGTAGTTTCAAGTCTCCTTCAATACAGCCATCCATCCATCATCCATTTTGTTTCTAATTCAGAGTTGGGGCTTGGCGACAGCAAACAAACTCAGCAATGTTTCCTAGTTCCTTCTGGGGGATTCAAAGGCATTCCCAGGCCAGATGAGATATAAAATTCTTCCACTGACTTCTTGATCTACCCTGGGGCCTCGTCATAGTTGGAAGAACCTGGAAAACCTATAAGAACGGTGTCCGAGAGGCATCAAACCACCTCAGCTGGTTCTTTTCGATGCAATGGGATAGGGCTTGGAAGTCCAAACCCAACCGTTCTCAATAACTACCCAGAGCTCATGGCTAAAGCTGAGGGTTAGAAGGCAGATTAAACCGGTAAATCGACAGCTTTACCTTCTGAATCAGCTAAAACTTTATCATGACAGTCCAATCCATTGGATCCTTCAACACAACACGACGCTCATTCTCGTATGGATTAAAATTGAAGATACAGCAAATTATGCTCATGTCCAAGATGTCTAGTTGTCCAGATTTGAGGCTTGAGGCCAACAGAATAGCAGTTAAATCTATGTTTTAGATGGTGAGGACGGATGTGCACGAACCCTCGGGTGGCGTGTTGTTTCACATTCCTGCTGACTGAGTGGAGCCGAAATGCAAATCTGCTGTGCATGCAAGCTGTGTGACATCCCTCGGTTTCAGGTTATACGACAGCTGCTGGCGATAATGTGCCAAGAAATACAGGAATGCAGCAGCAAAGAGCAGAGAAGACAACGGCTGTGTCCAACGTGTGGATGTATGTTTTAAAAATGGTGCATGTCGAGCCCTTGGGTGTACACAGAGCGTAAACATGTTTGTTCGCAAGAAAACCCCTCAAGGTAATAAGCTCAAACTCACAGACACATATTCAGCAGTTTTTTGTAGTTATTGCACAGAACACATTCCTTCAACACACATACACCATCCTCCTTGTCCTATTTTCTCCGGTGCCGTGACCCATTTCGGCGTGCTGCTAAGAAACGGGGTTGACATCAGCGCCGCTAGCCGGTCCTGAAAAGCTGCAGGCCTCCTGCCGCTCCAGAAACTCAGCCACCTTTGCCTGCTTCCGTCAACATGCACTACCGTTCCAAAGTTTAGGGTCACCCAGGCAATTTCATGTTTTCCATGAAAACTCACACTTTTATTCATGTGCTAACATAACTGCACAACGGTTTTCTAATCATCAATTAGCCTTTCAACACATCATCAATTAGCCTTTCAACACCATTAGCTAACACAATGTAGCATTAGAACACAGGAGTGATGGTTGCTGGAAATGTTCCTCTGTACCCCTATGGAGATATTCCATTACAAATCAGCCGTTTCCAGCTAGAATAGTCATTTACCACATTAACAATGTCTATACAGGATTTATCATTCATTTAATGTTATCTTCATTGAAAAAAAAGATTTTCTTCCAAAAATAAGGACATTTCTAAGTGACCCAAGCTTGTCAATAGTACTGTATATGAATTAAAGTTGCTCTACATTAGCTAAAGTTGCTCCATATTAGTTAAAATTTATGTTCTTAGTTAAAGTTGCTCCACATTAAAGTTGCTCTATATTAGTTAAAGTTGCTCCATATTGGTTAAAGATGCTCTAAATTAGTTAAAGTTCCTCTATGTTAGTTGGATTGGCTCTAAAGGAGTTAAATTTGCTCTAAAATTAGTTAAAGTTGCTCTATAGGAGTTAAAGTTGCTCTATATTAGTTAAAGTTGCTTTAGAGAAGTTAAAGTTACTCTACATTAGTTAAAGTTGCTCTATAATGGTTAAAGTTGCTCTATAATTGTTAAAGTTGCTCTAAATGAGTTAAAGTTGATCTAAAGCAGTTAAAGTTGCTCTATATTAGTTAAAGTTGCTCTATATTAGTTAAAGTTGCTCTATAACAGTTAAAGTTCCTCTGTGTTAGCTAAAGTTGCTTTAAAATGAGTTGAAGTTGCTCTATATTAGTTAAACTGCCCTATAATAAAGTTGCTCTACATTAGTTAAAGTTGCTCTATATTATTTAACATTGCTCTAAAATGAGTCAAAGTTCCTCTATGTTAGTTAAAGTTGGTCTATATTTTGTTAAGTTGCTCTTATATTAGTTAAAATTGCTGTAAATGACTTAAAGTTGCTCTATATTATTTAGTTCTTCTCTTTTTGCTAAAGTTGCTCTATAATAGTTAAAATTGCTCTATATTAGTTAAAGCTGCTCTATATTAGTTAAAATTGCTCTATATTAGTTAAAGCTGCTCTATATTAGTTAAAATTGCTCTACATTAGTTAAAGCTGCTCTATGTTAGCTAAAGTTGCTTTAAAATGAGCTAAAGTTGCTCTATATTAGATAAAGTTGCTCTAAATGAGTTAAAGTTGACCTGGACATTTCTAAGTCACCCCAAACTTCTGAATGGTAGTATGTCTCCACATAAATGGCTTAATTCCATGTTGCAGCAGCGCTCATGGCCTCAGAGACTGAAAATACGAGACTCTATAACTTTAGCGAGTGCTGCTGAGGTGTGTTAGTTTGCTTCATTGTTTTTTAAAATATGTTTCACGTGGACGTCGCACCTTGAAGCCGATCTTGCCCTTCTTGCAGCAGAGGCAGGCCAGCATGAGGAAGACGAAGGTGAAGAGGCCCGAGAAGGAGATGGCCACCACGGCGAGCGACGACGACCAGGACAGCTCACTCAGCGGAGCGCCATCTGCAGGAAGCACAGAGAAACAGCAAATATCAGTTTAAATGAAGCATGTCTCTGTGGTCAGGAGCACGCTGAAGCATGAAAAGTGAAGCATCCATCCCCACTAAGGGTTTTCTGTTGTGTTTCCAGATTCCACTGTCTCAGGAGATCTTCTATTTCCCATTTAGAATCATTTTCATGTTTAATTTATAGCCTAGAATCATCTTTTCTTGCTTGAAATGTTTCCAGTGTGCACCTCCACACAGCAAGGCGTCCAACAAAGACTTTTATTTTACACTAACTGGCCTTTTTATTACATTTTCATTTGCCGAGTCGCAAACCAATAAACTGCGCAGCTTTCATTTGTTTTACCCAAATAAAAAGGCGCATTTTTATATAACGAAGATTCAGGAGGGGGCGAAACATGAATCTTTATTATTTTTTGTGTGTCACTGCTTCACTGCAGTGTCCCAGAAACACAGTTGTGCTGCAGAAACCACAGCTGGATGTGTTCATTACAAACCACAACCCCTGAGATAAACCAAGAAATGTGTATTTATGCATGAATTACTGACTTAATGGTCAACTGCGGAATAACTTTTGATAATTGATTCATCAGTTTAAGCATTTTCTTAAGAAAAAAAGTCTAAATTCTTTCTTTCGCTTCATAAATAAGAACATTTTCTGGTTTATTTCCTCTTCTATGAGAGTAAAGTCAATCTGTTTGGACAAAACAAAACATCATTTTGGGCTTTGGGAAATAATAATTTATATTTTTCACCATTTTCTGACATTTTGTAGACTAAAATAGTCAACAGAGTATTAAAACGATGAAAATAATCACCAGTTGTAGGATTAATTTATGATGTTTTGACGTGATTCAATAAAACGCAGTAATTGTGATATTTTTTAATTTGTTTTATTTCTGTTTATTCTTTTTGTGTCTTCATCATTTTCATTTAATGTCAGTGTTGAAACGTACATTTACTGCAAGACCAGACTTTTATTTGCTAACTTTAGGCAGCAGTTGCTTTGCAGATTCAGCTTAATAACACAACAAATGATCAAATAAGCAATGATGTTTTATTACAGATGAGGATTTTATTGATTACTGGTAAAACTCATGAGCCAAACAGCCGCATATTATGTTGTTATTACAACAGATGAGTTTAAAAAGCTTTCAAAAAAACATTCTCTCCTGACTTCTTGTTTCTACTCTGTTCATCATCTGTAGAAAGATGTTTCACCATGCTGAATGTATCCTCAGCAATTTCTGTCTCATTTTTGCTGTTTTTCTGTGGTGCTTGTGCTATTTTGGGGACAATTTTGTCTCCTTTCTATAGTTTATGTGTCTCAATTTCCTCATGTGTGAAATTTTCTTGTTTTGTGATGTTGTTGGTCTTATTTTTGCTATTCTTCTGTGGCGTTTGTATCATTTTCTAGCACTTTGGGACAGTTTTGTCTCTTTTTTTGTCATTAATGTATTTCGTTTCCCTCATTTTGTGTTTCATATTTCTTATCTTGGGTCATTTTCTGTCTCATTTGCCTTGTGTTGTTTTGTCTCCTCATACGATATTTAACCATTTCCATATTTCTAGCCTCTCCAGACTTTTCCTCTCTACTCTGCTCATCAGTTGTAGAAAGTTGTTTCATGCTGAATGTATTTCCAACAACTTGCTCCTCTGTTCACGGTTTCTGAGCCATGCTGCATTTATTTTATTCATCCAGTAATGTTAGACTTTCCTCTTATGATAATTTTTGGACAAATTTTGAGTCATTTTGAACAATTTTTCTGATGTTTTTGGAGAATTTTGAGCCTTTTTTGACAATTTTTCTCAATTGTTTTGAACAAGTTTTCAGGTTTCAGTCACTTTGGATGATTTTAATACAATTTTCTTTAATTATTTTGACAAATTTATGTCACTCTGGACATATTTACAATTTTTTTTTCCCAATTAGTTCACTCATTTGTGTCATTTTAGACATTTTTCAATTATTTTGGAGTTTTGGACAAGTTTTGAAGTCATTTTTTTCTGAATTATTTTTGATCAAGTTTCCAGGTTTCAGTCATGTTTAACAAATTTTGAGTCATTTGAACAGTTCTTTCAAATATTTCAACGAGTTTAAGTCATTTTCGACAAATTTTGAGTCACGTTGGGCTTTTTTTTTCAGGCATTAAGATAAGTTTAAGTGATTTTGTCCAATTTTTCAATTATTTTGGAGAAATTTGTCCATTACAAGAAAACTCAAAACATTCCCAGCTAAGTTTTAACAAAGTTTAGGTGTTAGTCACGTTTTTAACCAGGCTGCAGTTGGGATTGTCATTGAAACTGTGCCATGGCTTTTAAAGCAGCTCATTTTTTATCACTTTTCATTGTCAGAAACAACAAATATATTTATAAAGCACATGCCTCAGCTTGTGTTTATCAGTTTTCCTATTAAAAAAGAATGAGCTTGACAAGAACACAGATAAAAAGCAATCATCGCTACACATTTTCTGCACCAGAAAGAGTGAGTTTTGTTCCTTTTCTTTGTTTTACAGAAGCTAGCATCAGGCTTTTTTCAGATTTTTGAGCTAAAGTGATGGTGAAGGCAGGAACAGCGGGCCTGCTGGCGTCTTTATTAAAGAGAATTAGTGATGAATCGTCTTCCTGCATTAATCAATAACACTTTATGAATGATCCATGAAGGGTGAAGATGCTGAGAAATACAACAGAAATAGAGTGAAAATAGCAGACTGTCAATGTTGTGGCGACCCAGGAGACTTCATTTCTTATTTGGTTCACACATTTCATTTAGAATCTGGAAGAGACAGCATTCAGACAGGTAGCAGGAGGAGAAGGGGAAAAGATTTGTAAAATTAAACCATTTCAGACCCAAAGCTACAAAATGAGGAATAAAAACACAGCAGGACTCATTGAAGACCCCCTCCAGGCCACATTTTCACTCTTATTTATCTGCAAAACTGCAAATTTGGTGGTTTAATTAAAACCGACAGGTAGATGTAATCCTGCTACAATAATAACGCAGCTGATTTCTAATATTTACACACTGCGGTCGCTCTCTGGCTCCATCTCCGAGCCTCTTTCTGAATCCTCCTCCTGCACGCCGTCCAATCTCACGAATAATATTTCGTTCCCGGCTTTCGGGGGCATTTTCAAAGCGGAGGATCGTTTATTTTCCCTTGCTCGGCTTGCCGAAATGCAACGGTTACCAGGGAAACAGATTGGACGGACGGCCATGCAGGATTGCCTTCAGCTGTAAATCTCTCACACCAGCTCCTGCCAACAGCAGTGCCACCCAGCTACACACACACACACACGCACATATATATAAATACACAACAAACAGAGCCAGGGAGTTGTTCCTGCTGCCAGTTTGTGCTGATCCTCTGAAAGCTGCTGCAACTGGCGAGTATCAGGCTTTTAGTATAATTGGACCGAGAGCAAACGCTGGTTGTTCAGGAGGCCGGCTGGCAGAACGCAAGTATAGTTGAATGAAAATAACATGCAAATTTAACAGTTAAATGCGGGATTAAGCCGTCCGCAAAGAATCCGAGCTCGAATCTGACCGAATGAGACGAGAATAGACGAAACCGGCGACGGCGTCCGTACGGGAAAAAGCGTAACCGGATGCAGCAGAGTGGGAGGAAAAGGTGAAAAAGGCCAGCTTGCTAAATCAGTCAATAATCATTTAGCGTTTCGAAACGCTGCACAAGAAGATTCAGATTTAATTACTCGTTATTCGTCAGGGGGATAATTACAGAGGCGCATTCGAACTCTGTTGTGGTTCGTTTTAAAACTCCCCTGCTAACAAAGCCCGTCTCCCTCAGCGGCCCGAGTGGGAGAGCGGCGGAGGCTGCAGTCGGCGTTAATATTTGATTACGGTCCACGTGCCGTCCAAATGAAAACAGAGCAGCTAAGCTGTGCCAGGATGTTCTTATGTGGAGGAAACGTCCCTCTCAAACGTTTGTCCCACTTTGAAAGACTTCTAGAACATCACTAATACATAAAACAATGCCTTTGACAGGGAAAAGTCTATATTTACTCTCAAAATATGAATTATGAGCCTCAACAATCGTGTGGAAACGCTGTTGAAATACAGGTAGATGCATATATGTTCTATTTTATTTTTATTTGTCACCTGAGGGCACGAAGTGAGATCAGTGGGTTAGCAGGTATGTTGAGGAGAGTTTTCAGTGTCACAAAGGTGGTTATCTTTTTACCCTGCTAGATCACCATGGTAACTGATGCTGTGGAGCTAGATCTCCATGGTAACTGATGCTGTGGAGCGAGATCTCCATGGTAACTGATGCTGTTCAGCTAGATCTCCATGGTAACTGATGCTCTAGAGCTAGATCTCCATGGTAACTGATGCCGTGGAGCTGGAACTCCATGGTAATTCATGCTGTTAGGCCAGATCACCATGGTAACTGATGTTGTTCAGCTAGATCTCCATGGTAACTGATGCTGTGGAGCTGGAACTCCATGGTAACTGATGCTGCAGACCTAGATCTCCATGGTAACTGATTCTCTGGAGATAGATCTCCATGGTAACTGATGCTGTGGAGCTGGATCTCCATGGTAATTGATGCTGTTAGGCCAGATCTCCATGGTAACTGATGCTCTGGAGCTAGATCTCCATGGTAACTGATGCTCTAGAGCTAGATCTCCATGGTAACTGATGCCGTGGAGCTGGAACTCCATGGTAATTCATGCTGTTAGGCCAGATCACCATGGTAACTGATGTTGTTCAGCTAGATCTCCATGGTAACTGATTCTCTGGAGATAGATCTCCATGGTAACTGATGCTGTGGAGCTAGAACTCCATGGTAACTGATGCTGTGGAGGTAGAACTCCATGATGACATATGCAGTGGACCTAGATCTTCATGCTAACCGATGCTGTGGCGATAACCTGGTCAGGAGCAGGTTTTGTTCAGTTGTGGATTTAAATTGGCTTTTAGAAGCCTGAATTTTGTGTTTTCCTTCACATAAATAAAGACACTTCCACCGTAAATTGATGCAGAAACAGAAAAAGCTCATAAGGATTCACCAGAATGCAAGAAATTAATGTTTTTTTTGAAAAAAACAATGCAAACACTGCTTTAATTTTTATCCTTCATCACAGAATGTGCAAACAAACCTTCGTATTCCTGAGCAAGCAATTAAAATTTTGGATTTGATCCCATCAGCAGTGACTGTGTGTGCATCCAAAGCCTGATATATTATATTCTTTTGCATACTAAGCACCACTGACGTCTAAAAACTATTTAAAAACGCACCACTGAGCTTCACTTGGTGGCGTTTTCCTTCATTTCAAACACAAACTCAATCTATGTTTCACCTTTTAGCTGCCAAAAAATCCTCTTTAGAGCACCAAATATGCTGAAAATAGTCCCTGAAAACATGAATTAGTCGATCAAACTTCATTTGTACAGCCTGTTTTAATGCGTTTTGGTGTAAAACAATGGGTCTCACAGAACAAATGAAATAATAAATCCGTCCAACCTCTCCATCGTCTTCCCTTGAACATCACGTTATTAATTTAAAAACCGGATCTGAGGAAAGTCTATCATGAATAACTGCTATAAGGAGGTGGGATAAGTTAAGACAATATTAAGAAATCCACTGTTTCTATTATGTTTGAGTAGGATTTACCAGTTGTTTTATGAGATGTTTAGTTTTTAATCAAATTTAAAGTAAAATCTTATAGTCCAGTGGTATATTCAACAGCTGCCATATCAAGTATGCTAAGTTTACATCACAATTGAATCAATTATTGAATGGTAATGTTGCATTTATTAGGAAAACTATTCAAATTATGACACCTGTGTGACAGCAGACATAAACAAATGATCAGATGTAAGGTTATGTGCTTTACTGTTGCTCCTTTGCAGCAACAAAACATTTATTAGACTCCTAATAATACAAAAAAACTGAAGGAGAATGCAGTGAAAATGTCGTATTTAAACAGAAATTGTGATATTTTCTGAACCCTAACAAAGTAGTTTTGGTGTCTTAAGTTAACCAAGCCTCTAACAAGTAGTTATCAATGGGAAAATGTGAAGCAAGGTGTGATATTTTATTAAATTCAACCAGAAAATGACTGAAAACCAAAAGTAAATGAGTTAAAATGAAACTGAAGATTAGTCCTGGTTCTGTTTTACCGAGGCTTTTTCAAACCGGACACTTTCCTACTTAGGCTTTTAGACTTAGACAATTTTATTAATCCCTGGAGGGAAATTAAGTATATTGTGGATATTCAATAAAGATATAATAATAACAATAATAATAACAACAACAACAACAACAACAACAATAATAATAATAATAATAATAATAATAATAATAATAATAAACAATAAGAAAACATAGAATATTAGGGTATAAAGTGTAGATAAAATTAAAAATAAATAAATAAAATAATAAAATGATTAAAAATAAAATTAAAATAAAATGAAATAAAATAAAAATAGAATGAAATAAGACAGAAATATTCAAAATAAAATACAGAAAAGAAATCACCAGAATACACAAGTGACAGTTTAAAAAAAATGTTTGTTTTTTTTTAAAGAGAAAACAGCAGGAAATGTGCAATTGACATAAGAAGGTACAGATCGGTTTACAGATACATTAAATGAACTGCTTCATAGGTGCAGAGATATGTTTGCTCCAGAATTAAATCGACATAAATGAGAATGGATTTTACTTGTATAGTGATGTAACTTTGTGGAGACGAGGTTGAATATATGAAATATTAAACATGTTGGAACTGGAAACTCCTAAAAAAAAAAAAAGAACAATTACATTGAAAGAAATTTGTATTTTTGGAGACTTTCATCAGTAACATGCAGTTTTAAGGTGCTTTGACTGCTTATTTTGCTCTTCTAGCATTTAAAAAACACCATATGGGTATGTTAAGGAGGCACAAAAAGTGGATTTTCTTCAGAGGGGGTGTTTAAATTTGTAAAACAGAACAGAAACGTGAGAGCAAAGCGAAGTTATTTGTCCGTCTTTGAGTCAAAAGCAGGCTGGTAAGTGGGAAGAGAAGAGTTAACATCCAATCTTGAGTTGTCTTTTTTTTCCAGTGAAGTACCAGGAGAGGAAATGTGGGCAGGTGCAGAAATAAAAAGCTTAGTGCAGCAGTTAGTAGCCGAGGAAGAGCTCAGCACGAAGATGGTTGAACTATATCGGTGCATGGTCTGAGGCCTGTCAGAATCTGTGGCGGGTAAAACTACATCTAGCCAAAACACTGAAAACAAACACCCGGTTGTTGTGTTTTCTTCCTGCACTGTGTAAAATCGATGCTATTGACCGCTAATTCTAATGAAATAGAGAGGAGTCCAGCTCTTGTTAGCTGTAATGAGCCCTGATCCAAAGAGACAAATGTCTGCTGAAGGTCCTCTAGATCACAGAGATGCATCCATCCCAGCTTCATTAGTCAGCTAGAGGAGAAATCAGGGACTGACATTCTCAGAGCATTTCTCTTTCTTCTTCTTTACTACAGCTCGAGCGCCGTGTAGCTCTCAGCTGCTCGGAGGTGGCAGCCATTTTTAGCCTCCCGAGGCCGAGAGCCAGAGCACATCTTGATGACTAAATGATGAAAAGGAGACGAGAGGAGCTGTGTACTCTGCAGCGTCTCCCGCGGGAGGATCTCCTCAGCACTCGGCGAACAAATTCGAGTCCATCCGACAGCCTCACGTGTCGGCTGAGACGGAGCTGGATGAGGAATCACTCAGGGTTTTCTGCAGCTTTGAGTTAGCCACTGTAACGCCTGCCAGCTTCATCCTGAACATGTGAAGCGTTTCGACAGAAAATCCTGCTGCTGCTTCATGAAGAGACCTAAAAATCACAATCAAAAGGTAATCTAGCTGAGCTAATGGGTCTGAAACTTGTTTTTAAAGCCCTCAGGAGAGTCAGAAACAGCCTGAAGACGTCCAAAGATTAATAAAACCATGTCAAAACTGTGCGTACACATACAAAAGTATTACAAACACATCCAAAGGAGGGATGTAAACTCGACACAAAATCCTGCTGCTGCTTCAAAAAGACACCTAAAGAACCAATTTACATTTTCAGAAAAAGAAATCTGCTTTATTCTCCAGACTCTGATCAGAAGATTGATGCCAGTCCTGTCTGTAAGCGAAAAATGGAATCAGCAGGCAATTAGCTTAGCTTTAGCCATTGCCAGCTGCCGGATGACCTCATAGTCATGAGTCCACGACTGCAACTTTGCAGAACTTTCTCAAAATGTTATGTAGAGAAAAATAAACATAATCTAGCTAGGATTAATAGGTCTGAAACTTGTTAACCTGTTGGAAAAAGTCCAAAGATTCATAAAACTGTCAAAACTGTGCATACACATCCAAAGACCGGATGTAAAGTGGACACAAAACACTGCTGCTGCTGCTGCTTGATAGAGACCTAAAGAACCAATTCACATTTTGAGAAAGAGAAATCTGCTTCCTTGTCCAGACTCTAATGAAAAGATTGATGCCACTCCTGTCTGTCGGCTAAAAATGGAATCAGGAGGCGATTAGCTTAGCTTTAGCCATCACTGGTTGCCAGGCAACCTCACGGCAATGACTCCACTGCTCAGCCGAGTTCATTTAAACTGCACCGAGGTACAGTTTTGAAAGACTTCACTTGAGTATTTCTATTCTTCTGCAACTTTCTCCTTCCACTGCACCACACTGCAGAGAGAAATATTGTATTTTCTGCTCCACTTCATTCATCCGACAGCTTTTCAAGACGGAGATTTTGCACAATAGTGGATGTCAAACCTTTTTTTTTGGCTTTGTCTAAAATGAGTATGCAGTCAGGCTCACTTTTCAGATGTCGATGGGTTCTTAACAGCTCCACCAATACTTTAAACTTCTCACATTTCAACATCTCATTGTTTTTTTCTTCTTTCCTCTTCCATCCAAGCACACTCTCATTTCCACATTCTGTCACTCTTTGATATTCAGTTGTACTTTTTTCTATATTATATATTTTTTAAATGTTATTCCACTTTATTTTACCTTCACTTTACACTCTAATATTCAGTGTTGTCTTATTGTTTGCTGCTGTAACAACTTAATTGATGAATAAAGTCTAATTATTGATCAGATTTATCTGCTCTTCCTGTATATAAAACCTGCTGCTGACACACTGATGCTTCACTATTAATAATATAATTATATCGTTTATAATAATATATCCCACAAAAAGACTAAACCAGGATTTTTCCTTAAACCGCTTCAGCTAGATTTTGCTTTTGTCTGCTTTTATTTAAGCAGGATTTTTCATGCAGGACTTTTATTTCTAGAAGAGTATTTTCACATTGATGTAGCGGTAAGTAAAGGAGCCAAATACCTAATAAATTGCCGTTTTGTGCTGAAATTATTACAGAATCGAACCATTACTTTCCATTTAGCAAGATAACATTGAACACTCGAAATGGATAAAGTGCGTTTCCTGAAATTTCACACTATTTTAAACTCCAAAAGGCATTTTATCTGCACATTTTCTCCTGTATAAATATAAAATGTGGAGATATTCACTTCATCTCAGCTCAGACGTCCTGCAGCCCTCAGACCGGACTGAACGTCACGCTTCGGTTCAACCTGACAGTTACGGCGAAGAGCTCAGCTGTGTGGGAACGCTTTAAACCGAGTGACAGCAGGAGGAAAGGAAGGAGCTAAAGTATGCATCTTAAAACCAACCTGCCAGAGTGGAACAGAAAAATTCACCTGAAAAACCAAAAATGTGCTGAAAACTTTGCTTGGAAATCAGTCGCAGCTGATCTGAATCGTTAAAACGGGGTTAATTTGCTTCAACGCTAATGTTCAAAGAGCATTTTTAAGAACATTTTCAATGTCAAATACAAATAATTTCCCCATGAAATTGAAAAATAACAAAGACTTTTACTTGTAACATTCTGAACATGATTGGAGGAAGTGATGTCACAGGTAAACGTAACATCACATCCTCCAGATCACTGGATGTTACTTTTACCTGTGACATCACTTCCTCCAATCTGTGTGTTTTTGGACATTTTGGAGGAAGTGATGTCAACAAAGGAAGAACATTCTCAAAACCAACATTTAAAAATATGTTTTCAAGTCATTTTTGATATCTAAGATGACAGAATGTAAACATAAAACATTCCTGCAATGTGTTTTGGTTACAAAAGTAGAGCATTTTGCAGGTTTCTAATGATGTTGTGGGAACGCTGTTGAGGGCTCGCCGTGTAAAATGTTCCTTAATAAAAAGAAAATGACAATAAAAGACGTAATGTTCTCAATGCAGCATTCAGAAAATGTTTTCTAGATGTTATCGAGGCTGTTTTTTTAAATAAAATGTTCCTCTATTGTGCATTCTGCTGCAGTATTCTGAATATCATTGAAATATGTTTTATAAAACATTCCTGCAATGTTATGATGAAAAAGCACGGATGTTCTCAATGCAACATTTGGAAAACATTTTCCGAATGTTGGGACGTCATGGTGCCATAATTAAACATGAATCTTTAAGAAAAATAATAAACTTCCTACTGAAAACATCCGACTTCCTACTAGAAGTTTCTCAGGACGTTATTTAGAGGAAAAACATAATCTAGCAGAGTAATGGGTCTGCCTGAAAAAGTCCACAGATTTATAAAACCAAGCTGTATACATACAAAAGCAAACAAAGAAATGATGTAAAGGGAACAAAACCGACCCCAAAAACACTTTTTCCTCCTGCAACAGCACAGTAACAGCTGGATTTTCAATTTTCTCTGCCAGAACAAACAACCAGCAGCTAATCTGTCTACAGTGAGAGTCACTAGTGTGACTCGGCTCGTCAGATTGAAGTGAGGCTGACATGTCGGATGTTTAGATCAGAGCCGACACACCGGGACGAGCCTCGACCTCGTCAACATCCTATCAGAGATGAGGGCTGGAATATGAAACCTGATCAGTGGGTTAGCAGGAATGTTGAGCTGAAAGTCAGAGTATCACAAAGGTGGCTCTCTTTTTACCTGGTTAGATCACCATGGTAACTGATGCTGTGGAGTTAGATCTCCATGGTAACTGATGCTGTGGAGCTAGATCACCATGGTAACTGATGCTGTGGAGCTAGATCACCATGGTAACTGATGCTGTGGAGCTAGATCACCATGGTAACTGATGCTGTGGAGCTAGATCTCCATGGTAACTGATGCTGTGGAGCTAGATCACCATGGTAACTGATGCTGTGGAGCTAGATCTCCATGGTAACTGATGCTGTGGAGCTAGATCTCCATGGTAACTGATGCTGTGGAGCTAGATCTCCGTGGTAACTGATGCTGTGGAGCTAACCTGGTCGGGATCAGGTTATATTCAGAGTTTCAATCGGTTGGAAGAAGCGGCTCCCTTTAACCAAAGTGTTTCGTGAGGTTTATTAATGGACGATATAGATTCTCAGCTGTACGTTACTAAAACCACTAATTAAGCTGTATAGTTACAGTATCGCACACTGTATGCATCGCGTTGCCATGGGAACCTGACATGTATTTAGTTGGTGATACAGAAATCATATAAATATTTGAAGTTTGGTCCGTTTAAACTGCCGCTACTGCAGCTGATAGAACAGAAATTAGTTTATTAGTATTTATTAAAAAGAAAATTGTATCAGTAACATTAGTTTCACTTTGATTTGGCCACAAATTAAAGTGACTTCCTTCATTATGAGACAGTGTCACACCTACATGCACTTTAATACAATATCATATTTACAGACACTACAGGCCAAACATCTGGAAGCAACTTCAAGCTTCTGTTCACAATGACTTTCTTTAAAAACAGTATGAATTCTATGGATTCTGGGATGTATTTACTGCTGGATCAGACTTTGCTTTCATTGATTTGCACCATTATTCTCAATTTACTTTTAGGGATACCATAAAGTTACCACACATTTGCTGAATAAATGTTAACAAAAGATAAAGAAGGGCTTAGATTTAGAGTTGAGAAGATTTGCAAGAGTCACAACTTCAGTGCAAAAATTAAAACAAAAAACAAAACAGTTTTCTACCAGCATTCCTGTCTTATATAATCTCCAGTTACAGCTGTTTACTGTAATAAATGTTTATATTCCTCATTGTTCACTATTAAAACAGCTGTCAACTGAAGCAGCTGAACACCATCAGTTCATTTAGTGCAGAAAACGAGTCAAATGACGTGTTAAAGGTCTCATTTTACATGAACAGAGTTTGAAGCAGAACGAAAACCACCATCATACCTGTTAACTCTGACTGAGGTTTTAGTTTTTGTTGAGTCAAATTACACAAAGAAAGTCTGGATATGTTGAACTTGCTTCGTAGTAGATAAAGTGGAGCTGTGTCGTGTAGTTAACTCTTCATTTAACAACCGTTCTACTAAAAATCTAAGTTTTCTTGAGTCATTCTCGAGCTAAATCCGCCCTCAGTACATCTCTACTAAATTCAGATAAGCTGCCCAGTTTTCGGCTGAAGCTCAAAGGGACAGAACTCGGCATCCGAGCCAAAGTCGGGACGGTTACAGGACCGTTCTGGCTCCGTTCCTGAGCCGAGCGGCAGGAAGGGTATCCAGGGGACCGCTGACACCCTTCACCCATCACCCGGCTAAATTATCTAAAGCTCAGCGGACAGAAAGGTGAGAGCACCTGAAGGGCTGGAGGCCGGCCAGAGCAAACAGTCGGCACAGCGATCCCAATTAAGGATGAGAGAGGAAGAGCCAGAGCAGAGATTAGAAACCAACCGCTCATCCTAAACGGCCGACCCTGATGGACATTTTGACATTTATCTTAAATCCACCTGCGTGTCGTTGAAAAAGAACAAAGTCTGAACATCTTTAGAGCCTTAAACGAAACTAAATCAGAAGCTCTGATAGATAAATCAGTCCTTTTTCTTGTTCACAGACTGAAACCAGATCAGGACACAATGAGCATCTTGTGTCGGATGCAAATGTGTCCTTATAGCTTCTCCTAAAGGTCGCCGTTGTGCTCATACGTCAGAGTGAACTTTACATCATGCAAATTAAAGCCTCATTTCAGATTCTCACTGAAAGCACAGATTATTTCTCTCTGACTTCCTGGAAACAACTTGCTTTGGAACATCACCAAATCTTCATGCATAAAGCTACATTCCTGTATTAACTGTATGTAGGAGGGCTTCAGGATTTCCCTCCCTGCATGCAGCAGCAGCAGAAATACTAGACTGACTTAATGCTGACAGTCAGCTGTCAGAGTGAGCAGTCAGGTGGGTGAAGCTTCAACCTACTGACCTCCTCCGACTAAAACACTGAAAATGCTGACGGATGCTCCACAAACTGACTTGTGTGCATGTTAACGTGTCTGCAGGTTTTTCTAATCCTGTGAGGCCTCCTTAGTGCTTTAAAATGAGGTTATTTAGCCGTTTTTTATGCATCTTCAAGAGGTTTGTAGGTCATGAAAACTAATCTAAAAGCCACATATTGCATAACAGATTGGAGATTAAGTACACAGTGTGCAGCAAGGGAAGGTGTTCCAGTACTAAGAAGCACAGCAGGAATTTGAGTCAGCATCTATTTAAACTTGAAAAAAATTTTCAAGACAATAAGATATAACAACATGAAACTCTGGTTACTGGATCCTAAACCTAGTAAATGATGGAAAAGAAAGACTGGGACGGTACTCCAAGTTGAGTTTTTAAACAGGAGCTTGATTAAGACCTGCTTTTTGAAGAGGGATACAAGTCTTGGTTTGGCTTAAACAGTTAATGCACCATAGTTTCATCTACCTACATGTACTTTGTAGTAACTACGTGGAGACTAGAAGCTTCTCTGTGCACAGCCACTAAGTTATAGTCTAAAGCAGCCTGCAACTTGTGGAAACTGCACAAGAAACTAAGATATAAAATGCATTTAACTCATAATACTACGCAAACTTGGTGCTGGATGCTAAACTTGGTATATAAAGAAAGAGAAAGTCTAGGACAGCACTCCAAGTTGAGTTTTTAAGTTTCTACATGAATGTTCCAGAGGTTTAAACAGCAGCTTGAACAAGACCCTCTGTCTTTCATGTTAAAATACCCAACATTAAAGTAGATAAACATGTTTACAGCCTGTTGGAATAAATTGTTTTTGTCTTTATAGCTTTATTAAGTCAAGAAGGGTTTTTTGATGTTTTAAAGAAAAATGCAAACTTATGAATAAACAAGATGTTCAGCTTAAAAAAAATGAATGAGTGGCTCTTGACCTTTAATTTTCAATGGTTTGAGACTAAAACAGTCTTTTTAAAAGAATGAAAAAGTCAAACACAAGACTTTCAGACAAGATTCTGTAATTTTATGACATTTCTCACCTATTATTTAAGCTTTTTGTGTTATTATTTTCAATTTTAGCCATTTTTTGGTTGAGTTTAGGCACCTAAAATATTTGTTTGGTGCATTGTTTAGGTGAAACTCATTCCATGAATCCATAAATCCACCTCTAATATTAGTTATCTATTAAAGATTTTAAGTGCAGTCAGCAGGAAAGTCATTTGATAGTTACCAGAAATATCTACAAGTGGCATTCATTTAGAATTACTTTTATTATTATTGTTATTATTTAAACATTACAACTATATGACTATCTGTTTGATGTGAATTTTCTATCCATTCTGTAAGAACATGAAGACAAGCCCCAGTCTTTTGGTTTTATTAAGCTTGGCATTCAATTTTGTAATTTTTTTTTCTCTTTTTAGAAAAATGTTTTTATCTTTTATTCTTTCTTCTTTGCCTTTTTTCTTTTTTTATTCATTTGAATGATGCTCGTGTCCTTCTGGGCTTTTTAAAGTATTTATTATTGCTTTGTGTTTTGTAGAAATCCACTTCAGTTTTTGCCTTATTTAAAACATTCAAATAAAAAACTAGATTTAAAAAAAGAAAAGTTCAAGTTCCGCATCTTAATTGTTGACAAAACCCATAATATGATTAGAATTTAAATTAAATAATGTCAGAGTCGTGTCAAAAGTGTCTTTGTTCTGCTCAGTTCACCCACATGTTTGAGACGTCACACTGAGTCCATTCAGAGTTTTATTTCTGTCTGTTCTGGGTCAGTTTTGCTTCGTTCAGCAGTTTGTAAAACTCATCTCCAGAGTTCTTAAAAGCAACTCTAGAAGCTTCAACTAAATCCAAAACTAAACCCAAATCTCAAATACTTTAATTAATAAAAATGTGTAGAAAAATTAATTATTTACACATAAAAATCAATGTGTTTTTATAGCGTCTGAACACTTTTCAGTGACAATAACGCAGAATCTCTAACTTGCTGCAACTACTTGGTTGAATGAAGGGTGGTTGTGCTATTAAAATGCATCTGTGTGGGAAAGATTACCGTAGAGACCAAAAAGTTCTGCCAGAAAAATAGTAGTTTATAGCTCTCCTGGGACACCTCTTGGCTCCATCCCTGTTTGAAACCAGCCTTAACCACATTACAAGGCAAATTTCTGCTTTCTGCAACAACCTCCTCCTCCTTCACATCTAAAATATTATCCATTATGTGAAAAACGAGCGACACCGGCAGAGAACATTTGTCTAAAGACTCTGATAGACTTCTATAAAAGCGTGTTGGACCTCAATGCTCATTGAAAACTAATGCTGAAAGGTAAATTTACCAAAATATACAACAAACTAGGAGTGACCAAGTTGATAATGACGTGGAAGCTAAGTCCCAAATCATGGGCCAGAGTCTAAGACTTGACTGTGTTCAAATGTCTGAAAAACCTCTTTAAAGATCTTCGAAAAATCAGCAGAAGTCAACATTCAAGGGCAGCAGGATTTATTGTCGACAGAAAGTCCAGGAGCAGTTCTTAGCGGCGATTAACACTCCAGAAAATCTGAAGATGCTGAGCTGTGCACTGTCTTTTATGATGTGAGAGCTGGTCATTTTTCCACGCCTATATTAATGGAGTGACAGTGTTGACACCATCATACCTTTCTAAATGTCGTGTTCAGCTCTTGACATCAGGTTATCATATTTCACCATTAGGTCACTCCCTACGGAGGACATTAGGTTATTATTAGATCATGTTTTACTGACAACTTGCCCAGACATGTTCAGATTTTGCCCCAGTCTCCTGTACACTCATCCCTACTAGTTTGTGACACTTTTTGTGCATTCTACACCATTGCGTATTATGTTTCTTATACATTTTTTAACAGTTATATTGCCTTAAGTGTACACCATTATGTTTTGAACATTCCATATTTCATTTTCTAAAAAGCACACAAATACAATAGCATCAAAGCATCAGCCATTGCTAGAATATTCATCATTATGTATTTTAGGCAAGGCAAGTTTATTTGTATAGCACCCTTCATGTCCAAGACAATTCAAAGTGCTTTCCATAAAACATTAGCAGCACTACAGTGAGATAGTTACAAGATACCGTGCAGATTTCCTGCAAAGGAACATGAGAAAAGAAATGTTTTTAGCCTGGATTTAAAAGCGTCTACATTTGGTGAAAGTTTAATCTCCACTGGCAGTTTGTTCCACTTGTTTGCAGCAGAACAGCTAAATGCTGCTTCTCCATGTTTAGTCCGGACTCTGGCCTGGAACAGCTGACCTCACTCCTTGGATCTAAGAGTCCTGCTGGGTTTGTATTCTCTGAACATATCACAGATTTATTCTGGGCCTAAATCGTTCCGGGATTTGTAAACGATCAGCAGGGTTTTAAACTGACAGGAAGTCAGTGTAGAGATTGTAGAAGTGGTGTGATGTGTTCAGATCTCTTAGTCCTGGTTAAAACTCTAGCAGCAGCATTCTGGATGAGCTGAAGCTGTTTAATGCTCTTTTTGGGAAGTTCTGTTAAAATACCATTACAGCAATCCAGTCTACTAGAGAAGAACGCATGGATGTGTTTCTCTTGGTCTTTCTTTTAATTCTGTTGATGTTTTTGATGTGTTTTATACACACGTTTTAGCTCTATTCTTCAGTTTAATAGCATTTGCCATCATTATATCACTAGAGTATAAAATCCTGCAAAACACAATGGGACAATAAAATATACGAATACAGGCTTAGATACTGTATGTTTGATTATTTTTGGGGTTGGAAACCATCCATATTGCATGCACACATACCCACAGTTCCATATATAACAGCAATTATACCTCCACACACTATCAGCGCCTTGTAGAAACACAAGTAATTGTTATTTCAAGAGCAAACCGAGGAGGATAAGCAACACTTAATTCTGCATTCCTGTCTGGATAAGAGGCCTGAAGGGGTTTTGACTCCATGAAAATATTTATTCCACGCACATTACACCGAATATGAGCAGAAAAGACCTCACAGCGGAGTGTTGGAATTCGGGTGACAAGCTAAGGGATCAATAGCAGCTCCTCGCAGTGAGATATGCATGTCTGCCAGAGACGAAGCTGCTGCTCTCACAGCCAACACTGGATCAGAACTGCTGGCGCTGGTAGAATAAATCCCCCTCCGTCCTCCGCCACCCTGCAGCGCTATACTGCTGACACCGTGGTCCATCGGAGGGAGGCAGCATGACAACAAGAGGACTCATCAGTTAATAGAAAAAAAAACAACATGGGATGCGAGGTGGAGACAGGAGGGAGCACAGATGGAGGCTGGAGACGGTTAAATAAGCCCGTTGGGGGCAAACACATGTGAAACCGACGATCTGATCGTGAACAATCTGCGTTGGAGGCCAAACATAAAAACCGATCTGTGGGACATCTGTGATCAAAGCCTCCGGTCAGACGTATAGGAAGACGGACGACAAGCGGCCGCCGTCGATGTAAACACGAGCAAATGTTAGCTGCTGGGACTCAATCACAAGCCGCAAGAAAAATAAATTAATTCAAGCTAAATTAAATCAGCTGGTTTCCATGGCGACCTCTTCCCCCGAAATCCCTCTCAGACTCATTCCAACGCCCTCCTAAAGCTCACAGATGCTGCGCCAAGACGAAGAACAGCTGAACCCTGACACGAGAAGGAAAACTAACCCTCCACGCACTGAGGCAGAACATGAATATGAACATTTAAAGAAGAGAAAGTTTTGTAAACAGTTAGAGGCGATGAAGGCACTGCTTTGGAGTTCTATTATTCTTATTGCAGTTTGATATCAGCAGCAAACTCAGTGGTCTAAATAGGAATTTTAGGATCATTTCCTCATCCTGTAAGCATCTGCAGAACAGATCCTCCTTGTTGAGAATCTGCAGCCTGACAATAAGCAACACACTTTTCATGTCAAGTGTTTCAGTAATAAGAACCACAAACTTTCCATAGACCTAACCAAGTGGTTTTTGTGCCCAAACCTAATGAGACCCTGTAACAGTAGCATTGTTGCAACACAGGCTTTTAATGTTTTTAATGTTTATTCACGTGACCGGTGTCTATTTTTTTGTGTGTAGCGGCCGGTCACTTTGCACATGGATGTGACAACAGCGGATGTTGCAACCAGCACAGGTTTGACATCATATCCGGGCTGCAATGTCAGTAAATTCGAGTCAAAGACAGACTTCGCTTATCCCGTGCGAATGCACTGCGAGAAACACAGACGTCCTGGAGTAATTCACAAATTACCAGCGAGCCACAGGTAATACTGATTCCATGTGAATAGGGCCTAATGTAAGTTCCCACATGGATGTTTCAGAGGTTTCAAACAAAATAATAATATAGAATAATAATGCATCACCAGTCCATGAACTGTCCATAATTATGCAGAACTTTAATCCTCACTACAATTAAAATGAATGAGTTTTATAAGAACCTACCTCCTCTGCAGCTCTCATGAATTGATAAATTAACTATGAAGACAAAAACTGTTAATAGCAACAGACTGTAAACATATTTATTTGAGCTGTAAAGTTGGACACTTTAACATGGAGGTCTATGAGGACCTTCAGCTTCAAATTATTTAAGGAAAAAGATATATTTTGTGATTCTAGCTGGTTTCTTTCCTCCTCTGTGACAGTAAACTGAATATATTTGGACAAACCAAGACATTTTTCACCATATTCTGGCACTTTGCTGACCACACACTTACGTTCTTTTGGTAAAAATGAGAGTTGCAGTTCTGCTATAAATCACTCCGACTTATTCTAACTTCTACAAATGCATCTACAATTCTCCAACTGTAAGCTATTCGGTCTTTTAAAAACCTGCAGATGTGACGTGCGATGCTGAACTCTCCATATGTCGCCTTTAACGACACACCAGAGTAGTCTTCCCTCTTTAAGCTCATTCAACAACCTGCTGTGCTGGAATTTGACACCTTTCATTTCCCGGCCTGAGCGTCATTTATTCAACCTGCTGCTCTCAGTGTGAAACCCTCCGACTGTGGACCGTCACTCCGAGGATTAGTTGTTCACATCATGCCCTCCTTAAGCAGGCAGCCCACGTACTGTAACCCAATTACAGAGGAAGCTGTAATTCGGAGCTGCTAACCATGAAACACATCTTCCCCGGAGCAGCCATATTATCTGTGCTCAGCAAACCCCTACAAGCTCGGCGGATGTTTGTTACGCTGTGTGTTGTCGGCGGTACTTCAGTATTCTGAAAGCATCCTGGACTGTCTGACAGCCTCCACCTGAGGCCCCGTCTATTCCGACACTTGGCCCAGAAACACCTCAGCTGGTCGGGTTCCTTCGGCTCGACGCTCCCTGGAGGCCCCGAGGATGTTGTCCTCCATCTACTTCTCACTTTCTGTCTCTTGTTTTTCCTTTTTATTCCCTCATTTTTCTACCTTTTCTGTCGTCTTTCTTTCTTCTGTTTTCAATACCATCTATTTTCTCTTTCTTTCTTTCTATCTCTACGTGTTTTCTTTCCTCTTTATCTTCAGTCTCTTCTTTTTCCTATTTCTTTCTCTGGTTTGTTGCTCATTTTTCTATATTTTCCTCTTTTTTCTTCGTCTCCCTTTTTATTCACCCTATTTCCTTTCTATACTTCCAACTTGTTCAAAATAATTGAGAAAATTGTCTAAAATGGTTTAAACTTCTCCAAAAAAAATTTAAAATGTTGAAAATGGTTTAAACTTGTCTGAATGTCTGAAAAAATTTTCCCAAAATGACACAAAATTCAAAAGTCAAACATTATTGCATCAATGAAATAATGCAGCATGGCTCAGAAACAGTGAACAGAGGCGTTAGTAGTTGGGAGATACATTCAGCATGGCGAAACATCTTTCTACAGCTGATGAGCAGAGCATATAGTTAAATATCTATAGCTTAGTTCTTTACTTCTGATTTGTCTCCTTCTACATCGTTGTGTTGTTTCCATAGAGGTGCACGGCTTTAGATTGCAATAAAACATGAACCACAGTGAGTAAAAATGTGCAAAAAAAAGCCCAGAAACTGGAGTTTAAAGGTTTAACAACATTAGTTATATTAATAATCTGCTGGCACCGCTCAGTTTTAACATCTTCTCTGTTTGTCAGCACTCGAGTTTCAAGTGCATCCTCGGAAATACGCGACTCTGGGATGTTTACACTCATCTTAAAGTGTGTGTTTTGATCCGTTAAAGGTCACAACACTGAGATCCAGCAGAGCGATTCCTCCCTCCGACCTCCCGCCACAACAAACATGAATGTCACCGCTTTGTTCGCATCCATCTTAATACGCCGCCGTCCCTCGGGGGGGATGATGGGATTTGGCCTCCTGTGTGTGCGTGGGTTCAGGCTCGCCACTTTTATTCTGCGTGGGGATAAACAGCGTTCCTGTTGTTCTCTGTGGGTTTGTTGTGGCGAGGAGAAAACAGGGAAGATTTAAACTTCACGTAAACAAAAAGAAAAAAATGCAGATTATGCGACTGTGCTGGCCGATAATGCGACACATGGATGTGAATATTAATGTAAATGTGCTCAGAAGATGCTGATTAAAATGTTTCCGGGAGATTTCCTTTGACATTCACAGCCTCATGGTGCATTAGGCCTCAGCGGTGTGGTAGGACGCTTTAATTGCCCATGGTTATATAAAACTAATCTTAGTTTCAACATGCTATTTTATCAGAGCAATGAATATAAAGCACTTTTGGTGACTATTTCACACATTTCTGTGAGACCCGGCTAACAGCTTAAAAAAATAAAGTCAACACTAAACTATCAAAAGCTGCAGTTCTTCAAATGTCCACTTGGGGCTCATTCCAAAAGGGAGTCAATCCCCATAGACCTCCATATTAAAATGTTCAATTTTACAGCAGAAATAAACATGTTTACAGCCTGTTGCAGTAAACTCTTTTGGTCTCTATAGCTAATTTCGCCATTCGTGAGAACTGTACAGGAGGTGGATTTTTATAAAACTCTCCCTTTTTAGTTCTAGTAGGGATAAAAGTTCAGAATAATAAAGGGCAGTTCATGGACCACTTGATGTTTCAGCTTCACATGTTTGTTTTTTAATAAACAGGATGTTAGGAGGAGTCAGACACTGCCAAGATTGTGACTGTCGGAGCCATCAACCTGAACTTTAAAACCATTTTGTCCATCTTTACACACAGTCTATCATATATTGATGGTCTATGAATAAAAAACTACCAGAATATCAAGCACTTTTTCATTTAAAGTGCTCTTTTGACACCACAAAATACGTTTTCTCCTAAATCTGGGCAGTCTGACTCCTCCTAACTCCCAGACTATTCAAAACTAAACAAAGATGTGAAGCTGAAACATCGCCTTCTTCATTATTCCATTTACTTTGTCAAAAGCTCCAGTTCCACAGGGCATGATACTGCCAGCACCATGCTTCATGGTAGGTTTGGTGTTCTTGGGGGATAAAGAAGACCCATCCAAGTCAGTCTATAACCAGCCCTAAACCAGTCCTAAACAATGTTCAGAACTAGTTAGAATACAGTCTGAAACCAGTCCTAAAAAAAGTCAGAAACTAGTACAAAATTGGGACCAAAACCAAACCTAACCTACTCCAAAAAAAGTCTAAGATCTGCCCAAGACAGTCTGAAACCAGTCCTTATCCAGGACCAGATCCAGAGTAAAATAAATCCTAAACCAACTTTAAATCACATCCAAAAGCAGGAGAACCAAGACTGAAACCAAACATAAACCAGTACCAAGAAGTCCAAAACCAGTCCAACATACAGTCTGAAACCAGTCCAAAAGCACTTCTAGCCTCAGAGCATGATGCTGCCACCTCCATGCTTGATGGTAGATTTGATGTTTTTGGGGTTAAAGATTTCTATTTAAATTGAGCTTTTGTGCAGAAGTTCAACTCAGTCATTCATCACTGGACTGCAGTTGAATCTATCTACATAAACCTATTTAACCAGTGGCACACCTTTAAATATTAAAGGAAAATAAATCTGTACAGGAGAAGAACTGCAAGCTCCAGATTTATGAGAACGCTTCACAAATATCAACACGTGTTTCATTGCGTTTAATTTCAGACTCTCTTTTCGGGCTGCTTTGCACTGTGGGCAACGGTTGCCAATTCTGGAGTAGCAACTTTTCTGCAGCTTTCTGCAGTCTGAAGGGAAACCATCTTTTTAAAAACCTGATTGGTTGATTGATTTGCCCCAAAGCTTCCTATCAACAGCTTTAAAGCCTGATAACACAACCAAGAAGAGGTGCACAAGTCTAGTTTCTGAAATTCCCAATGAAATTACAACTGTTTTCTGAATGGCTCCTGTAAATATAATCTCATTTTTGCATTTACTAATAGTATATTTGTATAAAAGTATGTTTAATTACAGTATTGAATAATGAAAATATATATATGTAGCATTCCCGTGGCCACAACAATTGTTTCGTTTCCATTTAGCATTTCTTTTCTTATAATTTCTTTAGATCTTGTGCATTTATTTATCTGTTGTTCTGTTAACATCTCAGTGAGCAGAGATTTTGTTGGGATGTTAACTGCAGAATGTTATTCAGTGAAAGCCTGACATTTATCAGGAAGAGCAGCGCCGAAGCCGAGGATTGTGGGTCTCTGGAGCGTGTAGTTCACGTGTAGCCGCCCAGCGAAGCGTGAAAACACAACAAGGCTCCGTGTAGATGCAGGATCATAGAGTATTCACACACATAGGTAACGTTCGAGCGAAGGGAGACAAATCATACGAGGAAAGAACACGGGTCGGTTCACCTGAGAGAACCTTGGAGAGCAGAACATCCAGCTGTTTGGTTCTCCTCAGGAGTAATGGAGCAGAGAAAACACAAACCCTCACATCACAGACTGCAGGGTTTCACTGATTCCTCTGTTTGTTCCTCCGTCTGTGACTTCAATCTGACCTCCTGCTTCCTCCTCCTCCTCTGAGAGCTTAAAGGAAAAAGTTCTGCAAAGTTCTACTAATATTTTCAGCTGGAAGTGTGCTTTGAGTTCCCAAAATGCTTCCAGTAAATGTAGAAAAACTAAAGACGCTGTAAAAAAAAAAGAAATGTTCTCAACGCTTAATGTCGCACTGAAAACAGATTTCTTCTTTTGTTATTGTGTAACATTGCGGAATGTCATAGGAACATTTTATACACTTTTATGATTTGTTCCCTCAGCAGCATTCCCTTAACATTCTTAGAACATTGCAGCCAGAATGCTCCACATTTGTTAATATATAAAGAACACTGTATAAAAATCTTTATATCTTCATTACTATAAAAATCATTGGAAGTTTCGATAACATCTGGAAAATGTTTTTTGACTGTTGATTTGAGAACGTTCCTCCTTAGTCGTCGTGGAACATCATCTGTGTTCCTCTGAATGTTGACATTAAAACATTAAATTCATTACTGGAAAAGAACATTTTCTTAAAACATTCTTAAAAGATTTGATTAATAGTATCGCTTTAAAAAAATGAATAGAAAGTTCTTGGCCGGCTGGGTTCCTTCACGTTCTAAACTCTGCACCCTGTTGGCGTTTATTTATTTTCATTTTATGGATTATGATATATATATATATAAAATTTATTTATCTTCTCCATCATCGCTTTCTGTCTGTGTGTGGATGAATGTTGAAGCAATCACTGGAGCAGAATGAACCTCTTCCTCCTCCACCGACTCTCACTGCACACGTGCAGATGTGACGTCACATTCAGGGCCGATTACATAACACACACACACACACGCACGCACACACGCACGCACACACACAGTGCATATTCATAAATATGTTAATATACAGCAAACTCGTGATGCATCTCAAAGGTTATGGTTACATATTCCTACTTTGTGCATCTGCTAATAATCATCCCTTTTTACAAAAAAATACAGCTCGTAATTATTGTCTGTTTCATTTATGAAAGGGCTAGTGTGGCCAAAAGTATCAATTACCGCATATTTTGTAATTAAAAAGATTATATTTCCTAATATTTTCAAATATATGGCTAAATGAGAGAGGTTTTCTTTGAAGCTCCTGAGCATTTTAGCATTTTTTTAGGTCTTTGTTCTGGTTCTACAGCCAGAAATTCACCCAGAGTTTACAAATTTTACTCTGCTGCAGCATCAATTTCACAACATTATTGGACAGATTATGTACAGTTTGGTGACTCATGACAATATCAATTTCTTCTACATATAGGAATGTGTGCAATATCAGTATTTTTCTTCGAATCTGCACAACAACACTGTTGTTTTTATGTAAATATGTGAAATATCATTATTTTCCACATCCAAACGAGTCTGTTCAGTACTTGAATATCTACATATGCAAGAATCTCTACAGTATAAACAGCACTTAAGCATGTTTTTTGTGTATTTTCATTTCATGCTTATTATCTTTGCCACTGTAACACTGCAAATTTCTCTCGCTGTGGGATTAATGAAGGCTTATCTATCGTATTTTATTTAATCTTATCTTAATTTGGACGCTATCAGCCTTTTAAACGGCTGTTTGTTATCATCACAGATCGTTCCCAGTAGAGACGTCCTCCACCGTCTGGGGATCTGGACTCAGATGGTGTGTTATTACCGATTCCGATCAAACAGAAAAGCAATTTTTGCAGCATAGACTCTGCATTTTAACCCAAATTGTTATGATTTATTAAACCTAACTGGGCATTTTTGGTGCCTACAAATGACCAAACACTGACTGAAGATGAACGTAAAATCCAAATGAAAAACAGTGAGTGAAAAGCACTGACAGTGATCAAATAAAACTATATTTATAGCCTTAGACAAGCCTACTTATGTCTCCAGCAACTTCTCCACCCTTATTTTCCTGATTGAACTAATGCAATCTATCACTTAGGTATTAAAATGATCATGTTAATACAGGAAATTGTGTGAAATGGATCAAAAAAATGGAAAATATTCATACTACTTGTATAAAAAAATACCTTTTGCTGTTTTAGAGTGTCCTGTTGTGTATTTTTCTTATTTCTAACAACTTTAGCAGCTTTGTGGTTTCTCATTTTTTTTATTCTCCTCTTTCCATGTATTACTAACCATAACAGGAAACTTGTTTACTGCGATTACCGGTTTCTCTTCTCTTGCAGCAGCAAAACGAACCGTCTTCACAAAGCTGAAAACAATGAGATTTCACTGTATGTAAAAAAGATTATTGCAGCACGGGTCTCCGAGTGTTTGCAGGAGAATGCTAATGAAGTAAAAGGATTTAAAAGTGTGTTTGCAGAATGTGTTTACAGGGAGATCATATGAAACAAGCAACGTGCAGACGAGGCTGACACTTCAGGGAAATAAAAAACGAAACTATCACATTAGAAATAAGAAAAAACACACAGCAGGCCACTTTAAAACAGCAGAAGATACGTTTCATACGCATAATATGAATAATTTGTGTGTTTTTGATGCTCTTTACCCAGTTTCTAAACCTGTTTTCTTTATAACAATAACATTTTAATGCCAAAGCAATAGATTGCATTGGTTCAATCAGGAAAATGAGAACAAAAGTTCACATTTAGGGGTTGGAGAGGTTGCTGGAGATGTCTTATGTGGTCATTTAATGTCTCTATGTGGTCATTTAGTGTCTCTGTGGTCATTTAGTGTCTTATTGTGGTCATTTAGTGTCTCTGTGGTGATTTAGTGTCTCTTTGTGGTTGTTTTGTGTCTCTTTGTGGTCATTTTGTGTCTCTTTGTGGTTGTTTAATGTCTCTGTGGTTGTTTAGCGTCTCTTTGTGGTTGTTTTGTGTCTCTTTGTGGTCATTTAGTGTCGCTTTATGGTTGTTTTGTGTCTCTTTGTGGTCATTTAGTGTCTCTTTGTGATTGTTTGGCCTCGCTTTATGGTTGTTTTGTGTCTCTTTGTGGTCATTTAGTGTCTCTTTGTGGTTGTTTAATGTCTCTTTGTGGTCATTTAGTATCTCTTTGTCGTTGTTTGGCCTCTCTTTGTGGTTGTTTTATGTCTGTTTGTGGTCATTTAGTGCCTCTTTTTGATTGTTCAGCATTTCTTTGTGGTCATTTAGTGCCGCTTTGTGGTTATTTAGTGTCTCTTTGTGGCTGTTTAGCATCTCTTTTTGGTCGTTTAGCTTCTCTTTGGGGTTGTTTAACGTCACTTTGTGGTCATTTAGTGCCTCTTTGTGGCTGTTTAGCGTCTCTCTGTGGTCATTTAGTGCGTCTTTGTTTTTGTTTCACTTCATTTGGCTTTTACTTGCATCTTCAGTCAATGTTTATTCATTTGTAGGCACCAAAGTTACTGGGTTGGGTTTAAACTACAGGCATTAAAAGACTGATGTGTTCGTGTGTGTCGGTATTTCTCTTTCTTTTTGCGTTTCCAGCTTTTAACTCATCAAGTGCCGTCGTTCTAAAAGGCCGACATCAGGCTCTTCACAGACTGAAGCCTCTTTTCAAGTATTATTGATGGAGGCCAGCCAGGTTTGTGATACACGTCGGCCATCATTATGGCTGATCATAGGAAGCGGACTCTCTCCAAAGTGGCCCCCCTGCCGGGCGCCAGGCTTTTTCGGAGCACGGTTGCCATAGCGATGCTTTTTAGTATATCAGCCGGCCTCATTTTCGGCGTGTGTCTGTTGAAATGGCCGGGAACATTATGTATGTGGAGGGCTTTTAGCGAGACATGGCAGCGGAATTTAGCTCTACCTGTTCACCAGGAAGCACGATCAACACATCGAGGTTATGCAACGATGATAATCTGGTTTCAGGCAGGAAGGAGTTCATGAATAGTATGACTAATGTGTGAAGTGCACTTAGAGGATGTGGGGCTTCTGTGGTGAATGCGTGACCACAAACGGCACAATGAGGATAACGCTGCTACAAGATATTAGGACTGTAGTGTCCTGCTCGATTAGATGATCGACTCTCAAATTCTCACTGGTCAAGACGACCTCCGGTGGTAATTAATCCATTAACCCAGGGGTGTCAAACACAAGGATGACTATACAAAGTTTAAAATTACAGAGAAGATGTTAAACATTGTGCAATATGATGTCAGTCAGCAGCTTTAGTACAAAAGAGTTTGGTTTGGGACAACATTTGTGTATTTTTTTATGTTTAAATGTTCTAGATCTCCAAGGCAGGACGATAAATTAACCAGCTTCTTCCTTAATAGTTTCCATTTTGTTTGGATGTGGAAATAAATAATAATAATAATAATAATAATAATAATAATAATAATAATAATAATAATAATAATAATAATAATAAATTTAATTTATAAAGCGCTTTTCCAATAGCTCAAAGACGCTGATAGCTCAAAGACGCTTTAAATATAAATTTAAAATAATTTCTCAACCTTGACAAGCTGCTTTGATCATGAAATAAAATGCTATATTGCTCAGTTCCAGATATGTCACTAAAATCTTCGTGCCTTTGTAGATCCACTGTGATCTGTAAGTTGTAATGTGTAAATGAGGTATAAAAATGTTACAATTGCATTTGGTTTTCTTAAGAAATTTCAGATTGAAAAAATGAGACAACCAAATTCAAAAAACAGTCCAATATTTTTTTTTTTGCTAACACCTTTTTTCCATGTAAATAGAAGATTATTTTAAATGAAAAGGAGACAACAGCCCTTCTATCAAAAGTGTGACATTACAGAAGTTTAGGATCAATACTAGGATGATGCTAAAAGGTAGACTAAATCGATAAATACCTGACATAGGCAACAGTAAAATTGCTTTAATTTTGTTCTTTTTATTTAGGCATGAAATATATTTTATCTAAAATACATGATATATTGATAAGATGCACAGTGTGGAATTTAAAAACAATAAATTAGGGATGTTCCGATCTTAATCTTAGGATTGGAGGTGAAATACGATAACTTTTAACTAATCAGCAGCAGCACAAACATATGCAAACAATTCTTTGTTTACATCAGAACTGCCCACTTCCTCTGCTCTGGTCTCTACAGTATTAAACACTAAGAGGCACCACCTGGTGGAACAATCAGGTACTACAGCAGATCTACTAAAATCGCATCACGAATCAGCAGATGCTAAAAATTTTGTGACTTCCAAACAAATCAGGGGCAAAAAAAATACAAAAAAACTCAATCAGGACATAACTAGAATTAATTACATGAGTAAATAACCGTTTGGTGCCTCTGACCAGCAGAGGTCCTCATAATTCACCAAATTACTGCACAACGTTTCACATTGTAATAGGTTTTCGCATAGCTAAGTCAAGCTAATGCACACTTTTGACAGCAATTAGTTGTTGTTGGCTACGTAACAGCCTACAAGACAAAAACAATAAAACAGGAAGTAGCGACTTTGCTACAGATCCGACTACGAGTTCATTCATCTTTTCAGAGTAGGGAAACAAAACAAGACCGCGGTCCATTGCAGACCACAAACATCAGACATGGCCAATCTTCTTTCATTTATCCTCCTGAATATTTGTGTGCTTCCAAACAGAAATGATGCACGTGTATTCTGACTACATGTTAAGTCACATGCTGGGAGGTAAAACTTTCATTCTCCAGTTCCAGCACTGATTCTAGCCATCATTAGCAACACTGAACAGCATGGTTCAAAAACATTTGAGGAATTATTGAGGAGCAGATCAAAAACAATCTGATAATGAATGAATCATTGATGAGCAGCTCCAGATTAAACCAGAATCCAGGACTCTGCAGCAGATAATGAGAGAACCTATATGAATGAATAATTAGCTAAAAAGTAGTTCAGAAATAAAACAGGTCAACAAAATTCACTTTCTTCATAAGTCAGATAACTCTGAAGCATTAGCTGAGCAGCATGAAGCAGAAACCGCACGTTCAATACTTATTACTTAATCATTTCTTACCAATTTGAATTTGATTTAGTAAAGAAATAATCTGCTTGCATCCATTTTTGGTCATTTTGCATCTATTTCTGTTCATTTTATGTCTCTTTGTGGTCGTTTAGCATCCCTTTGTCATTGTTTAGCATCTCTGTGGTTGTTTAGCATCCCTTTGCGGTTGTTTAGCATCTCTTTGCAGTTGTTTAGCATCTCTTTGTGGTTGGTTAGCGTCTCTTTGTGGTTATTTAGCGTCTCTTTGTAGTGGTTTAGCATCCCTTTGCGGTTGTTTAGCATCTCTTTGCAGTTGTTTAGCATCTCTTTGTGGTTGTTTAGCGTCTCTTTGTGGTTATTTAGCGTCTCTTTGTAGTGGTTTAGTGTCTCTTTGCAGTTGTTTAGCGTCTCTTTGCAGTTGTTTAGCGTCTCTTTGCAGTTGTTTAGCGTCTCTTTGCAGTTGTTTAGCATCTCTTTGTGGTTGTTTAGCGTCTCTTTGTGGTTATTTAGCGTCTCTTTGTAGTGGTTTAGTGTCTCTGCAGTTGTTTAGCGTTTCTTGCGATTGTTTAGCGTCTCTTTGCAGTTGTTTAGCGTTTCTTTGCGATTGATTAGCGTCTCTTTGCAGTTGTTTAGCGTCTCTTTGCAGTTGTTTAGTGTCTCTCTGGAGTTCTAAAATCTGTTTTTCTGATGAAATAAATCATAAATAAATCATAAATCTGTCTCAAAAACTAAACTGCTCATAATTCAATGTTGAAAAGCAACTACTTACTACAACTTTCAAAGGAGATGAATACTTTTATCAGCACTTTATATTGATGCTGTTTTTGTAGACGGTTTAAATTCCATTTTAAATTATGGGATTTTCCTTCTAATTGCTTAAAAACATCCAGCCTGATGAGTTGACGGCTCAACTGAGGAAGCGTTAATCTGTCTGGCGTGTTCTGATGAAGGCTGGTAGTTTCCTCTGAAGTTTATTCTGAGTGAAAGGACAGAGTGTGGGAGTTCTTTGTTCTCTTATCTTTGGACTTTTCCTCCTACGCACCGAGAAACTGTAGATGTTCATGAGCCTTTACAGTAGAAGCCTTCAATTCACTGACAGTTTATTGATTCTTAGGTCATTCCTGACTCACTGCTCACTCATTCTTCACTCATTTTTGAAATTGTAAAGCACTGCCCCACCACTTTCTCTTCTCCGCCGTAACCTTAAATTTTTCTTTCCTATATGCTTTGGCACGATTGTTTGCATGCCGTGCCAAAGGGCTGATAGTAAAATGAAAGCGAGGCCGTGCAGGCGTCCGGCTCTGGCTGCTTTCGGGGGAATTCTGATCCAGCTCAGGGTGACTGATGCTCCAAATATTGGATGAGCTCAGCTGCGACCGAGAAAGAAAGAAAGAACAGGGTTTGGAGGGGGGGCTAAACAGCCAAAAAACAGAAACTGGAGCAACATGACACGCTAACGCTAGCACATCCGCCCACACAGCGGCTACACAGATGCTCTTTTTCAGACTTTCTATTCTCATTCCATTGAATCCTGACAAGTACAAAATAATACGGAGTATATGAGGAAGGTGGGAGGACGGTAGTGAGACCAGCTGTGTTATGTGTCTTGAAGACGGCTGAGTTAACCCTCTGAAGGCCTCGACTGTCTAAATATATAAAAATATGCATAAATATAAGAGAAAAGCAAGTAAGGGAGATCACAGATTGGGCTATTTGAAACAGGATCTAAATTAGAAATACTTTATTGATCCCTGAGAAGAAATTGCTTTTCTTTTTTTCTTTTTTAAAACATAACATAGTCAAACAATATATTAAATTAAAGCTGCAAGCATCGTTGAATGGGCCTTCGCATAAATGGGTGCATGTCGAGGTGTGGTGTATGTTGGGTTGTGGCAGAAATTTGGAGGTGTTGAGATGTAGCTGACTAATGTTAAGGATTATATCACAAAGATTGGTGGTGGTGGATGCAAATATAATGGCTACAACTTCCAATAGGTGGCGCTATGACATTTGGAATATGGATGTCTTCAGACCTGGACTCTTGTCCAGCAAATTAAGTTTGGGCCAGATTGAATCTTGTGCAGCTGAGACATTCGACGACGAAATTTGCAGCGCCGCAACAGACATACCGTTTGACAAAAACTCACACTTTTCCCCGTGAATCATCATCAACGTCTTCAGGCTTCCGTCACCACATTTGAGGTTAATATGGTCAACCGGCTAAAAATAGCACATTGAAGTCCAAAACATGTAATTTCCTGGTTCCTGTTGGCAGACTGGAGCATGTACAGGGTAGTTAGACAGCACTTCCTGTTTCACAGCGTGAAGAAGCATCAAAGTTCAGGGGGCTGCCTTTGACTTTTGCAGAACATTCTGACAACTTTTCATCATTAAGGCTTCTTTAATATCCTGTCCAAAATTGAGGTCTTTTAGAGTTACCAACTATGAGGAGTTAACCCCAGAAAAAGAGCAAAAATAACAAAAAAATCTCACAGAAAAATGGCAGACTTTCTGTTGGGTTTAAGGTATGGCTGTCGATTACTTATTTGTTAACCCTGACGTGTTGCATATGGCGACCAAATTTGGTAGATGTAGGTGAAACATACTGCCTGTAGTTACAAATGTTGCAGGAGGAGCTATGGAGCCATTTTTCCCAAGTTCTGATGTGTGGGCACACTTTCATGAGTTTTTGAGCATGTTTAGGCCCTCAAAAATGCGGGGAAAAAAACAATTCCTTGGTTTCCAATAGGGTCCCATGCACTGTCAGTGCTCAGGCCCTAAGGTAGAAAAAGGAAAAAAGAGCAAGAGTGATGGCAACAAACTGCAGGCAGTGTAAACTTGTAAAACCAAGCAATCAGAGCAAAAACATAAAACAGAATTGTAATATTTCATCATTTTCAAGTGTTGCATCTCTATATTTGCAGTGCATGGTGAAAATAACCTCTTGATTATACAGAAAAGCACTAAAATCTTAAATTAAAACTGTCAATTTTTGGTGTACACAGAAGTAGGAATGCGACTTTCTGCAGGACTTCACACTAAATATAACTATTCTGACGCATTCTATACTCCTTTAAGGTTGCTGAAGGAGATTTTTAAATGCCTTGAATGCAGTTAAGATCTCTGAATTGGTAAGATGTCATTTGCACACAGTTTACCATCTAAAAACAGCTTCTGATTGGAGACGAGTTGTTTGTAGAGTCGGCATGACGTAAATAAGATTCTAAAACATCAAATGTCACTTTTAGCATTTTCGAAAATGGGTCAAGAACAAGTGATGGTTCACTCTAAAGGCTGACTGATGCACTAAAAGACTGTTTTTAAAGGGAACTGCTACAAACAAAGACAACATTTTATGAAGGAAGCTGGTGCTTCTGGTGCTTCGTGGACGACTGATGGAACTCCCAAATCTGCTGGCAGGTTTGAAATGCAATTTATATATATATATATATATATATATATATATATATATATATATATATATATATATATATATATATATATATATATATATATATATATATATATTTTTTTTTTTTTTTTTTTTAAATTAAAGAAACATCAAAATTACATAATTTCTCAGATGCAGAATCAGAAAAAATCATCAGACTTTCCACTTTCATGATGAGGAATTTTAGCAGCCAAAAGAAGAAGAAGAATGAAAACACAGGACGACACTTAGAAGCTTAAATAAATTCCTATTAAAGACTGTGGAGATGAGCTTCCTATCAGTTAGAACATCCAAACTTCTGAGGCGGCTTCACGTGTCTCAACGCTCACGTGTGAATCACACAGAGAGTTATTTATTTCATTCTCCTGCTCAGACCTTGACGGCTAAAAGAAAATGTTGAATTAACCGGCGGTGAACGGCAGCAAAGATGTGGGTTGGGGGGATGCGTTGCCACGGAGACGGCCTGATGAAGTTATCAGCAGCAACAAGCAGGACTCAAAGAAACATGCTTTATAGGATGTCGTGTGGAATGAAAAAAGCCTTTTCTGATTTTAAAGCTAAAAATTAGAGGTCAGGACCCCTCATGATTTTTTTGCTGATTTAAATAAACTAATTAAATTTTATGCAATTGTGCAATACAGGGAAAATCTGTAAAACATCAGTTTAATAATTATAATTAATAATTAATTTACCATTATCAAGTCTTTAATGTGCTTTTTCTTTTTCAAATTTATCTGTAAAACAACAATATGCTTTGCTAATTTAGCGATTTTATTGCTATTTTTGCAGCCAACACGGAAATTAAAAAAATGCTGGGATTTTTTAATATTTTCTCTAATTTAACAAAACAGGGAAAATAGGAATTTAAAAGATATTAAATCCTTAGTATACATTTTTTTAAAAAATAATAAATAAAAACCTGTAAAACTATATTTTTTGCTGATTTAAATGAAGTAAAAAAAAAAAGTCAAACCTTGCAGAAGAGTGGCTTTCTTAAGAATATGTATATTTTTGATGCGGATATTAGTTACAGTTTTATTCTGTATCATTTTTTTGTTGTTTTTTTTTAATTTTACAGTCAATGTATTTTTTTTCTTTGATTTTACTAGATATTATCGTTTATTTAACTACCCTGGGAAAAACTATCAAACAACGATTATTATAAAATAAAATTAACCATTTTTAAAATCCATAATATAGATATTTTTTCATTCAAATAGTAACAAATACCTGTTAAAACTAGCATTTTTTTCTGATTTATTTACAAATTGTTGTTTCTTTTAATGTTTGCTGATTTCATAATATAACTATGTAAAGTGTCTGAGTATTTTTGAAAAGCGCTATACAAATAAAATATATTATTATTGTTGTTGTTGTTGTTGTTGTTGTTGTTATTATTATTATTATTATTATTATTATTATTATTATTATTATTATTATTATTATTATTATTATTATTATTATTATATTATTATTATTATTGTTATTATTATTATTATTATTATTATTATTATTATTATTACATTTTATGGTCAAATGAATAATATAAAAAAGGAATAATTTAATTACTGAAAATACAGATTTTTCATATAGACATTAGTTTAGTTTTTTTTACAGTAGTCATTCATATTTTTTCTATGAGTTAAAAAAATAAATAAGAAGAAAAAATCTGATATATAATAAGATACATAATATTCTTTAATGCAAATGATTTTTATTTAAATAATGAAAAATTTCTGCATTTTTTTGTTGATTTAATTCAATAAAAATCATGTAATTTTATGGTGAAAGGTTGCAAAAGAATGATTTACTATATGCACTTTTTTTTTTAAACTGGTCTTCTTTTTTTACACATTTGACCTCTTTCAATATGGTTACCATGTAAATTACATTTTTTTTCTCTGACTTCACTCATTATTTTCTGCAACTGAACAAAACTGGGGGAAAAAAATCAAGATAAGAGGAAATTGTTCAAAAAGGACAGTAAGAAACATTGATGCTAACAGCCTAAACTGCCATCATGTTGCGATTAAGCTTATTTCAGAGAATTCTGCGTATTAAAGCCTCATGCAGCTCATTCTTTACATACTGAGCATTAATGTGAAGATGATTTTATGATCCTGCATGAACCTTTACACGCTTCTTTACTGCCGTTCTGATTCCTCCTCTCCTCTGCTGACATCTTTCCCCTCCTCGTCTTGTTCCTCGTCTCTCTATCTCTGCATCAGGATGCACTCAGAGTCAGAAACCCTCTTTTCTCAGCCGGCCGATCGTGGCCGATGATGAATCCACTAAACCGGGGGCTCAGCTTCCTGCTGCGACTCTGCAGGGACGCCGACCGTTCACGCCGAGATGGATAGATTCAGAGATTAAAACAGAAACGAGGAAGATAAAAGAGGAGTGTACACACAGCAGAGATAAGTTCATGATATCAAACCCCGAAGAGCAGCATCAAAACCAATCGATATGGTGGAGAATCGATGGGATCGGTGCAGAACCGTCCTGGAGTCCAGCGATCAGCCTCTCTAAACACTCCAGCAGAGTTCCCCTCTGCAGCAAATCAATCTGTCGTTAAAGCCTCAGCTGAGAGGCCAAAAAGGAACCCAGGAAACGGAATTATTCCCACAGTGCACTCATAATTACACAGACAAAGAGAAATAACAGCTCGTATGATTTCATCCGGAGAGCAAATTGCTTCTTTTTAAAAAAAAAATCTTATATAAAACCCAGACTGGTGCGACGTGTGAGGCCGTTCCTGTAGCTGAACTTCAGAGACAGTCGGCCTGTCAGAGCAGGTTTCTGTTCTTAGTGAGAATAAAAGCGCTGCAGCAGGAAGTAGAGGATTTAATTCATAAAGACTATCATGAAGATGCAGCGTTTGGTCCTGAAAATGCCACAAATGTTTGGACTTTCTGACCACTGGAGCAACATTTAGAGGATTTAGTTCCACTCTTACTCTACGAGCAGACTCATGGAGAACACAAACGGAGACACATTATGTGATAAAAACATCCCAGCCAACAGTTTCACACTATTCTGCTCATCGACAGCTGGTAGCAGGAAGGAGCCAAGAAATGCAAGAAAAAGTCAAGAGACAGGACTGCAGCAAACCTGTTTCTAAGCACAAAGATGGTTTAAAAATGTGAGAAAATGGCTTAAAAATGAAAAAAATGGATTCTGAAGAGGTTTTAAGAGGAGATGCAGTTGTTAGGCTGGTTTGTTCGCAAGAAAAGTTGGTTTGTTTAGACTAAAAATGTCATTAATGCAACATCAACACAATATCTGTGAATTATGACCATTTTAATACATTTAAAAACCTCTGTGCTATGCAAGAATGTAAATTATATGTATTTTTTTCTACATATACAGGAATATGTACAATGTTTTTATTGATGTCCAATATATATTGGCTTTCTTTACATTCGACAAAAGCTCTACAAGAGGACGAGGTGTTAGAGGACGCAAAGGAGTTCCGACCGGCACGCCAGATACAGTACATGAAGGAACTTCTAGAAGAGTTGGAACTGGTAGACATGTAGGCGCAGTTGCTGGTTAGTTCACTTGTAACCAGCTGGTGACATTTACGAGTTAAACTACTAGACATTTATGTGGTAAATGACTATTATAGCTGGAAACGGCTGATTTTTAATGGAATATCTCCATAGGGGTACAGAGGAACATTTCCAGCAACCATCACTCCTGTGTTCTAATGCTACATTGTGTTAGCTAATGGTGTTGAAAGGCTCATTGATGATTAGAAAACCCTTGTGCAATTATGTTAGCACATGGATAAAAGTGGGAGTTTTCACGGAAAATATGAAATTGTCTGGGTGACCCCAAACTTTTGAACGGTAGTGTACATCTAAATATATTTTACAGATTTCCCCTGATTGGCTAAATTACTATGATCACTGGAAAAATAACAGGGAAAAAAAGCTTTGATTTACATGTTAAAACAGGCCAAAGAAAATAGTTGTTTTATAACATTTGACCATGAAATGACACCTTTTTTTTTTTTTTTTTTTTTTTACTGTATTTAAATTAATTTAAAAAACATGTTGGTATTTGAAAGAAGAATTATGTATATTAAGGGTTGAAAACTGTAGATATATTTTCTAACTGATATTTTACAGATTTTCTATGTTTTGGTAAATTACAGATATTTACAGTTTTTTTTGTTTTTTTTTAAAAATGGCAAAAACTGTAAAGAATGTTCACATCAAGAATCAATTACTTTGCTCACAGTTTTTGACAGTACAATTAGACCGTTTCAGTGTTTTTGTATCAGCTAGAACTATCAATATTTTACAGACACTTTCCACTGTTTTCACAGTTTTTTAATGTCGCAGGTATTTTTGCTGTCAGATTTTCACAGGTTCTTTAATAAAAAAATTTTCATCGTTTACTTTCAAGATAAAAAAAATTTGTTTTTTTTACTTTTTTAACTTAATAGTTCTCTGGATGAGAACATCAAAAGGGCAAAAGAACTGTTGGCGAGTTTAACCGATCAGTGCTAAAACCCACACAGCAGTTTTTCAGGTGATGTTTCTGCAGAACGTACTTTTTTCTAAGATAAAAACAGCCCTGACAGACATTCTACAGCAAAGTTCCTGCAGTCAGAGCATGAACAAAGGTTTGAATTACCCTAAAACTACCGTGAAAAACATCTTATTGCCTACAAGGACCTAGAGCAACTGGATGAAAAAGAAAGTAGACAAAAGTCTGAAATTAAAATGAGGAAAAATGGGAGAATAAAATACTGTACCTCCTACGCAACTTAAAAAAGAGCTGGGAGCTGGGAGCTGGGAGCTGTCCGCGGTGCTGAAACAGAACTCAGGTGCTTTATGAGAGGAAATAATATAAAAGCTCTCCGTCCTATTCTGCATTTTTCTATTTCTCTGAGGGCAAAACATCCATTAGGCAGCCAAGTATTTAGTCAAATACAAAACAGCGTCTCTTCCTCTGCGAGGTCTAGCTGCTTCAGAGGCCGAAGCAGCAGCACAGAGGAGACCTAAACAGGAGACGGGTGTCAGACTCCATCATCCATCCCATTAGTCAGCTCCACAACAGGACCAGGAAACCTTCACAAGGGCACCATTGCAGCTCCGCATCAGAACCCAGAGCATGGAGTGGAAATCCACGGAGACGATCAATGGGAGGATTAGGGGATGAAACAGTCCTGTAGTAGTAAAAGCTGTAGTAAAACCAGAGCTGCAGTGATCCATCATCATCTTCTGGGCCTCGCTGTGTGCAGCTTTTTAATGCCGGCGCTGGTTTATAAAAGATTCCAGCTTTATGTCAAACTGATGAAAATATCTTCCATGAAACACAAGAAACAGTCTGAATTCTAAGAAGCTGCTTTGTAGAAATAGATCTGTAAAATAAACTCTGCCTTTAAAAGTGTGGGATAGTTAGACAGCTGAAATTAAGATGAATTTCTCTCTCTCTATATATATGTATGTATATATATATATCTGCTGTGTATGTATGTATATATGTATCTATATATCCATATGGTGCTGTTTCCAATGTTTTTAACCCAGATTACTCAACAATGGTTTGTCGCACAGAGAAACCACTAATATCATCAGAAACAGCAAATTCTGCTGTTTATTAAGATGTTTGTACACTAAAAAACAGTGGAGACTTTGTGATTTATTAAACTGAGAAGCGTGAGAGTGGAAATAGCTAAAGAAATTCCGAAAGACATGATTCAATGTGATAATACTTGTAGATTTTTAGCCTTTATATTAAGTGAAAACATTATTTTATGTCATAAAAATTGTTGTATTTTTCGATGTATCTTGCTATAAAATGGTGGCAGTGGAGATTTATTTTCATATTTGTGAAGAGAAAATTGTCTGAAATGTGGAAATACTAGAATATGATACTGTTTATAACCCTACCCCAAGCCATATGCTGAAAATCATACAGAATTTTGCTCCACTTTCTAAACCAGATTATTCAATGATGGTTTGTCGCACAGAGAAATCACTAATATCATCAGAAATGGTAAGTTCTGCTGTTTATTTAGATGTTTTGTACAACATAAAACAACAGAGACTTTGGGATTTATTAAACTGAGAAGCAGAAGTGTAGAAATTGTTTGAGAAATTGTTAGATATTACTTTACAGTTGTCTTCAGTCTTCAGAACGTTGTTCCTTTAATATATACAGATGTGCAAGAAGCATAAAGCGAAAATTTCACCAAACATGATTCCGATCCTGCCATCTGAGATCCCCACTGGGTTTGAATAAACTGATATTTAACAAAAGGTCACTTCATAGCAGCGCTCCAGTATGAGAAAGGAGCGTTTGGTGCATCACGACACTTTTGATCAACCGCTAATTCACCATTTCAGCTCTGGGTTTCAGGATCAGGACAAATCCCATATCAACCAGTTTGTTGACCAACACTGAGTCTCTGTAGTGCAGCAAAGAAACAAAAACTAAAAACATGAAATGGCCTCAAGCGAGACGCCAAATCCCTTCTGCCGCTGCGCTCTGGGCGACCCTGACCACCGAGCAGCGAGGCAAACAAGACGCGAATTTCCCTCCAGGACCAATAAAGAATCACATTTCATTATTCTTTCAGTGCCTTTTGTACCTCCACGAGGATTTCAAGCTGTCTTCCCGCACAGCTTGTGGAAACCCGTCGGGATGAATATATTTCTGGTTTCCATTTTGCTCTCGTTTGTCAGCTCATTAAAGCGAAACACACAGAAAACTGAACAATACACCGCTGACTTCTGGCTCATTTACCAATTAGCCGGTAAACAGAAGATCTCCGAGCTGTTACGATCAGTTATTGGCAAATATACGATCAATCCTGCTAATTAAAGGCAGAATCAGCAAATTAATAGTAAAATTCATCACCAGATTAACTCTATAAGTCCAATTTTCTAGGGTAATTTCACTTTTAAGCTCATATTTTGACCATTTTATCTTGTTTTTCAAGCTAGATTTTTAACTTGTATATATATTTTAATTAGCCTTTAAAGACATGAAATTCTTATGTTTTTACGTGTATCTTACCAAAAAAATTATGATTATTTTTTCGTATCTATGTAGTCTCTAAAATTGGGGGAAAATATGTATTAAGTGCCTTACAGACATAAGTTTAAGACAGTTTTTTCCACAAACTTTTCAAATTCAAAATGCAAATCCAATATTTTGAATTTGTTTTTGCAGAAGTTTGCTCTAGTTTCTAAACCAGGTTACTCAACGATGGTTTGTCACACAAAGGAACCGCTAATATCATCAGAAACAGCAAATTCTGCTCTTTATTTAAATGTTTTGCACAATATAAAACATCAAGGATTTTATGATTTATTAAACTTAGAAGCGTGAGGTAGGAAATAGCTCAAGAAATTACAAAAGATATAGATTTTTAAAATATTAATCTTCATATGAAGGGAAAACACTATTTTATATTATGATATTGTTGTATTTTTACATGTGGCTTGTCATAAAATGTTGGCAGTGGAGATTTCTTTTCATATTTGTGCAGAGAAATTTGTCCGAAATCTGGAAATACCAGAATATGATACTTTATGCAACCCTAACCCAAATGGTAAGTTGGAAGCATTGCAGAATTTCGCTCCAATTTCTAACTCAGATTACTCAACGATGGTTTGTTGCACAGAGAAATCACTAATATCATCAGAAAGGGCAAATTCTGCAGTTTATTAAGATATTTTGTACATTAGAAAACAACAGGGACTTTTTGATTTATCAATTTCAAAGCAGGAGTGTAGAAAAAGTTGAAGAAATTTCTAAAGAGTTTAGACTTTACAATTTCCTTCAGTCTTCAGGACATTATTCCTTTAGCATTTACAGACGCTCCGGTTTCACTCTCTTAGTAATACATTATCAACATATTGTATGGTATTTGTGAAGAGTAGTCTCTAAAATTGGAGGAAAAAAATATGCACCTGAGTGCCTAATGGAGTTAAATTTAAGACAGGTTTGTCAACAAACGTTTAAACTTTAAAGCGCAAATCCAATATTTTGTGCTGGCTTTTGAAGAAATTTGGCCACAATTGTAACCCAGATTACTCAACAATGGATTGTTGCACAAATGAACCATTAATATCATCAGAAACAGCAAATTCTGCTGTTTATCTAGATATTTTGCACATTTTAAAACTGCATTGCCTTTGCGATTTATTAAACTTAGAAACATAAGTGTAGAAATAGCTCAAGAAATTGCTAAAGGTATTACTTTACAGCTACCTTCGGTCTTCAGAACGGTATTCCTCTAATATTTATAGATATGCAAGAAGCATAAAGCTCCGGTTTCACTCTCTTACATAATACGATATCAACATATTGTATTGCATGAATATTGATGAGTCTAGATGTTAAAATATCAATGCAGCAGCACAACAACAACAAGAGCACAGGGTGGGGAGATGGACAAAGAGCTGCATGCAGGATGTAAATATGATAAATTTGATGCAAATTCAAGAGGATTTTTTCTCCTTGATACATTGTCACACAGACAAGCAAGTAGCATTGTTGGAAAGGTCGATTTGTGCAGTTTCCTTTGATATGTGCAACATCTCGCTGCAGTAAATACTTCAGGAGCAATTTAACCAAAAGCAAGGGATGTGGCTTTGGAATGAAACTGCATCCATATACTAAAATAAATGTCAGCTGCAGCCACATTTCTGACACAAAAACTGAAAACTGCTGGGAGATTCTCAAATTAGACTCAGGTTCAACAGTCCTGTTATGCTGCGGGTGAAATTGACAGATAATATCTAGTATAATGATCTACAAAAAATATTATTTTACACATTAAGCAGTAAAAATAAAAAAAATGTACAGACGTGTGTCATGATCTAAAATAAAACTCATTTGTATTAAAGATTAAAGGATGGTACATGTTTCTTCTTATCTTGATTTTTTCCCCATTTCATTCAAGTAGAGATAACAATGACAAAAACGAGACACAAAACGACAAAACCGAGAAACAAAATGACAAAACCAGGACACAAAAGGACAAAAATGACAAAAACAAGACGCAAAATGATAAAAACGAGACACACATCAAAAACCAGATACACAACAACAAAAAATAGACACAAAACTAAAACAAGACACACAATGACAAAAATGATGAAAACGAGACACAAAATGACAAAAACAAGACACACAATGACAAAAACAACAAAAATTAATCTAACAGGAGGATTTAATGACAATTTCAAAATAAAAGCTCAGCGATTCATTGAGAAATCCTCGTGTTGCATCAAATCATTAACGTGGAAAACGCGTTTCTCTGTAATCTGCTTTTTCAGCCACCTGAGGTTTGCAGAATCCACCTGAATCACCACAGCTGGGAATTTGTGAGCAACGGCTTGTTTCCTTCGAGAAAAATACTTTTTAATGCAATCAGAGGCGATTATGCTTCAGAATTCTTACAGGGGGAAAGAAAAAAGCACACAAACAAAGCGGCTCTTAGTAAGAGCAGAGGCTATTAGCAATCAGAGTCAGTCTGCAGCAGCCGACTCACTTAAGACACTCTGGGCCTTTCAGAACGGAGTGATTATGTTTTGAACAAGCTGTTCTGCAGAAACAGGAAAAAAAACACAACTCCTGGTGGAGGACGATCGTAGCTCTCAACCACCACGGTTGTTTCTGATCAGTGTTTGCTCCTATCTGGAGGTTTGAGGGTGCAGATCACAGCAGAAAGCTTTTTGTTCAATTGCTGTAAATGGCACGAATCCAATTAGCTTCTCCAGGCTGCCGGCAGCTCGTCATTCACTCCAGCAGCCTCTCCTTCGCTGGAACCATCACCTCCAAACCTTCCACCATCAAACCTAATCCCTGTGCTTTGGGGCTTTTTCTCAGTTTGAAGGGCAAAGATCAGCAAACGTCCCCAGTTTACCTGCCTCCTGGAGGGAAGAAGCTCCGCTGGGCCTTCAGACTCTCCACGTCCTGTTTAGTGTCCATATAATCAGAGAGCTGGATGTGCAGCCAGGAGGAGAAACGTGAAATGATAACCTGAGGCCTGGGAAACCGGCCAGCGCTGCCAGTAAACTCATCCCACTGATCCCAGCCCTGCCTCCACTGACTGTGATGTCATCCTGATGTCTGTGAGGAAGAAGCTCCTCTTTCACTTTAACCTTCTTTAAACAGTTTTGCTTTCTCCAGGCCATCTAGATTTTAAATCATCTGATGTGATATAACTCGTATATATACACTGCTGTTCAAAGGTTTGGGGTCACCCAGACAATTCCATGTTCTCCATGGAAACTCACACTTTTATTCATGTGCTGACATAACTGCACAAGGGTTTTCTAATCATCAACTAGCCTTTCAACACCATTAGCTAACACAATGTAGCATTAGAACACAGGAGTGATGGTTGCTGGAAATGTTCCTCTGTACCCCTATGGAGATATTCCATTAAACATCAGCTGTTTCCACGTAGAATAGTCATTTACTATTGTATTTCTGATTCATTTAATGTTATCTTCATTGAAAAAAGCTGCTTTTCTTTCAAAAATAAGGACATTTCTAAGTGACCCCCAAACTTTTTGGGTCACATCACCCCAAATATATTATTCTTCTTTCATTTTTTTTTTTCTCAACCAATTCACATCACCACACTGGCATCCAGCTGGTTTTCTAGATAGCCAACAAATATCCCCAGAAGCAGATCCTCTGCTGTTAGCTAGAAGAGCTAATCCAAGGAATTCGGCGCAGCAGCTCAGTAGACGGATTAACATCCACTCTGATCTCTGGTAAACACAAACTAACCTCCATAACATCTGTGACCTCTTGTTGTGTGAAGAAGTGAATAAAATCTCTGCTCTAGTCGACATCCAAGCTGTATTTTAACCCAAATTATGATCTTTTTCTGAACCAAACTGGTGCCTAAACTCCAAATGTGGACTTTTGTTTCTCATTTTAGGTGCAAAATTGCAGCTGCACCACAATTATGAGAATAATCTGCAATGATAACGTTCAATTAATGGGCTGAAAACATCCAAAACTGGTGCACCAAGTGTCTAGATGAGTGGCTGAATTTTGTGGAAAATGTGCAAAATGACACTCAAAACATCCTACAAAACTTAGATTCACATCCACAAAATTGCAGTGCAGATAGTCTTCTGGTTGGCCAACAAAGATCCTCATGCTGTTAGCGACAACAGCTAATCCAAAGAATTTCTAATAGTGCTGTTGACATTTTTTCCTGTACTAAAAGGAGCTTTGCAACCTTCGGTAAACTTAGCAAAAGGATGTATTTTAACTCAAATCATGATCTTTGTCTAAACCAAACCCAGTAGTCGCATGCCTAAACGTCAAATGCAGACGGTCATCCATCTGTTTGGGTGCAAAACTACAGCTCCACCACAATTATGAGATTCAATAATAGCGTCCAATTAACGGGCTGAAAACATTAAAAAAGTATCTAGAAAGGTCGCAGAATTTTGTGGAAAATTTGTGCAAAATGACACTCAAAACATCCTAAAAAACTTAGATTCACATCCACAAAAATTGCCGTGGAGACAGTTTTCTGGTTAGCTACCGAAAGTCACGATGCTGTTAGCAACAACAGCTAATCCAACAAATTTCTAACCGCGCAACTGACATGTTTTCTGTACAAAATGGAGCTTTCAACATGTGGTAAGCATAATTTTTGCAAAATGACTCTCAAAACATCCTAAAAAAATGTAGATTCACATCACCATCATTTTGGGTGCTAAACTTAATCCACTAGAAGCAGATCTGCATGCTGTTAGCTGCAACAGCTAATCCAGAATGTGCAAAATGAAGCTTTGCCACATGTGGTGAATGTAGTTACAGGGTGTATTTTAACCCAAATCTTGAATTTCTTCTCAACCAAACTGAATAGCTTTGGTGTCTAAACTACAAATGTGGACTTTTGTTTCTCATTTTAAGCGCAAAATTGCAGCTGCACCACTTTTAAGAGAACGATCCACAATGCTAGCATCGAGTTAATGGGCTGAAAACATCCAGAACTGTGTCTAGACAAGTCTTTTTGTGGAAAATCTGTGCAAAATGACTCAAAACATTCTAGAAAAGTAAGAGTCACATCCACAAATTGCCGTGCAGATAGTTTTCTGGTTGACCAACAAAGATCCTCATGCTGTTAGCGACAATGCTAATCCAAGGAGTGCAGTTGACATGCTTTCTGTACAAAATGGAGCTTTGAACATATGGTAAACGTAGCAAGAGGATGTATTTTAACGGAAACAATGATACTTTCTGAAACTTAACCCAGTAGTCTGGTGTCTAAGGTCCAAATGCAGACTGTTGTCCATCTTTTTAGGTGCAAAATTGCAGCTCCACCACTAATAAATGAGGAAATAACAGCCTGCTGAGACTAGCCAGACATGGAGGATTTCCCTACTGAGCATGTAATGCTGTTGTCCATTCATAGCATCAAAAACTGGTGCATCAAGTGTCCAGATAAGAGACAGAATTTACTAGCAAATGTGTTTAAAACAACACTGAAAGCTGACGGTCATATCAACAAATCGGCACGCAGATTAGCCAACAAATTCTGCTAGCTTCAGTCGCTAATCCAAGGAATTACTTTCTGTGTTTATGTTTAGTCTCAACTCAGATTAATGTGCAGATTATCACATCCAATATTAGGCCTTTTCTTCTCTCTTTTTAACTGATTTATGACAAAAATTAAACCTGCACCAGCCAAACACTGAAAAGTTCTCTTTAAATTCAACATGAAACACAATCATTTCAAATTTGACACCAAGATTTGAACTTTTCACTGCAAATGTTGGTTCTAAATACGAGCTACGTGTCTTCTAGATGACTAGTGAGTCCTCCTCTAACTCAAAGTCGAGTGGAATTAACCTGGAGAGCTCGTTGATGTGCACATTTCTCCACAGCAGAGGAGCCTACAGGTAGAAAAAGGCCTTTGATATTATGTTTAGAGCTCAGTTCTTTCCACACGAGCGCCTCCTGTACGTCTCTCAGCACCTCGGCGAGCTCCATGACAACAGCTGCCAGGTTTTTTTTGTTTTGTTGGGTTTTTTTTTAACAGAAAGGAGGGTATTTATGAGCACAACATGGAGCACCACTCATTTCATCCAAAGATCCAACTGGGATCAGCCCGCTTGAATTAATTTCCAGACTCCAATTCCTCATTTTGGTCATCAGAGACTAAAAACGCAGGGATGGAAGGACTCCTGCAATTCAGTTAAGGTGTTTTGAAAAGGGCAGGAGGGCATTATGAAACCGAGCAGCAGAGATCCTTCAGGAGGAGGACGACCAACATGCAGACTCACCATAATCTCAAAACACACAAATCCATTTATTATTCACTGCTGGAAACAAAATGGGAAAGACTGCTGCTGCAACCTTCCTGCCCGTCGCCATAGAAACCACCTGAATGACAGACCAGTGTTAGCTTTTCTGATGCTGCATCATAAAAAAAAAAAAAAAAAGCTTCTTTTTTTATTTTGGTTTCCAGCAGTGATTATTTCAGGGAAGAGAATCCACTCTCAGCCTCCCATAATCCTCCTTTCTTTCTCCGCACTAATTGGATAAACTGCATCCTCCTGCTCCAATTAGAGGAAGCCTTTTTTTTTCTTTTTTTTCTCTTTTGCTCCCACAGCTCCTCTTCTCATCCGGCACCTTTAAACTGCTCAGCTCACCTGATCTTTTGACCCGAGAGGAGCTTTAAAAAATAAATAAATAAATAAAATTTGCGCACTTTTACGCAAAATCCGAGCCCATCAGCGGGAGCGCATTAGGAGAGATTACATCATTTCTGTACATAGGTGGGCTAACAGAATATTAACTGCAGCAGAGTGTGCAGGCGTTTTATTTTATCTGCAACAAACGCGGTGCAGCCGCAGGGATTGTGGCTGCATGAGGAGGTGGAGGGGGGGGGAGGATTATTCGGGGATGTCAGCGGCGGAATGTCGCCTCACCTGAGCTGAAATGGGAGCTGCGGGCGAAGCCGGCGCTGAAGAACACCGAAGACATCATCATGACCAGGAGGAGCATCTTCAGAAACCCAGAGGCGAACTGACGGGGGCTCAGATCGGAGGGACGGGAAAACTAGGCAGCGCTGGTCCCCGAACGCGGCTTCATTTCTCCTCTCCGAACCGGCGCTTGGCGATTCCGCGTCCGTCCATTGATGCTCCGGTGTGAAGCCGACCCGCAGGCCGATGTCTCGTCTGTATTCCTGCTTAGATCAACTCCTAGATGTAGATTGTAGAAGGATGGAGAGCTGGCGGGGTTTAAGTTGGATTGAATTTCTCCTCCTCTTCTTTTTAAATTTTTTGGCCGCAGAGAATTACGCACACTTTTACGCGACACCTGGACGCGCAAACATCACCTCTTCCGCAAACACGTCAAAAAGCACAAAAAGCGCAAAAAGAGCTTCAGTTTGGCGTCTTTGCCGCCGGAGCTGTCCGAGGTGCTGACAGCCAGAGCGCCATCTTGCTCCGTAATGCGCCCGAATAGAATTTATGGAGCGTTTTTTTTTTTTTTTTTTTGCGCCCCGTCTGCAGGAGGAGAAGGGGGAGGGGGCTGTGGATGCTGTGATGTACAGTAACAGGAGAAGAGTGGATGGTGAGGGCGGGAAGTAGTTTTGCGGTACAACTTGAAAAAGGCTGGGGATTTTTGTTCTTTAGTTTACTATTTCAGTGCTTCTGCAGACATCATTCTGTGATGTAACACCGGAGGGAAAGGGCTACACGGCAGGACTTGGCTCTCCGGACTCTAATCCTTCTGTTCATACATGTCGGATGAGGCCCCCTCCCCCCACCTGACAACATCCATCCCCCCCTTGTCCTCCCTTCATCCTCCTCTCTGGATTCCTGGAGTCAACTTTTCTCTCTCTGTGCATCTCACTATGGTTGGAATTCTTCGTCACCGAGCTGCCAAATGATCTGTCCTGAGCACAAATCCAGTCTTCGCTCTGCTCTTTGTGCCACGGATGAGCAGTTATGCAATGCATCATGTATTATTAGTAGGTTTTCTTTGTGTACGACGCCAAGAACACATATGGAGCTTAAAGAAACAAAACATTACATAAGGGAGAAGCTGTCTGTAAATGACAAATCGTTGTCTTTTCTGCTTTCCTGGGTGATCTGATACGTCCATTTTCAGTCATTCGGAAGTGAAACAATCGAGCACAAAGCTCAGTTTTCTCTTTGTTCTAAACATCTACAAATGGTTTCCAGCAACAGTGAGCCTGTCGCAAGCCCCATGGAAGTACTTTTACTGAAATAAAAGGAGTAATACTTTGAGAAAAAGTCCTGAATTCACAGTTTTGATAAAGCACAGGAGTGTGAGCTGCAAAATGGAATCAATCTTTAGCCAAAAATGCAAAGAAAAGGGAGAGTTTTTGGAATATAAATGGCTAAAGCAAAGGCAATATTAACTGCTTCATGTACTGATCTGTGCATTTATTCAGAATTTCAAGCTGGTTTTATATTTTATTTAGTTCTTATTACAGTTTTATCTTGATTTTCTAAGACGGCGCACTTCATTTTCAAACTGCATTTTAAAACAAAGCTGATCTGCGTCCAACAAGCATTTTAGCTCAGTTTCATTAATAATTTCTGTGCACACAAACACGCCTGAATGCACACATCGCATGAACATCTGTGTGCATTCCCACTGTACATATATGAATATAAAGCTGGAGGCTGCTTCGTTGTAGAAAACACTGCAGAGGAAGAACAGGATTGTTGAAAAATGAACACCAGAGGTTTCCTGAAATCAACAAGAGCTGCTAGAAAAAACAACAAAATCAACAACTCAAGTAATTGATGATCTATTTTAAATAATCGCATGCAATCAAGGCAGATGTTTGTTTAGGAGAATCAGCAAACAATAAGTAGTGAAAGATAAGAACCGATCAGAAGCCAACATGAACGTCTGCATCCTCGTTTCCAAAGCCTCAGAATCAACCGTCCAAACGAAAACACAACTTGAGTTTGCAGCATTTTCTAAAGTTTCCATTTTTGGGTCCTAAAACTCCGGAACATTGTGGATTTTAGCCATAAATGGAGCAGAAGTTGTGCCTTTTTTAAAGAAAATAAAGATGTCTTAGTGTGGATCAATCCTAATTAAGTACAACTGTAGCACAGGAGGAAAGAAAATGCACAAGCACTTCTAAATTACAGCAAAGTAAGATGAGATGAGATAAGACAAGAAAAGAAAAGGTGCATTATTATCGCAGTAAAGTGGATGATAGTGCAAACATTGCAGGAATATCAGTAGAAAAATTCTTTAAAATTAATTGAAATATGTATAAGTTCACACATTTTTCTTAGATTATTTTTCTTTCAGAGAATATTTTACTGATTCGAGAACTGCACATTTCTTAGCATTAATTTATGGAATTAATTAACACATTTCTTCATTCATCACCTGATAATTCTACTAAAATCATCACTTCATGGTTGTACGCTTCCATTAACCAATCAGGTTGTAGCTTCCTTCCATGTCTGTCCACACTTTCTAAATATCTTATGGGTATTAAATGTCATAATTTCATCATATTATCTTGTCAGACAGCCACGTAAATGTTAGCATAATTAGCATTAGTGTTAACAAGAGATAAAAAACTGGAAATATTTCATCAGAAATGACAACATGAAGTCATGTGACATGTAGCATTAATATAAACAGCAGAAATAATAAATGCATCCACGATGACAGACAATAATAGAAAATAAAACTTTTTTTAAATACTAGACGATCCAATCATCACTAAAGCAACAGATCTATTGACATTATTGTTGACATTTAAGGTGCACTGACTGATTCACATTGATGCTCATCCACCAATGCAAGAAAAAATTCCACCTTAAAAGATAAGATTGTTTTCATTGTTACAGCAGCAAAGTGGATGATCGTGCAAATATTTAAGGAATATCAGTGGAAAAGTTGAAAGAATAATAAACTAAAATATGAACAACTACTCGTTTTGATTGTCCAAGTTCCTCTGGATGGAAAGAACATTACTGCATATATCAGAGATTCTTTCACAAATAAAAACACAAGAAAGTGTAAATAAATTTGCTTATTTATCTGTATTTATGGTGGGAGAACCATAAATACAGCAACCAAATTTCCCCCGTGGGATTAATAAAGTAGTTCTATTCTATTCTATTAATATTACACAGGTTGCAAGTGTAGTATTTTAGTACTTAGCTAGTGTCAAAAACTCAGTCTGGATATATAAATTCTTGAAAATTGTTGACATTTTCTGCTTTTAAATCCATTTTGTGCTCCTTTAAATGTCTGTTGAGGCTTGAAGACTCAAACCTGGTGTCATTTGAACGTCTAAATTCTGCCTTGAATGTCTAAAAATGACCAGAAGTGGTTCCAGAATCTGAACTGGACTGAAATAATCAGCACATCTGTAAGATAAGTGGTTGTTGCAGCTGTTTACAATCATCGTGTTCCTTTAAACTGCTCCTTCTCAGGCTGCTTCTATCTTAAACAACTCACCTCCATCCCTCCTCTTCTTCCTCCTGCAGCCCCAGAAAGGGATCCAGCTCCAGGAGTTCTGGTCCAGCTCTCATCCATTCACCTCAGTCCTGCAACCACAGATAAACAGGAGAAGTCCCCATTATCTCACACATTCACACAGAAAACCTCCTTCACAACCTGAACCAGCAGAAACTGGTGCAGCCGGTAGAAATCCACTTCAACATTTAGAGTCCACAAAGAAAAACACACGAATCTGACTTCAGCTGCAGCATTTTACTGTTTTACTGCATGGAAATAAATATTACACAACTGAATATGATCAGACTTCTGCTTAGTTTGTCCTGCAGAGAGGAATGTTTTTAAGTTCATTTTACTTTGTTTTCAACCAGTTTTCTTCATTGGGGGTTCATTTCTTTGAGCATAATTGAGATTTTTCTTTGTCAGATAATTGGAAATAACAGAAAAATGCAGCATTTTCTGTCAGATAAGGAACAAAAGATTCACTGCCTTTACTTTGCATGCTTGCTGTGTCATTCTGAGCCAAGAAAAACTACATTTTATTATATTATTAAAATAGTTTTGTTGTTTTTGCACATTTTATTGCATTATTTAATGTAAGTAATTACTTTTAGTGAATAGATTTAATAAATTTCTTAATTTATCACATGATAATTGTGGCAGTTTACTTCAATGTCAGACCAACCTTGACCTTTTGGATATAAAATGTCATCAATTCATTTTTTTTTAATCTTGTAAAACATTTGCAAATATTTCCGAATGACAATATGAAGTTCACGTTGAGCATAAATATAACATAAATAGCAGAAATAACAAAAGCATTCATGATGACAGACAATAAAAGGAAATAAAACTTTTTTTTTTTTTTTATACTAGACGATCCAATCATCACTAAAGCAACAGATCTATTGACATTATTGTTGACATTTAAGGTGCACTGACTGATTCACGATGTCACTCCTGTACTGCTGCAAGAAAACATTCCACCTTAAAAGCTGCAGGTAGCTGCCAGTTGTCTTTCAGCTCCAGTGAATTTAATTTACTTTTTGCTCTAGTTTGTGTGTTAACGAGTAAAAAGATTATGAAATGTCACAAAAACTTTTTGAAACAATTAAAAAAAATGACAATAAAATAAATATAATCTTATTTAAAGCCTTTATTCCTGCCTGTATGTGTCATTTATCACTATTAGTGGTGAAAATCCATCAGTGTTTCGGTCTAAAGTTAAGTGAAAAAAATGCATTTATTTTGAAAAATGGAGAAGATGGTGAGATAATCTGGACATCATCCTTTAGATGGAGCACTAAGCTGATTTTTCTGTAAATAAAAGAGTTACAATCCAATAGAATTAATCATAAAGTCAGACTAACATTTGATAAAGTATTAAAAACATTTTTTTAATAACATGCAAATTCTTTTTTTTCTGTGAATTTACTTGGCATTATTTGTATATTATCTGTAAAAAATAAATTGAAAATAAATCAATGCATTATTTTATTTTTTTATTAATGATAATAATAATGATGATACTACTACTACTATTACTACTACTACTACTACTACTACTACTACTACTACTACTACTAATAATAATAATAATAATAATAATAATAATAATAATAATAATAATAATAATAATAATAATAAATAGTAAAATTAATAATAATAAAAATAATAAGAATCTTTCTGCGGATTTATTCAAAAAACAGAATTTTTTATGTGGATATTATTTAGAGTTTTGACCTGTTTATTTTATTTTTTGTTAAGATGTAAACTTTTTTATGTGATTTTATTGGCATTATTTGCAATTTAACAGAAATGGAAACAGCTGTAAAAAAATAAATAAAATAAATTGCCATTTTTATATCTTTAATATACATACATTTTCTTTTGATTAACAGGAAATATTCTTAATAATGAAAAGGATCTTTCTGCAGATTTCAGTTGAGTAAAAAAACGTGTAATTCTATCATCAAACACCATAAAAAAAATCATTTATAAAAAAATACAGATTTTTGCACAGGACATTATTTATGGATCTGACCAATTTTTTTTTTTACAATTAACGTTTAAATAAATACTATTTTCTGTGACAATTTTTTTTTTTTAAATGTGCAATTTTAGAGACAAACACAGCAAAAGACTGAACCACAGTTTATAAAAACACTAATTTTTTGATGTTATTATTTAAAGTTTAAGATATGGCTCCAAAATGCATCATTCTCTGGTCTCGCTTGAAGCTCATTTTAATAAATTCATGTTTTCAGTTTTGATCTGCAGCAGAAACCACACTGACTCCTTTCTAGCTGAATAAATGTAACCTTTAAACAGAACAGATGAACACAACCTTTAAATGAAGTTAAATCTGTGTCGTTTTGTGTTCTAATAACTGATTTTTCTTACTGATGAGGAGGAAGAAGACGATGCTGCTGGAAGGAAACCGTCTCTGTTTTCCTATTTTTGGACATTTTGATTTCTCTGACAGGAATATTCCTCCTAAATCTTTTCCCTCCTCCTCCTCCTCCTCTTCCTCCTCTTCTTCTTGTTCCTCATCACGTCACTCCACTCTCATTGTGTTGCACGCCGGCTGTTTCCGTGGAAACAGAGAGGAAGAGGATGAGAGTGAAGCAGAGGAGGAAGAGCTTTTTCCTCTCACATCAAACGTGTGGAGCTGCAGGTGAACCGCATTAAATCCACGTGTCTTTATGTTTTTATTTGGTTTTTATCTTAACACTGATGGAATTTAAACGTCCATCCATAGCATCCCAGGAGGAGGATGGGGGAGGATGGGGGAGGATGGGGGAGGATGGGGGAGGATGGGGGAGGATGGGGAGGATGGGGGAGGATGGGGGAGGATGGGGAGGATGGGGGAGGATGGGGGAGGATGGGGAGGATGGGGGAGGATGGGGAGGATGGGGAGGATGGGGGAGGATGGGGAGGATGGGGAGGATGGGGAGGATGGGGAGGATGGGGGAGGATGGGGAGGATGGGGAGGATGGGGGAGGATGGGGAGGATGGGGGAGGATGGGGAGGATGGAGGAGGATGGGGAGGATGGGGAGGATGGGGAGGATGGGGGAGGATGGGGAGGATGGGGGAGGATGGGGAGGATGGGGAGGATGGGGAGGATGGAGGAGGATGGGAGGATGGAGGAGGATGGGGGAGGATGGGGAGGATGGGGAGGATGGGGGAGGATGGGGAGGATGGGGAGGATGGGGAGGATGGAGGAGGATGGGGAGGATGGGGAGGATGGGGAGGATGGGGAGGATGGGGAGGATGGGGAGGACGGGGGAGGACGGGGGAGGATGGGGAGGATGGGGGAGGATGGGGAGGATGGGGGAGGATGGGGAGGCTGGGGGAGGAGGGGGAGGATGGGGGAGGATGAGGGAGGCTGGGGAGGAGGGGGAGGATGGGGGAGGATGGGGGAGGCTGGGGAGGCTGGGGGAGGAGGGGGAGGATGGGGGAGGATGGGGGACGATGGGGAGGATGGGGGAGGATGGGGGAGGCTGGGGGAGGTGGGGGAGGAGGGGGGAGGCCTTGGGTCACTCTTCTGAGCTCCTCCTCTCTGGTTTCTCTTGTAAACTCAGTCAGAAAGAAACTTTTTAAACCATCGACCGGGAGCCTTTTATGATTCGTTGCTTTCGTGAAAAGCTGTCGGGGAAATTCAAAAGCAGCTTCGTGGTCGATCTGAGAACAATGCAGCGTTTAATGGTTCCCGAGGAGCTGACATTTGGGGGGAAAAACGAAACAATTCTGCTGTCGTCAAAATGTGATATTCTGAGACTGAACTTTATTTATTTTAAAGGACGGTGAAAAATTACTGCTGAAAAGTGCTGAATTTGAAACTCTGATGTTAATGTGGGATCTAATCTAGAGTTTAAACTGGATGAATCTACATAAATACATGAAGATATCCAGCATTTACTTTTATCTATCATGTTTTATCTGAAAACAGACATAGATAAGTGCTTATATTCCAGAGTAAAGTTAGTCTTCTACAGTAAATGTGGGAAAAAACAGTAAAAATTATGTAAATTTATGGTCACATCTTGTAAAAGAATGAAAGTACAGATGTTTGATGTCAAAATTATTTGCTGATTTGAATTTAAATTTTATTTTCTTACAGTTAAGATGCTTTTTTCTGTTATTATTTGTCAATTTCTGTAATTAAACAAAACTGTAAAAATCTGTAAAATAATATTTCTTTGCTGATTTGAACACAGTAAGAATAGTATAAACATATTTTATTATTATTATGAATAATAATAATAAGAAGAAGAAGAAGAAGAAGAAATTATCATTTATAAAAATACAGATCTTGGATATGACATTATTTATGGGTGTGACCTGATTTTTTAAACTATAGTTAATATGTAAATCAATACTATTTTTCAAATAATTTATCTGGCATCATTTTAAATTTAACAGAACAGCAAGTCTGTAAAAACAACTAACTAAAGAAATAAATGTTTAAAAACTTACATTTAGTTGCCATTTTTGTATCTTTAGTATGCATTTTCCAAAAAACAGCAAATAATAACCATAATAATCACAATAATAATAATCTTTCTGTAGATTTCAATACAGTAAAAAAAAAAAAATCTTGTAATTTTATGGTCAAGCACCATAAAAGAAAAAAAAAGCCCATTTATAAAAATACTGATTTTGCATAGGACATTATTTACGGATCTGACCTGATTTAGTTTTACAGTTAACGTGTAAATTAGTAGAATTTTTTCTGCGATTTTATTCAGAATAATCAGTAATTCACCAAAACTAGAAAAATCTATGAAATAACGGTAACGGTTAAGAGTTAAAAACTACTTTAAAATGTTCATTCTTTATACTGTAATGTTCACATTGTTCATTATTCTGAGCTGAAGAGTCACCAACAGCTGCTGACGTCTGGAAAATAAGTTTTATTAAAACGTCTTTAGAGGAGGAAACACCTACAGCAGAGAAAATACCTGCTGGTTCATTCAGGAATCCTGCTCCTGGGGTAATTAGGAAGTCTAAATGTTTGTTTGTGTGCATCTGTGCTGCCGCTGGAGTTTCCTCCGCAGGCATGAACCGCGTCCACGGGGAAGACGAAGCGTTTAAATCACAGTTTTACAGTCAAACTCTGCAGGGAGAATCCTAGTCGAGGTCTTCTCTGGGTAACAGATAACGCCCCGACCGTTTCAAACGACTCTGTCACAGTTATTGCGACTGCAGCCGTGTGGTTTCTCTTCTGCAAAACAGCAGACTGTTAACTGTATGAGAAAAAAAAGAAGTCATTTTGCTTGTTTACAAGCTGTGACCCCCGCCGGCTGTTTCTGTCTTCAGAGCTGCAATTAAATGAACCAGAGGAAGCTTTTTGTTCTGCAGCTTTGTCCCAACAAATTGCACATATTTTACGTAACTGTGAGGCATTTTTATAAACAAAGCTCTGCTCTGTTTGTGCTTTTCTTTTTGTTTTTTTGCTCACCTCCCATTCAGACTCCAGTTTTCATTCGTTTCTGTACAGTTCCAACCTGAAACATCCTGAAATGTGCAGAGCTGACACTTCCTGGAGGTTTGACTAAGTGGACTTTTATTGGTCCCCACTTCCTGCATTGATTGGTTTCAACCAATCAGACATTTGCAGGCCTTCTGCAGCTCCAATCAGATTGATCAGCCTCCTCTGGTTCAGTTTTTATGGATCCTCTACTGCAGGGTTTGGTTCAGGAGGCACATATACCAGAAACTCAGAGCATAATGACCTATAAATATGTTTCCCTTTGTTTTAGTGCAAAAAAGTCATGTTTAATGACATATCTTTTTACAAAACATGAACAACATGAAGTTTCTTAAGAAAAATAAGTTAAATTTCAACTATATTATGCCTCATTTTATCATTTACACATTAAAACGTATAGATCAGTTAATATTTTACTTTGTGATCAAACAAAATTGAGAAATTATTTGAAATTTACAGTTTTACAAATTTACAAATTGCAGCTGATGCCTTCTCTTTGCATAGCCATTTATATTTGACAACCCTGATGTTTATTATCCAGATCATCCATCATTTGATACCACAATTCTTGCAAAAAAAAATTTATTAGCCTTAAAGTCAAGGGAAAGCATGCTTAACATTATGAAATTGTGGTATTTTTTACATGTATCTCACATAAAGTGCCAGCAGTACAGATATTTCTTTGTTGGATATCATGAAATATCAGAACCATGATGATGGGAAACTTTACGACTTAGAAACTGGGGAATATCTGAGCTTGAAACCTAACTGAAATAAAACCTTTATTATATTTATTGAAGTGCTTGCATGCAGTACAATATTTGCACACAAGTGATGTGGACTCATTTCTTGTTGAATGGCAGCAGAAAAGCAAATCTTGCATTTTGTGTTTTCATACAAAATAGAAATGAAATAAAACTTAATAAAAAAATTTAAAAATTGAATTGAATAAAAATAAAAACAAAGGTTAAATTAAATTTAAATAACAAAAAATATAGAAAATACAATATAGAAAAAATCAACAGAATATACAAGAGTGACAGTATTTTTTTAAGAGTATCCAGAAATGTGCAAATGAGAATGTGCTACAGGTTTTGCTCAGATCAAAAACAATATCTAGTAAAAAAAAAAATAATAATAATTTTTAAAAAAAATTAATTTGTTAACTGTAAGAAAAACTGGTCAAAACTGTAACTATCTACATCAAAAATCTCTATATTAAGAATAATAATTAATTTTTTTACAATGTGGGACTATTTTATTATATTTAAATCTGAATAAATATTGTTGTTTAAGAGATATTAGTCATTACTGGAAAGAATTATATATCTTAAGAATTGAAAAATGGTAAATCATTTTTAACCTTTTTTTTTTTTCTTCAAATCTCAGACAATACCTCATAAGATACCCAAAAAACTGTATTAATTTACTTGTTACCTGGTCAAAAATCCTTATTCAAATATAATAATTCATTCTTTTACAATGTGTGACTAATTTACTGTATGTAAATCAGTCAAAATTGTATTATTTCACAGATAGTTCGGATAGTGAAATAATAACAATAGAGAAATAATAGTGGGCGATGCTGTTTTACATCAAAATCTGAAGATGTCATTTTGTGCATTTTCACAGTTTTCTGACATTTTATTCAATCAAAAACAGAACCAGCGGCTGATTATAGTATTTTGCCATCATGTCAAGTTAGACACTAGAGAATAAAACACGTCAGTATTTAACCAGTTTGAGGTTTTTTTTGGTCTGATAGGAATAAAAACGTCTTGTCGATGCCACAGAGCAGCAGTTTAACTCATCATTAGGAGGTCTTCTAATCCTCCACGCTAATGTGTGTCGGCTAAATGTGACGCCTCGGCTGAATACGTCTTTATGGAGTCACTTTCAATTAGGAGGATCCTTCATCGCCACATTCAGGCGTCTTAATGGGATTAATTACACTTTTCTTTACGCCAAAGATTCTCTTTTTTTTTTCTTTTTTTTTAACAGAAAGAGCAGCAGGAGAGGCAGGACTGAAAAGATCTGGGTTGTTAATTCCTCCTTCAGACAAACAGGAACATTGAACCTTTGGATCAATACCTGAAGAGTGACTTTACTTGGAGGCTTTGGCCAAATGGAACTGAAAAACAGCCCCCTTGATCTCAAAAACTGAACACAGTAAAAGACTTTAAAACATAAAAGAACACTCTAATCTGAGTGGTGGCTGAGAGGTTCTCTTTTTTCAGACAAGTTAAAGATGTTAAATGTCTCCTTCAGGTCAAACTGGTCCACCAGAGAAATGTTTTTTTTACCCAGTACATTAATAAAAAGGTGTCTCAGCTGGTCTTTTCCCTCAATAAGGTTTTGACGGCAACAACATAAACATCAGATGGTCATCAGAGATCTCTTCTTTGCAGATGACATCGCCCTGATTACACAGCAAATCACACAGACTGAGGAGTTGCTTTACAGCGTCGAAATCTCTTGTGCAAACATTGGTTTGCATATAAATGTCAAAAAAGACTGAGGCTACGTCATTTAATGCTAACACAGACCAACAACTAATCACGAGAAAAGGAAAACTGATGGCGTCAAGTATCTGGGATCATAGAAATTAAAAAGCATCTGGAAGAAAACATTCCTCTCATTCCAGATTTGTTTATACTAGGAGATCGGGGAGCATTGGAGAATTTAACTCCTTCACATGTTCACAGTTCAAGAGGTCAAACGTTAGAAACAAGACTAATAAATGATCTCAAATATACTGTAACTAAATCTAACTATAACTTAAAGTCAAGCTTTGTTTAAATTTTCAGTTTAATGGATTTAAAACATGTAATGAAGCAACATAAAGTGTCATACACGTTGGATGGTGTGAATTTAGAAAACTAAATAATGAATATTCTCATCTGAAGTCTATGCTGTGTGATAAATGCATAAATTGCAATTTGATCTGAAACTGTTCACATTTGCTGCTCCACAAAACTGTATTTACCGCTATCTTCAAGCTAAATGCTAACATTTAACAGGTGCACGGATTGCATTGTGAAGATATAGTAGCATGCTAGCCTGCTAATGTTTGCTAATTATTGGCAAATCTACTTAGAAAGATGACAAAATGTCACTTACCGTGCTCAGCGACCAGTTCTCTGTTGTTTTTCCACATTTTAATGACGCAAATGTAACCCGTGTGGTTTTCCCTCTGCGTTGTGTCTCAGAAAATGAAGCTCAGGACCAGGTCTGTTGTCTGGATCACTTTTAATGTCTGTTTGGATAAAATAAATCACTCATGAGCTGGTGTGTTTTGGCAGCAAGTTTCCTGTCTCTCTCTCTGGCCAAGCAGATTACAGCTCTGCATATAAAACACACATGTACAAAAACATAAAAAAAATAACCAATATCTTACGAAAGAAACAATTATAAAACATATTAATTAGAATAAATCAAGACAAATAAATATTAATGCAAATACAATATGCAGGAAAATACCTTCAAATAAATCTAATATTTTAGCAGCAAAATAAACAAAACGCATCCAGAAAACTAATCTATTTTATCTAACACATTACAGAATAAAACAAGTAACATAATAACAGCTATTCTCGTACCTGTTCGGGTAAAAGAAATCACTCATGAGCTGGTGTGTTTCGGCAGCAAGTCGCCTGTATCTCTGAAAAAAATAAATAAATAAATAAACATACATTCAGAGTGGCAGGGGAGGCTAACTGCTAGCGCTAGCCTAGCAGTTAGCTTTACACCCACCCTTGCGATAAAAACACGTATTTGAGCAACAAAACTTCACGAAAATGACTTAAAATTATCTTCACACTAGACAAAATCACCCACAACACTTAACACTACACTTAAGACACAAATAATAACTTATAAAAACTTAGGTCAGAGGAGCGTGTTCAAACTTTGATTTACCTTTAGCCACGCAGATTACAGTTCTGGCCAGAGTGCGCGTGCTCGGTGCACATTGCCGCGGGAACACGCACACAGGCTCTTAAAGGGACAGGCACGAGAATACGTGAACATAAAATACAACTAATGGAGGATTTTAGTGAAATACAATGTCATATATGACAATCTGTTACACAAAGCTAGGTTAGACGCTTTACGTAAATGTTTCTGCTGTGCGAAACGAACTTTCAAATTTGTGAAGCTTTGACTACAAGGAATGCGGCAGAGTTATGTGACGATCGCTGTACATTTGTCTGTTACCAACATTGCTCAAAAACAAACTAATGGATTTGGATGAAATTGTCAGGGAAGGTCAGAAATGACACAAGGACCAAGTGATTAGGTTTTAGCAGTGATGCAGCTTATAGTCTGGATCCACGGATTTGTTAAAGATTTTTGTATCATTGTGAGATAGCGGCACTGTAACCATGACAAGTGAACACTAGTCAGCTGCCTGCTGATGATCACATGATTGTGATCCTACTATAAATCCACCGCTGTGACTTATCAGGAATTATCCATCAGAAATGATGCAAGGAACAATTGATTAAATTATGGGGGTGTTTCTGAGCCCCATCAATTCTCGCCGCCCGCTACATATTTAGGCCACGTGATTTGGCATCCGTACATAACATACACATGCATAACACACACCTGTGCTCAGCGCAAGGTCATTTTGTTTGTGGGTACATCTATATTAAATGGACACAATCTATAGTGTTGTGATTTCTGCCACGAATTTGAATCTGAAGCCGTCAGAAATGATGGAACTACTGAGCAGCCTTGGCAGAGTGCTGCGCTCTCCGAGTGTTTTTCTTCTTTTTGTTTTGCTTTGTGTCCTTGCATATTATGTATGGGAATACTTAGGTGTGTGTGTGTGAAGTATGTGTGAGTCTGTATGTGGGCTGGTTTTAAGGCTGGACTTACAATATTTACTGATCTGTGTATTAATTGGGGGGAAAAAAAGCATCTGGGAAACAAACATCGATCGAGATATCAAAATCCATCTCTAGAATCAGTTCTATTCTATGGAAGCAGTACGTGGACGCTTACAGATACTGAGGAAAAATCACTCAATGGCACATTGTTACGTACGGTCCTGAACATCTCCTGGAGAGACCATTTGACAAACAACGAGCTGTATGGAAGATTACTGATAGTTCAGATAGTTTATGTTTATTCTAGATACCACAGCGGCTGGTGCTGTTTTACTGGTTAGTTTAAGTGCAATCTGAAGATGTCACTTTGTGCATTATTATTATTTTCTGACATTTCATGAAGTAAATGATTAAATATGCAATAAACAACATAATTGGCAGCTGATTAATAATATTTTTGTGTGTCATGTTGGGATTTCTCAGGATTAATACACATCATATTAGACACATTAGAGAATAAAACATGTTAGTATTTAACCTGTTTCTTGTTTCTCTATGTAGTTTTTTTTTGTCTGTCAAGAATAAAATCAGTGATTTTCTGTAAACCACTGCCTTTAAAAATGTCAAACCCACTTTATAGGCTAAAATAACAAGCCTCCATTGTTGTATTTCCTGCATGGATGTGGCGTTATGTCCAGAAACCATGATTTGTTGTTGTTTTTGCGCCCTGAGAGGTAAAATACACTGAAATGGAGAGGCTGAAAGAGTAGATTTTGGAGGTGATGTCTAAAAAAAAAAAAAAAAAAACAGTACACAGTTTCTGCACAAACACTAAGCTAAAACCAAGACTATACTTGTAATTTGAGGGAATGAACCTTTTCAAATGCAGCGTTATTCTGTTCTGGTGCAGCCTTTTCAAACACATGTACACAACTGATTTCTTAAATATCCAGCATTTAATAATATTTGTGAAATTCTGCTGCAGTTCTGGATTTGGAGACATGAGATGTTTTCTGATTTCACATTCTGCAGATCGATACCCAGCAGGAATCCCATTCTGACAAGCAGACAGCTGCTCTTCTATAAATAATGTCTCCGAGGACCAAATCTGCACAGAAAAACGACAAAAGAAACTAAATATCCCAGGCAGCTGCAGGGTGATCACTGATGTACACGCAGTCGAGTTTCTCTGCTCATGTGTTATTTAATGCCGAGTTACGTAATTGCAGCGGCTTCATCCTGCAGAGCCTCGTGTCTCGGCCTCGCAGATCTGGTTTTGTGGGCTGCAGACCTGATTACCTGAAGGTGGCAGGAAGTCGACCGACGCCCTGATTTCTGATCAAAGCTTCTCAGGAACAGCTGATGTCCTCGGCCTTTTTTGCTGGCATCAGAAGAACAGCAACAGATGTTAGGAGTCAGTTTTAATAAGTGACTCGAGGCTTTAGAGAGATTAAATTCCTGTCCTGAAATCAGCATTAAATCTGAAGGAAGCCCAGAAATAACAAAGAGTGATCTAAATCTTTATTATATTTGTAAAACTGCAAAAAAAAAAACATTTCACTGCTGTTTATCTCCACGTGAACCACATTAGACCAGGTCCTGATCTAAAACCACTAAATATAGAAGAATCAAATCTGGACTACATGATGCCAGAGAAGCTAAAAACACAGTTTCTGATTCGTAAAAGCCTTTTTCTAATTAGAAAAATAAATCTAAATCTCTATTATATTTGTGAAACCGCAGAAAAAATAACATTTCACTGCTACTTTTTTGAATGCAAACCACATTACACCTGGTCCTGATACTGGTCCCACTCAATATAAACGGGTCAAATCTGGACTGCATCATGTCAGAGAAGCTTAAAATTCTATAAAACACAGTTTCTAATTCCTGCAATAGATTATATTTCAGGTCTGGTTGTCTACATACAACAGAAAACAGTGAAATCTCTGTCGTTCTGGATGTGCTCCAATGTCTGAGGGTATTTTAACGCAGCATTCAAACCTCTGGTGTCCGTCTTTGGAAGGAACCAGAACTATCTCTACGGAGGTCAGAAGACTGTGTCCTTCACTGCTATTCATGATACTTTTGAGATGGAGGCAAGCTGAAAAAATCCAATATTAGCTGATCTTTTGAAGCTTCTTTCTGTGACCTCTGCTCAGGTACAGAAGTAATCCTTTATTTGATGATTTAATCTGGTATTTTCACTCCAACCTGGCAGCGACTTTCCAGTTATTATTCTTTCCTGTATTTTTATACTCTCCTGTAAGACGCCGTGTACTAGCTGTGGAGTATTTATACCTCGACCTTTAGGTAACATTGTGTGGTAGACTGGTTCTGGATGTAAGGCAGTAACACTCTGATCGTGTGGTTGGTTGGTTGGTTGGTTGGTTGGAGGCGTTCAGGGGTTTAAATTTATCACATATTATATATAAAGACATTAACTGATGTTAGGACAGAATAATCTGACTGAGTGCCAGACTCTGAGACACTCTGGCAGAAGAGTTTCTGGCTCCGGCTCTGATTTTATTCAGCTTATTTATGTGACAGCTAACCTTGAGAGGAGAAGCCAGAGAGCCTGTATTAAAATGACGAATATAAAAATAACTTCTGTAGGAGAGGTGTCTGTTAAAATGAACTCCAGCAGCACTAAAGCATTCAATTTAAAGTTTCCACTGCAGAAATATTACTGAGAAACTCTGGCTCGGGAACACTTAATTAAAAGCATAATAGCAAGATTGTTGACTTAGATCAACCTTTAAAGTTGAAGAGAAGAAGAAGGGGAAGAACAGGCAGAAGAAGAAGAAGAAGACAAAAAAGAAAAAGAAGAAGGGGAAGCAGTAGAAAAGGAAGAAGAAGGGGAGAAGAAGAGAAGAGGATGAAGAACAAGAAGACGAAAAAGAACAGGAAGAAGAAGAAGACAAAGAAGAAGAGGAAGGTGAAGAAGGAGGAAGAACAAGAAGAGGAAGAAGAAGAACAGGAAGAAGAGGAATGAAGAAGAAGAAGAGGGGTAAGAGGAGGAAGAAGAAGAAAGGGTAGAAGAAGAAGAGGAAGATGAAGAGGAAGAACAAGTAGTAGAAGAAGAAGAAAAATAAAAAGACGAGGAGGAAGAAGAAGAAGAGAATAAAGAAGAAGAAGAGGAACAGGAAGAAGAACAAGAAGACGGCGGATGAAGGCCACCGATATATCAGAGACCCAGACAGGAGGTCGTCATTACCAGGAAACCTCCAGCAGAGGACGTGTTGGAAACAGGAAAATAAGATGTTGACCGACCAGCCTGTAATGATTTCCAATACGTCAGCTTTGTTTTTCCCTCTAAAGTGGAAAACAAGCTGTTTCTCTTGAAAACTCACAGACCAAGGGTGTTTGATGTGCATCTTTATAACCTCCGGGTTTCATCTTGATACGAGGGTTCTTGAAGTGCAAATGATGGAGTGAAATCAGAGTGATGAAACAAGGCGGCAACACTCGGCTTCAAAACTCCGTCTTCTGTGGCTTTAATTCTCTGTGGTGACGTGTCCTCTGAGACTCAGAATGTCTGACTAATCGGCCGTGAGTCACCACTTAACCAGGTAAATGAGGTTGGGCTGATCTGGACTGGACACAGCGATGAATAACGACGTCGCAGAAACTGAAGGAAGAACAGCTGCTTGTTGGAGATTCAGTCAGAATGAAGATGTAGATGAAAAAAAAACATGTTTAGCAGGGGATCTGATGATGACATTAAAAACCAAGAAAAGTTTTAAAAATCACGCTGTGCACCAACTGTCTGCTTTAGCATATGCACTCAGTGGCCACTTTATTAGGAACACCTTCTAGTAAAAGGTTGGAACCCCTTTTTGTCTTCAGAACTGCCTTAATTCTTGGTGTCATACTTTCAACAAAGTGTCAGAAACGTTCCTCGGAGGTTTTGGTCCATATTGACATGATAGCAATATCATGGCTGAACATCCATGACGCCAATCGCCCGTTCCACCACATCCCAAAGGTTCTACTGGACTGAAATCTGGTGACTGTGGAGGCCGTTGGAGTTCAGAGAACTCATTGTCATGTTCAAGAAACCAGTTTGAGAGGATCTGAGCTTTGTGACATGGAGCATTATCCTGCTGGAAGTAGCATCAGAAGATGGTCCACTGTGGTCATGAAGAGATGGACATGGTTAGCAACAGTACTCAGGTAGGCTGTGGAGTTTAAACCAGGATCAGTTGGTACTAAGCAAACATCCCCCAGACCATCACACCAATAACACCATGACACCAGCAGCAGCCTGAACCGTTGATACAAGACAGGATGGATCCATGCTTTATGTTGTTTATGCCAATTTCTGACCATCTGAAAGTTGCAGCTGAAATGGAGACTCATCAGATCAGGAAACGTTTTTCCAATCTTCTGTTGTCCAGCTTTGGTGAGTCTGTGTGAATTGTAACCTCAGTTTCCTGTTCTTAGCTGACAGGAGTGGAACCCGGTGTGGTCTTCTGCTGCTGTGGAACATCTTCTTCAAGGTTGTACGTCTCCAACCAGTCTGTCCATTCTCCTCTGACCTCTCACATCAACAAGGCATTCTGAAGCAAACAGCTCACTGGATATTTTCTTTTTGGGACCATTCTCTGTAAGCCCTAGAGATGGTTGTGGTGAAAATCCCAGTAGATCAGCAGTTTGTGAAACACTCAGACCAACAACCATGCCACGTTCAAAGTCACTTCAATCCCCGTTCTTCCTCATTCTGATGCTCGGTTTGAACTTCAGCAGGTTGTCTCGACCACATGTACATGAATAAATACATTGAGTTCCTGCCATGTGATTGGCTGATTAGATATTTGTGTTAACAAGCAGTTGAACAGGTGTACCTAACAAAGTGGCCAGTTTGTGTATTTTAACATCCTTTTCTTGGTTTTGCCGGATTTTCTTTTGTCCCATTAACCTTCTTAAACCTTCAGGTCTTGTCATAGCGGCCTTTTTATTTCAACAAACTCAGAATAAAAACCTCACAGTGAGTCAACCTTTGGTTTTTATGGTTCATGTCAAGACCAGAGGCATTTAGGATTTAAAGGTTACAGAGGAAACGTCATGTTTAACTCACTAATGACCAGATCGATCCAGATTATGTTCCTGATGTGCATTAAAACATCAACTCACGAGTTTCGCAAATGATTTCAAAGCCATTTAATTGTTCAATATGTCTCGAATCCTTGAACAGACACTGATTAAAACACTAAAGTCTTAAAGCCGGACTCTGGACCTCATAAGATTTGCAACAAAGTCTACTTTATGTTTTTATATTTGTTCTGTTTAACATCACCCAAATGCAGCTGAAAGAATAAAATGGTCAGAAAAACACATCTAAGCAACACACAGGATATATAGTAGTAGTTGTAATGTAATTTATGCTGTAGCAAAATTTAATTTCTATTTGGATGAATTGTATTTGTAATATGATGATCACAAACAAGTCTAGACCTTAGTGTAAATATGTTTTCGACTATTCTGTAATGTGACTATGTTGCACCATGTTATTATAATCCTGGGACTTTTTGGCTGATTTGCAGTTTGTGTTTACACAGAACAGATAGGAAGCTAATTTTAAAAAATAAGAAAAGCATCTTTAGTATTGGTGTTGTAGTGTTGTTAATACCTGTGGATACTTGGAAAAAGATTGTTCATGTTGATTCCAGGACTCGAGGAAAGTGCACGTGACAAACTAGCATTTTGGTGCGTCACATACTTTTCAATTTGAAAACACCCAATAAATGTTTTTTTTTTTAATTATTATATATAAAACAAGATGTCTAACAGCTACCTAAAGTCATTCACTACTTCAAGCTAAAGGACAAAATACTAATTTAGGAATATAATAATAATAATAATCTCTTTCATTAACAAGTCAAAAAGCACCCACAGCAAGTGTAAAAACATTCTTTTCTCTATTACAGGACAGATAATGGAAATGTAGCACTTTCCTTTTTTTTTTTTTTTTCCAATGCAACACTTGAATCACGACCGAGTTGGTGGTGATTCATTACAACTGAGCCGTCTGATGAATGTGTGAGTCATGAGGATGATTTCACGTCTGATCTCACCTCGTCTCATCCTCCTGGGTGGGAAACTTGGTCCACAGCAGCTTTCTGGAGGACATGAGGCAGATTAAGACCTCAGAGCAGAGAGTGGAGGTCATCAGGAAGACCGAGACAAAGACGACAGCAAAGCTCAAAATATTTACAAAACAAAGCACAACTATATGGTTTTTTAAAGAGCCCATATTCTGTTAAGACATTTGCTTAACACCTGTCTAGCAGCTCGTCTGACTTTGATTTATTCATTTGTTTTTACAGATTTTCTCTATTTTCTAAAATTACACATATCTAGTAAAAACAAATATAATAAAAACAAAAATTAACTGTAATAAAAACAGTCCAAAACTGTAAATAATGTCCACATCTTTCACAATGTGTCTGCAAAATTGCACTGCACATTAATCAGGAGGAAAAAAAATATTATTTTGCAGATATTCGCCATTATTTAAAAAATAATAAATGTTAAATTAAGGCTGAAAAAGGTACACATTTTTCTAGCTGTTGTTTTTTATTTATTTTTCCTGCTTGGTCAAATTACAAACATCTATAAAATTTATTTCCATAATGCCCACATCAAAAATCTCTATTTTAATAAATAGTAGTGACAGAATTACACTGTTACTGTACTGAAATCTGCTAAAAATGTATCATTATTTTACAGGCATTTAGTTATTTTCACTGCAATTGAGTTCTTTTTTTTAACATTACAGCATTAAATTATTCTTTAATGTGTTTTTTGTTGCTGCCTTTTTCTACAGCACAGAAGAAACAGAAGCTGAAATGAAGCGTTTTAGACAAATGGTGAGAAAAGAACGTGCAGAAATGTACAGTATGAGAAAAATAATATGTGTTTTTAACGTTAAAGCATGTAAACATATTCTAGTAAACCTAAAAATAATTCTTAACCTGTAAACGTGCTGAATAGAGGTTTTTAAACTGTTTATGACAAACAAGATCAATCAGTCTGAGTGTTTTTAGAGGATTGTTTACATAAAAAAAAAAATATGGAATTGACTCCATCTTACCCTTTAAATATTTGTTTCTTTTAAATGAATAAATGTTTTCCAGTCATGGATCCTAGTATGCAGAGCTGTGTTTAAACTCTATTTTATGTTTCTTATTCAAAGTATTTGGTGGCGTACAGACTCAAATACGCAGTTAAACAACAAACAAGAATTAATATATGATTCAAGCCTGTTTCCAAAGATAGATTCTGTCCACTTTACCGACTGTGACGCTGTCAGCTCAGCTCTCTGATGAAGAAACAAGAGGTCATTATTCCGGATGGACATTCTGCACTGAGCTGGAATCACCACTGGGGGGCAGCAGTCAGTAGCTGGCGGAAGCAGAAAACAAAAATGCGCATTTTTGCGATTTCTCTGCAGTGTGCAATCCCACTTACACTTTATTCAACACTTTTTAAAGCTTTAAAACAGAGAATGAGGTCAGCATGATGCAAATGTGCTGCCGAGGTTTGGAATATGACAGGACAAGCTTCACAAGAGGACAAAAATCTAAAATTAATTTAGAAAAATACGGCTTTAGTAGGTCCTTAATACAGAAACACTCACATCTGGCCTCATGTGTCTCACTGAGCTCCCAGACTTGGGGAAGATGCAGAAGAAACCCTGGAAGTAGAGGCGACATTGTTCAAGAAAACAATATATTTTCCTCCTGTGCATCATGAATTGAGGAAATGTGAAGACGGTTGGTACAATTTTCTTGGAATTGCTAGTAAAATTTGCTGTTGAGATCAGGTTTAGCTATTACATTTTGTGCAAAACTATAGCGTAATTCTGTTCTGAAATGTGCACTGTAAATAATGTAAATTAAGCTTGTTTTTCTCCAAGCGTTCCTTAAACTGCTCGTGAGTTGACCAAATCTAAGCTTAAAATCCTAATATTCAATCAAATCACTTTCTCATTTAAATATTTGCCAAAAATAAATCATTTCCTGTACCCAGTTTCTGCAAAAAATAAAATATTCTGCATTTCTTGGTGCAACTGGTAAGTTATTAGTGACTCAGTTGCCACCAACAGTTGTGTTGCAAAAATTCAGAGACTTTTCGGCTGAACAGGCTGTGTTTCTGCAGGACAAATAGGAAACAAATTAAAACAAGAAAAACACTCGGAGAGGGCGGTACTCCACCAAGGCTGCTCATGCCTTGTATCATTTCAGACATAAGTCCTGATAAGTCCTCAGCGGTGGATTTGTAGTAAGATCACAATTATGTGATTGTCATCAGGCAGCTGACGTAGTGTTAACTTGTTGTCATGGTTACAGTGACGTTGTGCCGCTATCTCGCAATGATACAGAAATCTGTAACAAATCCGTGGATCCAGACTATAAGCTGCATCACTGCCAAAATCTAAACAATAGGTCCTTGTGTCATTTCTGACCTTCCCTGAAAATTTCATCTAAATTTGTTTGTCCGTTTTTGAGTAATATTGCTGACAGACAGACAGACAGACAGATACGCCGATTGTCACATAACTCTGTCGCATTCCTTGGCGGAGTAAATATAGTACATTATCTGAAGTATGCAGAGCTCCATTTGTTTTAGTGTTGGTAACAATACTCAGAAAAATGGTGTTCAGGTTGATAAAATTTGGTAAAATAAATTAAACTTTTTCGTTTTTCTTACATTCTACTTGTGTCATACCGCATGGACATTTCTTTTCCTCAAAAAAGCCAAAAACCACCTTCAGCGAGAATAATAACTTCTTCGTTAAATAGGGTAATTAAAAGTGTCCATTAATTTTTTCTAATGCACATAAAAATGCAGTTATTCAGGGTTTCTGCTTAGATTCATACAAAATTGCTTCTTTTACCGCCAAGCAAAAACAAACAACAACAAATAAACCTCATACTTTGCATAAATTTAAAGTTTATTTAAATGAAAATGATTAAATTCAACACTTATGCTGAATGTCCACTTGATACCATTTTTTCATGAACATGTTCACTACCGTTTAAAAGTTTGGGGTCATTTAGAAATTTCCTTATTTTTGAAAGAAAAGCAGTTTTTTTTCAGTGAAGATAACATTAAATGAATGATAAATCCAGTCTAGACATTGTTAATGTGGTAAATCATTATTCTAGCTGGAAACAGCTGATTTTTAATGGAATATCTCCATAGGGGTACAGAGGAACATTTCCAGCAACCATCACTCCTGTGTTCTAATACTACATTGTGTTAGCTAATGGTGTTGAAAGGCTAATTGATGAGTAGAAAATCCTTGTGCAGTTATGTTAGCACATGAATAAAAGTAGGAGTTTTCATGGAAAACATGAAAATGTCTGGGTGACCCCACACTTTTGAATGGTGGTGTATATTCTGTTATTTAATTAATAACAAAAAGTTTTTTACGACAGCAAGGCAACAACTCTTACAACAACAAACAAAAGTGCTTATAGAAAGTGGCATCAGGACCTGGTCCAAAACAACGTAGACTTAAGGCGATAACGGATGTAGAAACAACTTAAAGTGCAACGACAACAGCTGCTACATGTCGCCTCAAAATGACTGATGTACCTTACTCATTTAAAGAGTCAACTTCTTACACAAAATACTAAACATTATTTTTTAAATCAGTCAATGTGCTCCCAATTGGTACAGTTAAACACTCTACTAGGCTTGCTGGTGGTCATTTAGGAAATTATTGCTTCAAGCCAACAGAACTGAGGCTCTAAGTATCGCAATGATTCTGAGAAAACAAAACAGCCACAACATTAAAACCACTGATTGCTTATCTCATTACAACACAATGTTCTGATTGGAACTTTTGGTCGTGCATTCATGCAGACATTACTTTGACGCCTATCTAGGGATTGTTGCAGAACTTTCAGTAGGATTATACTTTCTGCCACACTGCTAGCATTGTTCAGGGAGATAATTAGGAGTTCAGGGTGTTGACTCGGCCTCTAAATTCCCCAAATGTCAATCCAACTGAGCGCTTGTGGAATCCCTTAGCCTAGATCCTATAAGTCCTGGAAGTTGTAAATGTTTTGGTGCCTGATACGACTGGACGCCTTTATTGGAGTCCAGCTACACAATATTAGGCATGTGGTTTCAAAGCTGTGGCTTATTGGTGTGCAATATTTGTAAATTAATATTTTATTTCCTAAAAAAAATGGAATAAAAGGGCAAAAAGTCTCTCGTCTAGTGTTTTGTCACTTGTGGTTCCTGTTCTTGTACTGATTGTAGAGCACTCTTTCTGTAGCCATTTATTAGTACTAGCACTAGGAGAAATTAGTGTTAATAAAGTGTGCGTGGCACAGGACTCATTAGTAAAAATAAATACGTAAAAGACTAATTTTATAGTCAGACTTTGCTGACTTTGAAATGAGCTTGATAGCTGGTGAGATGCTGCACGTGCGCCCCCTATTGACCGGCTGTTTGTAATATACAGAGTCAACAATTCCAAATAAAGTCTAAACATGGCAATAACAAAAAATTAGAGCTCTAAGTAAGTTGGAGCTTCTGTTGTTTTTTTTCTCCCAAACAAACTTAATGTTTTCACAATTGTAATTTGGGTTTCTACCCAAGGTGGAACCTCATGTGTCTGTTTAAGCTGCCCTGTTGGGTAAATCCTTGACCACAAACCGCACAACTAAATGGTTTCTCTCCTGTGTGAACTGTGCTGTGTGTCTCGAGATGTGTTTTGCGGTTAAATCGTCTACCGCAAACGTCACAGCTGTACGGTTTCTCTCCTGAATGGACTATCATGTGCGTCGCAAGATGTGATTTACGGTTGAATCTTTTACCACAGATGCCACAGCTGTACGGTTTTTCTCCTGTGTGGACTATCATGTGTGTTCTAAGGTGCGATTTTCGGCTGAATCTTCTGCCGCAGTTATCACAACCAAATGGTTTCTCTCCCGTGTGGGTCATCATGTGAACCTTAAGATTATTTTGATGCCGAGATCTTTTACCACAAATGTCACACACATATGGCTTCTCTCCGGTGTGGGTTCTCATGTGCGTCTTAATATTATTCTGATGCCTAGATCTTTTACCACAAATAGGGCAAACAAATGGTTTCTCTCCAGTGTGGATTCTCATGTGTGTCTTCAGGTTTTGCGGGTGTGTAAATCTTTTTCCACAAACATCACAACCAAATGGTTTTACTATGTGGACTCTCATGTGTGAATCTACATTTTCACTGTTTACACCCGACTCAGTTGCCCTGGCGTCCTTCCAGCCATCATCACTGTCATCAGGTTCAGGTACACAATCTGACAGAGGTTCCTGCCAATGACAACCATCGCCATCATCATCATCATCATCATCGTCGTCACTGTCGTCAGTCCCAGAAGTGTCTGAAGCGTTTTCATCAGCGGTTGGTTGAACATGATAATTTGGATCTGGGTTCCAGGCTGTTTCTGGTCCTCCATAGTCCTCTTCATCCATTTCAGTTTTTATCCATTTAGTTGGGCTGCTGGTTGCCTCTCTGGTGTCTTCAATTAAGCTCTGCTGAAAATATGAAGACTGAGGTTTCTCTTCATCCCATTCACTCTTCACAGGAACACCAGTGAATGTAAACATGGTGAAATCAGTCTCCTGCTGCCCATTAAGCTGCTCTTCCTCCTGTCTGGCCCACAGTTCCTCCTGTTCCTCCTGTTCCTCCTCTTCCTCCTGTCTGGCCCACAGTTCCTCCTGTTCCTCCTGTTCCTCCTCTTCCTCCTGTCTGGCCCACAGTTCCTCCTGTTCCTCCTGTTCCTCCTGTTCGTGGAAGAACTCTTGTTCTTGGTCCAGACTGGGGCTCCAGGGAACCTCTTCTTTAATCACCAACACCTCCTGGACATCTGCAGGCAACACTGGAACACAGATAAAAGACAACTGTGACTTAACATATATGTTTGTAAAAATCGACAGCAGGTTCAATTTCATTTGGAGGATGACATCACGTTATTTCCAAGCATTTCCGATGAAGTGCAGGGTGGGACTGTAAGCAGAGTTTTCAAGTGAGCCTGCAAAACAGCTGAGTGGAAAAAAAAATGATAAGGAGATGGAAACAATCATTGAAAATCAACTATAGACCACAGAAATTCCATTATAAAATGGATAGAAGTGGCCCTTGGCTTAGTTGCACTAAATGCTGCTGTAAAATACTCTACATCAATGTTACTGGCTTCAAAATGTCCAATTGACTGGTTAATTTTGATTAAATTGGTGAGGTAAGGATTGACTATAGTGGAAAGACAAAGATGGGAGACAGAAGGAAGACTCAAAGAGAGAATTGACGAAAAAAATAAGGAGCTGGAAATGAACAGAAACAAAGCCGGGACCATTAAACATTAACATCTGAAAGTTACTGGCTATTGATTACAAAATGAAGCTAAACAAGTTTCGCCAACAGTTTTACATTGGATTCACTTTTAACCAAGAAGTAATTGATCCAATCCTGGTCCTCCAACCACCAAGAACAGTCAGAAACACACAACACTGTCATTGAGCCGGTGTACAAAGAACCAGAGAGACGCCTGTAAAACAAACAAAGAGAGTCTACAGAGTTTTATGTTTGAACAGCGGAGAACCTGCTGGGTTAAAAGTCCTTTTAATCAGCTGACCTTTTATTTTCCTTTAACATGGACCAAAGCAAAGATCTGTGGTGTGTTAATGATGTAACTTTAGCTAGCACATTTTACTTTGTAGCCTGTTGAGTTCACCTGTCTTTAGCCTACAAGATGCAGATGGTTGATAGATATGTTCATAAAATGTAACTTCAGCATCATGGGAACATTTTCCCCCCATTATTCTAACATTAGGTCTAATAGAGAAACTATGGAGTAAAGTTCTTGAACTACATGTTGCCACATATTTGTAAAGCAGCCAGCGCTTACAAAATCTACACCAACCACAGTTTATGAAGCACCAGTGCACAAAAACTCAGCTGAAGGGCATAAATGTGAACCGTCCCTGCAATGTTCAAAGATATTACAGCACTATATACAGTTGCACCATGCAGTTAAAATGCACCTGTTCAGAGTCAAACACCTTTCTACCAGCAGAGAAGATTGCTATGATAATTTAACAATCAATGGCGATATCCACATAAATGTTAATAATCACCCCAATCTTAATAATGGATAATTAATTATTCACTGCTACACACCAGTGACTTAACTGTCCCAAATACTCCTTCTAAATGCTTGTTTTTTTATTATTATTGTTACATTATATTTAGATTTTCTAACACTTTTTAAAAAATTGTAGTAGCATCTTTTGTTTTGTAATTCATTGCACCTTAAATTGGTTCTTCCACCAGCATGATCTGCACCATATTTTGTTACATGTAACGTGTGAGATACAGGATACCTTGAATTTGAATCTATCTATCTATCTATCTATCTATCTATCTATCTATCTATCTATCTATCTATCTATCTATCTATCTATCTATCCCTACCTAGGGATAAATAAATAAAATAAATAGGAAAATAAAATAAAATAAACCAGATTTTTAAAAAAAAGATTATTAGTATTAGTGTGCAGCAAATAATGAATAACCTTCCCTGTAAAATAAGCAAGCAAGTTCATTTATGTAGAACCTTATCATACACCGATGTTATTAAAAGTGCTTTAGAGACAAATGTAAAAAAAAAAAATGAACAGAATAAAACCGAATGACTAAACAAGCTGAAAGAGACATGAGATGCGGAAAAATAAAAGCATGTACTAGAAAATAAATTAAGAAAAATAATAAATTGAGAAAAATCCAGTGTCCGTTTGTGGCTTCTGAGCTCTCGTCTGCACTACAACAGCTTAATAAAATTCCTGAAATTCCGTCACAGCTGTTGGTTTTCGTGTTTCCCCCTCAGACTTTCTGTTTTCCTTTTTTTTTTTTTTTTTACCCCCGATCAAATATTTCTGGATACGACTAAAACCTGCAGCAGCTGCGAACATCTGGACCTCAGTAGAGAAAAAAAACCCCGGAAAACATCCTCATCTTCACGTCAGCTGCTACCTGCAGCCTCACCTCTCCTCACCCCTCCTCACCCAGCAGCGGCTAGCGGCTAGCGGCACTTAGCATTTTAGCATCAGCTGTCTTACCGGCGGTTTGCTTCAGAACGACGTCCTGCGGCGGATGGAGGCGTTTCATCTGCATTTTCTCCTCCAGACACACACCTCCGGCCCACTGCTGTCGGGCAGATTCGTTCATGGTGTCTCTTCTTCTGCTTCTGCTTCTTCAAAACTAATAACTGGAGGCCGAGTCTCGGAGGAGCCGCGCCTGCGCAGAATCCATCGCCGCCGACGGCAGCACAGTGCGTGTCGGGAATATTTCTGCCAGAGCTCATCGTGAATGTACTAAAACAGCTGATTCGGATTCGATGAGTGAGAATGTTTTGTTTTTATAACCGATTTATTGTTGCGTCTGTCGTTTTTTTTTTAAAATCAGGCATCTGCAAGGACCCCTATATTCTCCGTCAGTCGCCATAGCAACCACAGCCTCCATGTGTTTGTCATTAACTTGCATACTTAAGCAAAAAGCAGCGAATTAACAAAGAAAACCAGAAATATTCCGTAAATTAATAAAGAATATTATATTCTGAAGTGACAATATCGTGTTTATGATATTTTAAAGGCATTTTAGCTGCAATTTTTAGAATGCTTTGCATAAATTCACGTTTTTATTTAAAATCTGACGTAAATTTCAGTCTACATTTACTAGTTTTGGATTTTCTGAGCAGCCTGCACAGAAAATAACATCAAAATATCCTAAAAAGGAACAGCTAACCAACTTTAAACTGTTTTCTCTTAAAGCAGTATATTCATTTATTAACCACGTTCAGTTTAAATGGAAATATAATTCATTAAACCATGAAAATGACTGAAAATTGTAGCAATCTCACATTTTGCACTGTAATATTTTATTTCTTATGTATTATTTTATTGACATTCTCACAAAAACATTTATTTATAAATCAATTCTGTTGCACAGTATTATTTATATGCCTTTGTATCTAAATTTTTTAGCATTCTGAAATTATTTGCTGATATCAGTTGAGTGGAAATTTAATTTCAACTGTTAGATCATGTTTTTTTCTGGATTTTTTTGGTTGATGTTTTATTAAAATAAGTCTACAATAAAAATTATAGACCACACATTTGGTTTTTTAAATTTTGTACATTTTATGACATATAATTGTGTTTTTTTCAACTATTTATCTGAGATTTTGTGCTAATATCTGAGGATAATCATGGAAAACGTAGATATTTTTAAACTTAGCTGTCAGTAAAAACGTCTCTGACTCCGAAGCTTCCATCTCCTAAAATAAAACAGGACTGGTTTGATATTTTCATCCAGAGTATATCCATGTAAATTTATCTAAATCAAAATGTTTCTGCTTCTGCGTATTGAGCTGCAGTGATCGATTAATGTGTCTTTTAACATCTTCTCTGGAATCTCCAACCTTCCCTGGACAGTTACTGAAACACATGGCGCCCCCTGTTGACAGGTTAGTACCATGACTCACAAGAAGTGCATCAAAAACTGTTCCAAAAACAAGTCTGTTTTGGATGAAGGAGTCTCTTTACACATAATGTCATGTATGACTTGCCCTCTGCAAAGGCAGCTGACTCTCAGTATTTACCTTTAATAGGAAAATTTTACCTCTTTACATCTTTCGTCATCATTCTTCAAATTATTTCAAACGGATTAAAGAGTCTTTTTTGGGCTTTAATGCCAAAAAGTTGCAGAAAAGTTTGCTTTTCATTCCCTCCAAATAAGGCTATGTTGAAATCATTTACATTTGTGATGGCTAGAATAATCAGATTATTCAACAGACATTCAGCACTACAATAAAAAACAGGAAACCTGATCTGTGTGTATAATCTGAGTTCAATTTCAGTCTTCGAAATGTATTTTAGGGGAAAGTTCATTTACAAATTTAATGCACCTCTTTTGCTTTAGTTTAGATCTAACATGAAAGGTATAATTTCAAGATTTTAAGAGTGTCCATCACAGAAAAAAACATGAAACCTTAAGAAAACAGTTAGTAAACCTTAGAAAAATGGTTTCTAATAAAGGAGGTGGTGCATTTATCAATTACGTTCATTTTGTTGATCTTTAAAGGATACAAAATTACTCTAAAAAAAAAACTGACACCTTTCGTTGAAGCTAGAAAAGAATTGCAAATTCTCTTCTCCACCTGTTCCAAAGACAGAGCGACTCAAATAAAATATATTCATGGCTGTGGTTTGGGGTTTTGTGAAGAGAGAAGTGACGCTTGAACAGTTTCCAACACTGAAGAGCTTCCTGATGGAGGCAGGCGAACGTAACTTGGACATTTAAATGTCACAGTTTTAAAAAAAACCTTTAAAAATATAAATTATGCTACGGAGATGTGCCAAATATTGCTTTAGCTCAATAAAAGCTTGTATGTTTATTTTGCAATCATAACATTCATGACATTAAAATGAGCAACCTTCATTTTTTACCCTCTGGATCCCAGTTTGTTTTTGTTTAATTGCAAAAATGACTTCAACATCTCTTTATTGCACATGTCTAGTTTAAAAATTCACCAAAAATAAACTATTTCGTCTAGCCAGATTCTGTAAAAAGAAAAAAAAAATCCTGCTCATCAGTGCAATCAAATAGCAATGACTGACGCAACTGTGACCAACAGTCACATGATAAAAATTCAGAAACTTCTGGGCTGAACTGCAGGCAGTGTAACCACACAGAGCAGATACATAGTATGGAAACAAGACAAGTAAAAATAGTTAAATACTTGCAGTCTGGCATGTTTTCCTGAATCTGTAACACCTATGGACATCCTGTCAAAATACATAATTAGGAAATTCTACTTTTTTGCACAGAAACCCTTGCTGAGTTGCTGCTGTTTCCTTAAAAGTGCAGGACTTTATGCAGTTTGGGCTTCAGACGATTCGTTTCAATTTTTCCCCAATAAAATTTTTTTTTAGAAAGAAAATTTAAATTAATGTAATTTATTGTTTATGTCCCTCTGATTAGAGCAGGATTAAATTAACGCCCCATGGATTTCTGACAAACTACCCAGCATACATTATACACACAAGGCACTTTGTTTTCACAGTTTGAGTCTGAAAAAAAGCAGCTGCCCTTGACTCTCTAGATATCCTCAATCCATAATGTCAAAGAACCTTTAAAGACAATATTTTTTGGCAAAGACAAAACAAATTGAAGGAATGCTTTTAACATATTTTAAAATATATACAAGACACAGATAAAAATAATAATAATAAAAGACAATAAAAATGTGGTTCTTGCCAGCATTTAGGAAATGAAAACTTCCCAATCAACCCTGCATTTGTCCAGTTTTTATCACGTGTGGACTCTCATGTGTCTCTTCAGATTTCCTTGTCGTGTAAATCTTTCCCCACAAATGTCACAGGAAAATGGTTTCTCACCTGTGTGGACACTCGTGTGTCTTTTAAGAGTGTATTGATGTCGAAACCTTTTCCCGCAAACGTCGCAGCCGAATGGTTTCTCTCCTGTGTGGACTCTCATGTGACTCTTCAGAACCCCTTGTTCTGTAAATCTTTCTCCACAAACATCACAACCAAAAGGTCTCTCTCCTGTGTGAACCCTCATGTGTCTCTTCAGATGCGTATTGCGACTAAACGTTTTACCACAATCATCGCAACTAAATGGTTTCTCCCCTGTGTGAACTCCGCTGTGCCGTTTAAGACTTCCCTGTTCCGTAAATCTTTCGCCACAAACGTCACATCCAAATGGTTTTTCTCCCGTGTGGACTCTCATGTGTCTTTTCAGATTATACTGGAGTCTAAATCTTTTTCCGCAAGCATCACAACTAAAGGGTTTCTCTCCTGTGTGGACTCGTATGTGAATCTTGTAATGTGTCTTCTGGCTAAACCTTTTCCCACAAAAACTACAATCAAACGGTTTTTCTCCCGTGTGGACAGTCATATGTGTCTTGAAATGAGTCTTCCGGCTAAATTTTTTACCACAAACGCCACAACCAAATGGTTTCTGTCCTGTGTGGACTCCTCTGTGTCTCTTCAGACTTCCCTGCTCTGTAAATCTTTTACCACAAATCCCACAAATAAATGGTTTTTCTCCTGTGTGGACTCTGGTGTGTGATTTGAGATTAGACTGATGTATAAATCTTTTTCCACAAACATCACAACTAAATGGTTTTTCACCTGTATGAATTCTCATGTGGCTCTTCAGTACCCCCTGTTGTCTAAATCTTTTACCACAAAAACTACAATCAAAGGGTTTCTCTCCTGTGTGAACCCTCAGGTGTCTCTTCAGATCTCCTTGTCGTGTGAATTTTTTACCACAAACACCACAACTAAAGGTTTTCCCTCCTATGTGAACTCTCCTGTGCTTCTTTGGAGATCCCTGTTGTGCACGTTTTTCACCACAAACTTCACTACCAGACTCAGGTGTTTTTCTCTCGGTCCAAGCACCGTCACTGTCGCTGCTTTCAGGTCCAGATTCTGACAAAGGTTCCTGCCAGTCACCATCCTCCTCCTCATCATCATCATCATCATCATCATTACTGACTTCAGTCTCAGAAGATTCTGAAGCCTTTCCATCAGTATTTGGTTGTAAACGACTTTTTAAATCCTGATTACTGGCTGGTTCTGGTCCTCTACAGTCGTCTCCATCAGTTTCTGTTTTCATCTGTTTAGCTGAGCTGTTCGTTTCCTCGCTGCTGTCTTCAGTTTGGCTCTGATGAAGCCGTGAGGACTGAGGTTTATCTTCCTCATCTTCACTCTTCACAGGAACAGCAGTGCATGTTAACCTGTTGATATCAGTCCCCTCCTGTCCATTAAGCTGCTCTTCCTCCTGACTGGTCCACAGTTCCTCCTGTTCCTCCTTTATGTGGAGGAACTCTGGTTCCTCCTGGTTTAGACTCGGGCTCCATTCACGAGGAACCTCTTCTTTAATCACCAAAATCTGCCGGACATCTGCAGGAGACACTGAAACACACATTATCAACAACTGTGATTTTTTATATATTCAACAGTAGCACAGAAGTAATTGTTTTAGTCAAAAATACAGATTCTTTCCTTAGATTCCTGTTTAATGAGAAACACTTTTCATTATCATAACAATATTTCCTTGCTATAAAAAAGAAACTGCATAAGACTTCTTTTTAAAATGGAGATGCACCTCAACTTGGCCTGAACAGTTACAAATGGACGAGTGTAATATCCAAATATGTCCAACATTTCATTATAAATAAAACCGTTTGGTGCTACAGAGACGCCTTGACCTACAGATTTTTGTTTGTTTGGTACTGACCACCGCAAAAATGCCATCAGCGTTTTCATAACTTTCTTTTTTTAAATTGGAAAAACAATGCAAACAACTGACATTATCACTAAAATCATGACTCATATCACAGTATCTGTCAAAATGGTCCATGAGTTTTGTATCTGCACCTCACTCCACCCTGAAAACAACACATGTAAACGTTTCTGATCTGATGCTACCATTAGTGGCACAAAATCATTTGTCATGACTTGCGAAGATAACGAGGAATGGTTTTCCAATCTTGCACAGATATGGCTGTTTTATTCAGGTTTTCCAGAAGAATCATGTGCATGGGGTAAACTAAAATATCAAGGTTTCTGTTGAAGTCTTTCCTTAGCTAAGGTTAGAAAAGCGGCTGTTTAAATTTTGTATTGTTTCTTATTTAGACTTCATGCCGCACATAAATAATTGGGAGAGGCAAAATAAAGGTAGCTTATATTAGAGACGGTTCTGCAGATGAACTGCGAGAGTTTGCAGATTTTTTTAAATTCGTGTTAACTACATTAGGTGGGAACTTCATGCTATTTTTTGCTTTTTTCCCCTACATTTCAGTGAGAAATATTGTCCTTTTTACTCCCTTACACTTTTGTGTTGTGTAGTATGTCATATATGTAGTATTAAAGTAGCAATATTTATATTGCAGATTATAATTTTACAAACAAACTGTGCATCCTGTGAATATTTACTCTTTAAGACTAACTTCTGCATGAAAACAAAGAAATGTTTTATAGTTTTGCTGCAGGTTTTTTCAAACTAAACACACTGAAGATGTTTTGTAATTTCTGTAAATGATGCAGCTTAAAAGAGTCACTAAATGCTTCTCCTTCATCTTTAATGCTGCTGATTAAATCCTAAAATTAAACTGTTTATTCAGACTGAACTACGAGGTGTGTGTTTCGCTGTAAACCGTCCGGGTGCTGCACTGAACCGTCACTGTAAAAGTTCCGCCTCCTTTCCACCCAGTCATTAACCGACTAACGTTATTCTTGTCGCTGTTATTTCTCTATCAGTGGTCAGATTGAGGCGAACAGAAGCCCAGCAGCTCGGTTCTTCAGTGAATCGTCTCTTCCAGCCTCCCTCCCTCCCAGTAGCTAGCAGTTAGCAGTTTCCTCCACATCAGCTGTTAAATCTTCTTACCGGCCGTTTGCTTCAGAACGACGTCCTGCGGCTGATGGAGGCGTTTCTTCTGCACTTTCTCCTCCAAACACACACTTCCAGTCCGCTGCTGCTGGACAGAATCCACTTGGTTCATGGTGTCGCTCTGCTGCTCTTCTTTAAAACTAACCGGAGACTCGGACGGAGGAGCCGCGCCTGCGCAGAACGCGTCACATTTCTCACAGGCATCCGCACGGACACCTTTATTCAAATCTTTTTATTTTTGCTTTATTAATCAAAACCTGAAGACACAGTAATTAAAACAAATACTGAATAAACAGCTAAACAGCACAGAAATACAAATATGTAAGTAAATAAACAAACTCTAAGGAATTTATTTAGTCAAACAGGAGTTAAAGTTTCACATCTGAATTGAAAATGTCACAAAACGACTTAAACTCGTCTGAATGTCTGAAAACTTGTTCAAAATGACTATAAATTTGTCAAAAATAATGGAAATCTAAAAACGTGTCCAAAATAACTGAGAAAATTGTCTAAAATGAATTCAGAATTGGTCAAAAACGCCTCAAATTTCTGTAAAATAAATATATTTTAATTGTTTAAAAATAACAAACTTGTCTGAATGTCTAAAAAAATGTATTCAATATTTGTTCAAAATGATCATGAGAGGAAAATCCAAGCTACTGGGTGAACAAAATAAATGCAGCATGGGTCAGAAACAGTGAACAGAGGAGTAAGTTCTTGAAGATACATTCAGCATGGTGAAACATCTTTCTACAGCTGACGAGCAGAGTAAAGAGAAAAAACACCCAGAAACCGCTTGGAGTTCAGATTTAATTGTGGCAGAAACACTTTTTTGTTTTCTTCTTCTCTTAGTCAATGACTCTTTATGGCAAATTTCAAGTGATGTTACTTTGAAGCGATTGAAAAATTTCTTGCTTTGCAATAATACTACAGTTTCTTTAACTGTACACTAACATTACAGTCTGTAGAGGAACAACCCAGGGTTTCATATGACTGGATCACTGTGAATATGCTCTGACTTCATAGAGCATAAAAAGCTCATTTTAAAGACACATTGCCTTGTTATGCAATAAATAAAAACCATACAGACAGACCATCTGTGTTATCGAGATTTCACAATAAAAGTCGTTGATGACTACCTTGAAATCCAAACACAGAAAAAACATGACAACATAGCAGAATTACATATGGCACAACTTTGAGCTAAATGCAGTAGTTAAAATGCTAACATGTTTACAATGACAGTGCAATCAGTGGCTTATTATCTTCATCCAATTTAAACGAAAGAAACTGACTAGAAGGCACTGATGTAAAGATCTAGAATACAGGCTACAGCAAAAGAATCAGTGTCACATATTGCAGCATGATTATCGGTATGTTCAGTGAGATAAAGTGTACAGACTTGCATAAACAATCTCTCTGTGGTAAAATCTGTATGCAAAAGAGAAGCATTAATATGAATCCAATGAAACAATGCAGTACTGTGGTTCTTGACACACTGCCACGCAATTTCTACTCGGTGTGGGCTTTCATGTGTCTCGTCAGACTTCCCTGCTGTGAAAATTTTGCACCACAAACCTTACAGTCAAATGGTTTCTCTCCAGTATGAATACTCATATGTGTTTGAAGCTGTGACTTTTGCTTAAACCTTTTCCCACAGTCGTTACAACCAAATGGTTTCTCTCCTGTGTGAACTCGCATGTGTGTTTGAAGGACGTGCAAAAGTCGAAAACTTTTACCGCACGTGTTGCAACTGAAAGGTTTCTCTCCTGTGTGAACTCCCATGTGTCTTTTCAACGTTAGCTGTTGGCTAAATCTTTTACCACAAAAGTCACAGCCAAATGGTTTCTCCCCGGTGTGAACTATCATGTGCGCTTTCAGAGTTCCCTGCTGTCGGAATGTTTTACCACAATCGTCACAGCTAAATGGTTTCTCCCCTGTGTGAACTGTCATGTGTGACTTTAGCGACCCCTGTTGACTAAATCTTTGACCACAAACATCACAGCCAAATGGTTTCTCTCCTGTGTGAGCTACGCTGTGTCTCTTCAAGTGTCCCTGTTGGCTAAATCTTTTACCACAAACATCACAGGTAAATGGTTTTTCTCCTGTATGGTCTGTCATATGCAACTTTAGACTGCAATGATGTCTAAATCTTTTACCACATTCATCACAACCAAACAGTTTCTCTCCTATGTGAACTGTCATGTGTGACTTTAGATTGCAATGATGCCTAAATCTTTTACCACAAATATTACAGCCAAAGGGTTTATCTTCCGTGTGAGCCCTACTGTGTCGCTTTAGAGTTCCATGTTGGCTGAATCTTTTTCCACAAATATCACAGCTAAATGGTTTCTCTCCTGTGTGAACAGTCATGTGTGACTTCAGTGTTTTTTGTTGACTAAATGTTTTACTACAAACATCACAGCCGAAGGGTTTCTCTCCTGTGTGAATTGTCATGTGTGACTTCAGAGTTCCCTGCTGACTAAAGCTTTTACCACAGACGTCACAGCTAAATGGTTTCTCTCCCGTGTGAACTACCATGTGTCTTGTCAGCGTTCCCTGTTGGCTAAATCTTTGACCACAAACATTACAGCTAAATAGTTTCTCTTGTTCTTGAACTCCCACCTCTGAATCATTTTTCACAATCACACTGCTCATTGTCCTTGTTCCTGAATGACATGTCATGTGTCTCTGAAGGGACTGCTTGTAGAGAAATTGTTTATCACACTCAGAGCAGCTAAAAGTTTTCCCAGTCTTAGATCCGGCATCAACACGTAATTTAGTTGCCCTGGCCTCCTTCCATTCTTTGTCACCGTCTTCATTTTCAGGTGCAGAGTCTGACAAAGGCTCCTGCCACTCATCCTCATCCTCATCTTCATCAGAATCATCAATACTGACTTCGATCTCAGACCAATCTGAAGACTTTCCATCAGTAAATGGTTGTAAATAAATACTTGGATCTGGGTTTCTAGCTTGTTCTGGTCCTTCACAGTCCTCTCCATCACTTTCTGTTTTAATTTGTTTAGCTGAGCTGCTGGTTGCCTCCTTGTTGTCTTCGTTTTGGCTCTGATGATGCTGTAAAGACAGAGGCTTCTCTTCTTCATCATCTTCACTCTTCACTGGAACAGCAGGGAATGAAAACCTGGTGATATCAGTCTCCCCCTGACTGGTCCACAGTTCCTCCTGTTCCTCCTTTATGTTGAGGGTTTCTGGGTTTTGTTGGTCCAGACTGGAGCTCCATTCACAGGGGACTTCTTCTTTAATCACCAACACTTTCTGGACATCTGTAGGGAACACTAAAATACACAGGCACATTATAAACAATTGTAATTTCATAATCCCACAGGTAGATTTATGCAAGAGGTTTTTAATGAGCCCTAAGAAGAACACATTATCAACAGAACAAAAAGTTTCTCAGAGATTTCCAGAACAGTGTTTTCTGATCTCATGAAGATGTGGTAAGGGTAGGTACAAAATAATTTGGTTAGACTAAAAAGATTATAACTGAGGTAAAACAACTACTTTGTTGTCGTTCTTTGTCATTAAAAGTGAAATAAAAATCACTGCTGAGGTTCGAGAAGATTAAAAACGACCATACAAAATGGAGAAACAGCCATTGGTCTCCTGTATCTACTGTTTTGTTGACCTGTCCATCAACCCCAACCTCCTCCATCTGTAGAGATTATGGCTTTTTAACATCAGAGTGCATATATTGTTTCTTTAGCATTAAAAAAAATCATTAGCCTGCCAAAGTGTCAATAACAAATATGACAGTCCTTAGTCTCTACTCCTTTTGTAGTTTTTAGAGTGGTCTTTGCATAGGCTCATCATCAGTTAATTAAATAAAACATGCAAAGTCTCACAAGGAAGTAATAATATTTGATGAGTATGGATTTTTTTTTTAATCAAATCTATTTATTCAATTAAACTCCTTTAAAAAAATCTTTTTCATGTATTTTATTACAGCATTATTTCAGGAAATGCGGTTTGTTTTTCTTAGTGATTGTAGTTCTGGTGTATAATTTAAGATGTTTCAGTGACTCCTCAGAGTCTCTCAAAGCTGCTGATTAAATCCTAAAATTCCAAACTGTTTTTTCAGGCTGAACTCCGAGGTGTGTGTCGCGCTGTAAATCGTCCGGGTGCTGCACTGAACCGTCACCATAAAAGTTCCGTCTTTTTCCACCCAGTCATTAACCGACTAACGTTATTGACGTCGCTGTTATTTCTCCTCCAGTGGTCAGATTGAGGCGAACAGAAGCTCAGCAGCTCGGTTCTTCAGTGAATCGTCTCTTCCAGCCTCCCTCCCTCCCAGCAGCTAGCAGTTAGCAGTTTCCTCCACATCAGCTGTTAAATCTTCTTACCGGCGGTTTGCTTCAGAACGACGTCCTGCGGCTGATGGAGGCGTTTCTTCTGCACTTTCTCCTCCAAACACACACTTCCAGTCCGCTGCTGCTGGACAGAATCCACTTGGTTCATGGTGTCGCTCTGCTGCGCTTCTTTAAAACTAACCGGAGGCTCGGACGGAGGAACCGCGCCTGCGCAGAACGCGTCACATTTCTCACAGGCATCCACACGGACACCTTTATTCAAATCTTTTTATTTTTGCTTCATTAATCAAAACCTGAAGACACAGTAATTTAAAAAAAAAATACTGAATAAACAGCTAAACAGCACAGAAATACAAATATATAAGTAAATAAACAAACTCTAAGGAATATATTTAGTCAAACAGGAGTTAAAGTTTCACACCTGAATTGAAAATGTCACAAAATGACTTAAACTCGTCTGAATGTCTGAAAACTGTGTTCAAAATGACTATAAATTTGTCAAAAATAATGGAAATCTAAAAACGTGTCCAAAATAACTGAGAAAATTGTCTAAATGGATTCAGAATTGGTCAAAAATGGCTCAAATTTCTGTAAAATATATATTTTTTAATTGTCTAAAAAGAACTTAAACTTATCTGAATGTCTAAAAAAATTATTCGATATTTGTTCAAATGATCATGAGAGGAAAATCCAAGCTACTGGGTGAACAAAATAAATGCAGCATGGGTCAGAAACAGTGAACAGAGGAGTAAGTTCTTGAAGATACATTCAGCATGGTGAAACATCTTTCTACAGCTGACGAGCAGAGTAAAGAGAAAAAACACCCAGAAACTGCTTGGAGTTCAGATTTAATTTTGGCAGAAACTTTTTGTTTTCTCATTCTCTTAGTCAATGACTCATTACGGCGAATTTCAAGTGATGTTACTTTGAAGCGATTGAAAAATTTCTTGCTTTGCAATAATACTACAGTTTCTTTAACTGTACACTAACATTACAGTCTGTAGAGGAACAACCCAGGGTTTCATATGACTGGATCACTGTGAATATGCTCTGACTTCATAGAGCATAAAAAGCTCATTTTAAAGACACATTGCCTTGCTATGCAATAAATAAAAACCATACAGACAGACCATCTGTGTTATCGAGATTTCACAATAAAAGTCGTTGACGACTACCTTGAAATCCAAACACAGAAAAAACATGACAACATAGCAGAATTACATATGGCACAACTTTGAGCTAAATGCAGTAGTTAAAATGCTAACATGTTTACAATGACAGTGCAATCAGTGGCTTATTATCTTCATCCAATTTAAACTAAAGAAACTGACTAGAAGGCACTGATGTAAAGATCTAGAATACAGGCTACAGCAAAAGAATCAGTGTCACATATTGCAACATGATTATCGGTATGTTCAGTGAGATAAAGTGTACAGCCTTGCATAAACAATCTCTCTGTGGTAAAATCTGTATGCAAAAGAGAAGCATTAAAATGAACCCAATGAAACAATGCAGTACTGTGGTTCTTGACACACTTCCACACAATTTCTACTCGGTGTGGGCTTTCATGTGTCTCGTCAGACTTCCCTGCTGTGAAAATTTTGCACCACAAACCTTACAGTCAAATGTTTTCTCTCCGGTATGAATACTCATATGTCTTTGAAGCTGTGACTTTTGCTTAAACCTTTTCCCACAGTCGTTACAACCAAATGGTTTCTCTCCTGTGTGAACTCGCATGTGTGTTTGAAGGACGTGCAAAAGTCGAAAACTTTTACCGCACGTGTTGCAACTGAAAGGTTTCTCTCCTGTGTGAACTCCCATGTGTCTTTTCAATGTTACCTGATGGCTAAATCTTTTACCACAAAAGTCACAGCCAAATGGTTTCTCCCTGGTGTGAACTATCATGTGCGCTTTCAGAGTTCCCTGCTGTCGGAATGTTTTACCACAATCGTCACAGCTAAATGGTTTCTCCCCTGAGTGAACTTTCATGTGTGACTTCAGCGACTCCTGCTGGCTTAATCTTTTACCACAAACATCACAGCCAAATGGTTTCTCTCCTGTGTGAGCTACACTGTGTCTCTTCAAGTGTCCCTGTTGGCTAAATCTTTTACCACAAACATCACAGGCAAATGGTTTTTCTCCTGTATGGTCCATCATATGCAACTTTAGACTGCAATGATGCCTAAATCTTTTACCACATTCATCACAACCAAACAGTTTCTCTCCTATGTGAACTGTCATGTGTGACTTTAGATTGCAATGATGCCTACATCTTTTACCACAAATATTACAGCCAAAAGGTTTATCTTCCGTGTGAGCCCTACGGTGTCGCTTTAGATTTCCATGTTGGCTGAATCTTTTTCCACAAATATCACAGCTAAATGGTTTCTCTCCTGTGTGAACACTCATGTGTAACTTCAGTGCTTTTTGTTGACTAAATGTTTTACTACAAACATCACAGCCGAAGGGTTTCTCTCCTGTGTGAATTGTCATGTGTGACTTCAGAGTTCCCTGCTGACTAAAGCTTTTACCACAGACATCACAGCTAAATGGTTTCTCTCCCGTGTGAACTACCATGTGTCTTGTCAGCATTCCCTGTTGGCTAAATCTTTGACCACAAACATTACAGCTAAATAGTTTCTCTTGTTCTTGAACTCCCATCTCTGAATCATTTTTTACAATCACACTGCTCGTTGTCCTTGTTCCTGAATGACATGTCATGTGTCTCTGAAGGGACTGCTTGTAGAGAAATTGTTTATCACACTCAGAGCAGCTAAAAGTTTTTTTCCCAGTCTTAGATCCGGCATCAACACGTAATTTAGTTGCCCTGGCCTCCTTCCATTCTTTGTCACCGTCTTCATTTTCAGGTGCAGAGTCTGACAAAGGCTCCTGCCACTCATCTTCATCTTCATCAGAATCATCAATACTGACTTCGATCTCAGACCAATCTGAAGACTTTCCATCAGTAAATGGTTGTAAATAAATACTGGGATCTGGGTTTCTAGCTTGTTCTGGTCCTTCACAGTCCTCTCCATCACGTTCTGTTTTAATTTGTTTAGCTGAGCTGCTGGTTGCCTCCTTGTTGTCTTCGTTTTGGCTCTGATGAAGCTGTAAAGACAGAGGCTTCTCTTCTTCATCATCTTCACTCTTCACTGGAACAGCAGGGAATGAAAACCTGGTGATATCAGTCTCCCCCTGACTGGTCCACAGTTCCTCCTGTTCCTCCTTTATGTTGAGGGTTTCTGGGTTTTGTTGGTCCAGACTGGAGCTCCATTCACAGGGGACTTCTTCTTTAATCACCAACACCTTCTGGACATATGCAGGAAACACTAAAATACACAGGCACATTATAAACAATTGTAATTTCATAATCCCACAGGTAGATTTATGCAAGCGGTTTTTAATGAGCCCTAAGAAGAACACATTATCAACAGAACAAAAAGTTTCTCAGAAATTTCCAGAACAGTGTTTTCTAATCTCATGAAGATGTGGTAAGAGTAGGTACAAAATAATTTGGTTAGACTAAAAAGATTATAACTGAGGTAAAACAACTACTTTGTTGTCGTTCTTTGTCATTAAAAGTGAAATAAAAATCACTGCTGAGGTTCGAGAAGATTAAAAACGACCATACAAAATGGAGAAACAGCCATTGGTCTCCTGTATCTACTGTTTTGTTGACCTGTCCATCAACCCCAACCTCCTCCATCTGTAGAGATTATGGCTTTTTAACATCACAGAGTGCATATATTGTTTCTTTAGCATTAAAAAAAATCATTAGCCTGCCAAAGTGTCAATAACAAATATGACAGTCCTTAGTCTCTACTCCTTTTGTAGTTTTTAGAGTGGTCTTTGCATAGGCTCATCATCAGTTAATTAAATAAAACATGCAAAGTCTCACAAGGAAGTAATAATATTTGATGAGTATGGATTTTTTTTTCATCAAATCTATTTATTCAATTAAACTCCTTTAAAAAAAATCACTTTCATGTATTTTATTACAGCATTATTTCAGGAAATGCGGTTTATTTTTCTTAGTGATTGTAGTTCTGGTGTATAATTTAAGATGTTTCAGTGACTCCTCAGAGTCTCTCAAAGCTGCTGATTAAATCCTAAAATTCCAAACTGTTCATTCAGGCTGAACTACGAGGTGTGTGTCGCGCTGTAAATCGTCCGGGTGCTGCACTGAACCGTCACCATAAAAGTTCCGTCTTTTTCCACCCAGTCATTAACCGACTAACGTTATTGACGTCGCTGTTATTTCTCCATCAGTGGTCAGATTGAGGCGAACAGAAGCTCAGCAGCTCGGTTCTTCACTGAATCGTCTCTTCCAGCCTCCCTCCCTCCCAGCAGCTAGCAGTTAGCAGTTTCCTCCACATCAGCTGTTAAATCTTCTTACCGGCGGTTTGCTTCAGAACGACGACCTGCGGCTGATGGAGGCGTTTCTTCTGCACTTTCTCCTCCAAACACACACTTCCAGTCCGCTGCTGCTGGACAGAATCCACTTGGTTCATGGTGTCGCTCTGCTGTTCTTCTTTAAAACTAACCGGAGGCTCGGACGGAGGAGCCGCGCCTGCGCAGAACGCGTCACATTTCTCACAGGCATCCGCACGGACACCTTTATTCAAATCTTTTTATTTTTGCTTTATTAATCAAAACCTGAAGACACAGTTATTAAAAAAAATACTGAATAAACAGCACAGAAATACAAATATGTAAGTAAATAAACAAACTCTAAGGAATTTATTTAGTCAAACAGGAGTTAAAGTTTCACATCTGAATTGAAAATGTCACAAAACGACTTAAACTCGTCTGAATGTCTGAAAACTTGTTCAAAATGACTATAAATTTGTCAAAAATAATGGAAATCTAAAAACGTGTCCAAAATAACTGAGAAAATTGTCTAAAATGGATTCAGAATTGGTCAAAAGTGGCTCAAATTTCTGTAAAATATATATATTTTAATTGTCTAAAAATAACTTAAACTTGTCTGAATGTCTAAAAAAAATTATTCAATATTTGTTCAAAATGATCATGAGAGGAAAATCCAAGCTACTGGGTGAACAAAATAAATGCAGCATGGGTCAGAAACAGTGAACAGAGGAGTAAGTTCTTGAAGATACATTCAGCATGGTGAAACATCTTTCTACAGCTGACGAGCAGAATAAAGAGAAAAAACACCCAGAAACTGCTTGGAGTTTAGATTTAATTGTGGCAGAAACACTTTTTTGTTTTCTTCTTCTCTTAGTCAATGACTCATTACGGCAAATTTCAAGTGATGTTACTTTGAAGCGATTGAAAAATTTCTTGCTTTGCAGTAATACTACAGTTTCTTTAACTGTACACTAACATTACAGTCTGTAGAGGAACAACCCAGGGTTTCATATGACTGGATCACTGTGAATATGCTCTGACTTCATAGAGCATAAAAAGCTCATTTTAAAGACACATTGCCTTGCTATGCAATAAATAAAAACAATACAGACAGACCATCTGTGTTATCGAGATTTCACAATAAAAGTCGATGACGACTACCTTGAAATCCAAACACAGAAAAAACATGACAACATAGCAGAATTACATATGGCACAACTTTGAGCTAAATGCAGTAGTTAAAATGCTAACATATTTACAATGACAGTGCAATCAGTGGCTTATTATCTTCATCCAATTTAAACTAAAGAAACTGACTAGAAGGCACTGATGTAAAGATCTAGAATACAGGCTACAGCAAAAGAATCAGTGTCACATATTGCAGCATGATTATCGGTATGTTCAGTGAGATAAAGTGTACAGACTTGCATAAACAATCTCTCTGTGGTAAAATCTGTATGCAAAAGAGAAGCATTAAAATGAACCCAATGAAACAATGCAGTACTGTGGTTCTTGACACACTTCCACACAATTTCTACTCGCTGTGGGCTTTCATGTGTCTCGTCAGACTTCCCTGCTGTGAAAATTTTGCACCACAAACCTTACAGTCAAATGTTTTCTCTCCGGTATGAATACTCATATGTCTTTGAAGCTGTGACTTTTGCTTAAACCTTTTCCCACAGTCATTACAACCAAATGGTTTCTCTCCTGTGTGAACTCGCATGTGTGTTTGAAGGACGTGCAAAAGTCGAAAACTTTTACCGCACGTGTTGCAACTGAAAGGTTTCTCTCCTGTGTGAACTCCCATGTGTCTTTTCAATGTTACCTGATGGCTAAATCTTTTACCACAAAAGTCACAGCCAAATGGTTTCTCCCTGGTGTGAACTATCATGTGCGCTTTCAGAGTTCCCTGCTGTCGGAATGTTTTACCACAATCATCACAGCCAAATGGTTTCTCCCTGGTGTGAACTATCATGTGCGCTTTCAGAGTTCCCTGCTGTCGGAATGTTTTACCACAATCGTCACAGCTAAATGGTTTCTCCCCTGTGTGAACTTTCATGTGTGACTTCAGCGACTCCTGCTGGCTTAATCTTTTACCACAAACATCACAGCCAAATGGTTTCTCTCCTGTGTGAGCTACACTGTGTCTCTTCAAGTGTCCCTGTTGGCTAAATCTTTTACCACAAACATCACAGGCAAATGGTTTTTCTCCTGTATGGTCCATCATATGCAACTTTAGACTGCAATGATGCCTAAATCTTTTACCACATTCATCACAACCAAACAGTTTCTCTCCTATGTGAACTGTCATGTGTGACTTTAGATTGCAATGATGCCTACATCTTTTACCACAAATATTACAGCCAAAAGGTTTATCTTCCGTGTGAGCCCTACGGTGTCGCTTTAGATTTCCATGTTGGCTGAATCTTTTTCCACAAATATCACAGCTAAATGGTTTCTCTTCTGTGTGAACAGTCATGTGTGACTTCAGTGCTTTTTGTTGACTAAATGTTTTACTACAAACATCACAGCCGAAGGGTTTCTCTCCTGTGTGAATTGTCATGTGTGACTTCAGAGTTCCCTGCTGACTAAAGCTTTTACCACAGACGTCACAGCTAAATGGTTTCTCTCCCGTGTGAACTACCATGTGTCTGGTCAGCATTCCCTGTTGGCTAAATCTTTGACCACAAACATTACAGCTAAATAGTTTCTCTTGTTCTTGAACTCCCATCTCTGAATCATTTTTTACAATCACACTGCTCGTTGTCCTTGTTCCTGAATGACATGTCATGTGTCTCTGAAGGGACTGCTTGTAGAGAAATTGTTTATCACACTCAGAGCAGCAAAAAGTTTTTTTCCCAGTCTTAGATCCGGCATCAACACGTAATTTAGTTGCCCTGGCCTCCTTCCATTCTTTGTCACCGTCTTCATTTTCAGGTGCAGAGTCTGACAAAGGCTCCTGCCACTCATCTTCATCAGAATCATCAATACTGACTTCGATCTCAGACCAATCTGAAGACTTTCCATCAGTAAATGGTTGTAAATAAATACTGGGATCTGGGTTTCTAGCTTGTTCTGGTCCTTCACAGTCCTCTCCATCACTTTCTGTTTTAATTTGTTTAGCTGAGCTGCTGGTTGCCTCCTTGTTGTCTTCGTTTTGGCTCTGATGAAGCTGTAAAGACAGAGGCTTCTCTTCTTCATCATCTTCACTCTTCACTGGAACAGCAGGGAATGAAAACCTGGTGATATCAGTCTCCCCCTGACTGGTCCACAGTTCCTCCTGTTCCTCCTTTATGTTGAGGGTTTCTGGGTTTTGTTGGTCCAGACTGGAGCTCCATTCACAGGGGACTTCTTCTTTAATCACCAACACCTTCTGGACATATGCAGGAAACACTAAAATACACAGGCACATTATAAACAATTGTAATTTCATAATCCCACAGGTAGATTTATGCAAGCGAAGTTTTTAATGAACCCTAAGAAGAACACATTATCAACAGAACAAAAAGTTTCTCAGAAATTTCCAGAACAGTGTTTTCTAATCTCATGAAGATGTGGTAAGAGTAGGTACAAAATAATTTGGTTAGACTAAAAAGATTATAACTGAGGTAAAACAACTACTTTGTTGTCGTTCTTTGTCATTAAAAGTGAAATAAAAATCACTGCTGAGGTTCGAGAAGATTAAAAACGACCATACAAAATGGAGAAACAGCCATTGGTCTCCTGTATCTACTGTTTTGTTGACCTGTCCATCAACCCCAACCTCCTCCATCTGTAGAGATTATGGCTTTTTAACATCACAGAGTGCATATATTGTTTCTTTAGCATTAAAAAAAAATCATTAGCCTGCCAAAGTGTCAATAACAAATATGACAGTCCTTAGTCTCTACTCCTTTTGTAGTTTTTAGAGTGGTCTTTGCATAGGCTCATCATCAGTTAATTAAATAAAACATGCAAAGTCTCACAAGGAAGTAATAATATTTGATGAGTATGGATTTTTTTTCATCAAATCTATTTATTCAATTAAACTCCTTTAAAAAAAATCATTTTCATGTATTTTATTACATGTGTCGCGCTGTAAATCGTCCGGGTGCTGCACTGAACCGTCACCATAAAAGTTCCGTCTTTTTCCACCCAGTCATTAACCGACTAACGTTATTCTTGTCGCTGTTATTTCTCCATCAGTGGTCAGATTGAGGCGAACAGAAGCTCAGCAGCTCGGTTCTTCAGTGAATCGTCTCTTCCAGCCTCCCTCCCTCCCAGCAGCTAGCAGTTAGCAGTTTCCTCCACATCAGCTGTTAAATCTTCTTACCGGCGATTTGCTTCAGAACGACGACCTGCGGCTGATGGAGGCGTTTCTTCTGCACTTTCTCCTCCAAACACACACTTCCAGTCCGCTGCTGCTGGACAGAATCCACTTGGTTCATGGTGTCGCTCTGCTGCTCTTCTTTAAAACTAACCGGAGGCTCGGACGGAGGAGCCGCGCCTGCGCAGAACGCGTCACATTTCTGACAGGCATCTGCACGGACGCCTTTGTTGTAGTTTTTAATTCTGTTTCATTATTCTAAAAGTTTATGTATTGATCTGTTAGTTTGCCGGTAGAATTTTCTTTCGCATGCAACCTATTGACACCAAATAATGCAAGTAACTAAGTCAAATCTTTCGAAATGAACATTGAATCTGTATCTATATTTTTATTATTATATCCTGGAATCTTCCTCTAAATGTATGGCTACAAAAATTAAACATACCATTGAGATAAAAATCAGTTTTCTTTAATTCACAATTTAAAATTCATAGAAATACCGCAGTCAATCTCCACTTTAGCCGCTACAGTGTGTACAAATATAACACAACAGAACACACTCCTATAAACTGCACTTTAAAGATGAACTATTCATTATTAAATAAAATGACAACAATTGACCCCCAAAAAATCAACCTACGATGGATTCAGTGAGCGCTACTTGGGCAGATGATGGAATTTATGCCACTTGGTTAGAGAAAGTATAACATTAGCCTAATGCGCTCATTAGCAGATAGCTGATCTTCCTGGAGTACATTACCTCAAAAATACATCATAAAAATGCTTAAAGTCACTTACAGACTCACTAAATGTACACTGATATGACCCATTTAAGGGCTGCGGAGTGCAGTCTGAAATCGCGTTATGATGGAATACCAGACAGCAGAGGTGACAAAGTGCCTGTTAGCTGATAATCAAACAGCTGTTGCAGGTAATCGTGTACAACAAGCCCTGAAATTCTACAGTTTCTATTCTTTGTGGACTCCCATGTGTCTTGTCAGACTTCTCTGTTGTGAAAATTGTGCATCACAAACCTCACAGCGACATGGTTTCTCCCCCCATATGGATTCCCATGTGCGTTTGAAGGCGTATCTTTATCCAAAATTTCTTCCCGCACTCACCACAACCGCATGGTGATGTTCTTGTGTCAGCTCTTTCCCTACATTGTCATGTGTGAACTGTCACATGATTATTAAGATGTGCCTTCCGGGGAAATCTTTTGCCACAATCATCACAACTAAATGGTCTTTCTCCTGTGTGGGTTCTCATGTCTCAGCAGAGTTCCCCATCAGCGAAATTGTTGACCACAGTCACCGCAACCAAATGGTTTCTCTCCTGTGTGGATTCTTGTGTGTGCTTGAAGATCTTGCATTAATCTACATCTCCTTCCGCAAGTCTTGCAATCGAATGGTTTCTCTTCCATGTGAATGCTCATGTGTTTCCTTAGAGTTCCTTTTAATCTAAATCTTTCACCACAAGCATCACAGCAAAAGGGTTTCACCTGTCAGGTGGTACTTCACATATTCCTGTTTACTGAATCGTTTACCACACATATCACAGCTGAATGGTTTCTCTCCTGCATGAATTCTCATGTGGTTCTTCAGGATTCCCTGTGTGCTAAAATGTTTACCGCAAAGGACATATTCAAATATTTTCTCACCTGTGTGAACTGCCGTGTGCAACTCAAGTTAATAATGGTATCTAAATCTTTCACCACATTCATTACAGCCACAAAGTTTTCTCCTGTGTGCATAGTCATGTGCAACATCAGATCACAACTATACCTAAATCTCTTGCCACACACATCACAGTCCAGTCGTTTCTGTCCTTTGTTGGCTCTCATCTATGAATCTACATTTTTCTTCTAAACCAAATAGAGGGAACGTAGAGAGGTAGAGAGGTAGAGGAGTAAAGGGGTAAAGGGGTAGAGGGATAGAGGGGTAGAGGGGTAAAGGGGTGGAGAGGTAGAGGGGTAGAGGAGTAAAAGGGTAGATTGGTAGTAGGGTAGAGAGGTAGAGAGGTAGAGGGGTAGAGGGGTAGAGGAGTAGAGGGGTAGAGAGGTAGAGGGGTAGAGGAGTAAAAGGGTAGATTGGTAGTAGGGTAGAGAGGTAGAGAGGTAGAGGGGTAGAAGGGTAAAGGGGTAGATTGGTAGTGGGGTAGAGAGCTAGAGAGGTAGAGGGGTAGAGGGGTAGAAGGGTAGAAGGGTAGAGAGGTGGAGAGGTAGAGGGGTAGAGGGGTAGAGACATAGAAAGGTAGAGAGGTGGAGAGGTAGAGGGGTAAAGAGGTAGAGGGAAGGGAGATGGAGGGGGAGCAGGAGAATGTCGTCAGGGAGGGATGGGAGAAGTCATTGTCATTATTGTCTCCAGTCTCAGAAGAGTCTGAAGCCTTTCCATCAATACTTGGCTGGAAATTATTATCTGGATCTGAGATTTCGGCTGGTTTTGGTCCTCCGCAGTCCGAATGGTTGCTTTCCATCTTCACCTGTTTAGCTGAGCCGCTGTTTTCAGGTTCTGTCTCTCCCATAATGTCGTCGGTTTGGGTCAGGCAAAGTTGTGACGGCTGAGGTTTCACTTTCTTCACAGGAACAGCACTGGTCCACAGTTCCTCCTGTTCCTCCTTTATGTGGAGGGGCTCTGGGTCCTGCTGAACGTCTTTTTCAATCACCAACAGCTGCTGGACGTCTGCAGGGAACACTGAAACGCACATGTGCATTAGGATTATCATAACTGTGACTTCACATTACCACAGATGACACGGATAAACAGTGTCAGCATGTTCTGATCCGATGCAGCTATGGTTAAATAACATTATTAGGCTTGAGGAAGGTCGTGATTACAATAAAATGTTGTTAAAGTTGTGTCTCCAGCTGCTCTGAAACTAATTTTTGATCACATATTCAGCTCAGCTCATTGCCCCACTGCTTACTGGAACAGATGTTTGAAGGTAAATTTTTCCTATAAATAAACATGTACTCACACTTCGATTGGTCTTAAAAGTTTAGTTTCAGTGGGACACAAAGCAAAACAGTCCATTCATTCCATCTGACGTCCATGAAAATGAAATTAAATATACACGACTGTTCAAAAGTTTGGGGTCTCCCAGGCAATTTCACACTTTTATCCATGTGCTAACATAACTGCACAAGGGTTTTCTAAGCATCAATTAGCCTTTCAACACCATTAGCTAACACAATGTAGCATTAGAACACAGGAGTGATGGTTGCTGGAAATGTTCCTCTGTACCCCTATGGAGATATTCCATTAAAAATCAGCCGTTTCCAGCTAGAATAGTCATTTACCACATTAACAGTGCCTACACTGGATTTACCATTTATTTAACCCTTGTGTTGTCCTGCGGGTCAAACTGACCCGTTTTGAGAATGTGGAGGAAAAATATATTTTCACAGTGAAACTACTGATGTCCACATTTTCAACATTTTTGGGAAAATTTTGAAAAAAAGAAATGATAAAAAAAAAATTGTTAAGAGCATTCACCAAAAAAATCAACCAAAATCCAGAGAAATTCGCTGGATTTTGGTTGCTTTTTTGTGAATGTTCTTTAAGAAAATAGAAATTTTACTGATATATATGTTATCACTTTAGATTATGGATTTTTTGGAAGATATTTACTAATTTTTTGAAAATATTTACAAGAATTTTCTTGCCAAATTTGGGAGATTTTTTTAAATAAACTTTTAAGAGAAACTTTTGATTTTCTTCGTGAAGGTTTTGCAAATTTTCAGAAATTTATGGAATTTTTTTGCGAGATTTTTGGATTTTTTTCAGACAAGGTGCCCGTAAATGAAGACAACAGGGGGGTTAATGTTATCTTCACTGGAAAACAACTGCTTTTCTTTCAAAAATAAGAACATTTCTAAATGACCCCAAACTTCTGAATGGACAGTCACCAAAATAGCCAAAATGTGAACTGTACCTGTATTAGTTTGTGCACATCAGATAATTAACAGTAGAATAAGCAGCCGAGCAACACCAGCATGATATTTCTTAACTCATACATTAATATAGTTTTTAAAGTAGCCTTTAAACAATAACGGCACAATAGATTTTCTGAAATTCGTCTTTGTCTTTTTGTTGGCATCAGGTAAAGTTGTGGTTATTCAGCAGCATGTTTTTAGAAAAGACTTCTTCTTACCAGCGGTTGGCTTTAGAACGACTCTGCGGCGTTTAATCTGCGCTTCTTCCTCCAAACACACACTTTCAGTCTGTCGGTTCATGGTGTCGCTCTGCTGCTCTTCTTTCAAACTAACCGGAGGCTCATTGGAGACAAACTAAGAATCAGAACAGCAGCAGCAGGAGTTAAAGTCTGCAGTGGAGACGGAAAGCTACAGAAACTCACTGACTCAATCAAATGCTGACAAACAGAAACATCATTGATCGTTTTAATTATCATGATGCAACATCAGTTTCATTGTACTGTAAGATTTCATCATTGCACACTGAAAGCTCATTGTTCTTACATAACTAAAGAGCACACAGTGGCTTCACCTGTGTAGAAATGAAAAAAACAGGAAGAAAAAACGAATAAAGGACAAATAAACAGTGAAATGTTCCTCTTGATTAACACATGGTGGAGAAAAAGAGAAAAATAAAGCTAATGTGGCACACGGAATATTCAGATTCTATTAGGCAATTTAAAATTAATTTTGTTATCTCAAAAGAAATATCAAACAAAGTCTGCCTGATTTACAAAAAGAATTATTCTTCTGTTTGATTCTCTGTTAAATCCACATATTTCAAGTGAAAGATCCCAAAATTTATTGTTTGTTCATGTTTCAACATAAATGGTTTGATTTCTAGTGGAGGTTTTGACATTATTTGTCTAATCCAGTGCAAAATAATTGATGTGTGAGTTGCTTTTGTTTGTTTGTTGTATATATTGAGTATATTATAAGTTTCTTGTTGAAGCCAGATTTTTTTTTTATTTAACTATATCTTCTTTGACAAAAGTGTATGAGAAAGTTAAACAAAAACAAGTCAGAAATGGTACAGATGTGCCAAAATTTGAGGCAAAATTTGTGAAAATATTGTGCTTTAAAAAAAAAAGTTAGATCAAGTACAAACTTTTGTTTCATTTAGGGTTAGTGTCCAGACACAATTATTTATTGTCATGCAGTTGTATTTGCTCTGATCATTCATATTTTCATTAAATAAAGGTAAATATTTTAGTAATTCTGCAAGAGAATGTAAATTTATGAGCACAACTGTATATAACAATGGCTGGGACATTAATGCCCACAAATTATGGATCAGAGGGAATGATTTAATATAAAACTAGACAAACAACAAATTTATAAAGCCTCTTTGTTTAAACAGAGGAGGGGCTTTGTGACACCACTTATCAAACCTGTAACACAATGATGAGGTTCCTCCCCAGAAAGTTTCGTCATTAACATTTTGAGTCGCTCCTGACTTGGCAGATTCACATCCTTTGTTGTGTAAACTGGCAGCTCCATCACCATGATTGCTGTCGTTGTCGTTGGACCAGCTGGTTTCACAACAATCACACCTGGAGGCTGTGAGTCCTGGTGGTCAATGGACCATCAGCCGTGTGACCTGGAGTGACTCAGAACTGAAGAAGCCTCTTGGATCAAGGAGAAACGTCTTCAAGAACCTACAAGATTCAGTTGATTTCTACTGAAGCTCCTATTACCACAACCTGGATGACTGATAATATACACAGACATATTCGCTTGTTGCTTTCTTAAAGTTGTATTGCTTTTAGTATTTTATTTACATTTATTGATATCATAATTTTGCATTTTTTGGTGATAAATAGGTCTCTATTAGTTCCACAGCAGGGAGTGTAACAGCAGCAACAGAGTGCATATTATATTGGGAAATCATTTTAAAAAAGTATAAAAATAAACAAGAAATATATGGCTGAAGTTGGACAGATGATCCATATGTAGAGAAACAGATATTACACAGATTTCTTAGAATGTGGAAAATAAAATATATTGCACAGGGTTGTTTTATATATAGAAAGACAGCAGTGTTGCACAGAATCTTCCATGAGAAGAAAATATTGATATTAAAAATATTGTTCCTTCACAGGTTTTTCGATAAGATAGATAAGATATATAAGATGAGACAGATAAGTTACGACAAGATAATGCTTTATTATTTTAAAGTGGGGAAATTTGCATTGTTACAACAGGAATGTGGCATAAAAATAACAAAATAAATAAACCAAAATGTACATAAGTAGGAGTAATCTAAAAATAACTACTATAACAATAGTTATTGTACATGATAGTGTTACTGCACAGGTTTTTTAATGGATAGAAATACTGATAGAGCATTATTATTGCACAAATTTAAGCAGAGAAATAATGCAACAGCATATATTCTTGTGTATGTAGTAAAATAAATATTGCACAGGGTTTTTAAAAGAACAAATATATAATATGTAGAAATATGTAGAAATAATACATTATTTGAAAGAAAACATTATTTGAAATGTACAAATTATTCACAACCTTGTTGTATTTCTTGTAAAGTAAAGGCAATATATGAGGAAAGTTATTAACTAGGGATATCCGATGATATCGGCACAGTGGTGTGGTGGTAAGCACCTTCGCCTTGCAGCTAGAGGATCTCCGGTTCGCATCTCAGCCTTCCTGGGATCTCTCTGCATGCATGGGTTCTCTCCAGGTACTCCGACTTCCTCTCACAGTCCAAAAACATACTGAGGTTAATTGATTATTCTAAATTGCCCGTAGGTGTGAATGTGAGTGTGATTGTTCGTCTGTATATGTAGCCCTGTGACAGACTGGTGACCTGTCCAGGATGTCCCCTGCCTTCACCCCAAGTCCGCTGGAATAGGCTCCAGCACCCCACGACCCTAATAAGGACTGAATGGTGTACAGATAATGGATGGATGGATGGATAATATTGGAATGATACTGGCATAAAAATGTAATATTGGTCATTATTGTTATCGTTTTTTTGCCTATCATGAAAACCGATAAAATAATGCCTGGATTTTGCTGGCATTTACCAAACTCATAGAGGGAGGGAGGGAGGGAGGGAGGGAGAGAGGGTGTGAACTGTTGTTTGAGACAATTAAAAAAAAAGGAACTACCCTAAGTTGAAGTAGTTTTCTTATTTTGCACAGACAATATTTACATTGGAAAGCCTTGTTGCATTTGAGAATGCATCCAATGGGGCATCACAATAAAATGAGGCATGATGTGTTAATTCCATGACAGGAGATATGTGGTCTTCCAAAAAATTAGTCAAATAGCCCACATATATCGGTATCAGTTGATATCAGAATTGGAAATTGAGAGTTGGACAATGTTGGCATATCCGTTATTGGCAAAAAAAGCCAATATCAGACATCCCTATTATTAGGGATATGAGAGATATCGGTAGTTCAGTTTAATTGTTTTCCTACTACCTGTCAAAGTCACTTTAAATCACTCAAATTCACTTTAAATCACCGTACCTTGAAATGTGTAAATACTGTATGTTGAATTTTAATCACATTTAGTCTTCTATAGATTTTTAAATTAGAAGCGTTTTTTTTTTTATAGTATAGTATTGTACAACCAAGATTTTCAGAGTATATAAACCTTTAATGTTAATGTAACTAACCTGCCTTTTTGTTATTTTATGTTGTTGTATGTAAGCTGCTGAACACTTGAATTTCCCTCGGGATTAATAAAGTATCTATCTATCTATCTATCTATCTATCTATCTATCTATCTATCTATCTATCTATCTATCTATCTATCTATCTATCTATCTATCTATCTATCTATCTATCTATCTATCTATCTATCTATCTATCTATCTATCTATCTATCTATCTATCTATCTATCTATCTATATGATGAAAAGAAATGCGGAACCTGTACATGTGTGTTTCCAGTCGGGTCGCTGCAGTGTGGGACCGGTGGGAAACGGCCGGACACTAATGCGTGTAACACCCGGTGT